>CM038141.1:210194513-210794513 GCA_021437245.1 Aegilops speltoides
TTGTGGGTGTCGAATGGACCAACCCCTTCTACGTGCGCATGGGCCTCCCTTTTATACTCAAGAAGGCGTCCACAGTGGCAGCATAGAAGAGGGGTAGAAAGGTAAAATCGCAGGTTGGTACAACAGTGACCAATAGTGACCCTACCTAACTCGACGGCGGGGACAAGGGCATTTAATGCCCGTCGGTCGCCTAACAAAGGCAGAGGAGTGATCGTTAAGTGAGCCACCGTTGCCACGATGGCGTTTACATCGACTCCGTTTGCCACCTTACCCGCATGGCTGCGTAGTGCCTCGCCACGCGCCCTTGGGATGGCCTTGTGATGACACGTCGCCGGATGCGCTGGAGTTCGGGTGGCAGCCTTGCGCGCAAGTGCCTTGTCATGCCCTTTCTTGTCGTGGCGGCAAGCTTGCCGCCGTCGGGCCTTGCCGGGACGCGCAGGGCGCCGCGGCAAGTCTTCTGGAGATGCCTTTGGCCGGCCTTCCTGGCAAGCTCCTCTTGCCGGGGCCTTTGTTTTCTTTGGTTAATACTTTGTTCGTGAATGGCAGTAGTAGGTGTGATGGAGGGTCTTGGCGGGCGTCCGGCAAGCCTTGCCGCTGGGTGCTGCGACGCCTGCGTGACTAGTTCGGGTACTAAGGTACCCCTACTTTAGTACACCGACATGAGCCCCGGCCTGGGCCATACACGGTGCCGAAGCGTTGTTGGGCGGGCCCAAAACGCAGGCACGGCACGCAGTGGCCTAGGTCCACACAGAATCGGGCTCAGGTCCACTGCGTTCTTCCGCGACGCAGCAGCGTCGATTGCGGCGTCGTGGGAGACGTGGGTGGTGCGTGCGATCTTTAAGGCATCCACCCCCGTGATCACGGGGCAGGGCGAGGTCATTTCATCCGTCGCTCCGGCTCCGCTTTTTCGCCACGCGGCTCCCATGCGTGGGGGGTCGTGGGCGGCGAAGGTGGGAGACCGAGCCGTCATGGGCGAAGATGGCAAGTCGGCCCCGCTCCTCTGCCCTCCTCGTGCCCTGATTGGCTGAGCGGGGCGGCCGAGCCCCCACCTCGCCCTTTAAAAAGGGCGGAAGGGGAGCACAATAGTCCCGCACTTCCTCTTCTTCCTCCGTCTTCAACTTCCGTTACTCTTCCTCCCATCTGCCATGGAGGGAGGGAACCCCGGTCCTTCATCTGTGGCGGCGAGGGTCACCACCAGCAGCGCACCTCTCCCTATCCTGCGCTTGTGGCGGCGGAGCCAGCCACGAGGGGAAGATGGAGGGGGCGAGGCCGCGGACGGGGACGTGGACGTGGTCGGAGCGCTCGGGGGAGAGGCGGCCGGGGTGGTGCGCCACTCCCGTCTCCGCCAGCAGCTCCTCTCCTTGAGGCGGTCCACACTGGGGACGACCCCTTGGAATTCTTCGTCATGCTGCGTCGAGCACCTCGTCGCCGCCTCTGGCTACCGGCCCGCTTATGGCGCGATGGAACCGGATCCGCCGAGATGTTGGAGTTGCGATGAGGGGCTGCGGATCAGCGGCACTCGAGTTAGTGTCGATCCCCAGCCCGGCGTGATGTACTTTGATCGAGGTGGAAGACGTTCGCAAGATCCACAGCTTGACGCCGGGTTTACCCTCCATTTTGTTAATGGAGGGCGACCTTCGCCGTCAAGGTCTTCGGGACTCCGGCACCGGGCGAGATGTGTGTGGACAGCTCCTCCGATAGCGAAGGCCCTCCTCGAGCAAGAGTGATGAGGAGGGGAGCGACAACGACGACGAGGACGGCGGGTCCGACTAGGCGTCGGATGCTGCTCAGTCGCCACCGGCGACCCCATCATCCGGGTCGCTGCCTTCAACTCCCGGGCCGTCTCCTTGGGCGGTGGCGTGGAGAGGCTGCGGAAGAGGAAGAGGGTGGCGGCAAGGCGTCAAGTCGGAGTACGAGGGCGAGGTGCCCTCGACAGCGGCCGACGTCCGCCGCCCGCCTTCAAGCTCTCGCCCGGGCGCCTGCCTCCGCCAAGCTCCTGGCGGCCCCGGATGTTCTCTTGGTGTCTTCGCGCCCGTAGCTCACCTAGGCGCCCCTTTTGCCCTCCCCGGCAAGCTTCTCTTGCCGGGGCCTCCTTGACCTACCTCCTGGAGAGAGAAAAAGGAGAGGGATTACGGGCATCTTATCCTTTAATTTGTAAGCCTTCGGGCCTTAGCTGTATTTAAAATATGTAATCCTCTCTATCATGTTTTTCATCCTCTATGGACTTGTACTAAACTGGGATGTTTTTTAATGAAAAGAGGGAAGTGTTTGCCTGATTAAGTCCTTTACTTGATTTTGTGCCTTGTATGTTCCCACCCTACGCTTCTAGGGAACTTGCCGGCGCAAACCGCGCGGTTGAAGTCTTGAACGTCACCTGCCCACTGGCGGTGTTGCTTCCGGCAAGAAACCTTGTCGGGCCAGTTGCAGCGCGCTTGTGTTGTTGAGTGGACTCGGAAACAAACCAAGGGCGCAACTTGGCATGAATCGGCTCCTCCACGCATGTGTTTCTTTTACAAGGCACACTGCGTTCAAGGACGCCGCCCCGCCTTTCCCAAATCCATAAGAGGATGCATGATGAGGATGAAAACTTATCGACATCAGAGCCCCGGCGACTCTAGTTCGCCGGGAAGAAATCTTGGCGTTTGCAACCCCCGGCAACCCTGGCTCCGCCGAGACCTAGGTGCCGGTGCACCTTTCCTTGTCCTTGTCGCTGATGCTGCGGTCTCCGGGGATCCCGGCCTGCTTGCGGGGGAACTTCGATTCTTGCAGCCCCCAGCGAAGCCGATTTGCCGGAGACCTCGCACCAGCGCGCCCTTCTGGTTTTTCCTTAACGCTGCTATCATAGTCACGAAAATAACTGAGACAGCGCCGTAATAAGTTACTCTTTTGTGGGACGACTCTCTTTTTTAGGTTGGACAACGCAATGCCATGCTTCGCCTTCAGATGCTTGTACTCTACGCTTTTTAGGGACTTGCGGCAGAAACACGCTTGCTGAGTGCGGAACATCAGCAGACCGCTGGCGGTGTTGCCTCCGGCCACTTGTGTGTCTATGGGGTGCCCCCCCGCCCCCGTATATAATGGAGCCAGGGGGGTGGAGGCGGATGACCAAGGAGGGCGCACCAAGGGGGGAGTCCTACTCCCACCGGGAGTAGGACTCCCTTCTTCCCAAGTAGGAGTAGGAGAAGAGGGGAAAGAGGAGGAAGAGGAGAAGGAAAGGGGGGGCGCCGCCTTCCTTGTCCTATTCGGACTAGGAAGGGAGGGCGCATCCCCTCCGGCTCCTTCCCTCTTCTCCCTCGAGGCCCATGTAGGCCCAATAACCCCGGGGTTCCGTAACCTCCCTTACTCGGTAGAAATGCCGATTTCACCTTAACGATTCCGATGTCCAAATATAGGCTTCCAATATATCGATCTTTATGTCTCGACCATTTCGAGACTCCTCGTCATGTCCGTGATCACATCTGGGATTACGAACAAACTTCGGTACATCAAAACTTATAAACTCATAATAAAACTGTCATCGTAACGTTAAGCGTGCGGACCCTACGGGTTCGAGAACTATGTAGACATGACCTAGAATCATTCTCGGTCAATAACCAATAGCGGAACCTGGATGCCCATATTGGTTCCTACATATTCTACGAAGATCTCTATCGGTCAAACCGCATAACAACATACGTTGTTCCCTTTGTCATTGGTATGTTACTTGCCCGAGATTTGATCGTCGGTATCCAATACCTAGTTCAATCTCGTTACCGGCAAGTCTCTTTACTCGTTCTGTATCATCTTATAACTAACTCATTAGTTACAATGCTTGCAAGGCTTAGGTGATGAGTATGACCGAGAGGGCCCAGAGATACCTCTCCGACAATCGGAGTGACAAAACCTAATCTCGAATTATGCCAACTCAACATGTACCTTCGGAGACACCTGTAGAGCACCTTTATAATCACCCAGTTACGTTGTGACGTTTGGTAGCACACAAAGTGTTCCTCCGGTAAATGGGAGTTGCATAATCTCATAGTTGTAGGAACTTTGTATAAGTCATGAAGAAAGCAATAGCAGTATACTAAACGATCAAGTGCTAGGCTAACGGAATGGGTCATGTCAATCACATCATTCTCCTAATGATGTGATCCCATTAATCAAATGAAAACACATGTCTATGGTTAGTAAACATAACCATCTTTGATTAATGAGCTAGTCAAGTAGAGGCATACTAGTGACTATATGTTTGTCTATGTATTCACACATGTGTCATGTTTCCGGTTAATACAATTCTAGCATGAATAATAAACATTTATCATGATATGAGGAAATAAATAATAACTCTATTATTGCCTCTAGGGCATATTTCCTTCATTTTGCCCCCGAAATCATCCATTTCCGCCCCAAAATTGCCCCGATCCAGATCTGCGAATTTTCCCGACCCCAGCGGTACTACCGCCCTACCAGGTGGTACTACCGCTGAGCACCACAAGCGGTACTATCGTCCCCAAGCGATACTATCGTCCCTTCCAGTTTCCGTTTTGGCGGATTGACAGTTTTCCCCATAACTTCCACATCCGGAGTCCGATTTCGCGTTCTTTAGCTCGTTGAGAAGCTATTGACATCCCCCATCCACCTAGATAGGTTCCAACATCAATTGACGCCATCAAAATTCCCAAACTTTGGCATCTTTGCCTAGTGCTTTCACCACATCATCCGCTATACCACCACCGCTTTCCGCTACCACCATTTTGTGTTTGGTCTTTGAGAATTTGAGTTGTGGTTCCTGTGTCCTATAGTGTTTCGGCAATATAGGTACGGTTCGACATCAACATCACCAGCGCTCATCTTCGTCAAGGACTCGTCATAGCCAACAACCATCATTGCTTACAAACGACTACCTCGACGGTAACCTCGACGACATCTTTGTCTACTCATTGCCATTGCATTGATAACCACCATAGCCTTACTTTTGCGTTGCTTACCCATCGATACTAGCCTTTGAGTATTGTTGGCAACGTTACTTGTGCACATTAGTGATCATACTCCCCATAGCATACATACCATATCATAGTGGTGCATATCTTGGTATCACCTTTTGTGTCATAAAGTTGTCATCATATACACAATTGCTATCTTGGTTTGTGAAGTTTTGCATGAGAAAAGAGCTCAAAAGAGAAAGAGCCAAACAAGCATTTAAGCAAAAGGGAAAGATAAGCAAAGAGCTTATAAGCAATAACCATAGCATCATACTACATTAAGATTGTAATATCCTATCATCTTGGATCATATCACCGGAATACCATACATATAGCATACTTAGGATAGAAGTCGTTACATTTTTGCCTAGTAGGTTGTGCACAAGTTTCGTATCCGCCTATTGTGCAATCGTGCTAGCGTCTCTCTAGTGTTGTGCAACAAGAGCATTTTCGTGGTTTCCACTTTTTGGCTCATTCCTTGGTTGCACGACCCCACTTCTCTATTTGCCTGTGTGTTACCGTGTACCAAATCTTGCTATTGGTCTACTTGTTGTATTTGCAAATTTGTGAATCTTTTCCAACATTATTGAGGCTCACTAACAATTGCATCAAATTTTGTGCCACCATCCTAATCGAGCTCCACCATAAACTTTTACTTGTGTAGGTGTGAGAATCGACAAGAATTGGTACCAATTATGCAATTTCCTTGCTCCACATTTGAGTCATCATTGATCCATCCTCAACATCGGTCAAGGTACATTTGGTATAAGTTCTTCTCTTTCTCCCACTCACATATTTGCTTGGAATGATGGATAGGCCAAGTTCTTCTACCAACCCACTCTTCATCGAGCAAGACGACGACATGTCATCCTATGTCACCAAGAGCCACCTCTTCGGTGCACAAAGAGCTTTGCATCAAGAACAACAAGCAATGAGCGACCACATCGACAATCTCGCTACCGACTTATGACTCTCCGAGCAACGAACAAGAGACTACTTAGACAACAAGTTCGACGCCCACAAACAAGAGAATGATGCAAGAATGGACGAGGGTCGTGCCTTGTTGGTGAACCACCATTCTTCCACTTCTTCCCACTCAAGACGGAGCTGCTCGAGTCGACACTCCGATGACGCTCTCTCCGGATCAAGTACACCGACATCGAACACTCTATGTCGAGCCGCGCGTCCAGACCGTCAAGCATCTCGCAATCCTCTAAACGGCAATCATCCACAAGAACAGGTCGACAAGCAAGCACATCGTCATCGACAAAACCAAGTCCCTCTTGCACAAGCACAAGAAAGGCAATGTCAACGTCTCCAAGAGGAAGAGCGAGCGCGACAACATCAAGACGAACAAGATGTCAAAGCTCAGTGTCTTCAACAACAACAACTTGAAGCACAAGATATTGGGGCGCAACATGCCCTTCAAGAATCAAGTTGAGCCATTGCCAACCACAACCGAGATACGTGCAATCTAGAGGAAGCACTTCGCGAAGAAATTCAAGAGCGAAACTACCAATCTAGAGTGCATCGTAAAGTTCCTCAAGCTCCTCCAGAAGCTCGACAAGCTCCTCCACAACCTCAAGTTCATCAAGAGCAAGATGACTTTGGGAATCCTCCACGTCAAGAGCAATATGAGCTTGACAATCCTCCACGTCAAGGACATCATCATCACCCTCGTCCCCAACACAATGAAGAGCAACGCTACGGCAAGCTCAAGTTCACCATGCCCAAATTCCATGGAAGCAATGATCCCGAAGAGCATCTTTCATGGGCATTGAAGGTCGACAAAATCTTTCGCTTGCACAACTATGAGGAAGAGAAAAAGATCGCTATGGCATCCCTTGAGTTCCAAGACTATGTGCTCATATGGTGGGAACAAGTCCTTGAGCGCCGAGAAGCAAGAGGTGCACCACCAGTCACCACATGGGATCAAATTAAGGATGTCATGCGAGCATGCTTTGTGCCAACATACTACAACTGTGACCTCTTCAAGAAACTCCAACTCCTCAAGCAAGGAACAAAGAGCGTTGAAGAATACTACAAGGAAATGGAGATTGCCATGATTAGAGCCAATTTCACGAAAGATGATGAGCAAACAATGGCCCGTTTCTTGAATGGCCTCAATCATCCCATCAAGAAGATTGCCGACTTCCAACCATACTGAAACCTCATTGGTCTCGTGCATCTAGCTACCAAAGCGGAACGCCAAGTGCAAGATGACTCCAAGTACGCCAAGTACTCCTCGAAGAGCTATGGCTTCTCCAACACCCAAGCTTCAATGACTCCACCAACTTCTACCTCAACCAAACCATCTACAAAGCAACGGCGACAAGTCGAGTTACAAGAAAACTTCGACAACCTCAAGTCGTCCTCCTACTACAAGCAACTTCAAGCCGTGAGCTTCCTCATCTACTCCAACCGATGAGACCGTCAAGACAAGTTCTATCAAGTGTTTCACTTGCGGCGGCCGCGGCCATAAGTCCTTTGAATGTACCAACAAGCACACCATGATCCTCAACGACAATGGAACCTATGACTACATGAGTGAAGAGGAGATGGAAGCCCTTAAGAAAGTGGCCATGCACCGGTGCGTGAACAAAGATGAAGATGATTTAAGTCTTTTGTGATGAGGATTCGAGCCCCGCTCTTGTTGTCTCCAAAGTCTTGACTCTTCAACATCAACAAGACGAAGACCAAAGATGCCACATCTTCCACACCAAGGCCGACATCAATGGGAGGTCCGTCAAGGTCATCCTCGATGGAGGTAGTTATCACAACTTGGCAAGTGAAGAACTATGGTCCAAGTTAAAATTGGTCAAGATGAAGCACCCGCACCCCTACAAGGTCCAATGGCTAAGCGATTCCGACACTATCCAAGTTGAGTATACGGTCAAAGTCTCCTTCAAAAATGGAGCATATGAAGAAACTTTGGAGTGTGATGTTGTCCCAATGTCCGTTTGCCACCTCCTTCTTGGTCGACCATGGCACTTAGACCGCGGCATCATCTACAATGGGTGTACCAATCACTATAGCTTCAAGATGAAAGGAAAGGAGTACGTGCTACGATCTATGTCTCCAACTCAAGTGATCTCCGACAAGCAAGCCACCCATCATGGAGAAAAGAGTGAGAGAGTGAGCCACCCAAAAGAGAGTGAGCGCCACAAGCCAAAATCGAGTGCCTCCACGATGAGCGATAAGAAAAACTTAGTCATATTTGCCACCAAAAGTGAGATGAGAGAAGTCTGTGAGAACCCATCAAGTGTTATGGACTATGTCCTTGTGTGCAAGGGTGAGGCACCAAAAACTAACACCTCTCACGATCTACCTTTAGTGTTGTCTTCTCTTTTGCTAGAATTCCAAGATGTTTTCCCCGACGAGCTACCTCCCGGTCTAGCTCCACTACGAGGCATTGAACACCAAATCGACCTCATCCCCGGAGCACCTCTACCTAACAAGGCTCCCTACTGCGTCAACCCCAAGGAAACTAAGGAGATCCAATGGCAAGTAAAACAACTCATCGAGAACGGTCAAGTACGTGAAAGCTTGAGCCCTTGTGTCGTTCTGGTCATACTTGTTCCAAAGAAAGACGGTACTTATTGCATGGTTTCCGATTGTCGTCCCATAAATGCTATCACTGTTAGATATTTTTACCCTATTCCACGCTTAGATGATATGCTTGATGAGCTTAGAGGAGCCACCATTTTCTATAAGATTGATCTTAAGAGTGGCTACTATCAAATACGCTCCAAGAAGGTGCCGAATGGAAAACCGCATTTAAGACCAAATTTGGCTTATATGAATGGCTAGTTATGCCAATGGGTTTATCCGAAGCACCCGGTACTTTCATGCGATTCATGCACTTTGTTCTTCATCCCTATATTGGTGTATTTGTTGTGGTCTATTTTGATAATATTCTTGTCTTTAGCAAATCCCTCAAAGAGCATGTCACCCATCTTAGAACCATGTAGCAAACCCTTAGGAACGAGCGACTTTATGCTAATATGGACAAATGCCTTTTTGGTGTTGATAAGCTTGTTTTCTTGGGTTTTATTGTGTCTTCTAAGGGTGTTCTTGTAGATGAATCTAAGATCAATGCTATTAAAACTTGGCCCCAAACTTGCAACAAGTGCGTAGTTTCTTGGTTTAGCCGGTTTCTATCGTAGATTTGTGGAGGATTTTAGCACCATTGCTACACCTTTGCATGCTTTGAGTAAGAAGAATGTGTCATTTGTTTGGGGACCATCCCAAGATACCGCATTTAATGAGTTTAAGAATTTTCTTACTCATGCTCCCGTGCTTGCATTACCCAACTTTGACAAACCTTTTGAGATTCATTGGGATCCTAGTGGTAATGGCATAGTAGGTGTGCTAACGCAAGAGAAGCGCCCCAAAGCATACTTTAGTGAGAAACTTTCCAGAGCGCAAGTCAATTATCCCATCTATGACAAAGAGTTATATGCTTTAGTGCGATTTTTGCATGAATGGGAACATTACCTTCATCCTCATGAATTTATCATCCATACCGATCATGAAACGCTTAAGTACTTAAAAGGACAAACTAAGTTGAATAAGTGTCACACTAAATGGAGTGAATTCATTGAGTCTTTTCCTTATGTCATCAAGTACATCAAGGGTAAGGAAAATGTAGTGGCGGGTTCTCTTTCCCGCATATGCATGCTTGTCACTAAACTTGAATTGAATGTCATTGGCTTTGAGCACATAAAAGACTTGTATGCGCATGATCCTACTTTTTCTATTCCTTATGCCAAGTGTTTGACGCATACATCTTGGGAACAATATTACATCAAGGATGATTATCTTATGAGAGCTAACAAACTTTGCATTCCCGAGTCTTCTCTTCGTCTGCTCCTTTTGCAAGAGGCTCATGGAGGAGGACTCATGGGACACTTTGCACACGACAAGACATTCGCTACGCTCTCCAAGAACTATTTTTGGCTCAAGATGTTCCGTGACATCTCACGCTTCAGCAACCGTTGTTCTACATGTCGCAAAGCTAAGTCAAAAGCTCAATCCCATGGTCTTTACATGCCCCTTCCTATTCCTTATCAACCTTGGGAAGACATTAGCATGGACTTTGTACTTGGTTTGCCTAGAACTCAAAATGTAAAGGATTTTGTGTTTGTTGTTGTGGACCGATTCTCTAAGATGGCTCATTTTATCCCATTCAACAAGATAGACGATGCTTCACATATTCAAATCTTTTTTGTAGGGAAATCTTGCACCTCCATGAGTCCCAAAGACGATTGTCTCGGACTGTGATGTCATGTTCTTGAGTTACTTTTGGAAGACTCTATACGCCAAGATCGAAATCAAGCTTTTGTTCTCTCCAGCATACCATCCGCAAACCGACGGCCAAACGGAGGTGACGAACCGTATGCTCTCCACTCTACTACGTGTGTTGATCAAGAGGAACATCAAGGAGTGGGAGGAGTGTCTACCCATCGCCAAGTATGCCTAAAACCGAGCAAGACATTCAACTACCGACAAGTCCCCCTTCGAGGTCGTCTACGGTTTCAACCCGTTGTCCCCATTGGACATTCTTCCTCTTCCACTACAAGAGCGCACCAACATGGACACGAGTGCAAGAGCAAACTACCTCAAGAAGATGCACGAAGATACAAGGCACACAATCGAGCGCCAAGTACAACGACTCGCGACAAAGCTCAACATCAACAAGCAACCAATGATATTGAACATTGGAGATCTTGTGTGGCTACACCTTCACAAGGAATGCTTCCCCAATGAACGCAAGTACAAACTTCTACCACAAGCCGATGGACCCTTCAAGGTGCTTGAACACTACAACAACAACAACGCCTACAAGATCGACATCCCACGCGACAAGTACTCCGTGAGCGACATCTTCAACGTCAACAATCTCTCCCCGTACCATGGTGATGAGGATTTCGATCCGAGGTCGGATCTTTCCCAAGGGAGGGGAGATGATGCGAAGCATCCTACGGTCATCCCCATGGACATATCTTCGTCTCCCATGACACCACTTGGACCAATGACAAGAGCTCGTGCGAGAGCTATCGGAAATGAGGTTAACTCTCTCCTTGTTGAACCCCCCTTTGAACCACTTGAGACATGGCTACTACCTAAAATGGAGATGCTTTGTGTGTTTAGGTACTAAGGAAGCAACCAAGGAGAAGTTATGGTGCAAGATGAACATCAAGAGCATGAAGACAATCTGCCCAGCCCAGAAGGACTGGTACAACCGCCCATGTACTGCCAACTACCGCTCGGGCGGTACAACCGCCCGACTACCGCCCAACAAACGGTCCAGCTTCTGTGATCGAGCGGTGCAAGGCCGATACAACACTGGTTGTACTAGTAACTGCCAAAAGACCTGTACAACCGCCCCTACAACCGGTTCAAACGCTGCTCCCTTCGGCGTACACCTCCATGAACCAGCGCCTGGACTACCAGCAGTACTACCGGCCCCATGACCAGTACTACCGGCCTGCCTGAGCTCCCAGCAGTACAACCGCCCCATGACTGGTACAACCACCCTGTCTATGCGCAATGAAAGGGGTTTCACCCCATGTATCTCCCACTTACCCATTGGACTATATATACTTGTCTCCTAGCTTCGTATTAGGGTTAGCATTGTGATAGCTCATACTTGAGATAGAGCTTTGCTCATCCACTTGGTTACTTCTCCTTGGAGCTCACGACCTCTTCGGAGAAGATCCCCCAAGCGGATTCAAGACCCCATCACGGGAAGACCCTTGAAGACCTCCTCACGAAGAAGACCCTTTGTATCGTCCCTTGTTGACTTTGAATCGTGTATCACTGTTTGTGTTTCGAGGATCTATCATATGTGTGACCATATCTTGTTGGTTGAGTGATTTCTCTTGTGTTTCCCCTCGTTTTCCCCTTGTGTTCTTGGTAGGATTCCCTCCAAACGTGAAAGATCAGGCATCTAGGGTTCTACCCTACATCAGGTTGGTTCGGCAGAGTTCCAACCCGTAGGTCAAAAATTTATCGGCTGGCCGAGGTGACGGCGCCGAGCGTCGTTTAGAATATCTCTACAAAACTAATGCAGTACAAACGAACAAATCATATTCTATGTGTAATAATTTCAGGAGCTAACCGAATAATTAGGAAAAATAAAACCTGTTCGACGGCGATGATCGGACATATTTGAATTACTAGAATTCACTGACCAAAATCAAGGTACCATACTGCAAAACTAGTATAATCAATTGGGTTATAGATTTGTGCAATTTTAAGCAAAAAATAGCAGAAGCCCGGCGACCAACTAGGAGCTGGAAAAAACCTCCCTGATGTGTGTTTGGAGGTCCTCAGTTCCATGTGGTCGCTTGGGACGTGTTGTCGCCACTCCATGTATGAGTTGTTGCGCGTGCGCCCTTGAGAAGTCGATCAAGCTAGAGTTTTCTAGCTTGTTTATGGGACTTGTGCGGGGATCATCTCCTCATGTGATTTTATGTCCGGATGGGGACGCTGCGTCGACAGGCCGAATTTTAAATCGGTCGCTAAAGGTCTACACAGAAAAAATCATGCAAACCAGCAGAACAATATCCAGTGTGTGGAATATATACAGTACAGTATAGGTAACTGGAAATATAAAACCTGATACCCTTATGCGGGTAGCGAGGCATGGAGACTCGAGGAGAACAAAACCTGAAACTAATCGGACTAGTACTTCCTCATATGGAGATCAATCAAACCTCGAACAATGTGTTGAGTCCTTCACGTACACCCAATGGATTGGTACTAGAGTAGTCAAAAAGTGTTTTGGTATTCCATGTCCCTGCGCTACTCCGTCTCTTCCAAGGGTGATTTGGCCTCCGTGAGATAGCAGCCATGGAGGATTAAAAACTGCACACCAGCATCCGACCAGCGGCACTGTTGCTACTTCAATAATAAAACAAAAGGAAAAGAAGAGAGGGGATCATCCCTGCGCCTGTGCTGCCTGAGGAGGGAAGCTCCTGGCTCCCCGTGGCCGCTTGGGACCCGGGATCACAGGATGCCAGCATTCAGCCGATTTGTCCTCGGTCATGCCGATCTCTTATACTTAGAGGCTACCCAGCACACAAATTCCCCTGATCCAATCTGATCTCAAAATAGAGCTCGGACAAGCCTGTAAAATATAATTGCAATCCGACAACAATAATTCTCCAAGAAATCAATTCATGCAAAACGAATCTAATTGAAAAAATAGCACCTGATTCTCCCATCGATCCGTGACGAACGTCGAACAGGCTCTCAATGAAAGCACCAATGTCGGTTCTATATCCGGCATATTTCGTAGTAGGGGTCCTAATCCAGGCATCTTGGAGCGATGGTAACATGGACACAGGATTTTACCCAGGTTCGGGTCTCTCAAGGAGATAATACCCTACGTCCTGCTTTTGATTGTATTGATATGAGGATAGTACGTAGTACAGGTATCTACCACGAGATTGTAGTAATAAATATGAGATTGTCTATTGACTAGCCTGGCCTCGGTTTACATATGCACCATAGGCCTAGGGTTTAGTGGAGTCCTTGTCTTGTGTGCCAAGTCTTGTGGAATCCTCCTTGTATTCGGCATGGGCTGCCCGAAGTGGCCCATTAGTGAATCATCATGGGGGTCGTCGGCCCGACCCACTGGTCGGGAGACGACGTGGTGAGTACCCCCTAGTCCAGGACACCATTAGCGGTGGTGGCCGCATTTATGCTCATATGCACTAGTTGGCTCAGAGACGAACCACACATCTTGGGTGGTGACGTGCCTGAGATGGTGGTTGTCTGTGGCCAGTGTGGGTGGCGGTGACCGGTGCTAGGGGCCAAGCGAGGTGTCGACAAGGCTCAGGGGGTGCCGTGGTGATCCATATGAAGATTAGAACGAGCAAAGGCAGCAAAAGACGAGCAACAGGGGCTCGGCTGACGTGGTGCAATTCACGCGCTCTGGCCGACTTTGTACACGCACGCAATATGCTCGATCGAATGCCAGGGTGCCCTATGGTGGCCTATTTGAGCTAAATTTTGGAAGGGTGATGCTATTCGGAACTACAGAGATGCTAGACATGGTATTTTGGTCAAATGAGCAAGTTTCCAATGCAAGTTTATGAACTTGCGGATTTCTGTCATCCACATGAGGTGTTCGATAGAAGATAGGGTGGCCTAGAGGATTTTGTTACACTTGGGAATTGTCAGGATGGGATCTCTTTGGATGGCAGAGGTGATTGTGGGGTTGGTTTGACAAAAGGAATCACTTTTTAGTGCAAGTTTTAGAGGGATTCACTTCTGGATAGAAACTTCAGAGGAATATTTGGTGGACTTCCAAGATGATAATGGAGCTGATCTTCTCGACTTAAGGTTTTGGTTGGAAGGACTACAAGGTGGAGAAGTTTCAGAATTATTGGGGCTAGGAAAATTAGGGTTGTAGTTGTAACTCAAGAATGGGACAGAATTGAAAAGAGGGCGTTTCACTCAAAAATTTCGAAAGACCAAGTTAGTTTTTTGCATAAAAGTTATATATAGGCATCACCTGACCCCTCATAGTTTTTGTGGAATTTTGAAAGAATTATTTAAAAGCATCTTAGTGTAACAGACACATTTCAGATATTGAAAACGTCATTAAAAGAATTGTTTTTTGGCAAAATTATTATGAAAATATTTCCTGCTGTTATATAAAAATATAAATGGAAAGATTTAAGAAAACTAACAAGGCCCATAATATTTTACAAAAATTATAAATGAAGGGAAGAATTTTGGAAAACAGAAAGCAGAATATACTCCAGAGTTACTAGAACACCTAATATAATTCAAAATTTTGTTTCTGGCCAAATTTTACTTAATACAGATTTGATTAAATTTTTGGGGTGTTACAATATAATAGCATGGAGCAATGAAAAATTATAGATACGTTCGAGATGTATCAAGCATCCCCAAGCTTAATTCCTGCTCGTCCTCGAGTAGGTAAATGATAAAAACAGAATTTTTGATGTGGAATGCTACGTAACATATCTATCATATATTATTTTCTTTGTAGCATGGACATTTGGACTTGAATGATTCAAAGTAATAGTCTATAATTTGACATGGAAAAAACAATACTCAAGCATATCAACAAGCAACTATGTCTTTCAAAATATCAATGCTAAAGAGACTTATCCCTTGCCCATTATACTCAATCATTGATCCATTCATGAAACACACTCAAATATTAACTACAACCAATACACAAGTATGAAAATAGTTTTCCTAGTTGGTTCTTTATAAGATAAGATGGAGACTCAATAAAAATAAAAATTTCATAAAAGTAAATAGATAAGCCCTTCGCAGAGGGAAACAGAGATTTGTGGAGGTGCGAGAGCTCATAGCTTAAATTGAGAGATAAAATTGTTCTCAGAGCCATGCTTTTCTTGTCAATGAAAGCGCCCAATAATTCCCAATATATTCCATGCTAGATACATCATAGGCATTCCCAAACAAAAGTAAAGTTTATTTCCTTTCCACCATTCTTTCACAATCCGTGGCTAGCCGTATCCACAGGTGCCTTCCATACCAACACTTTCCAAGGAAATTATTATCATAGTATTTTTCATTTCGGGACTTGGTATCCCTATTACCTGCCACACTCTCATGCAATGACAAGTGAATAAACACTCGTCGTGAAACTAAAATACCTAGCATGGGAAATATTGGCCACCCCATGCCGCTTCAGTAGCGGTACGGGCACACAAAATGGAAACTCATTTTGAAATTAGAGTTGGCACATACAAATTTACTTGGAATGGCATGGAGATACTGCATATAGGTAGGTATGGTGGACTCATTTGGCACAACTTTGGGTTTAAGGAATTGGATGCACAAGTAGTATTCCCACTTAGTACATGGGAAGGCTAGCAAATAGATTGAGAAGCAACCAACCAAAAAACAAAAACGGTCGTAAATGAGCATTGAAAATAATTAACACTGAACAATGCACCACAAGTAGGATAAAATTTCGTTGCATAACTATTGACTTTATGTGCATGCATAGGGAATCACAAACCTTAACACCAATATTCTTACTAATGCATAATTACTCATCAACATGACTCACATATCACTATCTCCATATCGCAAAACTATTGCAAGGAATCAAGTTCATAATTTCCAATGATCTTCATGAAAGTTTTTGTTATATCCCCCTTGGATATCTATCACTTTGGGACCTGGCATATAAATTTCATCGCAGAGCAAAAGGACTTAGTCGTGGAGCCATCGCAACTAGGAAGCTTAAAGGGGTGAAAATGGGACAAAGGACACGAGAGTTTATACTGGTTTGGCCCCTTGCGGTGAAGGTAATGGCTTAATCCAGTTTGAGGTTGGATTGCTTATGTCTCGATTACCAGGGAGCGAATTCGCTTGACCTAGTTCTCGTTCTGTTTTTACTTGTCTTGAAACACCGCCGGGTCCTCCCTTTATATATAGAGGTCGACGCCCAGCGGCTCACAGAGTCCCGGCCGGCTCATAAACAGTGTCCGGCTCGGTGTTTGTCTATTCCTGCCTTACAATACAATTCATATATATATATATATGGCGGTTTATTTATACGGGCCTTAAGCCGCCTTTGGGACTTGGGCCCTTAACTGAACCGCCATCTTCAAATGTCGTCTCGGGATTCATATGATGACTCGCCGTAGGTATAACCCGGCCCCTTCTGGGCGGGTCATACCTAATAGTTATATCCCCAACATTAGGCCCCAGATTGATTTGAACTGGTTCATGTCAATCTTCAATACTTCGAAAAAATCTTCTGATCTTCATTGTGCGAGAGTTTATAACCCGCCATGACGTCATGTTTTGGATTTGCGATAACCCGCCATGATGTCATCTGCCATTAATTCACATTTTGTCCAACATATCTCAACGGATCCTTATCTTAATGACCATCCCGAGAATCAAGGCATCCTGGCAGCTGGATAACCATATTTTTGGTCTCCTCATTTTTCACGCGCACTTATCAGTCCTTCCTTATAAATATCCATGATCGGTCTTCTTCTCATTCTCCCCCTTTCCATCGTATCCTTCCTCTCGCGACCTCTGCCGCTCGAGCTCCGCCGCCGCTGCAGAGCGCACCGTCGTCTTTGTCGCAGGCCACTGCATCACCCTAAATCGAACCAGAGCATGGCGGCGACCCTTCGCAGTAGATCTGCACCTATAAGTTTTTTGCTTTCCCGCACCTCAGATCCGCATTAGGGTTTCTGAACCTCTCTGTGTTCTTCATATTTCATCGTAGTTCATCTTTAGTGCTTGCACCGTGAACCTCTTTGATCTGAAAATGGCGTATAACCGATGTGGTAGTTGTTTTGCTTTCACCTTTCATACCAGCAGATCCCCTTTCCTGGAAGAAAATATCCTTTTAGAGATTATGAACTCATCTGTATTGGTTTTTAGGTCTATATTTATTTCCTTTTCCTGAACAGTCGTTGATCCAAAATAATAGCTGCAGCCTTCGAAACTTGTTTGTGTAACACTTAGCCAAAAATTGATTTTTGATAGATCCACCTATCCATGGCGGCTCAAACCACCGGCTTAAATTGCAGTGCTTAATAGATAACATCCGACTTACCCATGGTGGCTTAAATAACCTGACTGCTCACGGCGGTTTAAATAACCTGACGTAATTAGTCATATACCATTAGGCTCCTTTATAAGCCGCCATTCCGAATACGTGCTGTAATACTTTTCCTCCGGCTTAAATTTGAACAGGCAATTCCCTTTTTTAGGCTTCCTTCTACACAATGCCGCCCAAAATAGTCACTTAATGCAACTGGGTCAAATCCATCATCACGGAGAGTACACTTCACGATTTTGTGAAAACCGGCTATCTGCCTAAAAAGGATGTGATGTCGTATCATGCTCCCGATCCAATAGAAGAAAAGCCTCAGCCCAAAGATGGGGAAGTTATCGTTTTCATTTATCATATGAACCGGGGCTTTTCGCCACCCAGCTCAAAAAATTTCAGAGACGTCCTACACTTTTTTGACCTCCGTCCTCAAGACATCGGACCCAACTCCGTGTCTAATATTTGCAACTTTCAAGTGTTCTTTGAGGTGTATCTTGAAGAAGAGACCAGCTTGCTGCTTTTCAAAGAGTTGTTTTATTTGAACTGCCAGAATGAATACTCCAACAGACCTAGTTTGGAACTCGGCGGGGTCTCAATCCAACGACGGAGAGACGCCATATTCCATTATGCGCAACCACCAAGTCACCCCAAAGATTGGAACTAGACATGGTTCTACTTCCAAGACACTTCTCCGGCTGATGAGAACCCTCTTCCCGGCCTTCGCGCCCTGCGCCTTGATTCCAATCATCCTCTTCTAGACAAGTTGTTAACTGCTGACCGCCAGAAGCTCGCTCCTACTATGGACAAAGTCAAAGCTCTTTTAGGGAACGGCTTAAATGGTATTGATTTGGTCCGGTGCTGGGTCGCATGGCGGATCATCCTGTTGAGTCGTCGCTCTGGTTTAATGTGCACCTTCATGGGCGAGAAGAAAGATTCTTACTATGGTGCATTGGCGAAGTCTTTTCTGGCTATCTTAGCCAAGTGCACAGCAGCTGCGATCTTGAAGTTGATATGGTGAAATGAATGCACCAGAAATTGAGGTATAAATTCTTCCCTTCATTGAATTATCCTTACTATGCCAGCCCCCAAGTCTATTGCTATGATGAATATGATGTAGACTCAGAACGAACTTATGAGCATCAGTAATATCCTTTGGTAAAACCTGTGAAAAATCTGGCTTAATCTGTAGTCCCCAAGGGTCGGTTTAATCAGCATGAATGAACCGGTCCTTCACATGGTTGTGTATAATATAGTACTTGTGTAGCTTTTAACAGCAATATGCATTAGCCCCCAAGTGCCAAGTACTCTTGCTTGAAAGTGCTTGGGACTTACTCTCATGAACCTCCACTTAGATAGAACTTTTGGTAGACATTAGCCCCCAAGTGCCAAGTGTTGTTGCTTGCAAAAGGCTTGGGACTTAATATTGTATGTTAATATTCATGATTTTGATCCGGTATTTGTACAGACCACCACTGCTCAACTTCAATCTGAGCTGTCGGAAGCAAAGAACCGCCTGGAGTTGCAAGAGACTGAAACCCAGAGGGAAAACTCCAAATTTGAATTCAGTGTGTCTGAACAGGAGAAACTGAAGGCCAAATTTGAAGTTGAGAAAAAGGCATGGGCTGAAGAAAAGATTGCCTTAACCCATCGAACTGAGAAAGCAGAGGCGGCTCTTGAAGAGGTGACCACTGAATTGTCCGGCTTAAAATGCCATGTGTCTCAGATGGTCTCAACAATCTTTGGTAAGCCACCCTAAACGTGTCAAGTTTTGAATCTGTCTGGTGATCATATGAACTATTGTTAACTCATATGTTATTGCTATGCAGGCCCCCAGGAGCACCAACCTCAACCAGGACATGCTGGTGAAGCTAAAGGCAGTTTACACGCTCGTAGAACAACTTTACACTAGAGCTCAGTGTGCCTTAGCCACAGTTGCCTTGTCAAATGAAGCCCCCACACTCCTGGTTGATGTTCTAAAGAAGCTTTCTATGCTGCCCTAGCGGTTCAATGAATTAAAGCGATCCTCTGCGAGAGCCGGGGTCGTGGCTGCCTTAAGCCGGGCCACAGCACGGCTACCAGAATTAGACCCGGCCGACATCGCCATTGGGTATCCAAGCCTTAAGGAGGATGGCACTGCATTTGAACAGGAGGACTTCGCTGCTTGTGTGATGGAAATACGCCATGTGGCCAGTTTGATTGCCGATGAGACAGTGTAGCGACCCGACCTCAGATGGTCAAGTCTCGTGTTCGTGTCATCCTCGGATCAAGAATGCCGACACCACACAAGATGCCGAAGGATTTATAACAGAGTAGCAATCACACACTTATTACATCGTTGTCCAAAAGAGGACTTATTACAATAATCATGGCTTAAGGCCATCTAATAACGATAACAACGGAAGACTTGGAAGATAAGTGAGTCCATCAACTCCAACGGCATCACTGAGTATAGAACCACAACCTAAAAGCACCTTACTCGTCGTTCGAAAAGTCTCGCAACATGAAAGTTGCAGTTCAAAACGGGTCAAAGACATGGAATATGCCGCAATGTAACACATAGAGAGTAATGAATGATAAGCCTATACTACATGCATATATGGTGTTGGGGAACGTAGCAGAAATTCAAAATTTTCTACGCAACACCAAGATCTATCTATGGAGAAACCAGCAACGAGTAGAAAGAGAGTGCATCTACATACCCTTGTAGATCGCTAAGCGGAAGCGCTCAAGAGAACGGGTTGAAGGAGTCGATTGCGTCGTGATCCAAATCACCGGAGATCCTAGTGCCGAACGGACGGCACCTCCGCGTTCAACACACGTACAGCCCGGTGACGCCTCCCATGCCTTGATCCAGCAAGGAGAGAGGAGAGGTTGAGGAAGACTCCATCCAGCAGCAAAGACGACGGCATGGTGGTGGTGGAGGAGCGTGGCATCCTGCAGGCTTCGCCAAGCACCGCGGAGAGGAGGAGGACTTGGGAGAGGGGGAGGGCTGCGCCAGAACTTCGTGTGAAGCTCCCATGCGTCTCCCCATTTTATATAGGGGTGGAGGGGCTGGTTTCTTGCCCTCCAAGTCCATTGGGGCGTTGGCCAAGGTGGGAGGAAAGAAATCCCATCATTTCCTTCCCCACCGATTGTTATCCCCCCTTTTTAGGGATCTTGATCTTGGTGCGCCTTGACCAGGGGTGTGGGGCCTTTCCCCCACTACCCATGTTCATGTGGGTCCCCACATGCAGGTGGGCCCCACTCCGGAACCTTCTAGAACCTTCCCGGTACAATACCGAAAAATCCCGAACATTTTCCGGGCCAAAATAGGACTTCCCATATATAAATCTTTACCTCCGGACCATTCCGAACTCCTCGTGACGTCCGGATCTCATCCGGACTCAACAACATTCGTAACCACATACAAACTTCCTTTATAACCCTAGCGCCATCGAACCTTATGTGTAGACCCTACGGGTCGGGAGACATGTAGACATGACCGAGACGTTCTCCGGTCAATAACCAACAGCGGATCTGGATACCCATGTTGGCTCCTACATGTTCCACGATGATCTCATCGGATGAACCACGATGTCAAGGACTCAATCGATCCCGTATACAATTCCCTTTGTCTAGCGGTATTTTACTTGCCCGAGATTCGATCGTTGGTATACCGATACCTTGTTCAATCTCGCTATCGGCAAGTCTCTTTACTCGCTCCGCAACACATCATCCCGTGATCAACCCCTTAATCACATTGTGCACATTATGATGATGTCCTACCGAGTGGGCCCAGAGATACCTCTCCGCTTGCACGGAGTGACAAATCCCGCCTCGATCCGTGTCAACCCAAAAGACACTTTCGAGATACCGTAATGCACCTTTATAGTCACCCGATTACGTTGTGACGCTTGATACACCCAAAGCACTCCTACGGTATCCGGAGTTACACGATCTCATGGTCTAAGGAAGAGATACTTGACATTGGAAAAGCTCTAGCAAACGAACTACACGATCTTTGTGCTATGCTTAGTATTGTCTTGTCCATCACATCATTCTCCTAATGATGTGATCCCATTATCAACAACATCCAATGTCCATAGTCAGAAACCATGACTATCTGCTGATCACAACGAGCTAGTCAACTAGAGGCTCACTAGGGACATATTGTGGTCTATGTATTCACACGTGTATTACGATTTCCGGATAATACAGTTATAGCATGAATAAAAGACAATTATCATGAACAAGGAAATATAATAATACTTTTATTATTGCCTCTAGGGCATATTTCCAACAGTCTCCCACTTGCACTAGAGTCAATAATCTAGTTCACATCGCCATGTGATTAACACTGACAGGTCACATCGCCATGTGACCAACATTCAAAGAGTTTACTAGTGTCATTAAACTAGTTCACATCATCATGTGATTAAGACTCAATGAGTTCTGGGGTTTGATCATGTTTTGCTTGTGAGAGAGGTTTTAGTCAACGGGTCTGCAACTTTCAGATATGTATGTACTTTGCAAATCTCTAGGCCATTCTGTAAATGCTGCTTCCACGCTCCACTGGGAGCTATTCCAAATGTTTGCTCCACTATATGTATCCGGTTTGCTACTCAGAGTCATTCAGATAGGTGTTAAAGCTTGCATCGACGTAACCCTTTACGCCGAACTCTTTATCACCTCCATAATCGAGAAACATGTCCTTATTTACTCCAAGGACAATTTTTGACCGCTGTCCAATGATCCATTCCTGGATCATTCTTGTACCCCTTGAGTGACTCATGGCAAGGCACACTTCCGGTGCGGTACACAGCATAGCATACTGTGGAGCCTACGTCTAAAGCATAGGGGACGACCTTCGTCGTTTCTCTCTTTTCTGCCGTGGTCGAGCTTTAAGTCTTAACTTTATACCTTACATCTCAGGCAAGAACTCCTTCTTTGACTGATCCATCTTGAACACCTTCAAGATCATGTCAAGGTACGTGCTCATTTGAAAGTACTATTAAGCATTTTGATCTATCTTATAGATCTTGATGCTTACTGTTCAAGTAACCTAATCCAGGTTTTCCATTGAAAAACACCTTTCAAATAACCCTATATGCTTTCCAGAAATTCTACATCATTTCGATCAACAATATGTCAACAACATATACTCATCGAAATTTATAGTGCTCCCACTCACTTCTTTGGAAATACAAGTTTCTCATAAATTTGTATAAACCCAAAATCTTTGATCATCTTATCAAAGTACATTCCAACTCCGAGATGCTTACTCCGGTCCTTAGAAGGATCATTTGGAGCCAAGATACCTTTTAGCATCCTTAGGATCGACAAAACTTTCGGATTGTATCACATACAACCTTTCCTTACAAAGACTGGTAAGGAAACTCGTTTTGACATCCATCTACCAGATTTCATAAATGCAGCTTGTGCTAACATGATTCCGACGGACTTAAGCATCACTACGGATGAGAAAATCTCATCGTAGTCAACTCCTTGAACTTGTGAAAAAACTCTTCGCCACAAGTCGAGCTTCATAGATGGTGACATTTCCGTCCACGTCCGTCTTCTTCTTAAAGATCCATTTATCTCAATGGCTTGCCGATCATCGAGCAAGTCCACCAAAGTCCATGCTTTGTTCTGATACATGGATCCTATCTCGGATTTCATGGCTTCTAACCATTTGTCGGAATATGGGCCACCATCCCTTCTCCATAGCTCGTAGGTTCATTGTTGTCTAGCAACATGACCTTCAAGACAGGATTACTGTACCACTCCAAAGTAGTACGCATCCTTGTCACCCTACGAGGTATGGTAGTGACTTGATCTGAAGTTTCATGATCACTATCATAAGCTTCTACTTCAATTGGTCTAGGTGCCGCAGGAACAACTTCCTGTGCCCTGCTACACACAAGTTGTAGTAACGGTTCAATAACCATATCAAGTCTCCACCATCCTCCCACTCAACTTTTCGAGACAAACTTTTCCTCGAGAAAGGACCCGATTCAAGAAACAATCCCTATTGCTTTCGGATCTGAATTAAGAGGTATACCCAACTGTTTTGGGTGTCCCATGAAGATGCATTTTATCCGCTTTGGGTTCAAGCTTATCAACCTGAAACTTTTTCACATAAGCATCGTAGCCCCAAACTTTTAAGAAATGACAGCTTAGGTTTCTCTAAACCATAGTTCATACGGTGTCATCTCAACGGAATTTCGTGGTGCCCTATTTAAAGTGAATGTGGTTGTCTCTAATGCCTAACTCATAAACGATAGTGGTAATTCGATAAGAGACATCATGGTACGCACCATATCCAATAGGGTGCAACTATGATGTTCGGACACACCATCAAACTATGGTGTTCCAGGAGGCATTAATTGTGAAACAATTTCCACAATGTCTTAATTGCGTGCCAAAGCTCGTAACTCAGATACTCATCTCTATGATCATATCATAGACAGTTCATCCTCTTGTCACGATGATCTTCAACTTCACTCTGAAATTACTTGAACCATTCAATAATTCAGACTTGTGTTTCTTCAAGTAAATATACTCTACATCTACTCGAATCATCGTGAAGTAAGAACATAACGATATTCATCAGATGCCTCAAAGACTCATTGGACTGCACACATCAAGATGTGTTACTTCCAACAAGTTGCTATCTTGTTCCATTTTACCGAAAAACGAGGCTTTTAGTCATCTTGCCCATGTGGTATGATTTGCATATCTCAAGTGATTCAAAATCAAGTGAGTCCAAACGATCCATCTCGCATGGAGTTTCTTCATGCGATACACCAATAGACATGGTTCGCATGTCTCAAACTATTCAAAACGAGTGAGTCCAAAGATCCATCAACATGGAGCTTCTTCATGCTTTTACACCAATATGACTTACATGGCGAAGGCCACAAGTAAGTGGTACTATCATTACTATCTTATATCATTTTGGCATGAAAATGTGTATCACTACGATCGAGATTCAATAAACCATTTCTTTAGGTGCAAGACCATTGAAGGTATTATTCAAATAAATAGAGTAACCATTATTCTCCTTAAATGAATAATCAGATATGATAGACATAATCCAATCATGTCTATGCTCAACGCAAACACCTAATCTCGATGGTAGAGGGAGCGTGCGATGCTTGATCACATCAACCTTGGAAACACTTCCAACATATGTCGTCACTCACCTTTAGCTAGTCTCCGATATTCCGTAGCTTTTATTTCGAGTTACTAACACTTAGCAACCAAACCGTATCTAATACCCTGGTGCTACTAGGAGTACTAGTAAAGTACACATTAACATAATGTATATCCAATATACTTCTATCGACCTTGCCACCTTCTCATCTACCAAGTATCTAGGGTAATTCCGCTCCAAATGGTTGTTCCCTTATTACGAAGCACTTTGTCTCGGTTTGGGTTCAACCTTGGGTTTCTTCACTAGAGCAGCAGCTGATTTGCCGCTTCATGAAGTATCCTTCTTGCCCTTGCCCTTCTTGAAACTAGTGGTTTCACCAACCATCAACAATTGATGTTCCTTCTGATTTCTACTTTCATGTGTCAAACATCGCGAATACCTCAAGGATCATCATATCTATCCCTCGATATGTTATAGCTCATCACGAAGCTCTAGCAGCTTGGTGGCAATGACTTTGGAGAAACATCACTATCTCATCCGGAAGATCAAATCCCACTCGATTCAAGTGATTGTTGCACTCGGATAATCTGAGCACAAGCTCAACGATTGAGCATTTCTACCTTAGTTTGTAGGCTAAGAAAATCGCCGGAGGTCTCATACCTCTTGACATGGGCACGAGCCCGAAATCTCAATTTCAGCCCTCAAACATCTCATATGTTCCGCGACGCTTCAAAACGCCTTTGGTGCCTCAACTCTAAACCGCTTAAGCGAACTATCACGTAGTTATCAAAACGTGTATGTCCGATGTTCGTAATATCCACAAACGACATTTGGGGTTCAGACACCGAGCGTGCATTAAGGACATAAGCTTTCTCTTGTCCGCATAATTGCTATCGTCAACTTTCAACTATATTTTCTCTAGGAACATATCTAAACAAAGGAACTAAAGCGCGAGCATACGACATAATTTGCAAAGATCTTTTGACTATGTTCAGATAATTAAGTTCATCTTATGAACTCCCACTCAGATAGACATCCCTCCGGTCATCTAAGTGATTACATGATCCAAGTCAACTAGGCCGTGTCCGATCATCACGTGAGACGGTCTAGTCATCATCGGTGAACATCTTCATGTTGATCGATCCTCCATACGACTCATGCTCGACCTTTCGGTCTCCGTGTTCCGAGGCCATGTTCGTACATGCTAGGCTCATCAAGTTGACCCTAAGTGTTTTATTTGTGTAAAACTGTCTTACACCCGTTGTATGTGAACGTAAGAATCCATCACACCCGATCATCACGTGGTGCTTAGAAGTTTATTTAACTGTAGCAACGGTGCATAGTTAGGGAGAACACTTCTTGAAATTTTGTAAGGATCATCTTATTTACTACCGTCGTCCTAAGTAAACAAGATGCATAAACATGATAAACATCATATGCAATCAAATAGTGACATGATATGGCCAATATCATTTTGCTCCTTTGATCTCCATCTTCGGGCTCCATGATCATCATCGTCACCGCATGACACCATGATCTCCATCATCATGATCTCCATCATCGTGTCTTCATGAAGTTGTCTCGCCAACTATTACTTCTACTACTATGGCTACCGTTAGCAATAAAGTAAAGTAATTACATGGCGTTGTTCAATGACACGCAGGTCATACAATAATTAAGACAACTCCTATGGCTCCTGCCGGTTGTCATACTCATCGACATGCAAGTCGTGATTCCTATTACAAGAACATGATCAATATCATACATCACATATCATTCATCACATTCTTCTTGGCCATATCACATCACATAGCATACCCGCAAAAACAAGTTAGACGTCCTCTAATTGTTGTTGCATGTTTTACGTGGCTGCTATGGGTTTCTAGCAAGAACGTTTCTTACCTCACGCAAAACCACAACGTGATATGCCAATTGCTATTTACCCTTCATAAGGACCCTTTTCATCGAATCCGTTCCGACTAAAGTGGGAGAGATCGGCACCGCTAGCCACCTTATGCACGAAGTGCATGTCAATCGGTGGAACTGTCTCACGAAGAGTACGTAAGGTCGGTCCGGCCGCTTCATCCCACAATACCGTCAAACAAGATTGGACTAGTAACGGTAAGCATATTGAACAACATCAACGCCCACAACTACTTTGTGTTCTACTCGTGCAAAGAATCTACGCAATAGACCTAGCTCATGATGCCTTTGTTGGGGAACGAAAGAAATTCAAAATTTTCACGCAACACCAAGATCTATCTATGGAGAAACCAGCAACGAGTAGAAAGAGAGTGCATCTACATACCCTTGTAGATCGCTAAGCGAAGCGCTCAAGAGAACGGGGTTGAAGGAGTCATACTGCGTCGTGATCCAAATCACCGGAGATCCTAGTGCCGAACGGACGGCACCTCCGCGCTCAACACACGAGAGCCCGTGACGCCTCCCATGCCTTGATCCAGCAAGGAGAGAGGGAGAGGTTGAGGAAGACTCCATCCAGCAGTAGCACGACGGCGTGGTGGTGGTGGAGGAGCGTGGCAATCCTGCAGGGCTTCGCCAAGCACCGCGGGAGAGGAGGAGGACTTGGGAGAGGGGGAGGGCTGCGCCAGAACTTCGTGTGAAGCTCCCATGCGTCTCCCCACTTTATATAGGGGTGGAGGGGCTGGTTTCTTGCCCTCCAAGTCCATTGGGGCGTTGGCCAAGGTGGGAGGAAAGAAATCCCATCATTTCCTTCCCCACCGATTGTTATCCCCCCTTTTTAGGGATCTTGATCTTATCCCTTGGGATATGATCTTATTCCTTCTAAGGGGGATCTTGGTGCGCTTGAACAGGGGTGTGGGGCCTTTCCCCACTACCCACGTTCATGTGGGTCCCCCATGCAGGTGGGCCCCACTCCGAACCTTCTAGAACCTTCCGTACAATACCGAAAAATCCTAACATTTTCCGGTGGCCAAAATAGGACTTCCCATATATAAATCTTTACCTCCGGACCATTCGGAACTCCTCGTGACGTCCGGGATCTCATCCGGACTCAACAACATTCGTAACCACATACAAACTTCCTTTATAACCCTAGCGCCATCGAACCTTAAGTGTGTAGACCCTACGGGTTCGGGAGACATGTAGACATGATCGAGACGTTCTCGGTCAATAACCAACAGCGGATCTGGATACCCATGTTGGCTCCTACATGTTCCACGATGATCTCATCGGATGAACCACGATGTCAAGGACTCAATCGATCCCGTATACAATTCCCTTTGTCTAGCGGTATTTTACTTGCCCGAGATTCGATCGTCGGTATACCGATACCTTGTTCAATCTCGTTACGGCAAGTCTCTTTACTCGCTCCGCAACACATCATCCCGTGATCAACCCCTTAATCACATTGTGCACATTATGATGATGTCCTACCGAGTGGGCCCAGAGATACCTCTCCGCTTGCACGGAGTGACAAATCCCATCTCGATCCGTGTCAACCCAAAAGACACTTTCGGAGATACCTGTAATGCACCTTTATAGTCACCCGCCACGTTGTGACGTTTGATACACCCAAAGCACTCCTACGGTATCCGGAGTTACACGATCTCATGGTCTAAGGAAGAGATACTTGACATTGGAAAAGCTCTAGCAAACGAACTACACGATCTTTGTGCTATGCTTAGTATTGTCTTGTCCATCACATCATTCTCCTAATGATGTGATCCCGTTATCAACGACATCCAATGTCCATAGCAGAAACCATGACTATCTGTTGATCACAACGAGCTAGTCAACTAGAGGCTCACTAGGGACATATTGTGGTCTATGTATTCACACGTGTATTACGATTTCTGGATAATACAGTTATAGCATGAATAAAAGACAATTATCATGAACAAGGAAATATAATAATACTTTTATTATTGCCTCTAGGGCATATTTCCAACATATGGCTGGTGGAAAAGCTCTATGGTTACAGTTTTTGCATAAAGCCAGTTTTTCCCTACTACAAAGGAATAAATTTATTTAACTATCATGGTGGTTGTTAAACATTGAGAATGGTTGACACCATCCTCAATCCCAATTAAAAAGTACTCATTAACAAACCCATCAATATTAAATTAGAGTAACATGTTGAGATTCACAGAATATTCAAGTACTAGATACTCGGAATGTCCATAACAAGGGACATGGCTAATCATGATTAGTTTGTACACTCTGCAGAGGTTTGCGCACTTTTCCCCACAAGACTCGATCGCCTCCGTTTGGTTTCTCGCACTTCATGGTGTTTGAGAAACGGATGACCGAGACATAGTCTTTCGTAAGCGCTTAGCACCTTACGATGGGTAGACCGGTACACCTACATCCCCTACATCTGCTAGTCCACCACTATAAGAGTTCGCACGACTTAGTCAACTATGCCAGAGCCCATAATGGCTTGTGGTTGCACACGTAAGTTACTAGTATGAATTATCTTATGATCCCTTTGAGCCTGGGTGGCGGTCCATAGGAAAATCACACGGTACCTCCGGGATTTCCAAAAAAACAGGCAAGTCCTGGTAACTCCAGGTGCCTCAATCCACCCAGATGTGTATTTAAGTTGCCACCTTAAATAAACCATTAATTAACAAACTCACATCTGTCATGGATATTCACTCACCCAATCCACGTCTACTAGCATAGGATGGCATAATAAGCAAACGTAGAAGTAACTCCCAAGGTTTCATAAGTAAAACAGGTAATAGGTACTACCTCATCTACTTCCCATCCCACAATTTAATTAGATCCTAATCATGCAATGTGTGAGGATTGATCTAATGCACGAAAACTGGGTAGTAGAAAAAAAGTATGATCAAGTGTTACTTGCCTTGCTGATGATCCGCGAAACCTAGAGATTCGAAGTAACAAGCGGCGCACTCCGGGTGATCTACAGCAAACAAACAACAAGCATACAATAAGTACTCATATAATGCACAGGTAAATCTCGAATAAAAGATCTAACCAGAAAGTTCAACTTAAGAACACAGGTTGCAAAAAGAATCAAATCAAATAAAGCAACGAAAGTCAAATGGTGAGAGAAAACAACTCGGTTCTAGCAATTTGAAACCAAGTCAAATTTTACAGTAGCAAAACTTGGTTTAAGTTGATTAGTCGGAACGGCGGTTTCGAAACGAAACTCCAGGCGCTTGAATCACCTGATTCTGATAAACGAGCGAGAAGATAAACTAGAAAGAAGATCGGATGTGAAATCACGATCGGAGAAATAGCGGAATAAATCCGATTAAAAAGAAAAACGACGAACGGTTAAACAAACGGAGGTTCGTTAACTGGGAATAACCGATGATCATGTTCATTGAGACGAACGGTCCGGCGAACGCTCGCTAAACAAAACCGGAAAGAAAAACCGGCGAGAAAAACTGATCTAGGGTTTTCGGAAAGAAAACCGAAACGAAAAACCGATCTAGAAAAACCGGAACGATCTACGAAAAACCGAACCGAGGGGAAGAAGTGACGCGGCGCGGGGCTAGTACCTCGAAGAGGCGAGGGGCTCGATGGTGGCGCTTGTTGGCGGGTGCAAGGGTGGGTGGGGGCGGCGTGGGTGAGGGGGCGGCAAGGCGGCTCTTCACATCTTGCACAGGGAGGAGAGGAGAGGTTTTGATTTGATGTTTAGAGGGGGGGGGGGTGCTTGGGTATTTATATTGGGGAGGGGAGGGTTTTGCTTGGAGGAGGGATCAAGGAATAAGAGTAGGATTAGGAATACTAGGAACAAAAAAGGAATAACGAAACGGGTCCAAATCCTACTAGGATTTGTAAAACAAAAGGAAACAGAGAGCGGCGGCGGCGGCTCCCTGGCGCGATGGCGCGGGCGGCCTAGCGGCTGGCGGCCGGCTGGGCCTTTGGCCCAGATCACGGCTTTTTTTTTCGGTTTCACAATGAAGAACACACGTAAAAGAAAATCTACCGGACTCCAAAAATTACAAAGTAAATTTTCCCCGACTCCTAAAAATGAGTCGAACAAAATGAACTTTTATCCAAGGCCTAAAATGCAATTTTTGAAAATACGCATTTTTCCCTAAGGCAAATAAACTCCGAGAGAAATCCAAATTTTGATTTATTTATTAAATCTTCATTTTTCCTAAATTTTGGGAAAGTCATATTATTCCCTCTCATATTTTTGATATTGGAAAAATATTTGAAGATAAAATAAATAATCCAAATGATCCTCTTTTCAAAATTTGAAAGAACTCAAATATGAAAATTTCGAAATCTCCAACTCTCTCCGTGGGTCCTTGAGTTGCGTGAAATTTCTAGGATCAACAAAATGCAAGAAAATATGTGATGCATGATGATCTAATGTATAACTTTCCAAATTGAAAATTTGGGATGTTACAAACCTACCCCCCTTAAGATGAATCTCGCCCTCGAGATTCGGGTTGGCTAGAAAATAGGTGAGGGTGGTCCTTGAGTAAATCTTCTTCTCTCTCCCAGGTGGCTTAATCCTCCGTGTGGTGGCTCCACTGAACCTTGCAAAACTTGATAACCTTGCTGCGAGTAACTCTGCTGGCATATTCGAGAATCTTGACTGGTTTCTCCTCATATGTTAAATCATCCTTCAACTGGATTGTTTCAAGTGGCACTGTATCTCTTAGCGGTACCTCTGCCATCTCGGCGTGACATTTCTTCAGCTGAGAAATATGGAATACGTCATGAACTCCTGACAGTCCTTCTGGTAATTCCAACTTATAAGCGACTTCTCCCATGCATTGCAAGATCTTATATGGTCCAACGAAACGTGGTGCTAATTTTCCTTTAACTCCAAAACACTTAACTCCTCGAAGTGGGGATACTCTAAGATAAACTCTGTCTCCAACTTCATATTGTATCGCCTTGCGTTTTGAATCCGCATAGCTCTTCTGTCTGGATTGGGCTACCTTGAGCCTGTCGCGAATCAACTTAACTTTCTGTTCAGACTCCTTAATCAAATCTGGTCCAAACAACTGACGGTCTCCATCCTCGTCCCATGACAACGGTGTCCTGCACCTTTTTCCGTATAAGGCTTCGAAAGGTGCCATCTTCAAGCTGGTTTGGTAACTGTTGTTATAAGAAAACTCCGCATATGGCAGGTTATCGTCCCAACTAGATCCATAATCTAGTGCACAAGCTCTCGGCATATCCTCCAAAATCTGATTGACTCTCTCAGCCTGTCCATCTGTCTGTGGGTGAAAAGCTGTACTGAATTCCAGCCTGGTTCCCAATGTTTCATGCAACTGATTCCAAAATTTTGAGGTAAATTGGATTCCTCTATCTGATACGATACTCCTCGGAACTCCGTGCAAACACACAATTCTGGTCATGTATATCTTTGCCAACTTAGCACTACTATAGGTAGTCTTAACTGGAATGAAATGCGCTACCTTCGTCAAGCGGTCGACTATAACCCAAATCGATTCATAGCCTGAACGAGTCTTTGGCAAACCCGTGATGAAATCCATGCCTAGTTTATCCCACTTCCATTCGGGTATCGGCAATGGTTGCAACAATCCTACTGGTTTCTGATGTTCTGCCTTCACTCTCTGACATACATCACAAACTGCTACATACTCCGCAATATCCTTCTTCATTCCGGTCCACCAAAACGTTTCCTTCAAATCCAAATACATCTTGGTATTTCCTGGGTGAATCGAATAGGGTGAATCATGTGCCTCTTGCAGAATCAACTTTCTGATCTCCGGATCATTTGGCACATATACGCGGTCCTCAAACCATAGGGTATCGTGCTCATCCTCACGAAATCCCTTTGCTTTTCCTTCGCTCATTTTCTCCTTTATATCTGCGATCTCCTTGTCCTTTTTCTGGGCTTCCCTGATTTTATCCATCAAGGTAGACTGAATCTCCAATGCTGCTACATAGCCTCTCGGAACTATTTCCAAACATAGCTCACGAAGGTCTTCTGCTAACTCCTTTGGTATCTCTCCCGTCATCAGCGTGTTGACATGGCTCTTGCGGCTCAATGCGTCAGCTACTACATTAGCCTTTCCGGGGTGATAATGCAATCTCATATCATAATCCTTGATGAGTTCCAACCATCTCCTTTGTCTAAGGTTTAACTCCTTCTGTGTGAAAATGTACTTCAAACTCTTGTGATCCGTGTACACCTCACAATGATTTCCAATGAGGAAATGTCTCCATGTCTTCAATGCATGCACTACGGCTGCTAACTCCAAATCATGTGTGGCATAATTTAATTCATGAGGTTTCAGCTTGTCATGAAGCATACTGAAACAACTCTTCCTTCTGCATAAGCATCGCTCCAAGTCCTCGACGTGAAACGCCGCAATACACCTCATAATCCTTGGTCCGATCCGCAAAATTAACACCGTGAGGTAACCAATCTTTTCTTCAACTCGAAACTTGCCTCACAATCCTCGGTCCATATGAACTTGGTATCCTTTTTCAAAGAACTGTCATAGGCTTTGCAATCTTTGAGAAATTCTCAATGAATCTCCGGTAGTATCCTGCGAGTCCAAGAAAACTCCGGATCTCTCCAACTGTCGTTGGTGCTTCCCATTTGGTTATGGTCTCAACCTTTGTGGGGTCAACTGCTATCCCTTCTCCGGATATAACATGTCCAAGAAATCCAACTTCCTTTAGCCAAAACTCACATTTGCTGAACTTGGCTATAACTGATGTTCCCTTAGTTTCTCCAAAACCAATCGCAAATGTTCCTTATGTTCCTCTTCATTCTTCGAGTAAACTAAAATATCATCAATGAACACCACGACAAACTTATCCAAAAACTCCATAAACACTTTGTTCATCAGGTTCATAAAATAAGCAGGTGCATTAGTCAATCCAAATGACATAACGGTATACTCATACAGTCCATATCTTGTGGTGAATGCCGTCTTAGGTATGTCCTGCTCTCGAATTTTCAACTGATGGTACCCTGATCGCAAATCGATCTTGGAAAACACTTTAGCTCCTTGCAAACGATCAAACAGATCATTTATCATTGGTAGTGGGTACTTGTTCTTGATTGTTACTGCATTCAATCCACGGTAATCAACAACCATCCTTAACGATCCATCCTTCTTCTCCACTAAGAGTACGGGTGATCCCCAAGGCGAAGAACTTGGGCGTATATATCCCTTATCTAATACCTCCTTGATCTGCTTCTTGATTTCCGCCAAATCCTATGCGGGCATCCTGTATGGTCGCTTTGATATTGGGCCTGTTCCTGGCAAAAGCTCAATCAAAAACTCAATGTCTCTATCTGGTGGCATTCCTGGCAATTCCTCAGGAAATACATCAGGGTAATCCTTCACCACTGGTACCTCTTCCTGTACAACTCCTGATAAGGAATTTACTTATTTCCTATTTAGTCCATGTCGTGATACATACTTAATCCTTCTTCCTTCTGGCGTTGTGAGCAAAATCGTCCTACTTGCGCAATCGATGTTTCCTCCATACATCGACAGCCAATCCATACCGAGAATCACATCCAATCCTTGGGATTCTAGAACGATCAAATCCGATGGGGATACATGCCTTCCTATACTCAATGGCACTTGAAAACATCCTTGTCTGGCCATGTACTCTGCTCCTGGTGAGCTTACTAACATAGGAGTTATAAGAATCTTAGTGGGCAGGCTATACTTTTCTACAAATCCCCTTGATATGTATGAATGCGATGCACCAGTATCGAAAAGAACAAGTGCAGTAAATGACTTAACCAAAAACTTACCGATTACTGCATGGGGCTGAGCTTCAACCTCCTCCACATCAATGTGGTTCACCTGTCCCCTGTTGAAAGGGTTTGGCTTCTTTCCAGAGCTTCCATTTCCACCTTGGCCTTCGGGACAATCACTTGCATAATGTCCGATCTTGGAACACTTGTAAACGGTGACATGGCTCAGGTCTTTCTTGGCTGGGGTTGATGGTGTGGTCCGGTTCTGGCCGTTGCTTCCTCCATTCCCATTACCATTTTTGTGGCCGTTATGGTTGTGTGAACTACCTCCTCCATGGGTATGCTGAAACTAAACTCCCTATTTAGGTGTATAACGGGGCTTCTGCTGGGCTCCAGAGTTATACTTCCCCTGTCCATACTTCCTCTTGCGGTTCTCAATCTGCTGCTGCTTTCCTTCAATCATGAGGGCGCGGTCTACCAACTCCTGGTAGTTATTGAATCTTGCTACCATCAAGCGCATGCTTAACTCATCATTCAGTCCTTCCGAAACTTCTCTGCTTAGTCTGATCCAGTAGTAACGTCATCCGGGGCATAACGTGCTAACCTACTAAAATCATCCACATCTTCGCCAACAGTCCTTCCTCCTTGGCGTAAGTTGCGAAACTCACGCTTCTTCATGGCCATAGCTCCTGCTTTGAAACATGGGCGGTGTGGAAAGCTTGCTGAAATTGATCCCATGTGGCGGTGTCTCTGGGTAAGTGGTGTGAAATTCTCCCACCATCTTGCCAAGGGTCCGTCAAGCTGATGTGCAGCAAACTTCACCTTCTCACCATCTGTGCATCCTGCATTGGTCAACTCCCTTCCTATCTTGCGGAGCCAATCATCTGCTACAATCGGCTCGGTGCTACTGGAATACACCGGCGGATTCAGCCTAAGGAAACGAGTCAAGTGATCCGCGGGTGGTGGTGGTGGTGGGTTGTTGTTGTTGTTGTTGCCTTGGTTCTGTACCAATGTCTGAATCAAAGTATTCTGCTGCTGAATCAACTGAGTGATCTCTGGCAGGAAAACAAACTCGGGGTCGCGTCTCGGAGGCATCTGAGGGGTTTTAGAAAAGACGAGAAATTAAGAATAGAATGAGGTCTAAAGAGAAAACACTACCCAAATGCTCATGAGACAAATGCACACAAATCACTTCATTCATTCAAACAAAGGGCATACAACGGTCTAACTATCGCAAAAGTGCGTGTACTATAATGTTTACATGGAGGGAATACTACTAATGTATGGTGGTCATCTATTAATTTGAACCGGTGGAAGACTCCATGATGTCTGCTCCAGCTTCGTCTTCAAAGCCGGGTTCACTTGGATCCGAATCGGTGTCGTCGATGATGATGTAGTTGCTCGGACAGTCAACGTACTTGTCTTCATTCTTGAGTGCTAACTTCTTCTTGAGTTCTCCAATCTCATACTTAAGATCGCTATTGTGCCTTACGACAGCTATGATCTCGTCCATGTAGTCCTTGCGTAGAGTCTTCATTTCTCCTTCAAGTTCGATGATCCTTCCCTTCGCATTCTTCAACTCTATCATATCATTGCACATCTGGTTCTCCTGGCGTCGAATGTGCTGGTTTAACTCCTGGATGAAAGCTGCAATGGATCTATCCTTCTTGGTGCTGACTATCTCCCAGTCTTCATTCCGGCGTCCGCAAATCTGGTAGATAGTGTCCTTGAGTTCTTCTTGATAAACTTCTCCAATGCGTCCCATGGTGATATGAGCTGCCATGCTCTTTCCCGGACTCCAGGTTGGTGCACTGAAAATACTATCTATAGGCTTGGTGATTGGCGTGAATGTCCTTCCCGGAACATGAGCTTGAATCTTCCAGCGCTCCTCTTCAGGCAGAGTGGCGTTGAAAGTCCCGGTGAAGCTTGGTAGTCCAATGTTCAGGTACTTAGCGACTTCCTTCAAGTGGGATCCAAAAGGTGTGCCTTCATCTGGTTGGGCGTACTTGATCTTTGCGTCCATCATCCTAAAAGAGTAGAAAAGATGAGGAGTTAGAAAATGAGAAGAGAATAGTGATCTATGGCTTTAACTTAGTGGTCGTGTCTCTACAATCGGCGTGTGCTCGATACCATCTCTGTCAGAGCGACCCGACCTAAGATGGTCAAGTCTCGTGCTCGGTGTCATCCTGGATCGATAAGAATGACACCACACAATACTTCGAAGGATTTATAACAGAGTAGCAATCACACACTTATTACATCCTTGTCCAAAAGAGGACTTATTACAATAATCATGGCTTAAGGCCATCTAATAACGATAACAGCGGAAGACTTGGAAGATAAGTGAGTCCATCAACTCCAACGGCATCACTGAGTATAGAACCACAACCTAAAAGCACCTTACTCGTCGTCTGAAAAGTCTGCAACATGAAAGTTGCAGCCCGAAAACGGGTCAGCACATGGAATATGCTGGCAATGTAACACATAGAGAGTAATGAATGATAAGCCTATACTACATGCATATATGGCTGGTGGAAAAGCTCTATGGTTACCGTTTTTGCATAAAGCCAGTTTTTCCCTACTACAAAGGAATAAATTTATTTAACTATCATGGTGGTTGTTAAACATTGAGAATGGTTGACAGCATCCTCAATCCCAATTAAGAAGTACTCATTAACAAACCCATCAATATTAAATTAGAGTAACATGTTGAGATTCACAGAATATTCAAGTACTAGATACTCGGAATGTCCATAACCGGGGACACGGCTAATCATGATTAGTTTGTACACTCTGCAGAGGTTTGCGCACTTTTCCCCACAAGACTCGATCGCCTCCGTTTGGTTTCTCGCACTTCATGGTGTTTGAGAAACGGATGACCGAGACATAGTCTTTCAGAAGCGCTAGCACCTTACGATGGGTAGACCGGTACACCTACATCCCCTACATCTGCTAGTCCACCACTATAAGAGTTTGCACGACTTAGTCAACTATGCTAGAGCCCATAATGGCTTGTGGTTGCACACGTAAGTTACTAGTATGAATTATCTTATGATCCCTTTGAGCCTGGGTGGCGGTCCATAGGAAAATCACACGGTACCTCCGGGATTTCCAAAAAAACAGGCAAGTCCTGGTAACTCCAGGTGCCTCAATCCACCCAGATGTGTATTTAAGTTGCCACCTTAAATAAACCATTAATTAACAAACTCACATCTGTCATGGATATTCACTCACCCAATCCACGTCTACTAGCATAGCATGGCATAATAAGCAAGCGAGAAGTAACTCCCAAGGTTTCATAAGTAAAACAGTAATAGGTACTACCTCATCTACTTCCCATCCCACAATTTAATTAGATCCTAATCATGCAATGTGTGAGGATTGATCTAATGCACGAAAACTGGGTAGTAGAAAAAAAGTATGATCAAGTGTTACTTGCCTTGCTGATGATCCGCGAAACCTAGAGATTCGAAGTAACAAGCGGCGCACTCCGGGTGATCTATCGCAGACAAACAACAAGCATACAATAAGTACTCATATAATGCACAGGTAAATCTTGAATGAAAGATCTAACCAGAAAGTTCAACTTAAGAACCCTGGTTGCAAAAAGAATCAAATCAAATAAAGCAACGGAAGTCAAACGGCGAGAGAAAACAACTCGAATCTAGCAATTTGAAACTAAGTCAAATTTTACAGTAGCAAAACTTGGTTTAAGTTGATTAGTCGGAATGGCGGTTTCGAAGCGAAACTCCAGGCGCTTGAATCTCCGATAAACGAGCGAGAAGATAAACTAGAAAGAAGATCGGATCTGAAATCGCGATCGGAGAAATAGCGGAATAAATCCGATTAAAAAGAAAAATGACGAACGGTTGAACGAACGGAGGTTCGTTAACTGGGAATAACCGATGATCACGTTCGTTGAGACGAACGGTCCGGCGAACGCTCGCTAAACAAAACCGGAAAGAAAAACCGGCAAGAAAAACCGATCTAGGGTTTTCGGAAAGAAAACCGAAACGAAAAACCAATCTAGAAAAACCGGAACGATCTATGAAAAACCGAACCGAGAGGAAGAAGTGACGCGCCGCGGGGCTAGTACCTCGAACAGGCGAGGGGCTCCGGTGGCGGCGGCGTTGGGCGGCGGCGGCGGCGGCGGCGGCGGCAAGCGGCGGCGGCGGCGGCGGCGGCGGCGGGGAGGGCGGCGGCGGTGGGCAGCGGCTATGCTGCTGCTGGCTTGCTGCGGGGAGGAGAGGAGAGGTTTTGATTTGATGTTTAGTGGGGGTGCTTGGGTATTTATATTGGGGAGGGGAGGGTTTTGCTTGGAGGAGGGATCAAGGAATAAGAGTAGGATTAGGAATCCTAGGGAACAAAAGCGGAATAACGAACGGGTCCAAATCCTACTAGGATTTGTAAAAGAAAAGGAAACAGAGAGCGGAAGTAGCTCACTGGCCTTGTGTGGCGCTGGTGTACACAGGCGTCTTGACTGGCGGCGGCGGCGGATGGGCCTTTGGCCCGGTCGTATTCTTGACATTTTTTTTTCGGTTTGGCATGAAAAACACAGAAAAGAAAATCTACCGGATTCCAAAAATTACAAAGTAAATTTTCCCCGACTCCTAAAAATGAGTCGAACAAAATGAACTTTTATCCAGGGCCTAAAATGCAATTTTTGAAAATACGCATTTTTCCCTAAGGCAAATAAACTCCGAGAGAAATCCAAATTTTGATTTATTTATTAAATCTTCATTTTTCCTAAATTTTGGGAAAGTCATATTATACCCTCTCATATTTTTGATATTGGAAAAATATTTGAAGATAAAATAAATAATCCAAATGATCCTCTTTTCAAAATTTGAAAGAACTCAAATATGAAAATTTCGAAATCTCCAACTCTCTCTGTGGGTCCTTGAGTTGCGTGAAATTTCTAGGATCAACAAAATGCAAGAAAATATGTGATGCATGATGATCTAATGTATAACATTCCAAATTGAAAATTTGGGATGTTACAGACAGACCTCACCAAGTACCATCTGGCTTATGACGCAGGAAATCAGAGGCGCCGCGTTATAAAGTGACAAGTCTGATCCGCCCAATCCATAAGCATACCTTCGCCCCTAAAGTTGACCCGTCCAGACTAATTGATGATGAAGCTGAATTTGAAGCTTTGAATGGAATTGACTGGTCGTAACCAACCTTCCAGGACGGGGAACAGGACAAAGAAGCAGAGAGGGTTGATCCAGAAGCCTCAGGCCAACAAGAGAATTGACCTGCAGGATGACTCATATTAGTAACCTTTTGAAAAAACAGTTCAATCATTTGAACTCGGGGAGTCATGTAATAGGGTAGAAACGACTTTGATCTGTTGTGCCATCGTGCATATTTTGGTGATCAGCACTGTTAAACCACCGTCTTATATTTGCCCTTATTATACTTATCATTTGTTTTCCTTATGCATAAGAAAGTCCTTGAACTATCCTGCACAGAGAAATAGATCACAAGAGCCCTTGGCGGTTTACCGCAGGGCGGGTCATAATATCTTACATATGATCACTAATATGTAAAAAAGGTGTCATAGAACAAGCCTGTTATGAATCATAACTAAAATATCATACCTGTGATATTAAATTTACATTGTCGGTTTATGTTACCTGCACAGTAAGGGTGATAACCCAATCTTTAGAAGCCAAACCTTCCAAATGTTTGATGATTGTCATATGCTGGCGACTTATCGTCCATAGCCAAGCCTGGTTAAATAGAAGCCACATATATATATGCCTCGGATATGAACAAAAAGTCTCAAGACAAAACCAAAGATTATTTTCAAAAAACTTAAGCCAAACAGAGAGAAAGATCGAGGCTTCTGATTCGAATACCATTAGCCTTACGTTTATTATTGCCCCCTTGATTTGCCGGGTTATGCTGAGGGCCCTTGCCGTTCTTCTTTCCCATCCCTCTCTTCTCATCGTCACACTCGGGATCCTTGGTACTATTAGAGTCGGCATATTTTACTAGAGCCGCCACCAGCTGGCCCATGTCATTACAATCGCGCTTGAGCCACCCCAGCTTCTGTTTCAGAGGCTCAAAATGGTAGTTTTTCTCCAACATTAAGACTGTAGAGCCGGCATCCATCTTATCAGATGAATGTATTATGGCCTTGACCCAGCGCACCCAATGGATCGTGGATTCACCCTCCTCTTGCTTGCAATTAGTCAAGTCCACAATCGACATGGGCTGCTTGCATGTATCTTTAAAGTTCTGAATAAACCGAGCCTTTAAATTTGCCCATGAACCGATGGAATTAGGTGGCAGCCCCTTCAACCAAGTGCGGGCCGTTCCATCCAGCATCATGGTGAAGTACTTGGCCATTGCAGCGTCACTGACTTCCAGTAGTTCCATGGCCATCTCGTAGCTTTCGATCCATGCCCCGGGTTGTAAATCGGCCGTGTAATTAGGCACCTTTTGAGGTCCCTTGAAATCCTTGGGAAAACTCTCATTATGCAGAGCCAGTACCAAACAAGGTACGCCCCCAGTCCTAGTGGTCACGCCTGTCTCAATTGAAGTCGTCGGATAAACCGGAAGGGGCTGATAAGCCGCCTGCTGAGCTACCCGCTCAGCTTCCTGACACAATCTATCCTGATCAACCAAATTAAGAGCTCCATCCCGAGCAGGGTCATGCCCGCACGGCTGGTCACAGCGCTGGGCGTTGCTTGAAACGGCTGCTGAATCCATGTGCCTCTTATAGCTCGGGCTCCGGCTTAGGTGAGGAGTCGCATGAATCCTGTCAAGACTATAAGAATATGCCTCCTACTGCACCAAAGCCGTCTGAAGAAGTTCTCTGACCCTTCGTGTTTCAACCGCTGTCGGAGAGTCGCCATCCACTGGGAGAGCCGCCAACCGTGTCGCCGCAGTGATCATGTTCTCCAAAGGGATAGAATAATGACCTGGTGGTGTTCGTACATAGTGAGGTGGAGTAGCATTCAGACGAGGGGGTTCCGTCACCCGTGGCTAAACCGGCGTCCCAACCCCAGGCGCTGCAGCCCGCTTTATCTCCGGCGGGTTACTAGGCCCTGCACCAGGCATGCAGAAGAGATTTCTAGGCTCATAAACCGTAGGCAGACGGGACTGAGGCTTCTGGTGCCTTCTCCTTGTGATCTCATTTGACGCGTTCGGATCTATCATAAGCTGGAGAGCCTCTGATTCAATCTGCTGGGCTCGAGCATCCAAAGTCACCCGCTCTGTAGCCATCCTGACGTCCTTTGCCGCCAGGTTCTCCTTGGCTTGTGCTACCTCCTCACGTAACTGTGCCACTTCCGCATCATGTTGGGCCTGATCCGCCGGGTTGACCACGGCGATAACAGAGCTGTCATCTTATCCATTAAAGCCATCAGAACCTTGGCCGGCGGGCGTGCAGGGCCTCCTGCCCCGGCTGCCGTCACCGCTGCTGACCCAAAAGTCATTGCTGCCACAGCCGTAGAGTTCTGCCCGTGTTGCGTGCCAACAATGAAGATCCTGACTCTGTTCAGCGACTCAAAGGGGTCCGGAATACTATTGCCATCGGAATAGCCCCCACGCCCGCCATCTTGCAGTTGATAAAAGGAATCCACCTCACCCGTGGGTGACTCACCATCAGAGTAGATGGCCATCTCACCACCAGACACAGATGCTTCAGAAAGTTCCCCTCCATGGATGCATCCCACAAAGGCATGCTTCATGGCGGGCTGAGCTCCGGCGGGTCTCGCACGCTGAGCTGTCTCGATGATGTCGGTGCAGATGTCCGGCGCAGGGCCCGGCTCGCCGATCTTGCCGATGAAGACATGGATTCCGCCGAAGGGGACCCGGTACCCATACTCAATTGAGCTGGCCTCGGGGCCCCGGTCTGCATCGTCGATGTAGAGCTTGCCGCGACGACTCTTGGTCATCCGGCCCACAACGTATCCATTGAGCCCTTCAAAGTTGCCCTTCAGGAACTCAAATCCACCGTGCACTGGCCCCATGGTGGGCGCCAACTGTCATGGAAACGTCACGACAAATGTCCTAGCAAAAGGACTTAGTCGTGGAGCCATCGCAACTAGGAAGCTTAAAGGGGTTAAAACGGGACAAAGGAAACGGGAGTTTATACTGGTTTGGCCCCTTGCGGTGAAGGTAATGGCTTAATCCAGTTTGAGGTGGGATTACTTATGTCTCGATTACCAGGGAGTGATTCGCTTGACCTAGTTCTCCATCTGTTGTTACTTGTCCTGAACCGCCGCCGGGTCGTCCCCTTATATACAAAGGTCGACGCCCAGCGGCTCACAGAGTCCCGGCCGGCTCATAAACAGTGTCCAGCTTGGTGTCTGTCTATTCCTGCCTTACAATACAAGTCATATATGGCGGTTTATTTCTACGGGCCTTAAGCTGCCTTTGGGCCTTGGGCCCTTAACTGAACCGCCATCTTCAAATGTCGTCTCGGGCTTCATATGATGAATTGCCGTAGGTATAACCCAACCCCTTTTGGGCGGGTCATACCTAATAGTTATATTCCCAATAGGACCAAATTCATATCTCGTGCAAATTACCATTACTATTCTTTAACTCTCAAAAAGATATAAGTGAAGCACGGGAGCATAAATATTTCTTCAAAATTTTCGTCCCTCAAAATAATATAAGTGAAGCATAAGAGGATATTTCTTTAAAACAAAATAGTATAAGTGAAGCATGAGAGTTTATTTCTTCAAAATATAACCATTGTCGTGCTCAAAAAGATATAAGTGAAGCACTAGAGCCACCGCCTAGCCCAAAAGGTTTAAGTGGAGCACAAAGAGTATTCTACCAAATCATGATATGCATGTGGATCTCTCAAACAAGTGTGTTCAGCAAGGATGATTGTGACAAACTAAAAAGCAAAATAAACAAAGACTCATATAATACATGACGCTCCAAGCAAAACTCATGATATGTGACGAATAAAAATATAGCTCCAAGTAAAATTATCGATGGTCATTAGAAGAAAGAGGGGAAGCCTTCCGGGGCATCACCAAGCTTAGTTGCTTAGGAGTCCTTGAATATTACCTTGTGGTGCCTCAGTCATCTCCAAGCTTAGGCTCTTGCCACTCCTTATTCCTTCATCCATTGTGATCTGACCCAAACTTGAAATCTTCAATCACACCAAACTTAACAAAACCTTCGTGAGATCCGTTAGTATAATGAAGCAAGTCACCACTTTAAGTACTACTGCAACCCATTCATATTTTGTTATTGCATTATACCTACTATATTCTAACTTTACCATGGCTTATACCCCTCGATACAATCCATAGATTCATCATAATAAGCACATAATGCAACAAAAACAGAATATGTCAAAAACATAATAGTCTGTAGTAATCTAAACTTTAACCACACTTCTGTAACTCCAACAATTCTGAAAAATAGGAAAACATGGGCAATTTGTATATCAACCATGTGTAAAAATATTAGAAATTTGTCATGTTCCATCAGAGCACATCAATTCTGCTACTGGGCGCAAAAGTTTATGTTAATGCACAGAATCAATGCAACTATCACCCAAATCATCCCAATTGCTTTACTTTAAAACACTAAAACACAATCATAATAGTAGCATAATTGTTTATTATTGAAAAAAAATTAAACAAAAAATAAAAGATAACTATTGGGTTGCATCCCAACTAGCGCTATTGTTTTACGCCCCTAGCTAGGCATAATGCATAGTTTCAAGTGTTGTCATCTTTGGTGTGTGTTCCATAGGTGGCCCTTGTGATTGACTCATATGGTGGCTTAATTCTAGTTCTAGATAAGTGGTCCATACCCTTCTTCAACGGAAACTGAAATTTGATATTCCCTTCTTTCATGTCAATAATGGCACCTATAGTTCATAAAAATGTTCTGCCAAATATGATGGGGCAAGACGGAATGCAATCAATGTCAAGTACAATAAAATCAACAGGCACATAGTTCTTATTTCTAAGAATGAGAGCATAATTAATTCTACCCGAAGGCTTTTTAAAAGTAGAATCTGCCAAGTGCAAATTAAGAGAACATTCAACTATATTGGTGAAACCTAGCATATCACATAGAAATTTCGGAATTGTGGAAACGTTAGCACCCAAATCACATAAAGCATTGCATTCATAATTTTTAATCTTGAGTTTAATGGTGGGTTCCCATTCATCATATAATTTCCTAGGAATTGAAATCTCTAATTCTAACTTTTCTTCTAAAGCTTTCATCATCGCTTCTACAATATGTTTAGTAAAAGCTTTATTTTGTTCATATGCATTAGGTGAATTTAGCATGGATTGCAACAAAGAAATGCACTCAATCAAGGAGCAACTATCATATTTAAAATCTTTGTAATCCAAAAGAGTGGACACATTACTAGTCAATGTTTTTACCTCGCCAAACCCACTTTTAGTAAAAAAAAAATCATCAAGTTTTTCGCCCTCCGAATCATGAGGACGCCTTATAACTAAAGTTGACTCTTCTTCAGTCCTCTTATCATCAATTTCAACATTACTAAACAAGTAATCAATAGAAGAAACACCAATCATTTTAATCTCTTCATCATAACTACGAAAGAAATCTGGAGGAATCACTTTTTTCTAAAAAATTCTCTTTTAGCTCTAAGCATAGCAATTCTTTTCTTAATTTCATCCATATAGACATATAAAGCTTTAATTGATTCACTAATATCATCCTTAGGTGGCAAAATTTTAATCTGAAGATTTTCCACATCATGAATAATTCTATCGATGCTCCTAGACATGTCATCAAGTTTACTCAAAGTTTCTTCTATCGTAGTGTTGAAATTTTTTTGAGCATTAATAATTTTTTTAATATTACTTTCAAGAATAGAGGGCATCCTACTATTGTTGTTATAAGAATTACCATAGGAATTGCCACAATTATTATAGGAATTTCTAGGAAATGTCCTAGGATTAAAATTACATCTATAAGCATTGCTATTAAAATTGTTTCGCGAGACAAAATTCACATATATGGGATCATTATTTTGCTCAATAAAAATTTGCAAAGGCACATCATTAGGATCAAGGAGCATTTTTACTAGCAACCAATTTCGTAAGAGCATCAACTTTATCACTCAAAGTAGTAATTTCTTCGACAGAAATTACTTTTTTACTAGAAGGAGCTCTTTCAGTATGCCATTGTGAATAATTTGCCATAATATTGTCAAGCAATTTAGTAGCTTCACCCAAAGTAATCTCCATAAAAGTACCACCCACGGCGGATTCTAAAAGATTTCTAGAAACAAAATTCAATCCCGCTAAAAAAATTACGATCATCCAAAAATTTAAACCATGAGTAGGGCAATTTCTTATCATCAATTTTATCCTTTCCCAAGATTGGGGAACATGTTCATTCTCAAGTTTCTTAAAATTCATAATTTGATTTCTAAGGGAAATAATTTTCACAGGAAGAAAATATTTATTGATAAAAGCATCTTTGCACTTGTCCCAAGAATCAATACTATTTCGTGGCAAAGATGAAAACCAAATGTTTGCACGATCACACAAAGAAAACGGAAATAGTTTTAATTTCACAATATCGTTAGGATTACAGAAAAATTCTACAAAAGTGTTTAGATGGGACGCGACATCCTCATTAGGATTACCGGAAAATTGCTCTTTCATAACCAGATTCAACAAAGCGGCATTAATGTCATAAGACTCCGCACTAGCGGCGGTAGGAGCAATCAGAGTACTAATAAAATCATTCTTATTAGTATTAGAAAAATCACACAATTTGGTATTTTCTTGAGACATCGTGACTACGTAAACAAGTCACAAGTAAAAAAATATCAAACGATAAAAAGGCAAACAGAAAATATTTTTGTATTTTTGTAAAAAAAATAGAAGTGGGGGAGATGAAAACGAGAAGCAAATGGCAAATAAAGTAAATGCAATGAGATGAAAGTTTATGCGTAGGTACTTGATAGACGTTGATGATGTCTCCCTGGCAACGGCGCCAGAAATTCTTCCTGCTACTTGTGAGTTGTGTTGGGATTTCCCCGAAGTGGAGAGGATGATGTAGTATAGTAGAGATAAATATGTCCCTCAGTTATGAAACCAAGGTTATCAATCCAGTAGGAGAACCAAGCAACACTATGTAAACAGCACATGCACACAAAAAATACTTGCAACCCAAATCATAGAGGGGTTGTCAATCCCTCAATGGTATTGAGAAAGATTAAATTGTATAGGTTTTGATAAATAGATCTCAAAAATACAAAATAAAATAAATAAAATAAAATTGTAGCAAGGTATTTTGGTTTTAATATATGATAGAAAATAGACCTGAGGGCCATAGTTTTCACTAGAGGCTTCTCTCGAGAAAATAGCATACGGTGGGTAAACAAATTACTATTGGGCAATTAACAGAAAAGAAAATAATTGTGATGATAGGCAATGATCATGCATATAGGCATCACGTCCCAGATTAGTACACCGACTCCTGCCTGCATCTTCTACTATTACTCCACACATCAACCGCTATCGAGCATGCATCTAGTGTATTAACTTCAAGGAAGAACGGAGTAATGCTTTAAGCAAGATGACATGAAGTAGACAAGATGAACACACGTATGAATAAACCCCATCTTTTTTACCATTAACGATAGAGGCAAAGGTGTACCATCTTTCGATGAGATGGAGGCTATCATTTTAGGTCGAGTAGACTTCGACAATCCGACTACGAACGTGCGAGGACGTCGCGCCTTAGCAACCGCTAAACCAACTCCGAGAGGTTATTGACCACGCTGGAGCACGATCAACCTGACCACGAGGGTCTAGTTCCTGCATGTAACATCCCAAAATAATAAATTTTGGAATGTTATATTAAATAGATAGTTTTGATTGATTGTTTGTTCGATTGATTGATTGAGCGAAATTCGAAACTTTTTGAAAGTTAAATGAGAGGGAATAAAAGGACTTTCCCAAACTTTCATTTTGCATTCGTGATCTCTGTGAATTCAAATTCTTCTCACCACAAAACCCTGGAGAGAAGATGACATGACTTCTTCCATTTATTTAAATGACAAGGGGTGTTGAAAATATTTGAATTTCATTTGGAAAATATTTCCAACCCAGGAACTTTATGCAACTCAATGATTTTCATGAGCGAAGATAAAATGACTTCTTCAAAACATATGAAATATGAGTTGGGAGTTTGAAAGAATTAAATTCAAAGTTCTTTTGAATTTATTTTCAATTGGAGTTATTTGAGTTTTATTCAAATTACTTTTCTCCAAAAATAAAATATATGGAAAATAGGGTAACATGATTCCCTACATCAGAAAATTGGAGAGAAATAAATTTGAATTAATTTTTGTATTTTTAAAATGTTTTTTATTGGATTTTATTAGAGCAGTAGCATTGTTTGATTTATTTGAACTTTTTAAGATTTTATTTGTAGCCAGAATAATGTTCACGACGTAGGAATTTTTTTCTGAAAATTATTATATATTATATGCCTATATAATGTTTTTTATTTATTTGTTATTATTTTGTTTTTCTGTAAAAAAATGTTTAAAAAAATCCTCTGACCTACTGGGCCGGCCCAGCCGAAGCCAGGCCAAGGCCCAGCGCGCCACGGCCTTCGTCCCCGACTCCAGCGCCCGCACGACACCACCGCCGCCGCCGTGTCCTTCCCGGACACCGCCTCCCGCCGCCGCCTCCCTCTCCCCTCCTCCACGCCATAGCCCCCCCTCCTCCTATAAATCTGCCCCCGGGACCCTCTCTCTCTCCTCCTCCTCCGCCGTATCCGCCACCCTTGCTGGAGACCGAGCTCCGACGAGATCTGCCGCCGTCATGCGCCGTTCGACTTCTTGATGACGGCCGACACCGCCACCGCTTTTCCTCGTCGCGCCGCACCTCCAGTGCCTCCGCCATCGCCGACCCGAGCAGCCGGCCCGTCGAGGCGAAGCCGTGACGCCGTCTTCCTCCCGTGCGCGCGTCAACCGCCGTGGTAAGCCGCTTCGCCCCTCAGTCGTCAGATCTGAAACCCACGGCCCGGATTAGATCTAGCTGTTTTTTCTTTCTTTTCGAATCGGTTTGTGCTATTTAGCAGATGTTCGCTGTTTAGTTTCCGCAGCGGATGGTCCTGAGCCAATAGAAAGCTGCCACGTGTCCAGGGACCCAGTTGCAGATAAAAGTTTCATAGATTAGTCACTGGATTTTTCAAAACAGCCACTGAACTTCAAAACCCTCTAACTCTTTATCCATAACTCTGATTTAAGCGATTCTTTTTGCAAAATACTCCATGTGACATATACTTTGGAGATTGAGGAAATCAAATTTATTCAACTTCAAATCTAGTTCAAATCTTCGTTCGATCGTAATGTTTGAACCGGAGCTCTGTTTTTTTTACGAAACCAACGCCCTCTTCTTCGTTATGATCCCCTCTATCCAGTAAACCAACTTAAACATGTTTTTGAAAGTTTAAAATTTGAATTTCACGCAGTTTAGTATTTGAACTTTGTTTGATCATAACTTGAGTTTTATAACTCCGTTTGAGTTGATTCTTTTTGCAAATCGAAGCTCTTGACCTACACTTTCTGATAAGGCCAAATTCACATAATTTTGGTACTGTTAGAAATTGTTTTATGTTGCAAGAGTTATTTGCTTGGTTTTGATGTTTGCCGAACTGTCTTCTTCGTTCTTCCCGATGAGTGATTGCTTATGTGTGGTTACTATTGCTTGCCTACGATAGATTGAACGGAGTGTGACGAGTTGAACTATCAAGAGTTATGAGTGCGAATCATCTTCATCGACATTGCAGATAAGTTCACACTTTGATCATATCCCTTTTCATACCCAATTTTTATGCATTAGTTTCAACCCTCAAACAATTGCATGATTAGGATCTGATTAATATGTGGGTTTTGGGTGAAGTAGTACCTATTACCTGTTTTATTATCAAACCCTTGGAAGTTACTTCTACGTTTGCTTATTATGCCATGCTATGCTAGTAGACGTGGATTGGGTGAGTGAATTTCCATGACAGATGTGAGATTGTTAATTTAATGGTTTACTTAAGGTGGCAACTTTAATACACATCTGGGTGGATTGAGGCACTTGGCTATTCCAGGATTGCCTGTTTGTTTTTGGACCGCCACCCAGGCTCAAAGGGATCATAAGATTATTCATGCTAGAAACTTCCGTGTGCAGCCACATGCTATTATGGGCTCTAGCATAGTTGACTAAGTCGTGCAAACTCTTACAGTGGTAGACTAGCAGATGTAGGGGAAAGTAGGTGTACAGGTCTACCCATTGTAAGGTGCTAGCGCTTCTGAAAGACTATGTCTCGGTCATCCGTTTCTCAAACACTATGTAGTGCGAGAAAACCAATGGAGGAGATCGAGTCATGTGGGGAAAAGTGTGCAAACCTCTGCAGAGTGTATAAACTAATCATGATTAGCCGTGTCCCCGGTTATGGACGTTTTGAGTATCTAGTACTTGGATTAACATGTGAATCTCATCATGTTACTTTAATTAAATTTTGTTGGGTTTAATGATGATGTTACTTAATTGGGATTGAGAATGCTGTCAACCATTCTCAATGTTTAACAACCACCATGATAGTTAAATAAAATTAATTCCTTTGCAGTAGGGAAAAATTGGCTTTACACAAAACTGTAACCATAGAGCTTTTCCACCAGCCAAATATGCATGTAGTGATAGCCTTTATTCATCATTATCCTATGGTGTGAATTTGCCAGTACATTCAATGTACTGACCCTTTGTGGCTGCAACGTCTCATGTTGCAGGATCTTACGACGAGTAAGTGATACGTTAGGGTTACGATTTCTACTCGCAACTTTGCCGTTGGTGTTGATGGGAATCCACAACCTTGTTACTTCCGCTATTTGGATTGAGGTAATAGTATTTACGTTACTTTATACATGTGATTTACCTCTGTTATAAATCCTCGAGTACTGTGTGTGTCAGCATACCAATCCAGGGATGACACTTAAGCACAGAGACTTGATCCATTCGGGTCGGGTCTCTACACTGCAAGCAAACGAAGAACAAGCAAGAAACCGAGATTGCAATCCAGATATTGTGAATATAAGAGGAAAGCTTTATTGATGAACGTGGGGTTCTGTGACGTCTTTGTCTAGTCGTTGAACACAAACAAAGTACGCGAAGTTTCAGCTATGGTGAACTTTAATCTAAACAAAACCCAAAGTCTAAACGACGCCCTAAGGGCTGTATATATGGAGGAGTAGGGGGAGTTTCGTGATCCTTGGAAGAGGGGGTCCGAAACCAACCCTATCTCTTGTTTCCCCACACATACAGACTCTAAAAACAGCCTATACTTATGTATTCTAAAATTACATGGGCCTGGCTCAATAATAAGGTGACACAACACCTATAATAGCCTCTGGACAAAATTTCTGAAGTGGCATCTTGTATATTTCGTCCAAGCCTTCTTGCACTCATTACGGTGGCTTCATAGTCCTGAAATCATCACTTGAAACTCCATTCTTATTCCCCTTATGCATGCCATCATCTCCATGCTTGTTCTTGCTCCAATGTTCATCCTTCTCCAAGCTAGGCCCTTCATTTGTAAGCAAAACAAATGTATCCAATTTAGGCAGCATCTTATTCTCATGAACATTAGAATCATTACCAAGAAACAGAAGTACCTGGTAATTTAATTGGCATGTGCGAGCTCTAGTAATTGGTCCAGTATGTATTGCAGTAGGGGATGTGGGTGTAACAATGGTATTGATGTCCTTATCATCCTCCCCTTCTTGAAATGAAGTCGTCCTCGACGGAAGCTCGTCTTCCTCGCCCAAATAAGGCTTCAAATCTGCAATGTTAAAAGTGGGACTAACCCCAAAATCTATAGGCAGCTCAAGTTTATATGCATTATCATTTATTTTCTCTAACACCTTAAAAAGACCATCAGCACGTGGCATTAGCTTTGATTTGCGCAAATCAGGAAATCTATCCTTACACAAATGTAACCAAACAAGATCTCTAGGTACAAACACAACATGTTTTCTACCCTTATCTCTAGCAAGTTTATATTTAGCATTCATATGCTCCAATGTTTTCCTTAGTTAACTCATGCATTTTTAAGATTAATTCAACATGTTGTTTAGCATCAAAATTAACCTTCTTCGAGGATGGAAGAGGCAACAAATCAATAGGTGCACGAGGTAGGAAACCATACACAATTTCAAAAGGGCACATCTTAGTAGTAGAATGCAATGAATGATTTTAAGAAAATTCCATATGAGGCAAGCATTCTTCCCACATTTTCTTATTATTCTTCAAAACAACCCTAAGCATAGTAGACAAAGTTCTATTTACTACTTTAGTTTGTCGATCAGTTTGGGGGTGACAAGTAGTACTAAAAAGCAGTTTAATTCCCAACTTAGCCCATAAACATCTCCAAAAGTGGCTAAGAAATTTAGTATCACAATCTGAAACAATGGTATTTGGCACACCATGCAAGCGAATAATTTCACGAAAGAACAAATCAGCAACATTAACATCATCATCGCTTTTATGACATGGTATAAATTGTGCCATTTTCGAGAATCTATACACGAAAAATATGTTATCCCTCCCCTTCTTTGTTCGAGGTAAACCTAAAACAAAGTCCATAGATATATCCTCCCAAGGAACACTAGGTATAGGCAAAGGCATATGTAAACCATGAGGATTGAGTCGTGACTTAGCTTTTTGACATGTAGTGCAATGAGCAACAAAACACTCAACATCCCGTCTTATCTTTGGCCAAAAGAAATGTGTAGAAAGTACGCCATCTGTCTTCTTCACGCAAAAGTGCCCCATTAATCCTCCTCCATGCACCTCCTGCAACAACAAAAGACGAACGGAGCTAGCTGGAATGCATAGCTTGCTAGCATGGAACACAAATTCATCATTAACGACGAACTTGTTCCATATTCTTCCTTCTTTACAATTCTGCAATACATCTTTAAAATTAGCATCATGCACATATTGATCTTTGATGGTCTCCAAACCAAATATTTTGAAGTCAAGTTGTGAAAGCCTAGTATAGCAATGAGACAATGCATCAGCAATAACATTTTCTTTACCCTTCTTGTGTTTAGTGACATAAGGGAAGTCTAGTTGAATTCAACCCATTTAGCATGTCCATGATTCAGTTTAGCTTGACTTTTAATATGTTTCAAAGATTCATGGTCAGAATGTATAACAAATTCTTTGGGCCATAAATAATGTTTCCATGTTTATAAAGTCCGAACAAGAGCATATAATTCTTTATCATAAGTAGAATAATTCAGACTAGGCCCACTCAATTTTTCAGAAAAGTATGCAACAGGTTTGCCATCTTGTAATAACACACCTAATCCAATTCCACTAGCATCACGTTCAAGCTCAAAAGTCTTATTCAAATCAGGAAGTTGGAGTAAATGAGCATGTGTGAACTTATCTTTCAATACCGTGAAGGCTTCTTCCTATGCAGTACCCCAAACAAAAGGCACATACTTCTTTGTAAGCTCATTGAGAGGTGCAGCAATGGTGCTAAAATCTCTCACAAAACGCCTATAGAATCCAGGGAGGCCAAGAAAAGTCCTCACTTGTGTGACCATTTTGGGCCGCGGCCAACTCTCAATAGCTTCAATCTTGGCTTTATCAACTTGAATTCCCTGTGGAGTAACAACATAGCCAAGAAAAGATACTCGGTCGGTGCAAAAGGTGCACTTCCCAAGGTTACCAAACAAACGTGCATCACGTAGAGCAATAAAAATAACACGTAAATGTTCTAAATGTTCCTCCAAAGGTCTGCTATAAATTAGTATATCATCATAATAGACCACCACAAATCATCCAATGAAAGCATGTAAAACTTCGTTCATTAATCTCATGAAAGTATTAGGTGCATTAGTTAACCCAAAAGGCATGACTAACCACTCATATAATCCAAACTTAGTTCTAAATATTGTTTTCCATCCATCTTCCAATTTCATACGAATTTGATGGTATCCACTGCGCAAATCAACTTTGCAGAATATTGTAGAGCCACTCAATTTATCAAGCATATCATCCAGCCTTGGAATAGGATGACCATAACGAATAGTAATATTATTAATGCCTCTACAATCAACACGCATACGTGACGTACCATCCTTTTTTGGCACCAGTATAATAGGACATCACAAGGACTAAGAGATTTGCGTATATAACCTTTGTCAGGCAGCTCTTGTACATTACGCATAATCTCCTTCGTCTCCTCTGGATTGGTACAGTATGGTGCACGGTTGGGTAGTGATGCACCGGGAATGAAGTCATTCTGATGCTCAGTCCCTCTAATAGGTGGTAATCCCGGTGGCACGTCTTGTGAAAAGACGTCAGCAAACTCCTGCAAAATGTTAGTGATAGCAGGAGGCAAAGAGGAAGGCACGTCCTCGAATGAAAATAATGCCTCTTTGCACAAAAAAGCATAGCAAACAGATTTGTTGAAATCTAGCTCATCAATATCAGATTTGGTGGCAAGTAAACATGCACTTTTCAATTTAGTTTCAGAAGTAACACTAGACGGTTTATTATTAGGCTTCATTTGTTGCTCAAATTCTTTTGCCACAATCTAATTTTCACTCTTATTTTTCTCCTGCTTTGCTTTATTAGCTCTATTAATATCATCTTTCAAAATGGAATCATGATACATAGGAAGCAAAGTAATATGTTTATCCTTATGAACAATAGTATACTAATTGTTTCTACCATGGTGTACAGAATTTTTATCAAATTGCCATGGTCTACCAAGTAATAAAGAACATGCTTGCATGGGTACCACATCACAATCAACATAATCAGCATATGTAGCGCACACGAACAATACGTGTTACCTTAACCTTGCCGCTGTTGTTGGACCATTGGATGTAGTAAGGATGTGGATGTAGTCTTGTGTTGAGAGATAACTTCTCCACCATCTCCATGCTAGCCAAGTTGTTGCAACTCCCTCCATCAATGATGACACGGATAGAACGTTCCTTCACAACTCCCTTTGTATGGAACAAATTATGCCTCTAATTTTGCTTAGCTTGCCCTGCACACTCAAAACACATTGAGCAACTAAACATTCATACCTGACAGCATCTTCAGCAGCCATGTATTGCGTCTCATGATCAGAATCATCTCCACCGTGTTCTTCACTTGTTATAAGAGCCAAAGTCTCCTCATCATAGTCACTAGCGGACTCATACCCACCATCCTCTTTAGCAATCATCACACCCATAGATGGGCATTCTCTCGCATAATGACCTCCACCCTTGCAACGACGACAAATAATATCATGTATTTTCCCTATTGATGCCATGGATGAAGAAGAGCTCTGTGCGGAACTGGAAGGTGTACTCCTGGCAAGTGGTGGTGGTGGTGCATGTTTTCTTGTATCTCGGTTGGAATTGGCGGCTGAAGGCAGTGGTGCTGTAGTAGGACATGTGGGAGTAGAGGATGTACATGGTGTCCATGATGAAGATCGACCTGCAGAAAAATTAGTTTGCGCCAATGCCGGCCGATCCTGCACTTCACGTTCAGCTTTACAACCAAGATGCAATAAATGAGTGATATTAGTATACTCCTTATACTCTAGAATGGTCTGAATCTCTTTCTTTAATCCACCCATAAAACGTGCAAGCATAGCTTCATTATCCTCAACAATACCACTTCTAATCATGCCAGTTTGTAATTCATGATAATATTCTTCTACAGAATTTTTTCCTTGTCTTAAATGCTGCAATTTTTAAAGCAATTCACGTTGATAATATGGTGGAACACAACAAGTACGCATAGCAGTTTTCAAAGCAGCCCAAGTAGCTAGAATAGGATATAATCTACAATTTTCGGACCACCAAACAGAAGCAAAGCTAGTGAATTCACAAACAGCAGCAGCAACATGTCTATCCTCAGGATATTGTAAGCATGTGAAACGGTGTTCAGTTTCTAACTCCCAAGTAAGATAGACATTAGGAATGTATCGACCCTGAAATGGTGGAATATTCAATTTTAGTTTAGGAACATGGTCATAATCTTGTACCTGAGGTGGTGGTGCAGCCCGACCATTACGAATATAGGCATGAGGACGGCCTAGTGGTTGGGCTGGTGGTTCCATATACTGCTGATTTTGATCAACCTCATCCTCGTATTCGCCCTCGTGAACATCCTGCTCATCGGCAGCAAGAGGAGCCACAGAAGCATCAACAGTAGGTGCAGCAGCACCCGAATTTTGACCAGGCTCAAGGGGAACGCGCAGTGCTTGTCCCACTTGATTTGGAAGGCGACGTTGTTGTTGTTGTTGTTGTTGTTGTTGTTGTTGTTGTTGTTGTTGTTGTTGTTGTTGTTGTTGTTGTTGTTGTTGTTGTTGTTGTTGTTGTTGTTGTTGTTGTAGAGGTGCAACAGGAGCAGTCGGTGGTTGTTGTGGAAGACGCGCGAGCAATTCATTAAACTTTTTATCAAGCTTTGTTTCGAACGTCTTATCAATGACATCTATCTTCTCCATGGCCTCTTCAAATATGTTTAGCACATCTTGCACCTTTCCACTCATCATTTGCCGAAATTTATCACGTAGATGTTTGTTTGTCATGTTCTCCAAATCAGCCTTATCAGCTTGTGATCCTGCCATGGTTAGCAGCAATAGAAACACACAACAATATGATCCTATAGACTACTAGGAAGTGGTGGTGGTGGTGGTGTGTCACAAATCCGTCAAGCGAATCTCAAATTCTTACCAATTCTTACCCAGCAGCAGGTGGTGATCGGCAACCGTTGTAGTCAAAACTCTCAAAGCTTGGATAGAGCGATGGCCAGGGAGAGTCAAACGCACGATGTAGATATATGTGGAGCTGGGAAGGCTTATGATATGGTAGCAAAAAGGGTCAGCAATAATCAATTTAGAGATGAAAGTTGAATAAAAGCTCAACGACGGTACTGTGTCGGTCTTAGGCTAGACCATACTAGAGACGTGAGCCTAGAACACTAACAAAATCATGGCGCTACACATAAACAAGGGAGGAGCACTCTCTGATTTTTTTGCTCTTTTTTTGCTCTCTTTTTTGCGCTCCTCTTTTTTTTGCTGAAAATCACTATAATGCCGAGTGTCTCAAAACTCTTCCCAAGTCAAGATAACAGGATAGACATGAAATTTTTGCGACCAATTTTTTTCGACTACCCGGACCAAAAACTGGAAATGGCTCAAAAAAAAGCTTTCTATAATGGCACCTGTCTCAAAACGCTCAGAAACACCTAAAAATAGGATAGTTGGAAAAAAATTTGACAAATGCGTTTTCGGAAAATTTTGGGCCTAAACGAAGGGTGGTTTCCAGACTCTTTTTTTGGAAACCAACCTCTTCTACAAAACGGCAAAATATTGATGGAATCCGAAACCTACTCACACAAGGAAACACAAATCTAGAAACAGATGGATCTCGAAAGTAAACCTAATATCATATGGACTCAGAGTAGTGGTGGCATATGGATATGGATCGGTGGTGGTATATGGACCCGGATCGGTGGTGGTATATGGAAGTGGGTTGATGGTGGTATATGGACTCGGATCGGTGTTGATATATGGCAGCGGTGATGACGATGGTGGTATATGGTAGCGGTGATGACGATGGTGGTATATGGCAGTGGTGACGACGATGGTGGTATATGGCAGCGGTGATGACGATGGTAGTGTATTGCAGCGGTGATGACGATGGTGCGGCAGCGGCGTGACAACTTGTGAACAGAACTCAAAACTCTAAAGGACTAGACACTAAGACCAGCAACTAGACACGACGATGCAACCGCAAATTCAACAATGCAAAACCCTAAAAAGATTATGAAAGGCTCAGATTGGTTCGGATGTGATGAACTAACCCTAATTTTTTTGGCTTTTTCCTGGACTGTAGGTATGAAGAACAGACTCGATCTAAACTACGAAAAACTGTAAAATCTCACCGAGCAACCTGGAAATATTATACCACTTGATAGAGGCAAAGGTGTCCCATCTTTCGATGAGATGGTGGCTATCTCTTTGGGTGGAGTAGATTTCAATGATCCGACTATGAACGTGCGAGGACATCGCGCCTTAGCAATCGCTAAACCAACTCCTAGAAGTTATTCACCACGCCGAAGCACGATCAACCTAACCACGAGGGTCTATTTCCTGCAAGCAAACGAAGAACAAGCAAGAAACTAAGATTGCAATCTGGATATTGCGAATATAAGAGGAAAGCTTTATGGATGAACGTGGGGTTCTGTGACGTCTTTGTCTGGTCATTGAACACAAACAAAGTACGCGAAGTTGCAGCTATGGTGAACTTTAATCTAAACAAAACCCTAAGTCTAAACGACGCCCTAAGGGTTGTATATATGGAGAAGTAGGGGGATTTTCGTGACCCCTGGAAGAGGGGTCCAAAACCAACCCTATCTCTTGTTTCCCCACACATACGGACTCTAAAAAATGCCTATACTTATGTATTTCGAAATTACATGGGCATGGCCCAATAATAAGGTGACGCAGCACCTATAATAGCCTCTAGACGAAATTTGTGAAGTGGCACCTTGTAATTTCGTCCAAGCCTTCTTTCAGTCATTACGGCGGCTTCATAGTCCTGAAATCATCACTTGAAACTCCGTTCTTGTTCCCCTTGCGCATGCCATCATCTCCATGCTTGTTCATGCTCCAATGTTCATCCTTAGGCCCTTCATTTGTAAGCAAACAAATGTGTCGAATTTAGGCAACATCATATCCTCATGAACATTGCATTACCAAGAAACAAAAGTACCTGGTAGTTTAATTGGCGTGCGCGAGCTCTAGTAATTGGTCCAGTAAGTATTGCAGCAGGGGCTATGGGTCTAACAAAGGTATTGATATCCACATCACTTAATAGCAACGAGACATGCGTGTCATGTCTCTTTCTGTCACTGAGATTGAGCAGCGCAAGATCGAACCCATTACAAAGCACCTCTTCCCATGGCAAGAAAAATCAATCTAGTTGGCCAAACTAAATCAATAAATTGGAGAAGAAATATGAGGCCATAACAATCATGCAAAAAAGATTTCAGAATAAACTCAAATAATATTCATGGATTGATCTCATTATAAACTCACAATTCATCGGATCCCAACAAACACACCGCAAAAAGTCATTACATTAAATAGATGTCCAAGAACATCGAGGAGAACATTGTATTGTAGATCAAAAAGAGGGAAGAAGCCATCTAGCTACTAACTACGGACTCGTAGGTCTGTGGTAAACTAATCACGCATCATTGGAGGGGAAACAAGAATGATGAAGAACCCCCTCTCTGATTGTTTCCCCCTCTCGCGGAGTGCTGAAAAAGCCTCTAGATTGTATCTCGTGGTTCTGGAACTTGCGGTGGCAGACAAATTATTTCGTGCACTCCCTTGAGGGTTTTGGGATTTTAGAGTATTTATAGAGGTGGAGGTAGGTCAATATGGTGCCCATCAGCCCTGATACATCCATTTTGCATCATGCTTTTATATCAATATTTATTGCATTATGGTCTGTTATTACACATTATATCTGAATACTTATGGCTATTCTCTCTTATTTTACAAGGTTTACCATGAAGAGGGGGAATGCCGGCAGCTGGAATTCTGGCTGGAAAAGGAGCAAATATCGGAAACCTATTCTGCACAGCTCCAAAAATCCTGAAACTCCAAGCAAGTTATTTTTTGAATTAATAAGAATTATTGAGCAAAAGAAACACGGAGGGGCCCACACCTGGCCGAGGAGGGTGGGGCGCCCACCCCACTGGTCGCCCCCATCTCCTGGGCCCCTGGTGGCCCTCGGCGCCCATCTTCTGCTATATGAAGGCTTCTACCCTGGAAAAAATCATAAGCAAGCTTACGGGACGAAACTCCGCCGCCACGAGGTGGAACCTTGGCGGAACCAATCTAGGGCTCCGGCGGAGCTCTTCTGCTGGGGAAACTTCCCTCCGGGAGGGGGAAGTCATCACCATCGTCATCACCAACGATCCTGTCATCGGGAGGGGGTCAATCTCCATCAACATCTTCACCAGCACCATCTCCTCTCAAAACCCTAGTTCATCTCTTGTATCCAATCTTGTATCAAAACCACAAATTGGTACCTGTGGGTTGCTAGTAGTGTTGATGACTCCTTGTAGTTGATGCTAATTGGTTTACTTGGTGGAAGATCATATGTTCAGATCCTTAATGCATATTATTACTCCTCTGATTATGAACATGAATATGCTTTGTGAGTAGTTATGTTTGTTCCTGAGGACATGGGTGAAGTCTTGCTATTAGTAGTCATGTGAATTTGGTATTCGTTCGATATTTTGATGATATGTATGTTGTCTTTCCTCTAGTGGTGTTATGTGAACGTCAACTACATGACACTTCACCATTATTTGGGCCTAGAGGAAGGCATTGGGAAGTAATAAGTAGATGATGGGTTGCTAGAGTGACAGAAGCTTAAACCCTAGTTTATGTGTTGCTTCGTAAGGGGCTGATTTGGATCCATATGTCTAATGATGTGGTTAGGTTTACCTTAATACTTCTTTTGTAGTTGCGGATGCTTGCAATAGGGGTTAATCATAAGTGGGATGCTTGTCCAAGTAAGGGCAGTACCCAAGCACCGGTCCACCGACATATCAAATTATCAAAGTACCGAACGCGAATCATATGGCGTGATGAAAACTAACAGCGATAATTCCCATGTGTCCTCGGGAGCTCTTTTCTCATTATAAGAAATTGTCCAGGCTTGTCCTTTGATACAAAAAGGATCGGGCCACCTTGCTGCACTTTATTTACTTTCATTGCTTGTTACTCGTTACAATTTATCTTATCACAAAACTATCTGTTACCTACAATTTCAGTGCTTGCAGAGAAAACCTTACTCAAAACCGCTTGTCATTTCCTTCTGCTCCTCGTTGGGTTCGACACTCTTACTTATCGAAAGGACAAGGACTACGATAGATCCCCTATACTTGTGGGTCATCAAGACTCTTTTCTGGCGCCGTTGCCGGGGAGTGAAGCGCCTTTGGTGAGTGGAACCTAGTAAGGAAACATTTATATAGTGTGCTGAAATTTTTTGTCACTTGTTACTATGGAAACTAATCCTTCGAGGGGCTTGTTCGGGGTATCTTCACCCCAACCAGAAGAGCAAAGAGTTGCTCCTCAACCTACCGAACCTACTGAAAATATTTACTTGGAGATTCCTTCGGGTATGATAGAGAAACTGCTAGCTAATCCCTTTGCAGGAGATGGAACATTGCATCCCGACTTACACCTTATCTTTGTGGATGAAGTTTGTGGATTATTCAAGCTTGCGGTATTCCCGATGATGTTGTCAAAGGAAGGTCTTCCTTTATCTTTGAAGGGAGATGCATTGACATGGTATAGGCTATGTGATGATACGGGATCTTGGAATTATAAACGATTGAAGTTGGAATTTCACCAGAAATTCTGTCCTATGCATCTTGTTCATCGTGATCGTAATTACATATATAATTTCTGGCCTCGCGAAGGAGAAAGTATCACTCAAGCTTGGGGGAGGCTTAAGTCAATGTTATATTCATGCCCCAATCATGAGCTCTCCAGAGAAATGATTATTCAAAAAATTTATGCTCGGCTTTCTCCCAATGATCGCAACATGCTCGATACTTCTTGTGCTGGTTCTTATATGATGAATACTATTGAATTCAAATGGGATTTACTGGAAATAATTAAACGCAACTCTGAAGATTGGGGTTCCGACGATGGTAAGGAGTCGGGTATAACACCTAAGTTTGGTTGTGTTAGATCTTTTATTGATACCGATGCTTTTCGTGGATTTAGCGCTAAGTATGGACTTGACTCTGAGATAGTAGCTGCTTTTCATGAATCTTTTGCTACTCACGTTGATCTCCCTAAGGGGAAGTGGTTTAAATATAATCCTCCCATTGAAGTAAAAGTAGTTGTACCTCCTTTTCCTGTTAGGATAAAGGATCATGCTAAAATTTCGACTGTTGTTCGTAAGAGTAATACTAGGACTTATACACCTCTTGAGCAATTCAAAGTTGAACCTAGTATTGCTATGGTTAAAGATCTCTTGGATGATGATTTAGATGGGCATGTTATTTATTTCTGTGGTGAGACTGCTAATATTGTTGAAAGTGCGTTATATCGACTAGAGGGAGGGGTGAATAGGCGATTTTTATGAATTCTTCACTGAGGAATTTGCTGGTGAGGAAATTCCTTAGCGAAGAATTACTTGCAGCGGAATAAGTACTCAGAAGTAAACATAACAGGATACAAACAAAGTCATCATGAAGAAATGAAAACTAGCACAGAGTACAGAAAGCGTAAACACAGGATAACAAGATGAAGACGGACAAACTGAAGAAATTGAACTGAGGAATTTGTCAAAGTCTTCAGTCAAAGTCTTCAAGCACAGATATGAACAATGTACAATACAGTAATGAGGAAATGAAAGAGTTGAGGAAATAGAACCAGTTAGTTGGTGAAGACAATGATTTGGTAAACCAGTTCCAAGCTGCTTTGTCTCGGTTATGCGTCTGGTTGGAAGCGGTGAGTATTTAAACTTCGAGGACATCCGCAGTCCGGACACTCCCGATCTCGAGCCGCAACTCAGGACACCCAGTCCTCACCATATTCTCCTTGAACTAAGACCACGCAGGCCTCGTCCAATCACTCGTGGTAAGTCTTCAGGTGACTTCCAAACCTTCACAGACTTGGTCACTCGGCGATCCACAATTCCTCTTGGATGCTCTAGACCTTGATGCCTAACCGTTTGGAAGAAGCACAGTCTTCAAAGGTAACAAGCATCGGATCCACGCAGGATCAATTTCTTCAGTGATGCTCAATCACTTTGGGTTTGTGGGGGTTTGGTTTTGGGATTTTCCTCACTTGATGATTTTCGCTCAAAGTCCTCGGAGGATGGGTTGCTCTCAGATGACAAGTGTCAAGTTCTCTCGGAGCAGCCAACCAACTAGTGGTTGTAGGGGGCGGCTATTTATAGCCTAGGGAGCAGCCCGACATGATAAGACATAAATGCCCTTCAATGATATGACCGTTAGGTGGATAAGATATTTTGGACAACCGTGCAAGAAGACAAGAGCGATCGGAAATTTGACTCTCAAATTCCTCATGGCTATCATGTTCCTCCTTTGTGTAGGTAATTCCTTTGGCGAATTCCTAACTCCTCGATCGAGCAAAGTCCTCGGTGACCGGAAGAACTGCGTCTCATCCTTTGAAGAAATTGATTGAAGCTGTATGAGATTTCAATGGCTTCACTCGAAGGGATTGGTAGGTGTAGGATTTTGAGTTGAGCATCACATGGAAATTTTTCCTTAGTATTTCCTCGACCCCCTTTAACGATGCGGTGTTTCCTATGACTCAAGAAAGAAAATGAAACTACGAAAACAAAAGTCTTCACGCTCCATATTCCTCAAATGAATACCAAGTCTTCAAGGTCACACCAATTTCTTCACTTTCAAAGTCTTCTGAAAGTCTTCAGAATATCAAAGTCTTCAGTCGAAGAACTTCATTTTTAGGGGTCGACTTTCTCTGTAAATATCAAACTCCTCATAGACTTATAGACCTGTGTACACTCACAAACGCATCAGTCACTTAACCTATAAGTCTTCAATACACCAAAATCACTAAGGGGCACTAGATGCACTTACAATCTCCCCCTTTTTGGTGATTGATGACAACATAGGTTAAGTTTTCAACGGGGATAAACATATGAAGTGTAAAGACTGATATTGTGGAATTTGATTGCAAGATATAGAAGAACTCCCCCTGAATGTGTGCATAGTGAGGAATTTGCTTTTGAGGCAATGCACATTTGAAGAATTGAATCATGGAGATCTCCCCCTATATCTTGTAATTCATACACGCATTTGATATATAATATGAAGAATTTGAAATGCATGATGAAATATGGTGCTGATGAGATTGACATCGTGCAATAATATTAACGAGGAATAAGCATGCGAATAACACATCAAAAGTATCGAGCACAGTGCATCAAAGTCGAGCACAATGCACCGTTCAAAAGTATCGAGGCACCATCGGTTTAAGATTACAACTCGATCCAATAAAAGTTTGGAAGAGCGAGTTGTAACTTAACAAAACGCCCATAATATAAACCGGCGAAGACTAACTCAGATTTCTCCCCTTTGTCATCAAATGACCAAAAGGATCGAATCGAGGACTAACGCATACTGAAGAATTTCAAGTCGATGGAGGCGCCCGGCGTTATCGGGGTTGTTTGTTGAAGTAGGGCCTGCCTTGATGTCGTCCAAATCTTCATGTTCATCAGTTTCACGCGATGAAGAATAAGAACAGCCACGGATCGGGAACTTTGACTCTCTTGAATTTCTTTGGAGGTGGTGCAGACCCGTCAAATGCTTCACGGAGACCCATAGTCTTCAATTCTTCCATGGAATATACATGAGTGAGAACAGCCCAGTGCGGTTGAGGGTTTCATGAAGGTGATCTGATTTTCTTCTTTGCATTATGGGTTGAGGTCATGTTGTGAAGAATTGCAGCAAATTGACGTTTCACCCATTTGTGATTGCGATCAACCTTGATGAAGGCGAGGAGTAACTCACGGTCGATCATCACCACAGGTCTTTGTTGCTTGAGGCTTTTGCTTGGTGATGTATTTCTTGGCGGTGTCATGTGTTGCAAAATCATCATTGGTGGAGTAAGATGTAGCTAGGCGGAATTGACCATCCAATGGGCGAGTGCCTTCATCGATCACAGCAGCTGCCTTGCCCTTATCATCGGATGATGAAACTGGTCGCGAGGACTTCAATGGGCGGCAAGTAGCTACCATGGTTGAGTGTCGACCATGTAATTGGTGAAGATCTTGCCCTTATGAATCTCATAATCCAAAGGCGCATAGGGCTTGACTCAAAAGGTGACATAGCAACATTAGCGAGTCCTCATGAAGAAATCATGGAAGTTGGCGGGAGCGCCATGAATGATGTTGAAAAGCATGTTCTTCATGATGCCAACGACATCTTCATCATTTGAGTCGTGGCCTTTGATAGGACTCATTGTCTTCGTCGAGATTCGATAGGCGGTCAAGAGGCACATACAACAATTCCTTGACGAGGAATTTGGTTGAGGGCCTGCCACAGCTTCAAAGGCTTCATGAGCACTTGCATATAATGATCTGTCGGTTCGCGGTCATTGTAGATGCAACGTGCCACCGTCATGGGGAGGATCAAGAGGAAGGACACGAAGCAATTCAATTCTTTGGTGCCTTATAGTGAGTGTTTTCGTCATCAATCCAGCACCCATGAATTGACATCTTGACATCTCCGTGATATGCAAAGTGGCATAGGCGAAGAATGAGTTCTTCATTCCAATCACAGATATCGGTCAGAAATTGAGTAGTCTGCATCGTGAATAACTTCGGAGGGCGGCTCGAAGCACGGCAGAGATTCCATATCCACATGAGGAATATGCTCATGATCGAAGATTTTGTCCTTGTCAAAACACCGAGGAATAGAAGTTGGCTTGAGTAGCAGTCGAAGCGTCTTTTCCTTATGCGGCGAGTCATATGGATTATGTCGATGAAGAACACATGCTCGTAAAAAAGTCTTGACCTTGAATTTTTGCTTGCTAGAAGCGGATTCTTGGTTTGGGCGGAGGAGTGTCGATGATTTGCAGCACAACCTTAGGAATAGCGATCTCGGTGCTTGGTGAGAATTTCTGGTTCCTCTTCTTGTGCAGTTTGGGGATCGTGGCGGGTTCTTGACACTAGCGGCTGGAATCTCTTCATGAATAGGCGATGTGGGATGAGTTTCTTGAGCCCATTTGAACATTTGTAGCAGGGGGCGAGGAATTTGTTGAATAGGAGTGAAGAGAGGAGTATTGGGATCTTGACTTTCCCAAAGTCATCGTTCATTCTTGGTGTAGTGCATCCAATATCCACATCTTCATCTTCTTTTCAATTTCCTCAACACCAGCCTCTTGGTGTGGCGAGGCATAGGTGAGAAGCGATTGGCGTTGAAGGGAATGTTTCCACTTCAATTTCTTCATCAAACTGCTCTGAGGTAGCAACAGAATGATTTTCTTCATCAGATCCGCTTGGGATCTTGTAGTCTTCTCCATAAGGAACAATTTCCTTTGATGACATGGAGGAAATCGGAATGGCATCAATAGGATTTTCAAGCGAGCTGGTCATTGGCTTCATTTTCTTCGCGGCCGAAGAATTTGGCCTTGGTGATGCCTTCCTTTTCTTCATTGCAGCTCGCTCTGCAGCCTTGGTCTTCTTCACTTCATAGCGAAGGAAGAATTGGAGTTGGTGTTGGCGCGGGAGGAGCCGAGGGCTGTGGTTCATTTTCTTGGTATGGCCCAGTGCGATTGCCTGATCTCTTGATTTCTTGAGCGCACCACTAGTGGATGCCACAGGAATTTCTTCGATGGCTGGAATGGAGTCATCAGCCACGGAACTTGTATTCTCATCGGCGGCTGAAAGTCATCGCGAGTCTTGGCATGTTCTTCAGCTGGCGAGTCTGCAGACTGAGGATTTTCTTGTTGCGATGAGGCTGCAGTTGTCATTTCTTCGTCAAATTGCGAATCTCACTTTGGCTCCTTGCCAATCAGCATGGTATGCATCGAAATCTTTCTTTGAGGGCTTGGATCTCAGATTGAGCCTTGAGAAGTTCTTGAGTTAGTCGACAGCGTTCTTCTTGAAGCTTCTCCTTTCGGCTTGTGCTCTCTTTATCTCACGAGCCTTTTCAAACTTCCATTTCTCTTGGCGATGAAATGGGTTAGCATATGACTTTGACCCGAGTCGAGGCGGATCGAGCATTGGAGTGTTTGGATCCTTATGCCATAAGTCAATGTAGTCGAGGATCTTCTTGGATCGAAGCGAGAACACAGGTGTTCCTTTGGCTCTAGCGGCCTTTGCTTGTCTGTCTCTGATGATTTCTGCAAGTTCTTCATCAGAAGCCTCGTCATCAGAGGGCACTTGGAAAGCAACATGTTTCTTTCTTGGACTTGGCGAGGACCGCGTCCATTGTTGCTTTTGTCTTCAGCAGAGTGGGGCTGATGAGGACATTGGTGCGGTGAGGAACTGTTGAGACACGAAGCAATTGAGAAACCACGAGTCCTTTGACATGTAGCGGATGCACGGGAGTTGAGGACTTGGAGGAGCTGCTTGAGGACTTTGGTGGAGCAGCGATAGTCGAGGAATTTGCCGTGAGGGCGGTGAGGGCGCGGATGGTGAAGCACTTGGCTTGCGAGAAGGCTTCTTGGCATTGATTTCCTCGGCTTGACCGAGGTCTCGGTGGCGGCAGCAGCATGAGAATCCTCATTGAATTTCCTCCTTGCCTCCTTGGCTTGTCTTGCCAATTTAGCTTGGCGCCTAGCCCATTCTTGAGAAAGTCTTCACCACTTTTGATGCTAGTGGGATCGTGACTTGGCGGTGCCAATGGAGCTCTTGGGCATGGAGGATTTAAGGCGAATTTCTTCATGTACTTTGGAGTAACATATCGATATTCCCTCCATTCCGTGCCCATCTTCGTTCAATCCTCTGAATCGCACTTTGCGCTGATTCTTGTTTTCTTTGCCAAACTTGGCTTCATCGGTGTGCAATAATCCTTGTATATTTCATCGGGGATCTCGAAAGCGATCATGACCTCCGGTCTCTTTCCTCCTTCTGCGGTCTCTTTCCTTGACCATTTTCTTGGATGAGGAATTTGAACAATTGAAGGTTCTGAAGAAGTATGATCGAAAATTTTTCAATTGAGGAATCTTGAAGAAATGAGTGCTTAGAGATGGATGAGCAACCTGTGTGAGGTGTTCATATGTGAAGATTTGAAGAATAAAACAGCTTTGAGGATTTCGAGAAAAGTTTGAGAATTTGAGTAATAAAAGTGACTTTTAATTACGTTCGAAGAACAGACGAATAGAGATGAACAGGGATGAAGTTTTGAGTTAGATCTCCACGCCCTAACTTGGCGAGAGGGAGCGACTACTGGCGGCGGAGTGAAGATTTCATTGATGGCCTTCGAGCGGTGAAGCTCTTCCTCACCGGTGGCGATGGAGTAGCGGCGGCGCTAGGGTTTGAGGAGAGCTCGAGCGAGAGACAGCGACCGAGCGGAGTAAATGAAGTAAGGAAGGGAGAGGGGTATTTATAGCCACGGTAAAAACTGTTCGCCCAAGATTTTGGGACGAACATGCCCTGCCCTTTCTTCTTCATGCGACATGTGTCACCCACGTCTTGTGCGAGATGAGATCGTGTAAGATCGTGGGTGAATAAAATAATGCATCGTGGGATGCGGAGCGGTTTAGTGGTAAAACCGAAAATCTGGATAAGATTTGTTTTAAAATTTAGTTCATAATTTCTTGGTGACAAGGACACAGTGAAGACTTTGAGCGAGTTTCAATCGAGCAGCACATGAAGAATTTGTGAATAGATTGGGTTGAGTGTAGCATAGAGGGAAGGGTCGATCACATTCACTTAGCGAAATCGCAACTTGAAGAAATAGCAATAAGTGAATGTTGTAGAGGACATAAACACACACACACACATATATATATATATATATATATATATAATGAAGAAAAAGCAGCGAAGCAGTGAAGATTTTGCAAAGTTGAAGAATTTGAAAAATGAAGAATTTCAAAATGAGGAAAAACTCAAATTGAAGATTTTCAACTTTTGTGGTGGCGTGACCCACCGTATAAGAATGATGATTTCAGACACGCGTACAATTGTCGTAGGGTTACGAGAATCAAATTCTTCATTAATTTCTTCACACTTAGAGTGTTATTCTTCATTGATTGAAGAAAACGTTTCTTCATGTGTTGCACATCTAAGTCATCAATTCGCATAAGGGTTAGGATGTGTGTCCTTTTCAAAGAACATTCGAAGATTCTAAGATATTTAGCTCACACGCAACTTGCTAAATCTCTTCTCGTCCAAGGGCTTGGTGAAGATATCAGCTAGCTGTTCTTGATCTTCACATGCTCGATGGAGATGTAAGCCCTTCAACACATGATCACGAAGAAAATGATGGCGAATCTGGATGTGCTTAGTCTTGAGTCTTTGAAGCTGGGTTGTGAGCAATCTTGATGGCACTCTCATTGTCGCAGAGGAGAGGCACATTCTTCACGTTGGCGCCATAGTCCTTGAGGTTTGCTTCATCCAAAGCGAGTTGAGCACTGCATGACAGCAGCAATGTATTCAGTGATGAAGCGGTGATCTGCGATTCTGTTTCTTTGAGGACCAACGGACCAAAGATCGTCGAGAAATGACAAGTGCTAGATGTTGACTTGCGGTCCACGATCACCAACATAGTCGAGTCGAGAATATCAATGAGGTCAAAAGCAGAGCCCTTGGGGTACCATAATCCTAGTGTTGGTGTGTGAGCTAGATATCGAAGAATATGCTTCACAGCCTTATGGTGTGATTCCTTGGTGCAGACTTGAAATCGGGCACACATGCAAACACTAAGCATTATATCTGGCCTAGATGCACATAAGTACAATAAGGAACCAATCATGGGCGGTATACCTTGTGATCGAAGTCAATACCATTTTCATCGATTGCATAGATGGCCATTTGTGGGCATAGGAATTTTAGCGCCTTTGCAATCTTGCATGCGAATTTCCTCGATTACATCTTTGAGGTATTTCTCTGAGATATGAATATGCCATTCGCTCTTGTGAATTTGAAGACCTAAGAAGAATTTCAACTCTCCCATCATAGACATTTGATATTCTTCACTCATCATATAGGCAAATTCATCACTATATCGTTGGTTAGTACAGCCAAAGATAATATCATCAACATATATTTGGCACACAAACAGTTCACCATCATATGATTTAGTAAAAAGAGTAGGGTCGAGTGAACCGGGTGTGAAGCCATTCTTCACGAAGAATTCCTTCAATGTATCATACCACGCCCGAGGGGCTTGCTTGAGGCCATAGAGAGCCTTATTGAGTCTGAAGACTTTGTTAGGATTCTTTGGATCTTCAAAACCTGGGGGTTGAGCAACATATACTTCTTCCTCAAGCTTACCATTGAGGAATGCACTTTTCACATCCATTTGATATATGATGATATCATGATGGTTAGCGTAAGCAAGTAATATGCGAATAGCCTCAAGTCTAGCAACAGTGCAAAAGTTTCATCGAAATCAATTCCTTCAACCTGTGTGTAGCCTTGAGCTACTAGTCGTGCCTTATTCCTCACCACAAGGCCATTTTCATCTTGCTTGTTGCGGTAGATCCACTTTGTGCCAATGATATTATGCTTGCGAGGATGCAGGCGATTGACCAATTCGAGACATTGTTCAGCTCGAACTGATGTAATTCTTCTTGCATAGCCTGAATCCACTCGGCTCGAAATGCTTCATCTACCTTAGTGGGCTCTGTGATAGAGACAAAAGCATAGTGCCCACAAAAGTTAGATAAATGTGATGCTTTTGGCGTGTAAGAGGACTGGTGCGCTAATGTCATCGATGATCTTCTCCACTTGCACTTCTTTTGCAGCGTGGATGAGTTGGTTGTCGTTGAGGATTTTGATCAGCATTTTCTTGACACCATTTTCCTCATCTTGTTCTTGGTGCATCAGCTCGGCGTTCTTCATGAATAGGAATGAATTCTTGATGAGATTCTTGATGGGAATGACATCCTCGGTTGCCTTGAGCTTGATAGCATCTTGGTGCTGGTTCATCTAACACTGAAGGTAGGTGCTCTCTTTGCGAGCCATTAGTTTCATCGAACCGCACATCTCTGATGTCGACAATCTTGTGAAGAACAATGTTGAAGACTTTGTAGGTGTCTGAGTCCTTTCGTAACCAAGCATAAAACCTTCATGTGCTTTGGTGCAAATTTAGAGTTGTGGTGAGGATCTCTAATCCAACATTTAGCACGAAGACTTTGAAATAACTCACATTGGGTTTCTTGTCGGTGAGGAGTTCATAGGCAGTCTTCTTGAAGAATTTGTGAAGATATACTCTGTTGATGATGTGGCGAGCGGTATCAATTGCATCAATCCAAAAATCGTTGAGGCGTTTTGTATTCATCAAGCATAGTGCGAGCCATCTCAACAAGAGTTACGTTCTTGCGCTCCACGACGCCATTCTTTTGAGGAGTATAGGGAGCGAGATAACTCATGAGTAATACCAAGTTCATCAAGATATGCATCAAGACCGAATTCTTGAACTCGGTTCCATTGTCACTTCGATATGCTTGATCTTCACACCAAAGTTGGTTGAAGCCCTCGAGGAAAATCGTTTGAAGACTTCACGCACTTCATGTTTGTAAGTAACAATGTGTACCCATGTATATCGAGAATAATCATCAACAATGACAAAACCATATAGAGATGCATCATTAGTATTTGCTGAGTAATGATTAGGTCGAAGAGGTCCATGTGAAGCAATTGAATGGACGGGTAGTGGTCATGATAGTCTTCTTTGGATGCTTGGCCTTGGTCATTTTCGGCTTCACATGCTCCGCATAAGTGATCCTTGAGAATTTGACATTCTCAATGCCAATGACATGCTTCTTCTTCATAGCGTGTTCAATTCCTCATGCCTGCATGACCAAGTCGTCGATGCCATAGCCAGCCTTCTAAAGCTTTTGCAAGTAGACACACGGCTGGTTGTGGTCTGTAGAGAAATCAACAATATCTGATCTCCTCTCCTAAAGCCTTGAAGACTTTGGAATTGTCGCTTCCATAATCACAACACAGCGATATTTGCCAAAGACAACAACCATATCAAGATCACAAAGCATTGAGATTGACATGAGATTGTATCCTAAGGACTCAACAAGCATGACTTTGTCCATGTGCTTATCCTTAGAGATAGCAACCTTACCAAGACCCAATACGACTTTTGCCTTTGTCGGCCAAAGATGATATGCTTGATGGTGGCGGTGATAAGGAGCATCCATCAATAGATTCTTGTCACCGGTCATGTGATTTGTACATCCACTATCAAGGACCCATTCGGTGGTTTTGGGTTGATCATCCTGCAGATGAATTAGTGTAACTTACAATCTCATATGCTTCATCAGTGAAGAATATGATATCAAGTTTATCAGATGAATTTCATCAAGCGATAAACAGATATAGTAGTATGAGGGCGTGTGAAATGAAAGTTCATTTCATCATGATTCGCTGCGTCCCTTGAGCATTTTTGTCGGTCCCCAACAAATTCTTGAGGCGTTAAAGCACGTCTTGAGACCTGACCCTGCAGAAGAGATTAGTTCTTTTTCTTCACCACCCACATCGGAGGGGTGGCAAAGAGTTCATCATTCTGCGAGCACCATATGAGAAAGGTGGCAAAGATGCCAAACCATTTCGTTTCACATAAGAGGGTTAGGGTAAGCATATGAATAAGCGAGTAATTCTTGAGGACTTATGAACATAATGGTTTGAAGAATAATGCACATATTCATAGCCCTTAGCTCTACCTGCGAGACGAGTTGTTAGCACGATGATAATCATATGAGGACTTTGATCCAGTTGAGAATTTGATCCATGTGAAGAATTTGGTCCATATGAGGACTTGGATCCATATGAAGAATTTGGTCCATATGAAGAATTTGATCTGGGGTTCCTGTTCTTCACGGTGGTGTCATGAGGACATTCACGAAGACTTTCAACACAACTTTTGGGAACCAGATTTTCTTCATAGGGAACCGTTCTGCGATTAGTGCCAACATATCTAGCAAATACTTCACCATTCGATTTTTGAACAGTTTATAGTTGGAGTCAAATGACTCATCGGAAGAATGAGGAGATTCACATGTAAAGCCGGATAAGTTAGATGGATCAGCTGGAGGTCCCTTTGCACAACCCATGAGGTTTTGGGGTCTGCTCGGGCTTCAATATGTTCCATCGGCATTGAGTTTCCTCTCAAAGGCAATACCCTCTTTCCTAGGGTTTACATTGAGGATTTGCTTTTGAGCACATCACAAAGTGTCGATGCCCTTTGAGGCTTTTGTACATGCTGTCATGTACAATTCCTTCAACCCTGCATTGTTAGTGATACTAGCAATGTCCTCGGATGAGAATTAGTGATAGCGAGGCGGATGAAGAATTTGTAACATTTGAAGCATTTGAACATTGGTGAAGAATTAGCGATTCACGTTCAATGCACTTTAAGCATGGGGAACAAATTCTTCACGAGAAGCGCTGATTTGTTGAGCTAGTAATGAATCGCGCTCCTACGAAGATCTTCATAACACACTCTTAGCTTTTCAAGATCTTCCTTTCTTTGAAGAAATTCAAGAAAGCTTCTCGTGATCTTGCTTTTCTTGAAGAAATTCATAAGAAAGTTTCTCATGATCGAGACAAAGAGAGTTATGATGACCTTGAAGGTTATCAAACCTAGGCTGAAGTCTCTGAAGATTTTCGATCAAGGCTTTAGTGCGATCCATTTCTTCACCCAACATATCATCACTTTTATCTAGCATGTTTTGAACCTTTTCAAGAGCTCGTTGTTGTTTCACAGCAATCTTAGCAAGTTTAGAGTAGCTGGGCTTGAGATCCTCATCGATTCATTTTCACTAGAGTCGAGGAGTTGTATTTGAGTACCTTAGCACCTTTCGCCATGAAGCAATAGGTGGGGCGTAGCCATCATTATCTTCATCGGGCTTGTCGGTGGAGTCGGTTTCTTGATGTTGAAGATGGACTTCTTGATGAAAGCGATGTAGCGGCGGACTCGCCACACGGACTCAGATTCTTGAGCGCCTCCTCTTCATCATTTTCCTCAGATTCAACTTGAGTCCATCTCCTTGCCAATGAATGCCCGAGCCTTCTTGGAGCTGCTCTTCTTGTGAGATGAAGACTTGAAGATTTTGATGGCGAAGATTTTGACGATTTCTTCTTCTTCTTTGCATCATCGAGGCTGTAATCCTTGTATTTCTTCTTCTTCATTTCCTTTTCCCCGAGGACAATCTTGAATATAGTGACCGGGCTTCTTGCATTTGTGGCAAAGCCTTCTCTTATAGTCCTTTGGATGAGGAATCATTGCCTCTTGAGGATTTTCCAGCGACCACGTCTTGTGAACTTGGAATTTCTTCAAGCAGTGCTAGATCTGGCTCAATTCTTGAGGATCACCAAGGCTACTACGAGAATCCTCATATTGATTCGAGACACTGACCTTGGCCTTGAGGCACGTGGTTTGCCATAGTTTGAGCCATAGAGATCTCTCTTTTCAGCAAGCTGGAACTTCGTGAGTGTTTAGCCTTCGAGGATATCGGCGAGGATCAAGCGACTTGTAGTCGGCACGTTCTTGTATCATCGGTCCCGAGTATCAAATGAGGAGTCAGCGATCTCAGCGGTTTCTTCACAACTTCATGATCGGTGATGTCGGTGGCACCGAGGGCTTGAAGCTCATTTGAGATGTCGATGAGGCGATCAAAGGTTTGTTGGACATTCTCATTGTCGAGTCTTTTGAAGCGGTTGAAGAGATTCGAAGAACATCGACTCGAGAGTCACGCTGAGTTGAAACTCCTTCATTTACTTTGGACACCTATCCCGGATAAGCTTAGCGGTTTCCAAAGCACTCACTCTTCCATCTTGTCCTTTGCTCGAGATGACCACATATGATATTCTTAAGCTTGAGAATCGAGTTGTTTGAATCTCTTCACATCGGTGGCGTTCGGTGAGGGAGTGCGGAGGGACACCATTTTCCACAACATACGAGAGATCGTTATCAATTGCCTCAAGATGCATTAGCATCTTGTTCTTCGATAAGGGTAGTCCGTTCCATCAAAGGTAGGACACCCAGCCGAGACCTTGATCATACTGCGGTCGACATAACTAAAACTCGGCGGTTAAACCAAAATCACACGAACAAGGGTACCTTGCTCGATACCAATTGAAAGTCGTTATATCGACTAGAGGGGGTGAATAGGCGATTTTATGAATTCTTCATCGAGGAATTTGCTGGTGAGAAATTCCTTAGCGAAGAACTACTTGCAGCGGAATAAGTACTCGAAGTAAACATAACAGGATACAAACATAGTCATCATGAAGAAATGAAAACTAGCACGAGTATAGAAAGCGTAAACACAAGATAACAAGATGAAGACAGACGGTGAAGAAATTGAGCGAGGAATTTGTGAAAGTCTTGATCAAAGTCTTCAAACAGAGATATGAACAATGTACAACACGATAATGAGGAAATGAAAGAGTTGAGGAAATAGAACCAGTTAGTTGGTGAAGACAATGATTTGGTAAACCAGTTCCAACTGCTTTGTCTCGGTTATGCGTCTTGGTTGGAGCGGCGAGTATTTAAACTTCGAGGACACGATCCGGACACCCGATCTCGAGCGCAACTCAGGACACCAGTCCTCACCGTATTCTCCTTGAACTAAGACCACGCAGGCCTCGTCCAATCACTCGTGGTAAGTCTTGGTGACTTCAAACCTTCACAGACTTGGTCACTCGGCGATCCACAATTCCTCTTGGATGCTCTAGACCTTGACGCCTAACCGTCTGGAAGAAGCACAGTCTTCAAAGGTAACAAGCGTCGGATCCATGCAGGATCAATTTCTTCAGTGATGCTCAATCACTTTGGGTTTGTGGGGGTTTGGTTTTGGGATTTTCCTCACTTGATGATTTTCGCTCAAAGTCCTCGGAGGATGGGTTGCTCTCGGATGACAAGTGTCAAGTTCTCTCGGAGCAGCCAACCAACTAGTGGTTGTAGGGGGCGGCTATTTATAGCCTAGGGAGCAGCCCGACATGATAAGACATAAATGCCCTTCAATGATATGACCGTTAGGTGGATAAGATATTTTGGACAGCGGTAGCGACCTGACAGCGATCGGAAATTTGACTCTCAAATTCCTCGGGGCTATCATGTTCCTCCTTTGTGTAGGCAATTCGCCTTTGGCGAATTCCTAACTCCTCGATCGAGCAAAGTCCTCGGTGACCGGAAGAGCTGCGTCTCATTCTTGAAGAAATTGGTGAAGCTGTATGAGATTTCAATGGCTTCACTCGAAGGGATTGGTAGGTGTAGGATTTTGAGTTGAGCATCACATGGAAATTTTTCCTTAGTATTTCCTCGACCCCTTTAACGATGCGGTGTTTCCTATGACTCAAGAAAGAAAATGAAACTACGAAAACAAAAGTCTTCACGCTCCATATTCCTCGAATGAATACCAAGTCTTCAAGGTCACACCAATTTCTTCACTTTCAAAGTCTTGAAAGTCTTGAGAATATCAAAGTCTTGATCGAAGAACTTCATTTTTAAATTCGACTTTCTCTATAAATATCAAACTCCTCATAGACTTATAGACATGTGTGTACACTCACACCAAGTCGCATCAAATCACTTAACCTATAAGTCTTCAATACACCAAAATCACTAAGTGGGCACTAGATGTACTTACAACCTCTGATTTTCTTGTTCTTTGTTCCCCACAAGATGACTTTTGTCCCATTATTTTTGGTACACCCTTCTTGAATACTGTTAATGCTAGGATTGATTGCAAAAAGGATATTGTTGAAATTGGCTTAGGGGATATGTCTCATGAGTTTAATTTTGCTAAATTTCGAAGACAACCTCGTGATAAAGAATCACCTAGTAAGGATGAGATTATTGGTCTTGCTTCTATTGCCGTGCCTCCTACTGATCCATTAGAACAATATTTGCTAGACCATGAAAATGATATGTTAATGCTAGGATTGATTGCAAAAAGGATATTGTTGAAATTGGCTTAGGGGATATGTCTCATGAGTTTAGTTTTGCTAAATTTCGAAGACAACCTCGTGGTAAAGAATCACCTAGTAAGGATGAGATTATTGGTCTTGCTTCTATTGCCGTGCCTCCTACTGATCTGTTAGAACAATATTTGCTAGACCATGAAAATGATATGTTTATGAATGAAAGAAGGGAAATAGATAAAGTGTTCCTTCAACAGGAACCTATTCTGAAACACAACCTACCCGTTGAAATTCTAGGGGATCCCCCTCCACCCAAGGGTGATCCCGTGTTTGAACTCAAACCATTACCTGATAATCTTAAGTACGCTTATCTTGATGAAAAGAAAATATATCCTTGGTCTTGCTGCTTTGGCTCACGGGACTAATAAACCCGGACGGAGGGAGTACCTTGGTTGGTGAGATTTTTGAATTAAGCCCTGCAAACCGGAAAGGAGGTACTAGTACGTGCGTGATCCACTATTTATTCATGTAGGATCGAGTAGGTCGTTTCTTGAATTGAGCCCTGCAAACCGGAAAGGAGGTAGTTCGTGCGTGATCCGCTATTTATGCGTGTAGGATCGAGTAGGTCGGATAGTGTATGTGTAGGATCGAGTAGGTCAGATGGTGTACGTGTATGATCGCATTAGTTGATGACCGTTAGCTGGGAGATAAGGCATTTGCGAACGTTTTTCTGGCAGTTTCTTCATATTCACAGGGCATTTTCTTCAGAGCAGCTTGTCAGTTTCTTCAGAGGTAGGCATTTTTATTCAAAAAACTGCCACTTCGGATCTTGCGTCGCAACTAAAATTGCCAGGAGTGCATTAGTAGGCTAGCTAGTGATCGACCAGTAACTTGTAAACACTGAGCGAACAGAAATAAGGAACTGTTAGTAACTTGTAAACACTAAGAACACAAAAATAAGGATCATGCTATGCACAACAGTAAGATCCGATCAGTTTGAAATGTTCACACGAGACTCACATGCCTGGCATTGTAATATGTTCACATTAGTAGCCCAAATTCAAAACCAACTAGTACGATTCCCATACATAAGATCAACATGTTAATGCATCTCAATGATTGACAGATCATAAACAAATATCTAGCTCCAAAAGCAAAGATCTTGAAAAAACCTTTGTTCTTCCTACTAACGTGGATGCTTCTCTTGTGACATTGATCTGGTGAAAGACAAATTTGTTTGTGAAGTCTACAATTCCTCTTGCAAACGTACGTGGTTTCACCAACAGCTGGAACCATGAGAATGAACCACACATGATGAAGGAACACCCACTGCAATATGATTTGGTCTTCTCTTGATCACATGGCGAGACTATTTTCGGATTACAAACTTTAACTTAGGCAAAATGATGCTCATTGTACAATCAGACCAAAGCAATGAAGCACCTAGTTTTGGCCAATAAATAGTACAATACTACTTTTCTGCAGTCCATGAAGTGACTATTCTCTTGTGCAGTTCAACCAAAATTGCGGTCACTTTGTTTGTTTGCCAAATAGCAACGGGCAGACATCTCTGTCTGCACAAATATCAAGCAGCTAGTAAACATATACCCCACCTTGTATTTTCGGTTTAAACACGTCTCTTCCGCTTAGCATTTGTCATGTTTTGCACTGGACAATTTGATACAGTCATGTTTTTTCCCTGGACAATTTCATACTTAATTGATTTGCTAGTTCAGAGCAGAAATATAGCGCCAACACTTCATTAGGCCAAGGATATCCTTGTTCGCAGTGATGGAAGAGGTGAAATCGATACAACCGAAATTGAACATCCAATCATTGAATCATGTCCTGCACCTCCAATGTAGGTCCACCCTGCCAATAAATTCACATGCAAACCACTAGTATTACAATCTAATGACAGTACAAAAAGAGTAGCAAGATAGTAGCAAAGCATGTATGTAAGTGCATCTAGTGCCCCTTAGTGATTTTGGTGTATTGAAGAGTTATAGGTTAAGGGACTGATGCGTTTGTGAGTGTACACAGGTCTATAAGTCTATGAGGAGTTTGATATTTACAGAGAAAGTTGACACCTACAAACCCTAAGTGATTGAGCATCACTGAAGAGATTGATCCTGCGTGGATCCGACGCTTGTTTCCTTTGAGGACTGTGCTTCTTCCAGACGGTTAGGCGTCAAGGTCTAGAGCATCCAAGAGGAATTGTGGATCGCCGAGTGACCAAGTTTGTGAAGGTTGGAAGTCACTGAAGACTTACCACGAGTGATTAGGCGAGTCTGTGTGACCTTAGCTCAAGGAGAATACTGTGAGGACTGTGTGTCGGGACTGGGTGTCCTCGAGTTTAAATACTCGGCCGCTCAACCGGATGTACAAGCCGAGACAACAGTTGGAACTGGTCTACCAAATCAATGTCTTCACCAAGCTTCTTGGTTCTATTTCCTGAACTCTTTCATTTCCTCATATGCATTGTTGTGTGCTGTTCATATCTGTTTGAAGACTTTGACTAAAGACTTTCTCAATTTCCTCAGTTCAATTTCTTCAGTCTGTTCATCTTCTTTCTGTATTATCATGTGTTTACGCTTTCTGTACTCTGTGCTTGTCTTCATTCCATTATGATGACCATGCTTGTGCTCTCGTATGTTTACATTTGAGTGCTTATTCCGCTGCTAGTAGTTCTTCATTTAGGAATTTCCTCACCAGCAAATTCCTCAGTTAAGAATTCATAAAAATCGCCTATTCACCCCCTTCTAGTCGATATAACGCACTTTCAATTGGTATCGAGCAAGGTACTCCTTGTTACGTGTGATTTTAGTTTAACCGCTTTGGAGTTTTAGTTATGTCGACCTTGGTATGATCAAGGTCTCTGCTGGGTGTCCTACCTTCAATGGAACGGACTACCCCTACTGGAGGAATAAGATGCGAATGCATCTTGAGGCAATTGATAACAATCTCTGGTATGTTATGGAAAATGGTCTTCCCTCAGTCACACCTTCTCTGAACGCTACTGATGTGAAGAGATTCAAGAAACTCGATTCTCAAGCGAAGAATATCATATGTGGCCACCTGCAAAGGACAATATGGAAGAGTGAGTGCTTTGGAAACTGCTAAGCTTATCTGGGATAGGCTGTCCAAAGTGAAAGAAGGAGTCTCAACTCAACGTGACTCCCGTGTTGACGTTCTTCGCAATCTCTTCAATCGCTTCAAAAGACTCGACAATGAAAATGTTCAGCAAACCTTCGATCGCCTCACTGTCATCTCAAATGAGCTTCAAGCGCTTGGCGCCTCTGACATCACCGACCATGAGGTGGTGAAGAAATTGTTGAGATTTGTCAGTGTACTAAAGTAGGGGTACCTTAGTACCCCGAACTTGTCTGCAGGCGATCGCATGGCGTCCATGACAAGGCTTCTTGAGGCGTCGCCAAGATCCTCCGTCATTTCTATTTACTGCCTTTCAAGAACAAAGTGTTAACTGTCAAGACAAGGCCCTGACAAGAGGAACTTGCCGGGAAGGACAAGGCCCCGGCAAGAGAAGCTTGTCGGGAAGGACAAGATCCCGGCAAGAGGAGCTTGCCGGGAAGGCCAACCAAGGCACATCAGGAAACTTGCCGCGACGCACCGCGCGTCCCGGCAAGACACGGCGAGCGGCAAGCTTGCGGGTGCGACAAAGGCGAGACATGACAAGGCACTTGCCGGGCGGCTACCATTCTGCATGCACGCTCCGGCGCATCTGACGACGTGTCGCCGCAGGATCGCTCCTGGTGCACGTGGCGGGTGGCTGTGCAGCCTAGCGGTGCGAGGTGGCAAGCGAAGCTGACAAGGAGGCCATCGTGGCGATCGGTGGCGCCCCTAACGGTCGCTTCCTACACTGTTTGGACGACCGGACGGGCATTAAATGCCCTTGTCCCCTGCCGTCAGAGTTAGGTAGGGGCACTGTAGATAGTGGTTGTACCAACCCGCGTTTTTACCTTTTTACCCCTCTCTCTGCGTTGCCACCTGTCGGTGACCCCTTTAGACTATAAAAGGGAGGCCCATGCGCACGTAGAGGAGGTTCGGTTCGGTTCGACTCATTCGAGACCACAGCACACCCACACTACGCTTTCGAGCAAGAACAGAATACAAACACAAAGCAGCAGTAGGAGTTTTATCTCTCCGGAGAGCTCCGAAGCTGGGTAAAATCCCCCGCGCACTCGACCTCGATCTGCTCTTCGTGCGCCCTCTGCTCCCTGCCGGACCGAGAAGGGGCCCCCTGCCCCATAGGTGCTCGTTTCCCCCACCACGACATCTTTGGCACGCCAGGTAGGGGGCGTCGAGGTTGTGCGAACCTGATCCGGTCCTCGCGCGTGCTACATCAACATCTTCACCAACATGCCACCATAGAAGAAGGCTTCGGAAGTGGCCACTCCGTCTGCGACTGTCCTACCGCCGCCGGAGCAAACGGGCGGTGGGGTGGACACCGGCGGAGGAGCGGGCGCCGACGGTGGGACTCACGTCGTCACCAGGTCCAAGGACAAGGCACTGCAAGCTTCAACGTCTGTACATCCACCGCTCCCCTCCCAGGGGGTGCAGGATCGACAATGCCACGGTGCTCCTAGCACTGTACTCGCATTGGAACAAGGCCGAGCTGGTGGGTCGCGGGACGCTCAAGGCCAACATACACGTCAACACGCTGGCACGAGCGCAATGCGGTCGCCTGGTCGAGATGTTGCTCCTTCTAACACCGTTAGAAATCTGAGCATATCTCGCACCTCGCGTCGCTCGCCACCGCCACCCAAGACTGCGGAGGAAGCGCTGGCCCGAGCCCAGCTGCTTTTAGATTATCCTCCGGCACCAGACAAGATCGACGACTGGAGGGTCATGATTCATAGCCTCGTCGGCTTTGCCAACCGCGACAAGCCCCGGCAACCGAGCACATCGAAGCCCCGGCAAGACGCCCAGGCGCGAGCCGACGCCGACAAGACCGCTGGGGGTGCCACCACCGTGCACTCCCCGCCCCGAAGGCCAAGATCGCCGACTCACCGGGCAACCTCGACACCAACTCCACCGCGTCGTCGGACCCGCGAGCTCACCGCGATCAACGCCAAGTTCTCCAAGAACGACGACACAAAGACGCTTCGCTTTTCGCGCCGGCGTCGAAGAAAGCAGCGTCAATCGACCAGCGTCTTTGGGCCTTGTCGATATGCATGCACCGGGGAACGGGCGACTTGCCGTCTGTGATAGGTTGCCCTGCGTTCACCGTGAGCTGCGGCGAGTCGATGTTGATACCAACAACTTCAAGCGAGCGTGCCGAAATATGATGGCAGGATACATCCGTCGAGTTCCTCGGTGTCTACACCATCGCGGTGTAGGCTGCGGGGGCAGCGAGAAGATCCTCGCCAACTACTTCCCGCTGGTGCTCAAGCCCAACGTCAGATCTTTGCTCATGCACTTGCCAGACAACTCCATCTCTTCGTGGGCGGACCTGTGTCATCAGTTTGTCGGCGCCTTCATAGGAGGCCACAAACCCCATGGCCAGGAGAGTTATCTTCATTTGCTCGCCCAGAAAGAAGGAGAACCCCTGCGCAAGTACATACAGAGATTCAGCTAGGTGCAGCGCAACATCCCAGACGTCCACCCTGCCGCGGTTATTAGCGCGTTCCATCAGAATGTGCGTAACCGCTGGATGAGGGAGGAGATGGCGATGAGCAAGATCAGAGATGTCAGCGAGCTATACGATCTGGCCAACAAGTGTGCACGAGCTGAGGAGGGGAGGAAACTCCCCGGAGAGAATGCAGGAAGCGAAGGATCGGCGGTGAGGATGCCCCTCCGGCAAGAAAGAAGAACCGGGGCGGAACAACAGAAAAAGAAAGGCTAAGGATGTGCTAGTTGTTGAGCAGTCCGGAGCGGAGGCGGCTCGAGAAGGCCAAAGCTGGTGACTCGGCGAGGCTGTGGTGGCCGCCGACAAGCGGGGCGGCTCCGCAACAAGATCTTGCAAGATCCATCGCAGCAAGGGCCATGACCTCCAAGCACGCAAGAAAGTTGAGCAGGTGGCGGAGTATGCAACTGAATCTGGCCGCGACAAAGAGAAGGCCCGGGAAGGTGGCGGAGGATCCGGCAAGAATCGCCCCGCCCGGGGAGGACGCCGCGGCAAGGCCAAGCAGCGGCAAGGAGACAGACCTCCCCGTGGCCGCGACAAGGACGAAGACGAAGATGAAGATGATGACATGGAGGAAGATGAGACTGATGAGCAAGAGTTTCAGAAGGCAACGGAGGTTTTGTGCGTCGATGGCGGTGCTTCTCTGCACACCTCGCACCGCCAGCTCAAACAGTGGGTGTGAGAAGTGAACGCAACAGAACCGTCCGTTGAGTCGCGCAAACCCTTGAAGTGGTCCAGCACGCCCATCATCTTCGACGTTGAGGATCACCCTGATCGCATCACTGCGGTCGGGTGCTTGCCGATGTTGGTTTCGCCAACCATCCGCAACCTCAAGGTCACGAAGATGTTGGTTGACGGCGGGGCCGGCCTAAATCTAATCTCCTCCGCAGTGCTCAAGAAGCTCCAGATCCCCGACAGCGAGCTCGAAGAGACTGGTACCTTTCAAGGGATAAATCCGGGAAGAAGCAAGCCAAAGGGGAAGATCACACTGCCAGTGACGTATGGCAGCGAGCTGAATTTCAGGATAGAGAAAGTCACATTTGGCGTTGCTGATTTCCCATTGCCATACAATGGGATACTCGGCCGTCCAGCGCTTGCCAAGTTCATGGCAGCCTCTCACTACGCCTACAATGTGCTCAAGATGCCTGGTCCGATAAGTGTTATTTCTGTCCATGGCGACAAGAAGGATGCACTTATATGTACCGACAAGATCTCTGGGAAGCGGCAGCCACAGCGAGCATAAACCACTTGCCGCTGAAGCTCCGGGGAAGAAGAAGACCAAGTCCGGCAAGAGTAGCTCGATGCCCACTCCGGCAAGCGCACCTCTTGGTGCTGCGCTACCATCGAGGGCGCACCATCGAGCTCCACCGCAAGTGCAAGAAGGCGAACAAGCGCACCAAAGACCAAGAAAGTGGCGCCAAGGAGGGCGGCAGCGGTGGTACCTTCACCATCGGTGTCACGCTTGATCCTAAATAGGAAGCGCGCTCGTTGGTTTCTGCAGGCGAATGTCGATGTGTTTGCATGGCAACCATCGACATCCCTGGTGTTCCCAGAAAGTAATTGAGCACCACCTTGCCGTCTGCCCTCACGCGCCACCCGTCAAGCGAGAGAGTTAGGAAGCAAGCGATGAGGCGTCAGAATTCATTGCGAGAGGAGATCAAGAAATTGGAAGCGGCGAGGCTTGGTCGAGTACTCCATCCAGCGTGGTTAGCCAATCCGGTGAGTCGATGCGCCAAAGCAAGCGGGAAGTGGAGGCTTTTATTGACTTCGCGATGTTAATAAAGCTTGCCCCAGGACCCATTTCCCTTGCGGCGCATTGACCAGATTGTCGACTCCACGGCGAGGATGTGATCTGCTTTCATTCCTTGATGCATACTCGGGATATCATCGGATCTTCATGGCGAAGAGGATGAAGAAAACCTCGTTCATTACTCCATGTAGCACGTCTTTGCTTTATGCGGATGCCTTTCGGACTAAAGAATGCGGTTCAACATTTGCAAGAGTAGTCGGTCATGCTTTTGAGCCACAGCTGCAGAGAAATGTAGAAGCTTACATGGATGACATAGTGGTCAAGAGCAGAGACAGAGCAACTTTGATCCAAGATTTGGACGAGACCTTCACAAATCTGCGCAAGATCAATCTCAAGTTGAATCCCGAGAAGTGCATGTTTGGAGTTCCTTCCGGCAAGCTTCTCGGAATCTTCGTGTCTCAGCGGGGGATCGAAGCCAACCCCGACAAGATCAAAGCCATCGAGCAGATTGAAGCCCCGAAGCGCGTCAAGGATGTACGGAGGCTTGCCGGCTGTGTTGCTGCTCTCAGTAGGTTCATCTCTAAGTCTGCTGAGCGCGCCCTGCCTTTTTCAAAATTTTGAAAAAGGCAGGTCCAATGAAATGGACTCCAGAAGCGGAGGCTGCGCTACAGGACTTGAAGAGATACCTATCCTCCGCTCCAATACTTGTCGCACCTAAACCACAAGAGAAGTTGCTGCTGTATCTAGCGGCAACCAATCAAGTGGTTAGTGCTGCGTTAGTAGCGGAGAGGGAGGCAGATGATGAGCCAGCAGCTGCGGCAAGCGAGTCCAGTGACAAGCAGGGGGCTTCCCCGTCAAGCTCTGGCCCCGACAAGAATGAACCTGTGCAGCCACAAGAAGAGAAACAGAAGAAGATGGTGCAGCGCCCAGTTTACTTTGTCAGTTCCCTTCTGCAGGGGGCTAGATCAAGGTACTCTGGTGTACAGAAGTTGCTTTTCGGCCTTCTCATGGCCTCGAGGAAGCTGCACCATTATTTTCAAGCACATGAGATCACAGTTGTCACTCGCTTTCCGTTGAAGAGGATATTGCAAAATCCAGAAGCAACAGGCAGGATTGTCGAGTGGGCGCTGGAACTGTCAAGCTTTGGCCTCAAGTTTGAAAGTACTTCAACTATTCAGAGCCAAATATTGGCAGAATTCATAGCAGAATGGACGCCAACACCTGATGAAGAAAGTCCGGAGAAGAGCATCCCCGTCAAGGAAGCGAGCAAGGAATGGATTGTGTACTTTGATGGTGCCTTCTCGCTGCAAGGCGCCGGTGCGGGCGTGCTACTTGTCGCACCCAACGGAGAGCACCTCAAGTACGTGATCCAAATGCATTTTCCCAAGGAGCAAGCAACAAACAATACTGCAGAGTATGAAGGCTTGCTTGCCGGACTCAAGATCGCGGCAGAACTTGGGATCAGGAAGCTTATTGTCAGGGGTGATTCATAGCTTGTCGTCCGCCAAGTTAACAAAGATTATCATAGTCCGTTGATGGAAGCCTACATCGATGAAGTGAGGAAGCTGGAAGAGCATTTTGACGGCCTGCAGATGGAACATGTTCCAAGAGCTCAGAACGACATTGTAGACGGCCTGTCAAAATGCGCCGCACTCAAGTTACCTGTGGAACCAGGAATTTTTGTGCTCAAGCTAACTCAGCCATCTGTAACACCATCGACTGGATAGAGCAAGAAGAGAAAGTTGGTTACTGGCGATTACTTTCCGGCAGAGCTCCCCGAAGCCGCCGCCAAGAAGGTCCCAGGATCAACACAAAAAGTCTTTGAGGAAGCGATGCTGCTCCGACAAGCCCTAGGGTTTGTTTCGTTGAAGCGAGCGCTCCCGACAAGCTGTGTCCCGACCGCAAGCCGAGGAGCATCACGCTCGGCAGGATCGGATCCTTGCCGTGAAGCGGATGCTCCCTTGCTTAGCATTTGCGCCTTTAGTCCTTGTCGTTGAGCCACAAGCTCACGGCATGGGCACTGCAGATCATCCAATTCCTTCAAGCAGGAGAACTTCGAGGAGCAAGAAGAAGCGGAGAAAGTAGCACGGCAATCAAGTATGTACCGGTTTGTCGATGACATCTTGCATGAAGAAGATTCAACAGTGAAATTGAAGTGCATTTCTGGGAAGGACAAGAGCTGTTGGCGGAGATACGGAGGCATATGTGGTCACCACATTGGCGCAAAACACTTGCCGACAAAGCCTTCGGCAGGGTTTCTTACGGCGACAGCCCTCCAGGATGCAAGTGCACAAGTAACCAAGTGTGAAGCGTGCCAGTTCCATTCCAAGCAGATACATCAACCAGCTCAAGCTCTCCAAACAATACCTTTATCCTGGCCATTTTCGGCCTGGGGGCTCGACATCCTCGGCCCCTTTCCCCGAGCTGTCGGGGCTTGATACTTATGCGTGGCAATCGACAAGTTCACGAAGTGGCGGAGGTGGAAGCGATGAGGAAGGTGACAACACGTCGGCGATCAAGTTCTTGGTCGATTGTTTGTCGTTTGAGTCCCTAACGGATCATCACCGATAATGGCACACAATTCACGAGCCGCACCTTCATGCGATCGTCCAAGATCATGGCACTAAGATGCGCTTCGCTTACATTGCTCACCGAGAAGCAACAGTCAAGCGGAGAGGGCAACGCTGAAGTGCTGCGGGCTCAAGACGAGAACTTTGACAAGCTGCGCAAGTGCGGAAGAAATTGGATCGAGCTGCGGTGGTTCTTTGGTCGTCGGGGCGACGCCAAATCGAGCCATCGGCGGACACCCTTTGCTCTTGTCTACGGGCGAGGCAGTTCTCCCCACGGAACTCATATACGGATCGCCTCGGTGCTCGCTTATGATGAGCTTGAGCAAGAGCAGCTGCGGCAAGATGGCGCTGCTCCTCGAGGAAGATGATCTTCGAACTCTTTGTCAGAGCTGCTCGCTACCAGACAAGCTTTGCGCCGCTACCATAGCCGCAAAGTTAATGCCGAAGCTTCGAGGAAGGCGACCTTGTTCTTGGGCGCGTTCAATCCGCCAAGAATTCCAGCAAGTTGGCCTTGAAGTGGGAAGGCCCTTATCGGGTAAAGCGAGTCGATGGCTCCGGCGCTGTCCGCCTTGAGACCGAAGATGGCTTTCCGGTGAGCAACTCCTGGAACATAGAGCATCTTCGCAAGTTTTACCCATAAGGCGCGGTTGCCGGGACCCGTTCCGGCAACCACCTTTTGTACAAGCCTTGCCGCTGTTGCATGTAACCCTTTGTACAAAGCCGTGCACAGATCCCGTGCATAAATAAAGATCATATGCTATGCCAAAAGTTGTCAAATTTCATGCCTTTTTCTTTTTTTGCATGTATTGTCTGACACTTTGTGCAGCACTTACTCCCGGTAAGCAGTAACAAGCTTTAAGACTCCATATCATTATTTTCTCTTCTTTCTTCTCAAAAAGAAGGTTCCTCCGCCCACAAGTTCATCGGGGGGGGGGAGGAGAAGATAAAGGTGTGGACCAGGCATCGTTCAAAGGAATCTAGCCTTGCCGGGATGCAGACGACAGAAAAGCTAAGTTGCCAAAGTTTGAGCACAGTCAGTTTTAAATTTTTAAGTTTTCCTTTAACGGCCGTGCCTTGTATGGAAAACCTGTGCGCGGAGGAACCGGCTCGTGGCTAAGTTGCGCCCTTACCTTGTTTCGAGTCCGCTCAACAATAAAAGTGTGCTGCGACTAGCCCGACAAGGTTTCTTGCCGAAGGCAACACCGCCAGCAGGCTGCTGATGTTCCGCACTCAGCGCTCGCGGCAAGCGTGTTTGCACCGGCAAGTTCCCTAAAAGCGCAAGGGTAAAAACATACAAGGAATGGAACCGAATAAAGGAAGTAACATAGCAGATAGTACCCAGAATAAAGTTATATTACAATAAATAACTTGCCGCACTCTAAGAGATTGTTCCTATGACATATCTAGCAGCGGCAAGAAGAAGGAAGGGAGAAGAAGGGTGGTCTAATCCACGCGCTCGCCGTCGATCCTCCTGACCTAATTCACCTTGTCCACAATGGGTGCGACAATGGTTTTGAGTTCTTCGAGATCAGCACCCGCCGGCAGCTTCTTGAGGACGCGGGTGAGGTCGATGCCCGGGTTGCGGAAGAGTATCTTCACCAGCACCTTCTCCAAGGCCTTGGCGCAGATTGCATGCGACTCGTCCGCCAGCTTCTTCGGGATCCTTTCCCGAAGTTGCTGGAGGGCCGTCACCACACCCTTGAAGAAGAGAGTAAGCTTGGCGCTGGGCTGGAGGTTTTTGTCAGTGGAGTACCCGAAGCCCGCCAAGTCCAGCTCCGCTAACTCCTCGTCGATGGCTGCAGCGATGTTGATGAGGCCCTCCGTCCATAGCTCCACCGTGGCCTTGAAGGTGTTCTGAGTCTCGGCGGCCCTCGTTAGCAGCTCCTCGTTGCCCTTGACCTCCTTCCTCAAGTCATCCTCTCGCCTCTTGGCGGCATCCAACGTCTCCGTTAAGGTGGCCAGTTTTAGCTCCAGATCAGCGCTCGAGTCCTTGGCGGCGTTCAACTCCTTGATCTTGTCGGCGAGCTGAACTTGCAGATCACCATGGGCGTGGGCATCCCTCTCGCGCTCGCGCTGGAGTGCGGCAAGCTCTTCGTTCTTCCCTTTTATGTCCGCCTCCAGCTGCGTCACCTTCACCTCTAACTCCTTCTTGGCGGCCTCAGCAGCCGCGGCGGCATCCTTCGCCTCCTTGAGCGCCCCGCCAAGTGATTGCTCCCGGGTCTCGAGCTCCTCCTCGTGGCTGTCCAGACTAGCCTTCTTCCGTGTCAGCTCACCTTCCCGCTTGGACTGCTCCTCGGTGGTGAGCCTCAGCTGCTCCTCGGCTTCAGCCTTCTCCAGGATGAACGCCTTCTTCGCCTCGTCGAGCTGTGCCCTCTCCTCAGCAATGGACCGGAGGGCCTCACAGTTCTTGATTCCGGAGCTCTGCGCGTGTTTCTCTATGTCAACTCCGCTGCTTGCGACAAGCGCTTCCGGGACTCAAGCTTCGCTTGCGGCGTGATAAGTGACACCAACTTCGAGCAGCTGCTCCTCCTCGGACTTCGCCACTTCGCTGCTGCTAGGCGCGTCAACCCTTGCCCGGCCAAGCAGAGGCGAGTACTTCTCGTCAAACTCCTCTCCTTCAACCGGCGCCACAGGCTCGGCGCCAGGAAGCTTGATGTATCGCCCTCGCCGGCCTTCAAATCTGCGCTGGTGGGGCTCCTCGAACCCGGCTGCATCAGCGGGCGGAGGGTCGATGGACGGTGCAGCGCCTTGCGCTCCTGCGTCCTCCGGGTCGTCAGTACGACCGCCAGACCCCTCGCCGGCTCCTGTGCCAGCGGCTTTGGCGGCTTCCTCGTCGGCGGGTTCATCAGCGCCGGCCTCTTCCTCGCCCGCGGCGGCACCTTTTGTATGGCCGCGTGCGCCTTCCTCGCCGGCGGGCTCGGTCTCATTCGGGTCTGCGAGAGGAGGATCTGAGGATAGGAGGAGGAAAGAAAAGTCAAGCAAATATCCAAAAAAGAAGAAAGAAGATCAGAAAAAGAACCCAAGGGAAGATTTCCGACAGGGTAGGTTACCTGTGCTGGGCTCTGTGACCATGGGCTCCTCCACCAAGGGCTCGCTGGTTCCGTCCCTTGCCGGGGACCTCTCCCTTGCCGGGGAACGTTCCCTTGTCGGGGAATCGCCCCTTGGCGGCATAGTCGAAGCAGACAGCACCTCCGGGGCAGTTTCTGATTGCTCCTGATGGGCCTGCTCTGCTCCTACACGAATGAATCGGCAATCAAGATGTCAGCAAAAGAAGAAGCACCCATGCGCGCCCCACAACAGGAAGTGAACCGAACACTTACGCTGGGGTCTGTGCTGGGGGCTGCCGCGAGGAGAAGGAATCGGGTCCGTCAAGGTAGTCTCGGACGTGTCTTCTGCCATCACAGCAGGATCGTCCTCGATGACAACCACGGGGACCTTGGCCCTCTTCGCCGCTCTCTCGGCCAGAGTCCTAAAATGAAACAGGGATTCAGAGAGAAGCAGATCAGATGCAAGACAAACAACAACAAAGATCAAAGAAAATCAAGAACAGTGAGAAGAAAGCCTTACTCCTCCTCCTCCTCCTCCTCTTCATCATCATCGGAGCTCAGCGCGGAGAGGTCAAGTCCGTACCCTCTCTGCGTGAGTGGCGGAGGTAAACTCCCTCCGACATTCTTTGAGGCTGCGGCAGATCGGCGTGGCGGCCGGAAGACCCGCCTCGATTGCCGGCTGGCACAGGACCCTCCCAGCAACGATACTTGCCGCGGTGGAGCGTGTCCCACGGCGCCGCAGTTGCTGGCCTGCCTGCCCCCCTGCCGTATCTCCAACTCGACGGAGACGCCTTCTCGGTTGGAATTGGGGCTGCGTTGGGGGCTCCGCCTGCGGCAAGCTGCTCGAAGGCGGCTGGCCGCTCGCGCCCTCAGCGGGCTCGCTTCGCTTGACCTCGGGCTCCCCTCGCATGCGACCTCTCCGGCAAGGTCCTCCCTGTCGGCAAGGCTTGCCAGCTCGGCCGCCTCTGCCTCCTCCAACGTGAAACCGAACTCGCCCGCGGCGGTGGCTGCTGCCGCCTCTTCGGCCCTGGTGGCGATGTAGCGCATCTCATTCTCGGTGGTGTCGCGGGTGAGGAGCCTCTTCTCGTCGGCGTTGACTGCTACCTCCGTCAAGCCATCGAAGAATTGCCGCACGACATCGTCGGTGCGCTCTATCCAAGTTGCGCTTATCCCGTGCGAATCGCACTCTGGCATCATTGCGCAGATGCGATCGCGCTGGGAGTTGTTGCACAACAGGATGACGCCCTGCGGCAGCCTGAACCACTCTGGATGGTTGGCGTCATGCTTGAACAGCTCCCTTAGCATCCCGTCAAGCTCCAGAACCGTGAAGTTGAAGTTGAGGCCTGGACACAGCCTCATGATATCCGCCGCCACCGCAAACGCGGTGGGCCTCCCCTCTTCGCAGAGAAGCGTCGACGGCGAAGGAAATCGCGCCAGCTGCCCTGCTGTGAGCCCGGCAAGCCTGAGCCGGAGGATTCGGGTGGTGGCAACCTTCAGCTTGGCGTCGTCCGGCGACAGAGCGCTCCAGTCGCCGCCGCGAACTACCCGAGCCTGGCGCAGGTTGGTGAATGGATGCGGATTGGCATCACAGATCCAACACCACTCCGCCCTCCACTCATCCCACTTGCTGCGAAGCTTGCCCGTCAAATACACCTCCTTCATGCCGAGTCGAGAGGTCCAGGCGATTCCGCCAGCCAATGGCTCTCCTTTTTCGGCTCGGGGGGTGAAATAATGGCGAAAAAGAGCAACGTTTGGGTGGATGCCAACGAAGTTCTCGCAGAGGTGTGCGAAAACCGCCATTGTCAGAACAGCGTTGGGGGTGAAATCAAGAAGATGAAACCCGTAGGTATTCATGATGTCGCGAAGAAGTCAAAAAAGGTGGGCGAGCCCGCAATAGAAGAACACCGTAAAGAAATAGTACCCTTTTGGGCACCGCCCGATTTGGAAGCCTCGGCCGAAGCACCGGCGGCGCGGATGCGCCGCGTCTGCGTCGACGAGAAGAGGTAAAATTCCCCATGGCGCCGGGGTGAGCTCAGCGGGGAAAAGCACTCGCTTCTTGCGCAGCGCCTCAAGCCGCAACGCCTCGGCCGACTTCGTGGTCTTGCCGGTCTTCGGAGCCATGGCGGAAGCGGCGGAGGAGCACGGAGGTGTTGAGGGCGACGGCGGCGACGGGCGGCGGAGCGCTGCTCTCTTTCGACTTGGGAAGCGGAGGGGAGCGGCGGAGCTTTCGGAGGAAGGAACTGCAAGTTGCGAAGGTGGGGGAACAGCTCTGTTTCCTCTGCTTATAAACAGGGGAGGCGAACGTTACGCATTTCCTGGATTAAAGTATTGCCCACGATCTCTCCCACGACGCCGCGATTGACGCGTGCCGTGACGGGAGGACGCGGTGGATACGGAGTGGATTTGGCTTGGACCCAGGCCGCGCGTGCCCATGCCCTGTTTTGGGCCTGGCCCAACAGCGCTCGGCACCGTGTATGGCCCAGGCCCGGGGGCTCCTGTCGGTGTACTAAACTAGGGGTACCTTAGTACCCCGAACTTGTGCACGGGCTGTCGCAGCGTCCCGCGGCAAGGCTTGCTGGGCGTCCGCAAAGATCCTCCGTCATTTCTATTTACTGCCATTCAAGAACAAAGTGTTAACTGTCAAGACAAGGCCCTAACAAGAGGAACTTGCCGGGAAGGACAAGGCCCAGCAAGAAGAAGCTTGGGAAGGACAAGACCCGGCAAGAGGAGCTTGCGGGAAAACCAACCAAGGCACCAGAAACTTGCGCGACGCACGCGCGTCCGGCAAGACCCGGCGGCGGCAAGCTTGCGGGTGCGACAAAGGCGAGACCGCGCAAGGCACTTGCCGCGCGGCTACCACTCTGCATGCACGCTCAACAAGCATCGGCGGCGATGTCGCCGCAGGATCGCTCCTGGTGCACGTGGCGGGTGGCTGTGCAGCCTAGCGGTGCGAGGTGGCACGCGAAGCTGAGAAGGAGGCCATCGTGGCGATTGGTGGCACCCCTAACGGTCGCTTCCTGCACTGTTTGGCGACCGGACGGGCATTAAATGCCTTGTCCCCTGCCATCAGAGTTAGGTAGGGGCACTGTAGATAGTGGTTGTACCAACCCGCGTTTTTACCTTTTTACCCCTCTCTCTGCGTTGCCACCTGTCGGTGACCCCTTTAGACTATAAAAGGGAGGCCCATGCGCACGTAGAGGAGGTTTGGTTCAGTTCGACTCATTCGAGACCACAGCACACCCACACTACGCTTTCGAGCAAGAACAGAATACAAACACAAAGCAGCAGTAGGAGTTTTATCTCTCCGGAGAGCTCCGAAGCTGGGTAAAATCCCCCGCGCGCTCGACCTCGATCTGCTCTTCGTGTGCCCTCTGCTCCCTGCCGGACCGAGAAGGGGCCCCCCTGCCCCATAGGTGCTCGTTTCCCCCACAACAAGATTGCTCGATTCTTCATTTGATACTCTGGCACTAATGATTCCAGAGCGTGCTGACTACAAGTCACTTGATCCCGCTGATATCCTCGAGAGGCTAAATACTCATGAGTTCCAGCTTGCTGAGAAGAGAGATCTCTATGGTTCGAGCTATGGCATATCACATGCTCTGATGGCCAAGGCAGTCTCTGAGTCTGAAGATGAGGACTCTACTAGCAGCCTTGGTGACCCTGAAGAACTGACACAGGAACTAGCACTGCTCATGAAGAAATTTTAGAAGTTCTCAAGACGTGGTCGCTTTGGAAAACCCTCAAGGAGCAATGATTCCTCATCCTGTGACTACAAGAAGAGGCTATGCCACAAATGCAAGAAACCTGGTCACTACATCCAAGATTGTCCTCAGTGGGATAAGGAATCAAAGAAGAAGAAATACAAGGATTACAGTTCTGATGATGCAAAGAAGAAGAAGAAATCTTCAAAGTCTTCATCATCAAAATCCACGAGGTCTTCATCTCACAAGAAGAGTAGCTCCAAGAAGGCTCGGGCATTCATTGGTAAGGAAATGGACTCTGAGCCTGAATTTTAGGAACATGAGGATGAGGAGGCATCTAAGGAGTCAGATTCTGGTGTGGCGAGCCTAGCACTCACTACTGCATTCCTGAGAAGTCTATCTTCAACTCGGAAGAAAATGGCTTCACCAACAAGGCTGATGAAGGCAATGATGACTACGCTCCCACCTATTGCTTCATGGCAAAGGGTGCCAAGGTAACTAAATACGCCTCCTCTGAATCTAGTGAGGATGAATCTGATGAAAACCTCAAGCCCATCTACTCTAAACTTGCTAAGATTGCTGTGAAACAACAAAAGGCCTTTGAAAAGGTTCAAAACATGCTAGATAAAAGTGATGATATGTTGGGTGAAGAAATGAATCGCACTAAAACCTTGACTAAAAATCTTCGGAGACTTCAGTCCAAGTTTGACAACCTTCAAGGTCATCATAACACTCTCTTATCTGATCACGAGAAGCTTTCTTATGAATTTCTTCAAAGAAAGCAAGATCTTGAAAAGCTAAGAGTGGATTATGAAGATCTTTAGAAGGAGCGCAATTCATTACTTGCTCAACAAATCAGCGCTACTCAGGAAGAATTTGTTCCTCCATGTCTGAAGTGCATTGAACGTGAAACTGCTAATTCTTCACCTGAATGTTCAAATGCTTCTAATGCTACAAATTCTTCATCTGTCTCTATTATCACTAATTCCTCATTTGAGGACAATGCAAGTACCACTGATGATGCAGGGCTGAAGGAATTGTACATGACAGGCACGTACAAAAGCCTCAAAGGGCATCAGACTCTTTGTGATGTGCTCAAAAAGCAGATCCTCAACAAAAACCCTAGGAAAGAGGGTATTGCCTTTGAGAGGAAACTCAATGCCGATGGAACATATTGAAGCCCGAAAAGTACCCCAAAACCTCTGAGGTTGTGCAAAGGGACCTCCAGTTGATCCATCCAACTTATCTGGCTTTACATGTGAATCTCCTCATTCTTCTGATGAGTCATTTGACTCCAACTATAAACTGTTCAAAAATTAGAATGGTGAAGTATTTGCTAGATATGTTGGCAGTAACTACAGGAACGGTTCCCCTATGAAGAAAATTTGGGTTCCCAAAAGTTGCCTTGAAAGTCTTCAGGTGAATGTCCTCATGACACCACCTGTGAAGAATAGGAACTCCAGATCAAATTCTTCATATGAACCAAATTCTTCATATGGATCCAAGTCCTCATACGGACCAAATTCCTCACGTGGATCAAATTCCTCAAAAGGGTCAAAGTCCTTGAGGGAGTCCTGGACTAGGGGGTGTCCGGATAGCCGGACTATCATCGTCGGCCGGACTCCAAGACTATGAAGATACAAGATTGAAGACTTCGTCCTGTGTCCGGATGGGACTTTCCTTGGCGTGGAAGGCAAGCTTGGCGATACGGATATGTAGATCTCCTACCATTGTAACCGACTCTGTGTAACCCTAGCCCTCTCCGGTGTCTATATAAACCGGAGGGTTTTAGTCTGTAGGACAACAACCATTACAACAATCATACCATAGGCTAGCTTCTAGGGTTTAGCCTCCTTGATCTTGTGGTAGATCCACTCTTGTACTACCCATATCATCAATATCAATCAAGCAGGAGTAGGGTTTTACCTCCATTGAGAGGGCCCGAACCTGGATAAAAACATCGTGTCCCTTGTCTCCTGTTACCATCCGCCTAGACACACAGTTCGGGACCCCCTACTCGAGATCCGCCGGTTTTGACACCGACATTGGTGCTTTCATTGAGAGTTCCTCTGTGTCGTCACCGATAGGCTTGATGGCTTCTTCAATCAATAACAACGCAGTCCTGGGTGAGTCTTTTCTCCCCGGACAGATCTTTGTATTCGGCGGCTTCGCACTGCGGGCTAATTCACTTGGCCATCTCGAGCAGATCGAAGCTACGCCCGCCATCAGTCGATTTGGAAGCCTAAACTTCACGGCGGATATCCGCGGGGACTTGATCTTCGATGGATCCAAGCCGCAAACAAGCGTGCCGCACTGTCACGATGGGCATTATCTAACTCTGCCGCCGGACAATGCCTTAGAGGCCACACACGAATCCGCTCCGACCCATAGTTCGGAGCCGGTCGCGCAGATCAAGGACGGGTGGCTGGACACCGCCTCGGGGGCTGCAACTTCCACGCCGATGGAGCCGAGCACTGACCTCATCCCTTATAAAGCTCGTGACTCCGAGGTGTCGGACTCCCTGCCGGACTCCGAACCTCCTGCGCCCCTGCCAATCGAATCCTATTGGGTGCCGATCATGGAGTTCACTGCTGCGGACATCTTTCAGCACTCACCCTTTGGCGACATCCTAAATTCGCTGAAGCATCTCTCGCTATCCGGAGAGCCCTGGCCGGACTACGGCCAGGATGGTTGGGACGCGGACGACGAAGAAATTCAAAGCCCACCCACCACCCACTTTGTAGCAACTGTCGACGATCTAACAGACATGCTAGACTACGACTCCGAAGACATCGACGGTATGGACGACGATGCCGGAGACGATCAAGAACCAGCGCCTACAGGGCACTGGAAGACCACCTCGTCATACGACATATACATGGTGGACACCCCAAAAGATGGGGACGGCGAAGAAGCAGCGGAGGCAGATTCCTTAAAGAAACAGCCCAAGCGCCAACGTCAGCGGCGCCGCTCTAAATCCCGCCACAGTAAGAATGGAGATTCCGGCACAGGAGATAATAACACCCCAGAAAGTGCCGAAGACAACCCCCTCCAGTAAGATTCAACACAGGAGGATGCAGAAGCAAGCCCTCACGAGAGAGCGGCAGACGAAGAGGTCGAGAATGATAATTACATACCTCCCTCCGGAGACGAGGCAAGCCTCGACGACGCATTTAATTCGTCGTGCCTGAGGATCCCGTCGAACAAGAGCGTTTCAAACGCAGGCTAATGGCCACAGCAAATAGCCTAAAGAAAAAGCAGCAGCGGCTTCAAGCTGATCAAGAACTGCTGGCCGACAGATGGACCGAGGTCCTCGCGGCCGAAGAGTATGAACTCGAACGCCCCTCCAAGAGCTACCCAAAATGCAAGTTGCTCCCCCGATTAGAGGAGGAAGCATACATACCTTCATCACCAGCGCTGTCGGCCGACCGACCACCCCGTGGTCGCGACAGAGAGGCATCCAGGCCCTCCATCAAGATCGTACCCCGGCATCGCTCGAAAAGTACGAAGCCACGGGGGAACGCGCCAGACTTGCGGGATATATTGGAGGACAAGGCAAGACAATCCAGATCTATCTATGGATCACGTGGGCGCCCCACGACCCACGACGAATACCGTCGCGCCAGATACAACAACTCCGGCCGGGCCGAACACAGCAACAATGCCCTTGAGCTACGCCGTGATATTGCTCAATCAGAGGCGCCGACACCCGCTATGCTTCATCGACAAAGTAATGGATCATCAAATCCTCAAGGGTTTAAACTCGTAAACATCGAATCCTACGATGGCACAACAGACCCCGCGGTTTGGATCGAAGATTATCTCCTTCATATCCATATGGCCCGCGGCGATGATCTCCACGCCATCAAATATCTCCCACTCAAGCTTAAAGGACCAGCTCGGCATTGGCTTAACAGCCTGCCCGCAGAGTCAATTGGGTGTTGGGAGGACACGAAGCCGCATTCCTCGACAACTTCAGTGGCACATATGTGCGACCACCGACGCCGATGACCTAAGACACATAATTCAGCAGCAGACGAATCGCCGAGCAATTTCGACACGGTTCTTAACAAAGAAAAATCAAATCGTCGACTGTCCGGATGCAGAGGCCCTCGCAGCCTTCAAACATAACATCCGCGATGAATGGCTGGCCCGGCACCTAGGACAGGAAAAGCCAAAATCCATGGCAGCCCTCACATCATTAATGACACGCTTCTGTGCGGGAGAGGATAGCTGGCTAGCCCGCAGCAACAACCTCAGTAAAAATGCCGGCAATCCGGATACTAAGGACCACAATGGCAGGTCGCGTCGAAGCAAAAACAAACGCCGCGTTAACGACGACAACAATGAGGATACGGCAGTCAACGCTGGATTCCGAGGTTCCAAACCCGGTCAGCGGAAGAAGCCATTCAAAAGAACTACTTCGGGTTCGTCCAATTTGGACCGAATCCTCGACCGCTCTTGCCAGATACATGGCACCCCCAAGAAACCAGCTAACCACACCAACAGATATTGTTGGGTATTCAAGCAGGCAGGAAGTTAATTGCCGAAAACAATGACAAGGGGCTACACAGCGATGACGAGGAAGAGACCCGGCCGCTGAACAGTAGAGGACAGAAGGGCTTCCCCCCACAAGTGCGGACGGTAAACATGATATACGTAACCCACATACCCAAGAGGGAGCGGAAGCGTGCACTGAGGGATGTATATGCGATGGAGCCAGTCGTCCCGAAGTTCAATCCATGGTCCTCTTGCCCAATCACTTTCGATCGAAGAGACCATCCGACCAGTATCCGCCATGGCGGATTCGCCGCATTGGTTTTAGACCCAATCGTCGATGGATTTCACCTCACGAGAGTCCTGACGGACGGCGGCAGTAGCCTAAACCTGCTTTATCAGGATACAGTGCGCAAGATGGGCATAGACCCCTCAAGGATTAAACCTACAAAGATGACCTTCAAAGGCGTCATACTAGGTGTTGAGGCCAATTGTAAAGGCTCAGTCACACTGGAAGTGGTCTTCGGATCTCCGGATAATTTCCGAAGCGAGGAGTTAATCTTCGACATAGTCCCGTTCCGCAGCGGCTATCACGCTCTGCTTGGATGAACCGTGTTCACAAAGTTCAACGCGGTGCCGCATTATGCATACCTCAAGCTCAAGATGCCAGGCCCTCGTGGAGTCATCACGGTCAACGGAAATACGGAACGCTCCCTCCGAATGGAGGAACATACAGCGGCTCTCGCGGATGAAGTACAGAGCAGCCTTCTAAGGCAATTTTCGAGTCCGGCCGTTAAACGACCGGACACGGCCAAATGCGCCCGGAGCAACATCAATCAAGACCACCTGGCACGTTCCGAGCACGCGTAGCAATGCAGCCCCAACCCCAGCCCTCGCATGATTGCAAGACCAGCTCTCCGCGTACATCATTACGCTCTGGAGATACCATGGGCATAGGAGGAGGGGCACGACCACAACAGACCTAGAGTGCGGCTCGACCACACCAGGGGCTCCCAAGTGTGTCGCTCTTTTTTTATATTTTCCTTCTTTTTATATACAGGACTCCGTTCGTCAGAGGCCCTGTCCGGCGGCGAACCTGCCGAACTCACGATGCAACAGCCAGGGAGGGACAAAGGCTGCGCCAACACTCAGGTGGTCTCCATTACGAGCATTAAATTTGTTAAATACACCATTCCGCAGCCCACCCCTGGAGGGGGACATGCTTAATTAGTCCAATCCCTTGCTTACCGCACTATTTGTATCGCTCTGCACTCATAGCAGAACTCCTTGGATAAACAATGCATTACCTTTTGCCTATAATTGCATTACCTTTTTTACATATATGTTCATTAATGACAACTTGCTCCCGTATATTTTTGGTACGGCTGAATACACCAGGGGCTTATGTTCCGTGCATTATGGTGTGATAAGTCTGAACACTTTCACAAGTGCGGCACCCCGAACTTATATCATTATATGAATCAGCTCCGAATCATGTCTTGGGTCAATAGTTGGGTTTGCCCAGCTCCCATGTTTTGGTACCTTACGTTCCGTTCTGTCGGCTAAGGTAGCACTGGGAGAACCACTCGCGATTGCGCCCGGTTGAGCCGGGCGAGCGCCAAAGGATGGAAAGCTAAAACTGACTGTCATGAAAGGCGAGAGACTGGTCGCTGTTCGAGAGGTTTTTTCGAGTCCCTAAAGACTTACGCCGCTTCGAGCGAAGAACCGGATAATGTCCGGCCAAGGCGTGGATAGCGCCCCGAACTCGGTCTTCCGAATACTAGGGGCTTTGCCGAAATTTAAAATTATAGAATTCTATGGCTAAGTGAGAGTGTTCAAGCATTATAAGTCCGGTTGCCTTGTTCATTGTGTTGAGCGCCTCCCTAGATGGACCCAAAAATGGGAACAAGAGTGCTCAAGTTTATCCCGAACACCCCAGCACTCGTGGCATGGGGGCTGAAGCCGACGACTTGCCATCTCTCAGATTTAATAAACGGCTGCACAGAAGGTAATATTTTAAATCAATAAGCATTGCTTAGCGCATATGAACAAAGTTTTCAGCGCACAAGATAACACATAGCGAGTTTGCTCAATAATTACATCTTTGGGGCACTCATCCGCAATCTTGCGGGCACCCTTCAGGACAGTCTTATAGTACATCTCGGGCATACGATACTCCTTGCCCGCTGGCGGCGCGTCAATGATAAGCCTCTCCGCATCCAGCCTGCCCCAATGCACCTTTGTGCGGGCAAGGGCCCGATGAGCACCTTCAATACAGGCGGAGCGCTTGATGACCTCCACCCAGGGGCACGCATCCACCAGCCGCCGCACGAGGCCGAAGTAGCTCCCAGGCATGGCCTCTCCAGGCCAAAGCCGGACTATGAGGCCCTTCATGGCCTACTCAGCTACCTTGTGGAGTTCGACCAGCTGCTTCAGCTGGTCGCTAGGGGGCACCGGATGTCCGGACTCAGCGTACTGAGACCAGAAAACCTTTTCCGTTGAGCTCCCCTCCTCGCCACGGTAGAATGCGGCAAGATCCAACACATCGCGAGGCAGATCTGCAAACGCCCCTGGAGAGCTCCGAATTCGGGTAAGTATCAGGTAATTTACATTAACATGCTTGCTCTGCATGAAAAATGCCTTACCCGCCGCTATTTTCTTCCCCGCCTCAATCTCCTGGAGGGCCTTATGGGCCTCGGCCTTAGCGGCTTTGGCGCTTTCAAGGGCCGAGGCAAGCTCGAACTCTCGAGTCTTTGAGTCATGCTCCAAACTCTCATGCTTTTCCATGAGAGCCTGGAGCTCTTGCCGCACCTCCGCCACCCGCGCCTCCTGCTTCTCTTGCTCCGTTCGTTCCGTGGCCGCATTGCGTTCGGCCGCGGACACGGCCTACTTCAGGGTTGCCACCTCGTTCGTTGCCCCTGCAGTACCCACGTTATCCTTGTTATTTTCATTGCAACCAAAATCCTTTTCTGTAAGGTACAAATTTAAAGATGGTATTACTCACCTTCTTTGTCCTCGAGCCGCTTCTTGGCAAGCCGAGCTCTTGCTCGGACCGCTCGAGGTCCTGCTTCAACGCACCGACCTCTGCAGTCAGTGCGGCAGAGGTCAGCAGCGCAGCCTGCAAACCCATATTGACACAATTTTTAGTACTCCTGCATATATCATTTTTAGATCCTCAATCCGGTTTTTCTTTCCGAACACCGAACCGAGCATCAGGGGCTACTGTCTATGCGGTATTACATTACATATTTTTAAAACTTCTTACCTCAAAGCCTGTTAGAAGGCTACTGCAGGCTTCGGTCAGCCCGCTCTTGGCGAGCTAAACCTTCTGAATCACCGCACTCATGATAGTGCGGTGTTCTTCCTCGATGGAAGCGCCTTTGAGCGCCTCCAACAAGTTGTCCGCGCCCGGTTGGGACGGAGGCCGCGGTGTCACGGTCTTGCCGTTCTTGCGAAGGGCCACCTGCGGACTCCGGAACACTGCGGGTTCGGCGTGGAGCCAGCGCAAAAGTCCGGAGGCTGCCTTGTGGCGCCTCCAGAGCCTCCTCCTGATGGGTCCCTTCCTGGGATCCCACCTCGGCGTCCTCAGCGTCGCGAGGGGTGGAGGCAGTCGAGATGGAATCTACATCCGACGGAGCCAACGACCCGCTCGATGAAGCGGGGAGATCATCGTCGGCCGGACTGCAGGCAGTGTGCGGCATTAGAAGGACACTATGTGACACAAAAGAGAAATTATAAATCATTCAGGAATCCGGATACTTACGATCTTGCCGGAGGCCTGGCCCTTGAGTGCCACTCTTCGTCGCCAACATTGGCGTTGGCGGAGCTGTCCAGGGGAATAGTCCTTCCCCTCTTGGACCCTTCGGCCTCCCCTGTTGGGGAAGCCTTCCTCTTCCTCTCTCCTTCCTCTGGGAGAGAGTCCTCTTTCTCCTCCTCGTCTTCGGGGGAGGAGTCCGCCTCGGAGCCATCGGAGGATGAGTCCGATATCACCTGGCGCCGGGAGCTTTTGCGAGTTCCCGTGGCCTTCTTCTTGGCCTTCTTCTCCGGCACCACATAGAGTGCCGGGACCAGCAGCCCCGTTAAGCGGGCGTCCGCTGGGTCTTCGGGAAGGGGAGCCGGGCAGTCTACCTGTCCGGATGTCCTCTGCCAGTCCTGTCAAAGGCATTGGGAGTTTTAGATCCCACATAGAGTCAAACTATGAAAGAAAACAACTGTCCCATAGAGGATAACGAAGCTTACCTCACCGGCCGGGCGTTTGGTGCTGAATCCGCGATCTTCAGTCGCGGACGCGGGGGCTTCTCCGCCCTTGAAAAGCACCCTCTAGACGGCTTCGTACGTTGTGTCGAAGAGCCCGCTCAGAGTCTGGTGCTGTGCCGGATCAAACTCGCACAGGTAGAAGGCCCGTTGTTGGCAGGGGAGAATCCGGCGGATGAGCATGACCTGGATCACATTGACAAGCCTAAGCTTCTTGTTCACCGGGGTCTGAAGACAGGACTGGAGTCCTGTCAACTCCTCCGAACTGCCCAATAGCAAGCCCTTCTCTTTCTAGGAGGTGAGCTGCATCGGGATACCAGATCTAAACTCGGGGGCCGCCGCCCATTTCGGGTCACGCGGCTCGGTGATGTAGAACCACCCCGATTGCCATCCCTTGATGGACTCCACGAAGGCCCCTTCGAGCCAGATGACGTTGGGCATTTTGCCCAACATGGCGTGTAACGCCCTCGATGCGGCTATATCTCCCACGTGTCGAAGCACGACTTAGAGGCATAACCGCATTGAAAGCAATGTCGCAAGAGAGGTAATCTTCACACAACCCATGTAATACATAAGGGAAGAGATACATAGTTGGCTTACAATCGCCACTTCACACAACTACATGAATAAAGCATTACATCATCCAGATACAATCAAGGTCCAACTACGGAACCAAAATAAAAGAAGAACCCCAAATGCATAAAGGTCCCCGATCGACCCTAACCTGGGCTCCACTATCGATCAACTAGAACGAAACAACACAAAGGGCAAGATCTTCATCGAGATCCTCCTTGAGCTTGGTTGCGCCACCTGCTTTCGGTAACATAGGCACCGCAAACTGGTTTTGAAGTATCTGTGAGCCACGGGATTCAGCAATCTCGCACCGCGAGATCAAGACTATTTAAGCTTATGGGTAAGGTAAAGGCATGAGGTGGAGCTGCAGCAAGCGACTAGCATATATGGTGGCTAAAATACGCAAATCAGAGCAAGAAGAGAAGGCAAAGCACGGTCGATAAAAGTATGATCAAGAAGTGATCCTATAGCAACCTACGTCAAACATAACTCCAACACTGTGTTCACTTCCCGGACTCCGCCGGAAAGAGACCATCACGGTTACACAAGCGGTTGATGTATTTTAATTCGGATCTGGTGTCAAGTTATCTACAACCGGACATTAACAAATTCCCATCTACCACATAACCGCGGGCACGGCTCTCGAAAGTTTATACCCTTCAGGGGTGTCCCAACTTAGCCCATGACAAGCTCTCACGATCAACGAAGGAATAGACCTTCTCCCAGGAAGACCCGATCAGTCTCGGAATCCCGGTTCACAAGACATTTCGACAATGGTAAAAGAAGACCAGCAAGACCACCCGCTGTGCCGACAAATCCCGATAGGAGCTGCACATATCTCGTTCGCAGGGCACACCGGATAAGCTAAGCGCACAGTGTACCGAATCCAAGTTGCCAAGGAATGGTCCCAAGACAAGTGCTCTAGTTTGGACCAACACTCGAGGAGCACCGCCCGGGGTAAAATAAAGATGACCCTTGAGTCTGCAGAACCCAAGGGAAAAAGGCTTAGGTGGCAAATGTTAAAACCAATGTTGGGCCTTGCTGGAGGAGTTTTATTCAAAGCGAACTGTCAAGGGGGTCCCATAAATCACCCGACCGCGTAAGGAACGCAAAATCCGGGAACATAACACCGGTATGATGGAAACTAGGGCGGCAAGAGTGGAACAAAACACCAGGCATAAGGCCGAGCCTTCCACCCTTTACCAAATATATAGATGCATTAATAATATAAGAGATATTGTGATATCCCAACATAACCCTGTCCACCATGGAGCAATCTTCAACTTCACTTGCAACTAGCAACGCTATAAAAGGGGCTGAGCAAAGCGGTAACATAGCCAATCAACGGTTTGCTAGGACATGGTGGGTTAGAGGTTTGACATGGCAATTTGGGAGGCTGACAAGCAAATTGTAGGCATTGTAGCATTGGCATAGCAAAAGAGCGAGCAAACTAGCATAGCAAAGATAGTAGTGATTTCGAGGGTATGATCATCTTGCCTGAGATCCCGCAAGGAAGAAGAAAGAGTCCAAGAAGAAGACAAATGGTCATAGACGAACGAATCCTCACAACTCCGGAACGAAACCGAAGCTAACGAGAGAAGAAACCCGGAAAGAAACAAACAACATAGTAAACAACCATCACATAAACATGGCATGAAGCACAATCAAGTATGATGCATGTCCGGTTTAATGAGGCATGGCATGGCAAAGTGCAACAAACAATACTACAAGTTAAGTGGAGCTCAATATGCAACGAGTTGCATATTAACAAAACACCACATCAATTATTTAGTTCTCTCTCGGTTATGTACCCAACAATATTAAATGTGGTTAAACATGGCAAGAGGTGAAACATAATTAAACTACCTATTTAGGCAAGTTTAAATGAGGCCGGAAACACAAACAACACTTCCGGAAAATCCCCATGTTATTTAGCAATTTAAAGCAAGCAACAATTTTAAACATTTTAAATTGTTGTTATCGTGATGCGGATGACATATGCAAGTTTTATGCAATTTTTATGAAAATGTTGACATGAGCATGTTATGAAGCATTTGTCGCCATGGGGAAGGAAAAAGGTGCCACGGCGGTGAAACGGAAATGGTGCCACGGCAACATTCCGGTCCCGATAACTCATGGAGGTACCGGTGCAAAAGGAAGTGTGACGTGAGCGAGTCATGCAAGATGGTGGGGTGATCCCGGATTACCGGGTTCCCACGGGTCGATGGCATGGCAAACAAGGAGGAATCTGCAATGACAATTCGGACACGGTGCACACACGAGCATCTCATACAACACACATGCAATCGTACGCGGGCGGTCGTTATACCTTCGAAGCATGTGTTTTGGAGCGGATCGAGATCGTCGAGGGAAGTAGACGTTCTCGTGATGTAGTGGAAGTAGTTGTACACGGCGTCGGTAGAGGAAGTAGTCGTTCTCGTGACGGTAGTGGAAGTAGTTGTTCATGTCCCGTAGATGATTCGGGGTCCACGGGGTCTTCTAGGGTCGACGGTGTCGTGGTACTTGGTGCAATGCACGGGATGGTAGTCCAACAATTGTCGGAGAGGGACTTGACGCATCAAAAGTCTTCGCTGCCACGGTACTTGTCCATGTAGACGTACTTTCGAACAGGAACTTGGCGCATCAAAAATGAGCAAGGCAAAAACCCTCGTTTAGCGGTGCTCGAACTTGACGAAATCCACGAACGGGTCTTGGTGTATCCTGGTCTTGGGAGGTCTCCGAAAAGAACTTCGCGTCCACGGGGACATGGAGTAGCGGTCTTGGCATCGAGCAGGGGTCGAAGGCCAATGAGGGGCGAAGTGGACGCTGCTGTTGCATGCCAGGAGGCGAAGCAAAGCGGTGACGAGCTCGAGGCAGCGCTGGGAGGACGGCGATGAGGCGAACCAGGCCGGCGGAGCAGGAGGATTGCCGTGGTGCGCGGTGCAGCGACGGTCGCCGGAGGGGGGGAAGCGGGGTCGCGACGAGCACGACTCGGGGAGGCGCGAGGGCAGGGGCGCGGACGATGCGAAGACGGCTGGATCCGGGCGACAAGGCACCGAACCCCCACTTGGCCAGGGTAGGGGAGGCCGGCGACGAGGGATTCAGCGTGGGTGGCCAGGCGTGCGGAAGGCTGAGGTCGAAGGCGAGGCGCGGGGGAGGTCCAGGTGCAGCGGCAGCGAGAGGGTGACGAGGAGAAGCAGGAGAGGCCATGGATCGGGCGCAGGAGCTTGAGGAACGACGCGACGGGGCAAAGAAGGTCGGCGGCGAGGTTAACCGGGAGCAGGGGCAGGCGAGGCGCGCGGCGCGAGGGCCCTGCTCCTCTGCGTGTGGTGGTGTAGGAGGACGAAGGGGAGATGGTGGAGACCGAGAGAAGAGCGAGAGAGATGGGGATCAGGGCTGCGGCGGCGGGCAGAGGGAAAGAGGAAGACGAGCGAGAGGAGAGGGTCGGCCTAGGGTTAGAGCTGGTGGGGGCGCCGGCTAGGCTTTGGGCTTAGAGGGTGAGCTGAGCTCTCTCTCTCTCTCCTCTAAAGAAAAAAAAATAACACAGAACAGAGATAAGAAATAAAAGAAAGAGAGGTTAGGGGAAGAAGTTGGACACGCGGATAATTTCCCGGACCCACAAAAATATGCTCGTTCCAAGAAAAATGGAGTGGCAAGATTGCAGGAATAAAATTCAAAGTCATTTGAATTTAATTCAAATGGGCTTGAACTAGGACTAGGTTTGGTGTAGCCAAAAATGTTGAGAATTTTGGTAGAGCTCCGGAAAAATGACGAAATAATTTATTGGACAAAGTTTGAGGTCAAGAAGTGAGATAACAAAGGCATGAGGAATTATTTTGCAAGTGGGTTATGGTTAATTCCAAATCAATGGAATATTTTATAATAGCTCCCTAATATTGGGAGGATATGTTATAAAGAGAAGTCACCCTTCCCTCGATTTAAAAGGATCAAAGATCCATACAATTTATTTAGTTGAGTTTTTAAAAATTAAATGACATGATGGCATGATGACATGATGCAATGCAACAAACAAATACATCGCACGACGAAACTCGGAATAGCTGGAAGTCTTCTGGAGCGTCGGTCTCGGGGCGTTACAACACTCCACCACTACGAGAGGATCTCGTCCCGAGATCTAGGAAGGCACCGGGGAGAAACGGAAGAGGAAGAGAGGAGGTAAAACTAAGTTGCTTCTTTGGCGAACGAGTGAAACCACGAACCTTGAGAGGTTGAGCAATTTAAAAGAAAGAGTACAACAGAGATGAACGAGATTGCAAACAATCCGTTAGGAAAGAGGAAGAAGGAACATTACGAGGACTTGAAGGTTGCAAAGCTATGAATGACGAGTATAATGGACAAGAAGGAATTGAAATCACTCTGGTTGAAACGAGATAAACAAGGAACAAGGAAGATCAAAATCGGACAGCACTCCGGTTGAAAAGAGATGCAAGACTTGATAAGATGAAAAAGAACTTGAAAGAAAAAGGCAGGACACTCTGGTTAAATGGATAAGAATGAAAAGAACACGATCCTGACAAAACAAGATGATGATTGAAGAGCACAACATCACAATTCCTCCGAAACAAAAGAATAGAAGATAGATAATTGAAATAGAAGAATGGAGAAGAAAATGCCAACATCTGCCACCAACGGAAACAAATGATTGGATTGATATCAACAAGGAGACGAGAAACTTATTTCACCGGAAGGACAAATGAAGAACTTGGGTCATTTATAAGCACCATAAATAGCAACAATCCTTAGGGAAAGCTTTAGGTGAAATATAGCCCAAGATAACTCCAATGAAGAGATTGATGGATTTAAATATCTCATTCTTGACAACATGAATAACCAAGGGAAATTGTCAAGAGTGACATAACACCATCTCAAAAGATAAGGTAGAAAAAATTGCACTTTGGAATGCAAGATGAAGAATACTTGAACTCCCCAAAACAAAACATGAGTTGAGCACCATGTTTATTTTAGAGTAAAGCTTGGCGGATCCTAACTTCGAGAGAAATCTTGAAGAACAAATTGAGAATGAAAGGATTCCTTGACGAACCATCATGTAGAGCCTCCATGAAGAACTCGGGTAATAAACGGATGATAAAAAGAAAGAGAAGTTGAAAACACAAGGTGAAGCCTTGCAATGATTTAGATGGATCTTCGTGATGATGAGAGCTTGGAACCCGTGAAAAGAAAAGATGAAACAATCAAACCGAGAATTTATTCATCATGAACAAACTCCGAAAGAAGGAATTAATCACTTGGATGAAACAAGAATAAGAATTATGTTATGCGTATCCTTCACCAATTTAAATTGATGACAAGCAACAGATTTGGCATACTACTTATTCTAGTAGAAAGGATTAAGAGAGATATAGCGCAAACTTGAGAAGGTATTAATGGAACCACTGGTGAGATTTGGAAACAATGAATAAATTAATATGAGAACATAGGAAGAGGAATCTTGAACAAACCACCGTAAGAATTGAAAATGAAAGTAGCAAAGGCACAATTCACAGGGAAGAGTTGGAAGATGAATGAAGATACTTGAGGGGATTTAGATACATGAGAACGAAGAGATCATGAACTGATTAGAGGGTATTTGAACGATGCACCGGAAGAATTTGAGAACGAGAGCTTAAAGCTGAGAATGAATAATTCTGAGATGATTGGCTCCGGATAATGAAACTGAAAAGACTCCTGAATTGCTCCGGATGGATGGAAAGAATTCTCACAAACGAAAACAATTATGAGAGGATGGCAACAAGCTAGCACCATGAATCTTGAAGAGAATAGAGCAAGATTAAAGAGAAACTCTTCTTTGGTCTTCAAATGATGAGAATGACAACGAGAAACACCACCAAAAATTATTGAGGCACACTGGAAGAATCAAAAGCGTAGAGGTTGAGCCAACTATGAAAAGAATTTGAAAGATCTTGGAGAAAAGCATTTGACTGATGATAACTCATTATTACGTCAAACTTGGAGAAGAATTTAGGATAGCTCTGGGAAAATAGAAGAGTCAGGTAAGATCCTGGGAAAAGACCTATGGGTTAGGGCCCACTCAAAAGAACACCGTTGAAAAGATTTAAAAGAGATGTTGCACCGGTTGAATTAAATGACTTGAATGAGATGCCAATCTCGAAAGAGCTTGAACGAATGCAGAGTGGAAACACGAATCTTCAAGATATCTTGAGCACTCCGGAATAACAAATAGCGAGAAGTAGAATGATAATGAGGTGCACCGGTATGAGAAGACATTGAAATGAGGAAAAACATATGATCAACAAAACTTGACTTGAATTCACCGGAGAAGAGAAAGGAATGAGGAATGATGAACTAGTAGAACATCTTCTTGAGAACCACCGGGTAAGAACATTGACGGAAAAGAATGGAGAAACTTCACATGAATAAATGGATACTTGATAAAGAAATCTTAGTCCTTGAGGAAAAAGGGTGGGTGGGCGGAAAAACAAAGGCAACTTGGAGACGGATGAAACAAACACCGTTGAGAAGAAATGATAATTGGTCTTGCTGATGTTGAAGTGATCGGATCCACTTGAAGAGAAAACACGCCGGTTGAAAAGGATTGACATGACAATCTCGATTGTCGAGAAGGATTGGTATTCACATCGGAGTATGAGAACACCATTTCGGAAAGGTATGGAATCAACACTTGACATTGAAGCAACTCAATACCACAACTCAAAACAAAAACAAAGGACTGGCTTGCGAATAAGCGGAACAAACATATGATAGAGATTTCGTCGAAGTTTTCGTGGTGGGGCCTACACGGGCTCGATCAGACAGCACCATCATGTACAAGGCAAGGCACATGACATCTGAAGCCCCCAGTCGGCATAGCCAAGGACTCTTTAAGACACAACGAGACCATCAGAAACCAACCGTGAATAGGCGGACCACTAGACGTCGAACCCCAATTTCATATCATACATCCATCGGAAAGATATCCTAAGAGCTACTTGAATTCCCACCTATGAAACTCCTGAAATTTTCCGGTTATGCAATCGGTGTTGGGGATACAGGAAGCATAATATCTCACACAAACTAACAATCCCTACATCCATTTGTATCCATCCGTCAACACATAACCAAGAAACCTTCGAAATCGTGTACCTCAACCTTCAAAAGCATCCATTATACGAAGTCATGGCAATACTCCGTACTCACCTCAAGATCGGGTTATCGGGTTATCTCACCAACAATCGCATAAAAGTGATCTTCGATGTCGGCGATTAAACTCAGGTATTCCAGAACTGCAACGATAAAATTATGACGACAACACCTCGAGCTCAACTCCCCGACACTTCCACTAAACCCCGACAGAGGCACCAAGACAATGTTCTCATCATAAAACCATCGAACGATTCCAAGATACCAGCGTGATCCTAAAAATATTTTTTAGTGAAATTTGAGAAGAGAAGAGTCAAAACTCTACGTCAGGATGCCTTACCAGAGCGATGGAGAGACTGGGGAGTAAAAAGAATTCCTAACTATCCGATATATATAATCCTAAATGACTCAAAACATTTTTCTAGACACAACTCGACCGCTAAAAACGATCAAGCAGTGGGGCTCCTAAGGTCGGGGAAGGCTCTGATTACCAACTTGTAACGCCCTCGATGCGGCTATATCTCCCACGTGTCGAAGCACGACTTAGAGGCATAACCGCACTGAAAGCAATGTTGCAAGAGAGGTAATTTTCACACAACCCATGTAATACATAAGGGAAGAGATACATAGTTGGCTTACAATCTCCACTTCACACAATTACATGAATAAAGCATTACATCATCCAGATACAATCAAGGTCCGACTACGGAACCAAAATAAAAGAAGAACCCCAAATCGATAAAGGTCCCCGATCGACCCCAACCGGGCTCCACTATCGACCAACTAGAACGAAACAACACAAAGGGCAAGATCTTCATCGAGCTCCTCCTTGAGCTTGGTTGTGTCACCCGCTTTCGTAACATAGGCACCGCAAACCGGTTTCGAAGTATCTGTGAGCCACGGGACTCAACAATCTCGCACCCATGAGATCAAGACTATTTAAGCTTATGGGTAAGGTAAAGGCATGAGGTGGAGCTGCAGCAAGCGACTAGCATATATGGTGGCTAACATACGCAAATGAGAGCGAGAAGAGAAGGCAAAGCACGGTCGATAAAAGTATGATCAAGAAGTGATCCTATAGCAACCACGCCAAACATAACTCCAACATCAGTGTTCACTTCCGGACCACGGAAAGAGACCATCACGGTTACACATGCGGTTGATGTATTTTAATTCGGATCTGGTGTCAAGTTATCTACAACCGGACATTAACAAATTCCCATCTGCCACATAACTGCGGGCACGGCTCTCGAAAGTTTATACCCTGCAGGGGTGTCCCAACTTAGCCCATGACAAGCTCTCGCGATCAACGAAGGAATAGACCTTCTCCCAGGAAGACCCGATCAGTCTCGGAATGCCGGTTCACAAGACATTTCGACAATGGTAAAACAAGACCAGCAAGACCACCCGCTGTGCCGACTAATCCCGATAGGAGCTGCACATATCTCGTTCTCAGGGCACACCGGATAAGCTAAGCGTACAGGTACCGACGAATCCAAGTTGCCAAGGAATGGTCCCGCACGGTGCTCTAGTTTGGACCAACACTCAGAGGAGCACTGGCCCGGGGGGTAAAATAAAGATGACCCTTGAGTCTGCAGAACCCAAGGGAAAAAGGCTTAGGTGGCAAATGTTAAAACCAATGTTGGGCCTAGCTGGAGGATTTTTATTCAAAGCGAACTGTCAAGGGGGTCCCATAAATCACCCGACCGCGTAAGGAACGCAAAATCCGGGAACATAACACCGGTATGACGGAAACTAGGGCGGCAAGAGTGGAACAAAACACCAGGCATAAGGCCGAGCCTTCCACCCTTTACCAAATACATAGACGCATTAATAATATAAGAGATATTGTGATATCCCAACATAACCCTGTCCACCATGGAGCAATCTTCAACTTCACCTGCAACTAGCAACGCTATAAGAGGGGCTGAGCAAAGCGGTAACATAGCCAATCAATGGTTTGCTAGGACATGGTGTGTTAGAGGTTTGACATGGCAATTTGGGAGGCTGACAAGCAAATGGTAGGCATCGTAGCATTGGCATAGCAAAAGAGCGAGCAAACTAGCATAGCAAAGATAGTAGTGATTTCGAGGGTATGATCATCTTGCCTGAGATCCCGCAAGGAAGAAGAACGAGTCCAAGAAGAAGACAAACGGTCGTAGTCGAACGAATCCTCACAACTCCGGAACGAAACCGAAGCTAACGAGAAAAGCAACCCGGAAAGAAACAAACAACATAGTAAACAACCATCACATAAACATGGCATGAAGCACAATCAAGTATGATGCATGTCCGGTTTAATGAGGCATGGCATGGCAAAGTGCAACAAACAATACTACAAGTTAAGTGGAGCTCAATATGCAACGAGTTGCATATTGACAAAACACCACATCAATTATTTAGTTCTCTCTCGGTTATGTACCCAACAATATTAAATGTGGTTAAACATGGCAAGAGGTGAAACATAATTAAACTACCTATTTCGGCAAGTTTAAATGAGGCCGGAAACACAAACAACACTTCCGGAAAATCCCCATGTTATTTAGCAATTTAAAGCAAGCAACAATTTTAAACATTTTAAATTGTTGTTATCATGATGCGGATGACATGTGCAAGTTTTACGCAATTTTTATGAAAATGTTGACATGAGCATGTTATGAAGCATTTGTCGCCATGGCGGAAGGAAAAAGGTGCCACGGCGGTGAAACGGAAATGGTGCCACGGCAACATTCCGGTCCCGATAACTCATGGAGGTACCGGTGCAAAAGGAAGTGTGACGTGAGCGAGTCATGCAAGATGGTGGGGTGATTCCGGATTACTGGGTTCCCACGGGTCGATGGCATGGCAAACAAGGAGGAATCTGCAATGACAATTCGGACACGGTGCACACACGAGCATCTCATACAACACACATGCAATCGTACGCGGGCGGTCGTTATACCTTTGAAGCGTGCGTTTCGGAGCAGATCGAGATCGTCGAGGGAAGTAGACGTTCTCGTGATGTAGTGGAAGTAGTTGTACACGGCGTCGGTAGAGGAAGTAGTCGTTCTCGTGACGGTAGTGGAAGTAGTTGTTCATGTCCCGTAGATGATTCGGGGTCCACGGGGTCTTCGAGGGTCGATGGTGTCGTGGTACTTGGTGCAATGCACGGGATGGTAGTCCAACAATTGTCGGAGAGGGACTTGACGCATCAAAAGTCTTTGGTGCCACGGTACTTGGCCATGTAGACGTACTTTTGAACAGGAACTTGGCACATCAAAAATGAGCAAGGCAAAAACCCTCGTTTAGCGGTGCTCGAACTTGACGAAATCCATGAACGGGTCTTGGTGTATCCTGGTCTTGGGGAGGTCTCCGAAAAGAACTTGGCGTCCACGGGGACAGGGAGTAGCGGTCTTGGCGTCGAGCAGGGGTCGAAGGCCAACAAGGGACGAAGTGGACGCTGCTGTTGCATGCCAAGAGGTGAAGCAAAGCGGTGACGAGCTCGAGGCAGCACTGGGAGGACGGCGATGAGGCGAACCAGGCCGGCGGAGCAGGAGGATTGCCGGTGTGCGCGGTGCAGCGACGGTCGCCGGAGGGGGGGAAGCGGGGTCGCGACGAGCACGACTCGGGGAGGCACGAGGGCAGGGGCGCGGACGATGCGAAGACGGCTGGATCCGAGCGACGAGGCACCGAACCCCCACTTGGCCAGGGTAGGGGAGGCCGGCGACGAGGGATTCAGCGTGGGTGGCCAGGCGTGCGGAAGGCTGAGGTCGAAGGCGAGGCGCGGGGGAGGTCCAGGTGCGGCCGCAGCGAGAGGGTGACGAGGAGAAGCAGGAGAGGCCATGGATCGGGCGCAGGAGCTTGAGGAACGACGCGACGGGGCAAAGGAGGTCGGCGGCGAGGTTAACCGGGAGCAGGGGCAGACGAAGCGCGCGGCGCGAGGGCCCTGCTCCTCTGCGTGTGGCGGCGTAGGAGGACGAAGTGGAGATGGTGGAGACCGAGAGAAGAGCGAGAGAGATGGGGATCAGGGCTGCGGCGGCGGGCAGAGGGAAAGAGGAAGACGAGCGAGAGGAGAGGGTCGGCCTAGGGTTAGAGCTGGTGGGGGCGCCGGCTAGGCTTTGGGCTTAGAGGCCGGCTGGGCTGCAGGCTCTCTCTCTCTCCCTCTAAAGAAAAAAATAACACAGAACAGAGATAAGAAATAAAAGAAAGAGAGGTTAGGGGAAGAAGTTGGACACGAGGATAATTTCCCGGACCCACAAAAATATGCTCGTTCCAAGAAAAATGGAGTGGCAAGATTGCAGGAATAAAATTCAAAGTCATTTGAATTTAATTCAAATGGGTTTGAACTAGGACTAGGTTTGGTGTAGCCAAAAATGTTGAGAATTTTGGTAGAGCTCCGGAAAAATGACGAAATAATTTATTGGACAAAGTTTGAGGTCAAGAAGTGAGATAACAAAGGCATGGGGAATTATTTTGCAAGTGGGTTATGGTTAATTCCAAATCAATGGAATATTTTATAATAGCTCCCTAATATTGGGAGGATATGTTATAAAGAGAAGTCACCATTCCCTCGATTTAAAAGGATCAAAGATCCATACAATTTATTTAGTTGAGTTTTTATAAATTAAATGACATGATGGCATGTTGACATGATGCAATGCAACAAACAAATACATCGCACGGCGAAACTCGGAATAGCTGGAAGTCTTCTGGAGCGTCGGTCTCGGGGCGTTACATGGCGCCTCCGCACTCCGCCTGGATGCCCTTCACTACCTTCGGCTTGACGTTGAAGGTCTTGAGCCACAAGCCGAAGTGGGACCGGATGTAGAGGAAGGCCTCACACACGACGATAAATGCCGAGATGTTGAGGATGAAGTTTGGCGCCATATCGTGGAAATCCAGGCCGTAATAGTACATGAGCCCCTGGACAAAGGGATGCAATGGGAAGCCCAGTCCACGGAAGAAGTGGGGAAGGAATACGACCCTCTCATTGGGCCTGGGGGTGGGGTTGAGATGACCCTTGTCGGGCAGCCGGTGCGCGATGTCGCCGGAAAGGTATCCGGCGCTGCGCAGTTTTGCGATGTGCTCCTCCGTAACGAAGGAGGCCAACCATTTGCCTCCCACTCCGAACATGGTTGGAGAAGGTCGAGATGAGATGCGCGGACTTGGGCGCTGGAGCTCGAGGGTGCGGAAGATGGATAAACAAAGGAGGAAGAAGGCGTAGGTAAAAAGGGTGGATCCTTATCCCCTTATATATGGGCGGATGAAAACTATGCGTCCCCACCGGCCTGGTAAAACTCGCTTATCTCCTAAGCGCCACCATCAATGGCGCGGTTGGGTTACCCACGTCCGTATTGATGAGAATCCCGGAATAAGGGGAACACGATCTCTGCTTCGACAAGACGTGCCAAGGAAACTGCTTCGCTAAACGCGCTGAGGTGGTATAATAAAAAACGATTCAAGTAAAGGCTTGGTAGTGGCGTGACGTCATGCTACAAGATACGTCAGCAGATTGAACTTGTGTACATAATATTCTCTCTACGGTGGAATGTGGAAATTATTTTGCAGAGCTAGACACTATCCTGGTGTTCACAATCTTCTATGAATTATTCGAAGGAGGAACCCGCCTTGCAATGCCGAACAATATGCGCGCCGGACTCATCGTCATTGAAGCCTGGTTCAGGGGCTATTAAGGGAGTCCTGGACTAGGGGGTGTTCGGATCGCCGGACTATCATCGTCGGCCGGACTCCAAGACTATGAAGATACAAGATTGAAGACTTCGTCCCGTGTCCGGATGGGACTTTCCTTGGCGTGGAAGGCAAGCTTGGTGATACGGATATGTAGATCTCCTACCATTGTAACCGACTCTGTGTAACCCTAGCCCTCTCCGGTGTCTATATAAACCGGAGGGTTTTAGTCGTAGGACAACAACCATTACAACAATCATACCATAGGCTAGCTTCTAGGGTTTAGCCTCCTTGATCTTGTGGTAGATCCACTCTTGTACTACCCATATCATTAATATCAATCAAGCAGGAGTAGGGTTTTACCTCCATCGAGAGGGCCCAACACAGGTAAAACATCGTGTCCCTTGTCTCCTGTTACCATCCGCCTAGACGCACAGTTCGGGACCTCCTACCCGAGATCCGCCGGTTTTGACACCGACAGTCCTCAAATGATCATCATCGTGCTAACCCCTCTGTTTCGCAGGGTAAAGCTAAGGGCTATGAATATGAGCATTATTCTTCAAATCATTATGTTCATAAGTCCTCGAAGAATTTCTCTGCTTATTCATATGCTTATCCTAACCCCACTTATGTGAAACGAAGTGGACTGGCTTCTATGCCACGTTTCTCATATGGTGCTCGCAGAGTGATGAATTCTTTGCCACCCCTTCAGATGTGGGTGGTGAAGAAAAAGAACTAATCTCTTATGCAGGGTCAGGTCTCCAGACGTGCTCAAAACATCTGAAGAATTTGCTGGAGACCTGAACAGTGCCTGAAAGGGCGCAGGCTAATCATGATGAAATGAACCTTCATTTCACACGTCCTCATATTGTTTATCTGTTCTATTGCTCAAAGAAATTGATTTGATGTCATATTCTTCACTGATGAAGTATAGGAATTCGTAAGTTGCACTAATTCATCTGCAGGATGATCATACCAAAGCCAATGAGTGGGTCCTCGATAGTGGATGTACAAATCATATGACTGGTGACAAACAAATCATATGACTGGTGACAAGAATCTATTGATGGATGCTCCTTTATCACCGTCGCATCTGAAGGATATCATCTTCGCTGACAAAGGCAAAAGTAATGTATTGGGTCTAGGTAAGGTTGCGATCTCAAAGGATAGACATACTTGTCAAGTCCTTAGGATACAACCTCATGTCTGTCTCAATGCTTCGTGATCTTGATATGGTTGTTGTCTTTGGCAAATATCGTTGTGTTGTGATCATGGAAGCTGACAATTCCAAAGTCTTCGAAGGCTTTAGGAGAGGAGAATTGTACATTGTTGATTTCTCTACAGGTCCACAACCGGCTGTATGCCTACTTGCAAAAGCTTCAGAAGGCTGGCTATGGCATCGACGACTAGATCATGCTGGCATGAGGAATTTGCACACGCTTGCGAACAATAAGCATGTCATTTGCATTGAGAATGTCAAATTCCTCAAGGATCACTTATGCGGAGCCTGTGAAGCTGGAAAGATGACAAAGGCCAAACATCCAGTGAAGACTATCATGACTACCACTCGACCATTCGAATTGCTTCACATGGATCTCTTCGGTCCTAATCATTATTCTGTTGTTACAAATGATGCATCTCTATATGGCTTTGTTATTGTTGATGATTATTCTCGTTATACATGGGTACACATTGTCACTTAAAAACATGAGGTGCAGGAATTCTTCAAACGATTTTCCTCGAGGGCTTCAACCAACTTTGGTGTGAAGATCAAGCACATCCGAAGTGACAATGGGACTAAGATCAAACATTCTGGTCTTGATGACTATCTTGACGAACTTGGTATTACTCATGAGTTATCCGCTCCTTATACTCCTCAGCAGAATGGTGTCGTGGAGCGCAAGAACAGAACTCTTGTTGAGATGGCTCGCACTATGCTTGATGAATACAAGACACCTCGTCGATTCTGGATTGAGGCTATTGATACTGCGTGCCACATCATCAACCGAGTATATCTTCACAAATTCTTCAAGAAGACTGCCTATGAACTCCTCACTGACAAGAAACCCAATGTGAGTTACTTCAAAGTCTTCGGTGCTAAATGTTGGATTAGAGATCCTCATCACAATTCTAAATTTGCACCAAAAGCACATGAGGGTTTTATGCTTGGTTACGGAAAGGACTCGCACACCTACAAAGTCTTCAACAACGTTCTTCACAAGGTTGTTGAAACTGTAGATGTGAGGTTCGATGAAACTAATGGCTCGCAAAGAGAGCACCTACCTTCTGTGATAGATGAACTAGCACCTGAGGATTCTATCAAGTTCAACGCTACTGAGGATGTCAGTCCCACCAAAGAATCTGCTGAAGAATTCATTCCAGAACATGATGAACGTAGAGCTGGCGCACCTGAAGAAAATGGTGCCGAGGAAAATGCTCCTGAAGAAAATGCGGATCAAATTCCTCGAAGACAACCCGCTCATCCTCGTATTGCAAATGAAGTGCAAATTGAGAAGATCATCGATGACATTGAGGCACCAGATCCTCTCACACGCTCAAAATCTTCACATTTATCCAACTTTTGTGGTCACTTTGCTTTTGTCTCTATCGCAGAGCCCACTAAGGTAGATGAAGCATTTCTGGAGCCTGAGTGGATTCAAGCTATGCAAGAAGAATTACATCAGTTCGAACTCAACAATGTCTGGGAGCCGGTCAAACGTCCAGATCCTCGCAAGCACAACATTATTGGAACAAAGAGGATCTACCACAACAAGCAAGATGAAAGTGGCCTTGTGGTGAGGAATAAGGCACGACTTGTAGCTCAAGGCTACACACAGGTTGAAGTAATTGACATCGATGAAACTTTTGCACCTGTTGCTAGACTTGAGGCTATTCGCATATTACTTGCTTATGCTAACCATCATGATATTATCTTACAACAAATGGATGTGAAAACTGCATTCCTCAATGGTAAGCTTGAGGAAGAAGTATATGTTGCTCAACCCCTAGGTTTTGAAGATCCAAAGAATGCTGACAAAGTCTTCAGACTCAACAAGGCCATGTATGGCCTCAAGCAAGCCCCTCGGGCGTGGTATGATACTTTGAAGGAATTCCTCATGAAGAAAGGCTACAAACTGTCACACCCTGATTTTCATGGCACAACACTTAAGCTAAAAATCATGATATAGTTTTGGTTTGACAAAAACTTTTGTGTGTTTTGGTCTTTGCTTGATTTGATCTTTGTCTGCTGTTTGCAAGTGCTCTAAAAATCAAATAAATCCTCCAACTCCTATACTTCATCTCCTTGCTCCAAACTCTTGAACCAATGATCATGCCATGTGTTTAGGACATAAAAACAATTTCTTACAAAAATAATTTGGCCAAATAGTATTTTCAAAAACTAGTTTTCCAAAACCCCCTGAATTGAGATTTGCACTGCAAGTACTCAATTAAGGGCAGTAAAATCTTTCCAAGAATATATTTGACTCCTATTAGATATAGGATACCTAGAAACCACAAAAATATAATTTTAAAAGTTATTTTCCTATTTTATTTAAAAGCTTTTTCTTAAGGCCAGAAATGGTCTTTAATAGGGAAAAATTATTTTAATGCTTTAAAAATATTTGAAAAAAATCTAGGGAAACTCAGTGGACATATATTGTCCATATATAAGAGTTTAAACACATGGTCATGTTCAAATATTGGTCAAAACCCTCACAAACCCTTTCTGGATATTTCAAGCTTTTGAAATATTTACAAAGGAAATATTCTCCAAAAATTCCAAGAAACTTCTAGCATGTCACATATGACATTTGTGATGATCTTGACAAGTATCATGTCATGGAGAATAGTATAACCCTATGAAATCCCCTCAAAACCATTTCTGTCCATTTTGAAGTTTGAGCAACTTTACATTGCCAAACATGTCCAAATGTTCTCAAACCTTGTGAACATGCTCAAATGGTCTAATAATTCATCTAGACCAAATGGCACAAGTTGGAGAAAATGTTATCTTGATCAAAGTGCCCCAAAACCCTATCTGTCCAGAACCAAATTTGAACAACTCGACATTGGCAACTTTCTCCTTTTGATCTCAACTTTTGTGGACATGTTAAGAATCTCAAATGATGACACTACACTAAGTGGTGCATCAAGGAGAATAGATTTGCATGACTAAATCTTGAAAAGTCCATTTCTGCTAATTTTTAGGGTTTACAAAAGTTGCATTGGCAACTTTGCCCAAATGAGCTCAAAATTGGTGGAAGGCCCTAATTATATGTGACATTTCACCCTGTGGAGTCTCATGGCAAATGGAGATCATCTGCTTGCCCAAACCACCATCAAACACCTTCTGGCAGAAAATTAAAATGCCTGTTTTGGCCATTTCCACTAATCTCCGTGAGCTCAACTTTTTCCCACAGCCTCATCTGGTCCCCCACTACCACCTGCATCTTTCCCTGCCCGAGGAGCCATGATTAAGGGGGTTAGAACCCCATTTTTCTTCTCTGGGCAGCAGCATTCTCCCTCTCTCTCAGCCTCTCTCTCCCTCCTTGGCATTCCAGAGCATCCAAGGCTCTCCCCAGGCTTTAGCCCATCACCCAGCACACTCCAGACGCAAGTCAGAGCGCGCAAAACGCACTCATGCCGGCCAAAGCCTGCCTGAGCTGCCTTCTGATGGGCCGAGCCCTGCCGCCGCAGTTCCGTCCACCTCGGGCCGCCCAAGCGCGCCAGTCGACGCGCCTCGGCGTCTGCGACACGCCACGGCCTGGTCCCCCTCCTCCTTCTCCCTCCTGCTGCCTCTGCTCACACGCGCGCCGGCCGCCCGAGAGCTCCAATGGGCGACCTCACACGCGCGGCACCCTGGCCCTTCCCCACTCCTTCTCTCCCCTCCTCTAGCCCTAGACCAACCCCAGAAACACCCCAGACATGCCCACGCGTGCCCCCGTGGCCTCCAGCAACGGCTAGGAGCTCGCTGGCACACGAGCCACGGTGCACCTCGCCCCCTTATATTTAAGGTCACCCCCGAGCCTCTTCTCCACTCTTTTGGCTCTCTCTCCCTCCTTGCACCCCCGGACCAACCCACTCCTCCTCCCGTGCCTCCCTTATCCTCCAACCACCGCACGACCGCCGCTTCGGCTCGCTCAAATTCGAGCAACGCCGAGCTCACCTCCCTCCCTTTTCTCCACAGAAAGGCTCCCCGTGGTCCGGCCAACCTCCCCACCTCCTCGAACCGTCGCAGGGATGCTCGAACGCCAAGAGCCATGGATGGCCGACGACCTCCCCCTGCCACCGTCAAAGTTGCGGTCACCTCGGCCCCCTCCGGCGGCCGTGACCTGCACCAGCGGATGCGTCGCTCCGCGCTGAGCTCGCCCATAGGCAGAGCGCTGCGGGAGACGGCCGGGGGCGCGGCTATCGCCCGACGAGCGCCGGCGTGCGCTCTGCCTCCCCTGCTCTGTCTCGAGCGGGAGGTAGAGGACGACCGCCCCGCCAGCTGGCATGGGGGCCCGCGTGTCGGCGACCCAACGGTTGGGCCCCCCCATTTAAGTGGAAACGGCTTCGGCCGGATCCGCTTTCCTCGCGCATTGGCGTACTTCCGAAAAACCGCCATCGACGTCGCCTCCTCTGCCGTCCAGCCGAGCCACTGGGCCGGCCCACTGCTAAACTGCGCCCAGTGCGCTGGATAAGGGTACAACCCTTTGCGCTTTCCTTTTTCTTTTTCTGTAGACTTGTAAAATCCATAAACAATTCAAATGGACTTCAAATTTGATGATTCAAATTTCTAGTGACTCTATAAATGATGACCTACCTGGTGATGCAACATGCACATTTTTCCAGAGACCTTTTATTCACAAATATTTACAAATCCTATTTTTCCTATTTCTGTGATGAACTTTAGAAAATCATAGGGAGCTCAAACTTGCTCCAAATGCCATGATTCCCATTCCTAGATGCATCTAAGTTCATAACTTAGTTTATGAACATTTTTCTTAATACTTTCTGTACCCCACAAAATAATGAGCCATTTCTTCATATTTGACAACTTTGCAAATTCATAGGAAAATCATTTCAACTCCAAATCCAGTGAAACCAATTGCTAGATGCTTCTAAAATCATCCTTTGTTAAATGGGTGCCTTTGCTCATTTTTCAAAAATATGTTTCTGTACACTTCTTGCAATTCCGTAAACTCCTTGATCCCATCCTATCAAAATGTTCAGAAATAACCACTAATCCAATTCCAATGAAACTACTCTGGTTATTTTTCGTATAACCAGAGATGTTCAAGAAAAGTAAAATTAATATTTTTAGAGCACTTTTATTTTCTGCCTTGTTTTGTTGCTTACTGTGCTTGCTTTCGACAATAGTTGACGAAGTAGACGGAATGCTTGGAGTTGGACCAGAGATATTTCAAGACCTCGAAGACTTTGTTACAACAGGCAAGCAGCCCTTTGACCATGTCTATGAAACCCTTTTTATGCATGTCATATAGCTCTTTATTATTGTTGCATCGGAATCATGATGAAATGGTGAACCACGTGGGTTGGTTGCCCCTGTTACTTCCTCGTTGATACTTGCATTGTGCATGACCCTACCTTCTTATGAGGGTTATGCCCGTGGGAGTAGATAGGATGCTAAAGTAGTGCTATGCAAAAAGGGACGGGGAATATGCATAGTGATGGAGATAAAGTATTTTTTAAAGGACTTCTCGAAAACCCCGTCGGGTGCCACTTATGCCCGAGGGAGATGATGTGTTGGGTAGCCACTTGATGACGAAGTGGTGTACCGAGGCAAGTGTGTGGGTTGTTTTCAAAAATGGATTGGTTTAAGTTGCGACCGTTATTCCAACCTTACATGCGCAACCACTCTACCCTTATATGGGAAGGGCATTATTGAGTACCTAGGTCAATACTAGCTTGGAGCCCGCATTACTAGTGACGGGGGAGAGTTGGTGCTCTCTCTCAGGACGGGGTCATGCCAGGTAGGGCGGCCATGACTGTCTTCACAGGGCACCGGACACACCGTGGGTACCCCGTGCCAGTGGTATGTGATGAATATGGGAGCAATGCTCCTTGAAAATGTTATGTGAAATGTTGGGCATGGGGGTTATTGCCAATTGAGTGGACTCCATGTTAGTGTCGTCTAGGGAAAGGCAGTGATCGGGTGCTTACCCCGGGTACTTGAGGTATCGCGGGTCGTGCAAGACACGGAAGTTCCCTGGATCTTGTGGGTACAGTGTGCAACCTCTGCTGAGTGTTAAACTATTCGAATAGCCGTGTCCACGGTCAAGGACAGTTGGGTAACCGCTCTTGGGCTACGTCTATGTGTTTACGAAACCTGGGGAGTATGTATGGATGAGTGGAAAGAACTACTTGGGTCAAGTCCAAGGACTTGACGTGATTGAGTTGGGTTGGTGCCCACTCCATTTATGATGATATCTATAACTTGTCCTCAGGGTTACTTGAATCCTCTTGATGCATACTATGCAAGTTGTTGAACATGTCATTGCAATCAAAACTAGCTTTCTGCAAAAATTTACCTATATCATGCTTTGTTATATCTTGAACCAAAACATGGGTTGCTTGTGAGTACATTCAAAGTACTCATTGGCTTGCCACTGGTTATTTTATTGGCCAGGCATGAAAGATCATGATATGAAGAAGAATACTTGGTGACGAACATGCGAGCTAGGACGCTTCCCAGTCAGAATGCCTGTAGGGTTAAGGCAGATGGCATGGGTCCAAGTTATCGACGAAGATTTCTGCTGTGATGATATACTCAAGACTTGACCATAAGGGTCCTACTTGTGTGAAACGGTATGTACGGATGTAAGACTCTTGTTATTCAGCTTCTGTGTGTTTAGTGAGCATTGATATCTGGGATCACTGTACATGTGCATTCGGTGATCACGACTTATGAGTCGGGGTCCCCACAGAGCTGGTATCAGAGCCATCCTGACTGTAGGAAGCCTTACTTAGCATGGTTGTTAGTTAGGGTAAAACTATTTCCAAAACTACTACTAGTTTTCAAAACTATCTGTGCTTCTCTTTCCTTCCCAGTTTTTTTTCGAAAACTAAGGTATACCTTCCTTATTGATCTCTTCCCCTTCAAAACGTTTGGTCGCTAGAACCCTTATGCCCCTGACCACTGGTTTCCTTGTAATCCTCGTGGATAATCTAGAAGGAAGATGCCTTGCCAGACATTCATTCACATCACCGGGACTCAAATTGGCGACACCATAACAAGACGATGCCAACAGAAGATACGCCTTTGAAGAGTGAGGACATGAAGACCCAGAGGATGGTGAAACCTTCGGCATTACACCAAGATGGTGCAACCTTAGCCTACGATGACCAGGGCATAGGAAACGCAAGATCATGATATACATCGCAAATAGAGCAGTCCTGTCCCTACCGTTGATGTATCGCAACCACCGGTGGATGAGAACCTCGCCATTTGGTCCGCCTCATGATAGTGAGCAGGAAAACGGTTCTCTTCATCCCCCGCTCTTTGTGTCGATGTTGTCACCAACGTAACCGACATGATGGACCTCTATTATGCCTTGTTAATGTCATTGCATAAAGGATTATCTAATTAGTACCTTCGACGCCTTAGAAGTCAAAAAGGGATCATCATGATCAAGAAAACAACAGAAGACTGAGTCAATGCCTGCTATGAGAAGCCACCTTCACCCCATCACTTCAACAGGCAAGAAGTTGCTGAAGACTCTTCAAGCTCAACTATGATCGTTTCGTCAAACAACTACAAGAGACGTAGCAGCACCTGAGGAAACCCGGGAGACTGCACGAGGCACAAGGCACGGCTATGGAGTCCGAGAACCCCTAGGGTAGGATGAGTCGTGTACCCCCTATGCGCAGTCGAGTCCGTATGATGGTTCGAGTAGAACCATGATTGTGTGTTGCTTATTTTTATTTGTTGTGTTTTTTATATCAGTCGCCCTTTTTGCCCTAGGCAACAAGTACGCGACTATATCACCTGCCTTATTTTGTTGTTTGTGTTTGGCCTTTTTGTCACTTGTTTGTTTGCACCTGCACTATAGAACCCCCTTTAGGCATCCTTGAAACCCTTAAGCCTTGCCAAGCCACAACATGGTCGGATCCTGACCTTGGGCTTTGGCTCTAGATTGATAAGACCTTGGCCAATGCTCAACCGTGACCATCCCCAATGCCTCAACCCACTTTACGTACCCCATAGACGTCATGGAGTGCTTGGACAAGTTAGTTGTCATCTTTCTTTGATGACATACTTGTCTACCCGAAGACGGGAGAAGAATCGTTGAGCTGGTCAAGGAACATCTAAAGACCGTCGTGCCTAGGAGGAAGAACTACGCCAACCACCATCTTCAAGAAGTATACCTCCGCACCAAAGACCAGGCATATCTGCAAACCACTTCTCTCGAAGGAACCAAGCATTTCCATGTCAAAAGGAAGCTCACACCAAGATTTATCGGCCCTCTCCAAGATCACCGCAAGACGAAGAATAGGCGGCTACCAGCTGGAGTTACCACCTGAGTTACCTACTGTGCACAATGTTTTTCCACACGACACCACTCTGGAAACGTTTCCAACTTCCCAACTAGCCCGGTCTCTACAAGGACATTGATCACCGAGCCATCGACCCCTAGCCCAATCTAACCTGCCGCGAGCTACCCATTAGCAACCTAGATCAAGAAGAGCGTCATACATGAAGCCACACCATCAAGTACTTAAAGCTCGATGGAGCACTACACGGAAGCAGAAGCAACATGAGGACTTGAAGACTACCCAGATCCATGTTTCTGTACCCCTTTCCGCGCCTAGTTTGGGAATCTCGGGGACGAGATTCTTGTAAGGGGGGTAGGTCTGTCACACCCTGATTTTCATGGCACAACACTTAAGCTAAAAATCATGATAAATTTTGGTTTGACAAAAACTTTTGTGTGTTTTGGTCTTTGCTTGATTTGATCTTTGTCTGCTGTTTGCAAGTGCTCTAAAAATCAAATAAATCCTCCAACTCCTATACTTCATCTCCTTGATCCCAACTCTTGAACCAATGATCATGCCATGTGTTTAGGACATAAAAATAATTTCTTACAAAAATAATTTGGCCAAATAGTATTTTCAAAAACTAGTTTTCCAAAAACCCCTGAATTGAGATTTGCACTGCAAGTACTCAATTAAGGGCAGTAAAAATCTTTCCAAGAATATATTTGACTCCTATTAGATATAGGATACCCAGAAACCACAAAATATAATTTTAAAAGTTATTTTCCTATTTTATTTAAAAGCTTTTTCTTAAGGCCAGAAATGGTCTTTAATTGGGAAAAATTATTTTAATTCTTTAAAAATATTTGAAAAAAATCTAGGGAAACTCAGTGGACATATATTGTCCATATATAAGAGTTTCAACACATGGTCATGTTCAAATATTGGTCAAAACCCTCACAAACCCTTTCTGGATATTTCAAGCTTTTGAAATATTTACAAAGGAAATATTCTCCAAACATTCCAAGAAAATTCTAGCATGTCACATATGACATTTTTGATGATCTTGACAAGTATCATGTCATGGAGAATAGTATAACCCTATGAAATCCCCTCAAAACCATTTCTGTCCATTTTGAAGTTTGAGCAACTTTACATTGCCAAACATGTCCAAATGTTCTCAAACCTTGTGAACATGCTCAAATGGTCTAATAATTCATCTAGACCAAATGGCACAAGTTGGAGAAAATGTTATCTTGATCAAAGTGCCCCAAAACCCTATCTGTCCAGAACCAAATTTGAACAACTCTACATTGGCAACTTTCTCCTTTTGGTCTCAACTTTTGTGGACGTGTTCACAATCTCAAATGATGACACTACACTAAGTGGTGCATCAAGGAGAATAGATTTGCATGACTAAATCTTGAAAAGTCCATTTCTGCTAATTTTTAGGGTTTACAAAAGTTGCATTGGCAACTTTGCCCAAATGAGCTCAAAATTGGTGGAAGGCCCTAATTATATGTGACATTTCACCATGTGGAGTTGGATGGCAAATGGAGATCATCTGCTTGCCCAAACCACCATCAAACACCTTCTTGCAGAAAATTAAAATGCCTGTTTTGGCCATTTCCACTAATCTCCGTGAGCTCAACTTTTTCCCACAGCCTCATCTGGTCCCCCACTACCACCTGGATCTTTCCCTGCCCGAGGAGCCATGATTAAGGGGGTTAAAGCCCCATTTTTCTTCTATGGGCAGCAGCATTCTCCCTCTCTCTCAGCCTCTCTCTCCCTCCTTGGCATTCCAGAGCATCCAAGGCTCTCCCCAGGCTTTAGCCCATCACCCAGCACACTCCAGATGCAAGTGGACACGGCAGAGCGCGTAAATCGCGCTCATGCCGGCCAAAAGCTTGCTCTGGAGCGCGCTACAGTGGCGGCCGAGCCCTGCCACCGCAGTTCCGTCCACCTCGGGCCGCCCAAGCGCGCCAGTCGACGCGCCTTGGCGTCCGCGACACGCCACGGCCTGGTCCCCCTCCTCCTTCTCCCTCCTGCTGCCTCCGCTCACACGCGCGTCGGCCGCCCGAGAGCTCCAATGGGTGACCTCACATGCGCGGCACCCTGGCCCTTCCCCGCTCCATCTCTCCCCTCCTCTAGACCTAGACCAACCCCACGAACACCCCACACATGCCCACGCGTGCCCCCGTGGCCTCCAGCAACGGCTAGGAGCTCGCCGGCGCACGAGCCATGGTGCATCTCGCCCCCTTATATTTAAGGTCACCCCCGAGCCTCTTCTCCACTCTTTTGGCTCTCTCTCCCTCCCTTGCACCCCCGGACCAACCCACTTCTCCTCCCGTGCCTCCCTTCTCCTCCTACCACCGCACGGCCGCCGCTTCGGCTCGCTCAAATTCGAGCAACGCCGAGCTCACCTCCCTCCCTTTTCTCCACACAAAGGCTCCCCGTGGTCCGGCCAACCTCCCCACCTCCTCGAACCGTCGCGGGGATGCTCGAACGCCAAGAGCCATGGATGGCCGACGACCTCCCCCCGCCACCGTCAAAGTTGCAGTCACCTCGGCCCCCTCCGGCGGCCGTGACCTGCACCAGCGGATGCGCCGCTCCGCGCTGAGCTCGCCCATAGGCAGAGCGCCGCGGGAGATGGCCGGAGGCGCGGCTATCGCCGGACGAGCGCCGGCGTGTGCTCTGCCTCCCCTGCTTTGTCTCGAGCGGGAGGTAGAGGACGACCGCCCCGCCAGCTGGCGTGGGGGCCCGCGTGTCGGCGACCCAGCGGCTGGGCCCCGCCCATTTAAGTGGAGACGGCTTCGGCCGGATCCGCTTTCCTCGCGCGTTGCCGTACTTCCGAAAAACCGCCATCGACGTCGCTTCCTCTGCCGTCCAGCCAAGCCACTGGGCCGGCCCACTGCTAAACTGCGCCCAGTGCGCTGGATAAGGGTACAACCCTTTCCCCTTTCCTTTTTCTTTTTCTGTAGACTTGTAAAATCCATAAACAATTCAAATGGACTTCAAATTTGATGATTCAAATTTCTAGTGACTCTATAAATCATGACCTACCTGGTGATGCAACATGCACATTTTTCCAGAGAGCTTTTATTCACAAATATTTACAAATCTTATTTTTCCTATTTCTGTGATGAACTTTAGAAAATCACAGGGAGCTTAAACTTGCTCCAAGTGCCATGATTCCAATTCCTAGATGCATCTAAGTTCAGAACTTAGTTTATGAACATTTTTCTTAATACTTTCTGTACCCCACAAAATAATGAGCCATTTCTTCATATTTGACAACTTTGCAAATTCATAGGAAAATCATTTCAACTCCAAATCCAGTGAAACCAATTCCTAGATGCTTCTAAAATCATCCTCTGTTAAATGGGTGCCTTTGCTCATTTTTCAAAAATATGTTTCTGTAAACTTCTTGCAATTCCATAAACTCCTTGATCCCATCCTATCAAAATGTTCAGAAATAACCACTGATCCAATTCCAATGAAACTACTCTGGTTATTTTTCATATAACCAGAGATGTTCTAGAAAAGTAAAATTAATATTTTTAGAGCACTTTTATTTTCTGCCTTGTTGTGTTGCTTACTGTGCTTGCTTTCGACGATAGTTGACGAAGTAGACAGAATGCTTTGAATTGGACCAGAGATATTTGAAGACCTCGAAGACTTTGTTACAACAGGCAAGCAGCCCTTTGACCATGTCTATGAAACCCTTTTTATGCATGTCATATAGCTCTTTATTATTGTTGCATCGGAATCATGATGAAATGGTGAACCACGTGGGTTGGTTGCCTCTGTTACTTCCTCGTTGATACTTGCATTGTGCATGACCCTACCTTCTTATGAGGGTTATGCCGGTGGGAGTAGATAGGATGCTAAAGTAGTGCTACGCAAAAAGGGACGGGAATATGCATAGTGATGGAGATAAAGTATTTTTTAAAGGACTTTTCGAAAACCCCGTCGGGTGCCACTTATGCCCGAGGGAGATGATGAGTTGGGTAGCCACTTGATGACGAAGTGGTGTACCGAGGCAAGTGTGTGGGTTGTTTTCAAAAATGGATTGGTTTAAGTTGAGACCGTTCTTCCAACCTTACATGCGCAACCACTCTACCCTTATATGGGAAAGGTCATTATTGAGTACCTAGGTCAATACTAGCTTGGAGCCCGCATTACTAGTGACGGGGGAGAGTTGGTGCTCTCTCTCGGGACGGGGTCGTGCCAGGTAGGGCGGCCATGACTGTCTTCATAGGGCACCGGACACACCGTTGGTACCCCGTGCCAGTGGTATGTGATGAATATGGGAGCAAGGCTCCTTGAAAATGTTATGTGAAATGTTGGGCACGGGGGTTACTGCCAATCGAGTGGACTCCATGTTAGTGTCGTCTAGGGAAAGGTAGTGAGCGGGTGCTTACCCCGGGTACTTGAGGTATCGCGGGTCATGGACGACACAAAAGTTCCCTGGATCTTGTGGGTACAGTGTGCAACCTCTGTAGAGTGTAAAACTATTCGAATAGCCGTTTTCACGGTCAAGGACAGTTGGGTAACCGCTCTTGGGCTACGTCCATGTGTTTACGAAACCTGGTGTGTATGTATGGATGAGTGGAAAGAACTACTTGGGTCAAGTCCAAGGACTTGACGTGATTTAGTTGGGTTGGTGCCCACTCCATTTATGATGATATCTATAACTTGTCCTCAGGGTTACTTGAATCCTCTTGATGCATACTATGCAAGTTGTTGAACATGTCATTGCACTCAAAACCAGCTTTCTGCAAAAATTTACCTATATCATGCTTTGTTATATCTTGAACCAAAACATGGGTTGCTTGCGAGTACATTCAAAGTACTCATTGGCTTGCCACTGGTTATTTTATTGGCCAGGCATGAAAGATCATGATATGAAGAAGAATACTTTGGTGACAAACATGCGAGCTAGGACGCTTCCCAGTCAGAATGCCTGTAGGGTTAAGGCAGATGGCATGGGTCCAAGTTATCGACGAAGATTTCTGCTGCGATGATATACTCAAGACTTGACCATAAGGGTCCTACTTGTGTGAAACGGTATGTACGGATGTAAGACTCTTGTTATTCATCTTCTGTGTGTTCAGTGAGCATTGATCTCTGGGATCACTGTACACGTGCGTTCGGTGATCAAGACTTATGAGTCGGGGTCCCCACACAAACCCGTTTCACTTGACCCAACTCTTTTCACTATGTCTTATGATGATGAATTGTTTGTGTGCCAAATTTATGTTGATGATATCATTTTTGGCTGCACTAACCAACTATACAGTGATGAATTTGCCTATATGATGAGTGAAGAATATCAAATGTCTATGATGGGAGAATTGAAATTCTTTTTAGGTCTTCAAATTCGTCAACAGCGCAATGGGATATTCATTTCTCAGGAGAAATACCGCAAGGACGTATTTAGGAAATTCGGCATGCAAGATTGCAAAGGGGTCAAAATTCCAATGCCCACAAATGGCCATCTATGCACTGATGAAAATGGTAAAGACTTCGATCAAAAGGTATACCGCTCCATGATTGGCTCTGTATTGTACCTATGTGCATCTAGGCCGGATATTATTCTTACTGTTTGCATGTGTGCTTGATTTCAAGCTAGACCGAAGGAATCACACCATAAGGCTGTGAAGCATATTCTTCGAAACTTAGCTCACACACCAACACTTGGATTATGGTATCCCAAGGGCTCTTCTTTTGATCTCATTGGATATTTAGACTCTGACTATGCTGGCGATCATGTGGACCACAAGTCAACATCAGGCACATGCCATTTACTTGGATGATCTTTGGTCTGTTGGTCCTCGAAGAAACAGAACTGCGTATCACTCTCCACCTCAGAAGCTGAGTACATTGCTGCTGGATCGTGCTGTGCTCAACTACTATGGATGAAGCAAACACTCAAGGACTATGGCGCCAACGTGAAGAATGTGCCTCTCTACTGTGACAATGAGAGTGCTATCAAGATTGCTCATAACCCAGTTCAGCACTCGAAGACCAAGCACATCCAGATTCGTCATCTTTTTCTTCGTGATCATGTGTTGAAGGGCGACATCTCCATCAACCATGTTCGCACTGAAGATCAGCTGGCCGATATCTTCACTAAGCCCTTGGATGAGAAGAGATTTTGCAAGTTGCGGTGTGAGCTAAATATCCTAGAATCTTCGAATGTTCTCTAAAATGGACACACATCCTAACACTTATGCTGACTTGATGACTTAGATGCGCAAGACACGAAGTAACGTTTTTCTCAATCAATGAAGACTAACCCTCTAAGTGTGAAGAAATTAATGAAGAAATTGATTCTCAGAGCCCTACGACAATTGTAAACGGTGTCTGAAATCAGCTTTCTTATACGGTGGGTTACGCCACCACCCAAAGTTGAAAATCTTCAATTTGAGTTTTTCTTCGTTTTGGAAATTCCTCAGTTTTTCAAATTCTTCAACTTTGCATTGTCTTCACTCTTTCCGGTGTTGTTCTTTATTTGAATATATATGAGTTTTATGTCCTCTACAGCATTCACTTATTGCTAATTCTTCAAGTTGATTTCTTCTGCTAAGTGAATGTGATCGGACCCTTCCCCCTCTATGCTAGACTCAACCCAGTCTATTCACAAATTCTTCATGTGCATTCTAATTGAAACTCGTTCAAATCTTCACTATGTCCTTGACACCTGAAGAAATTGCGAACGGAACTTTTAACTTATCTTATCTAAATTTTCAGCTTTGCCGCCCAAACCGTTCCACATCCCATGACAATACTTATCGATTCACTCCCGATCCTACACGATCGCCACCTCTCAGTACGTGGGTGACACATGTCAAGCGAATGTGAACGGCCAGGGGCACATTCGTTCGATTTCCTCGGGCGTACGGTTTTTCACTCCCACTATAAATACCCCCGCCTCTTCCTCACTTCATTTTACTCCGCTCGCTCTCAGTCCCGCTCGAGCTCCCCAAACCCTAGAGCTGTCGCTACTTCATCGTCGCCGGTGAGGAAGAGCTTCACTGCCTCGACCTCGTCGCCGTCGTACTCACGCCGGTTGCGGATTTCTTCACTCTCCCGCCGCCGTAGCTGTCTTCCTTTGCCGAGTTAGGGCGTGGAAGATCTGACTTGACGAGCTTCACATCAACACTTCCCAATTCGTCGAGTCCTTCACTTCGGGTAATTAAAAGTTACTTTTACTATCCTCTTTGATTCTTATGTTTTCTCAAAAATCTTCAAAGGTGTTTATTCTTCAAATCTTCACACACATGAACACCTCACATGTCATCTGCTCTTGATTCGTTTCTCTAAGCAATGATTTTCTTCAAGATTCCTCAATTGTGTGGATTTTCAATCTATACAACTCTGGAACCTAAGACAAAGAACGCTTAGTGAAATTCCTCAAGACTCATCTGGTCAAATTCCTCAAACCTATTCTTTTTGAAAAAACCTTCTGAGAACGCATATGACCTCTCCAAATTCCTCGCAACTATACTCTGTTCATAGGTACAAATGACCGCTGCTGAATCACTAGGTTCTCATCAACTTAAGTCATTTGCAGCGTTCCTCGAAGAAAAGTTGCACACCTCTTCAGAAACTTAAGTTGTTCATATTCCTCAGCTGAACAAAATGACTGAAGGAAAGAAGCCACAGAAGGGTGGAAAGAGGCCTGAGGTCAATACTACTTTCGAAATCCCTGAGGACATTTATGCTGGATACTGCACTCCTGATGAGGCCAAATTTGGTAAGAAGGACAAGAATCACCACAAGGTGCGCATACAATGGATTGAGAGGAGATGGGCATGGGAATGGAGGGAGTACAGGTATGTTACTCCCAAGTATATGAAGAAATTCGTGCTCAACCCTCCATGCTCAAGACCTCCATTGGCACTAGGCCAAGTGGTAGATCCCACCAGCCTCAAGCGCGGTGAGGACTATGCTGATGAATGGGCAAAGCGCTAGGCCAAACTGGCCAAGCAAGCAAAGGAAGCTTTGAAGAAATTCAATGTAGACTCTGCTGCTGCTGCCTCTTCTGAGGCCTCTGCTAGTCAGCTGAAGAAGGCGATGCCTAAGAAGCCTGCACATAAGTCAAACGCTTCTCCCTCAATGCCATCATGACCAAGCTACTCAGCAATGCCCTCAAGGCCAGATTCTTCAAAGCCCTCACGGCCAATTCCTCAAACTGCTCCTTCAAAGTCCTCAGCTCCTCCGACAAAATCTTCAGCTGCTCTGACCAGATCCTCGACACCTGTGCATCTCGCCACGTACCAAAGGACTACAGGAATCTCAATTGCCTCAGGAGCATCTGCAAGTTCCTCAGCTGCACCAAATTCCTCAGTCGGCCCCTCTTTGCTGAAGAAAAAGGCCACTGCTGGACGAGGCCTTCTACCAAGTCCGCACAAGAAGCAAGTCGCCTTCCAAGTTCCCTCTGATGACGATGAGGCTGATGATGAAGAACTTGCTGAAATCATCAGAGACAGACAAGCCAGGGCCGCTAGAGCCAAAGGTAGCAATGTGCCGCTGCTATTGGATCCAAAGTTGATCCTCGATTTCATTGACCTATGGCACAAGGACACTGACACGCCTTTGGCGGAGATGAATCCACTCCTTGTCAAATTCATGTTCTGACTGACTTCATTGAGGAAGAAAAGTGGAAATTTGAAGAAGGCAAAATGTTGAAGAAAGCACAGTACAAGAAGCAGCGCTACCTCAAGGACAATGTCCTCACTCTTACCCCTGATCAACTCATTGCCTTGCAATCTGAAATCAAGCAATTGAGTGATGAATTCGATCGCTACTATGCTGATTGGAAGGGCGCCAAGGTTCAGTTCATCAATCTGACGAAGAAATTCACTTCAAGTGCTGCTCCTCCTATGCACATTGAAGTTACACCGGCTGAAGCATCTGCTCAACCCACTGAAGAACATGCCGGCACCGCTGATCACAATCAGGTTGCTGAAGAAAATGAGAGTACCAGGGCTAATGACTCCATTCCAGCCGCTGAAGAATTGCCAGGGCATCCACTAGTGGTGCGCCTGAAGAAAGTGAAGAAGTCAGGGCAACTGCATCAGTTGCGCCTGAAGAAAATGATCTAAAGTCCTCTGCACCTCCTGCGCCTACACCAACTCTGATCCTTCCATCGGCATCAGATGCGAAGAAGACTAAGGCTGCAGAGCATGCAGCGGTGAAGAAAAGGAAGGCATCAACTTCATCAAATTCTTCAGCTCCCAAGAAGATGAAGCCTCTGACTAGTTCAATTGACAACCCAATTGATGCCGTTCTAGTCTCCTTCATGCCATCAAAGGACCTTGTTCCTTTTGGTGAAGATTATGTGATTCCTAGCGAATCCGATGAAGAAACTCCTTCTGCTGCTTCGACAGAGCAGTTAGATGAAGAAATGAAGTGGATGCAATCCCTCCAACCCCAGTCATTTCCTCACCTATGCCTCAGTTCACTGCTGAAGAGGCAGATGTTGAAGAAATGGAAGATGAGGATGTGGACATTGGCTGTACCGCTCCCGTGCTCAATGATGACTTTTGGGAAAGTCAGCACCCCAACTCTCCAATGGTCACTCCACTCCAAGCAATTACTTAGTCCCCAGCTTCTACTGAAGTGCAAATGGGATCTGAAGAACCTCATGCAACCCCGTCTGTCCATGAAGAAATTCCAGCCACTAGTGCTGAAGAAATTGAAAATGAAGAGTTGAAGATCCAGGCTGAAGCTGCAGAAGAGCCTGAAATTCCTCAGCCTGAGGAACCTGAGAATGCGATTCCTGAGGTGGTGATGCAATTGACCGACACTCCTCATCCCAAGCCAAAGGATCCCTTCTCAAAGAAGCAAAAATTCAAGGCTGATGATTTCTTCGGCGAGTGTGTGTTCTTCACTGAATTCAACCCATATGACAATGCTCATCTTAGAAGGAAGCGTTTCTGGACTGCCAGCCAGGCCAACTTCTATTCTTCACTGCTTTTCAACAAGGACAAAGTCTTCGACCACGAGCATATTCCTCACGTGGACATGGAATCAATGCCTTGCTTCTCTCAAGTCCACAGTATGCTTCATGATGCAGGCTTGCTCAACTTTTGCTCAGACATAGTTGATTGGAATGAAGAACTTATTCTTCAATTCTACGCAATGCTGCATATCATAGGTGATGCTGCTGACGTCAACTCTTGGGTGTTGGACTGGATGACTGAAAACACTCACTACAAGGCACCAGCCTATGAATTGCTTCGTGCCCTGCCAATCAGTCCTCCACCTGAAGGTGCTCGTTGTCTGTATGATGAGCCTGAACTCACTGCTCACTATATGCAAGTGCTCCTGAAGCCTCTAAAGCCTGGTGAAGCCCCAAGGACCAAATTCCTCATGAAGGAATTTCTCTATGTCCCAAGAACCATCTATTGCATTCTGACGAAGACCATGAGTCCTATCAAAGGCCATGACTCACCCGATGAAGAAATTATTGGGATGATGAAGAATATGCTATTCAACATAATGCATGGCATCCCCATAAACTATCATGATTTCTTCATGAGGACTCTGGCGAATGTTGCCCTTTCACCATTTGAGCTAAAGCCTTACGCGCTGTGGATCATGGGATTCCTCAGAACAAGGTCCTCACTCAACTATAAGGCTGATTTTCAGAATCATCTCAGCTACTTGCCCCATATTGAAGTTTTCAAGCGGACATTTTCCTCAACTGATGATAAGGGCAAGTCACCAGCCGTTATCGATGAAGGCATTCATCCATTGGATGGTCAATTCTGCAAAGCTGCATCTTACTCCACCAATGATGACTCTGCCACTCATGATTCTGCTGACAATGCTCCCAAGTCAAGTCCTCAAGCTACTGCCCCTCGTGTGATGAACGACCGTGAGCTGCTTCTCAGTCTTCACCAGAAGGTGGATCGAAACCACAAACGGGTTAAGCATCAGTTTGGCTCTATCCTTCACAACATGACTTCACACATAATGCAGTGAAGAAAAACCATTACTGCCTCCATGAAGTTTTTGATCGCACCTGGGCTATTCTGTCACATCTATATGGTGAAGAAGATCTGAAGCAAATGGGCTTCAAAGAAGATTTTGACTGGTCTGCTATTCCACCGAAGAAATTCAAGAAGGTCAAGGTTCCTTCCTTGGTGGCCAGTTCATATTCTTCATCGTGCGACACGGACGAGTATGAAAACTTGGACAACACTGCGACAGGCCCTACAACGACTCAAGACCCTGACAACGCTGGCGCTCCTCCATCATCATGATATTCTTCAGGGGCATTAGTCCTCATTTTCAACCCTTTTGGTCATTCAATGACAAAGGGGGAGAAATTTGAGTTAGTCTTCAAGCGTGTCTATCTTATATGGGAGTTTTTTTGCTAAGTTACAACTCTCGTTCTTCTGATGACTTTGCTGGATCGAGTTGTAATCTTAAACTCTATGGTGGTCTGATACTTTTGATGTGTTCTTCTACATGCTTATTCCTCTTTAATGTCAATGCACGCATGTTTAATTACATCAGTCACCATATTTCATCATGCATTTCAAATTCTTCATATTATATGTCAAATGCGTGTATGAATTACAAGATATAGGGGGAGATATCCATGATTATACTCTTCAAGTATGCATTGCTTCAAAAGCAAAATTCCTCACTATGCACATCTTCAGGGGGAGTTCATCTATATCTTGCAATCAAATTCCTCAACATCAATAATTACACTTCATATATTTATCCTCGTTGAAAAACATAACCTATATTGTCATCAATCACCAAAAAGGGGGAGATTGTAAGTGCATCTAGTGCCCCTTAGTGATTTTGGTGTATTGAAGACTTATAGGTTAAGGGACTGATGCGTTTGTGAGTGTACACATGTCTATAAGTCTATAAGGAGTTTGATATTTACAGAGAAAGTCGACCCCTAAAAATGAAGTTCTTCAACTGAAGACCTTGTATTTCTGAAGACTTTCTGAAGACTTTGAAAGTGAAGAAATTGGTGTAACCTTGAAGACTTGGCAATCATTCGAGGAACATGAAGCATGAAGACTCTTGTTTTTATAGTTTCATTTTATCTTTCTTGAGTCATAGGAAACACCGTACTGTTAAAGGGGGTCGAGGAAATACTAAGGAAAAATTTCCATGTGATGCTCAACTCAAAATCCTACACCTACCAATCCCTTCGAGTGAAGCCATTGGAAATCTCATATAGTTCAGTCATATTCTTCAGTGACAGAGACGAAGTTCTTCTGGTCTCTTAGGAATTTGTTCTGACTGAGGAGTTAGGAATTCGCCAGTGCAAATTGCCTACACAGTGAGGAACATGATAGCCCTGAGGAATTTGAGAGTCAAATATTCCGACCGTTGCTGTCCTATGCGCTAGCTGTCCCAAAATATCTACCCACCTAACGGTCATATCAGACAAGGGCATTTATGTCTTATCATGTCGGGCTGCTCCCTAGGCTAAAAATAGTCGCCCCCTACAACCACTAGCTGGTTGGCTGCTCCGAGAGAAACTAACACTTGTCATTTGAGAGCATCCCCTCCTCCAAGGACTTTGAGTGAAAATCATCAAGTGAGGAAAATCCAAACCCAACACCTACAAACCCAAAGTGATTGAGCATCACTGAAGTGATTGATCCTGCATGGATCCGATGCTTGTTTCCTTTGAAGATTGTGCTTCTTCCAGACGGTTAGGCGTCAAGGTCTAGAGCATCCAAGAGGAATTGTGGATCGCCGAGTGACCAAGTTTGTGAAGGTTCGGAAGTCACCTGAAGACTTAACACGAGTGATTGGGCGAGGTCTGTGTGACCTTATCTCAAGGAGAATACAATGAGGACTATGTGTCCGGGACTGGGTGTCCTCGAATTTAAATACTCAGCCACTCCAACCAGATGTACAACTGAGACAACAGTTGGAACTGGTCTACCAAATCATTGTCTTCACCAAGCTTACTGGTTCTATTTCCTGAACTCTTTCATTTCCTCATGTCTGTTGTTGTGTGCCTGTTCATATCTGTTTGAAGACTTTGACTGAAGACTTTCTCAATTTCCTCAGTTCAATTTCTTCAGTCTGTTCGTCTTCTTTCTGTGTTATCCTGTGTTTACACTTTCTGTACTCTGTGCTTGTCTTCATTCCATTATGATGACCATGCTTGTGCTCTCCTATGTTTACATTTGAGTGCTTATTCCGCTGCTAGTAGTTCTTCATTTAGGAATTTCCTCACCAGCAAATTCCTTAGTGAAGAATTCATAAAAATCCCCTATTCACCCCCCCCTCTAGTCGATATAGCCCACTTTCAATGTACCTTCGTAATGAACAACTCATAGTGCCACCAATTGGATATAAAGGTTTGGAAGAAAACATGCTCCTAATGTTGAACCATTTGAACATTTTGTGCAGTTCCACTAAAATCGAGCATCCCTGTTTGCATAGATATTGAAAGTATGATTACTATAAAAGTGGCACTAGTTGAAGCATAGACTCACAAATATAAGCATTCCAATTTCTTAATGGGAAATGGTAGCAAGACTATTTCTAACCACCTGTTTGAAGGAATAAATAAGGCAACAACGGCTGATGTCAGGAAGGCATATATAGTTCTTTCTGAAAAATGATCAATTCCTGACCTTTCCTCTTCTTTTAAGTATATTTTGTACAGTTCAACTAAAATAAAATGCCATCACTGCCTTGACAATTCAGTGACAATGTACAAAAGGAATTTAACATTACATCATGATGCCAGGTATGTAGTCGACAGGCATTAGAGACAAAATACAGACCTACTCCGATAACATAATGAACATTAATTTTAACAAAGGTGTGACTAGCTTTACTGGGATAATTATAGTGAACTCTACACCCTCTGTTCCTTAATATAAGACGTTTTCGCAGTTCATATAAAGTACCCAAACGTCTAGTATTTAGAAAAACAGGTAGTAGTTTTCTTGAGCACATATCTGGGAAAGCTTGCCACACTTTATTTATGTCCATACGCTAATGCAACACCATTAGAATAGTAAAATTATACACTAATCCAGTGGCTAGTGCAACAGTAGAGTAGTTATTTTATTACAGGGTACAGTACAATGATTTTACTGAACAGATTTCAATAAACTCTAGCACTGGAAGATTTCTATAAGAATTTACAATACAAAAATGTAAAGGTAACAAGTTTCAGCATTGGTATACTAGTTGTGCATGAGCATTAAACCAAATATAGAATTCTGAAGGTAACTAGCATTATTAACTAATGACAGTATAAAAAAATTGCAAACCATGTACCTTCAAGGTAAATATCATTTTAAACTCGAGGGGGCCTAAAAATTGCTATCCCAATCTTGATAATCGGTCAAACATAAAAACTTGATCGAACGAATCAAGAGAACAGCCGGAGGAGGAGGTGCCCACTCTTGACCTTTCCTCTTGACACTGTATAAAAAATGACTTATCTCATGAAAGTGAGGTATGTAATCTATAAGCATTAACAGTGCAAAAATTTGAAGGTAGTAACAAGATTCATCGTTGGTATATTGGCTGTGCAACAGCATTAGAATGCCTTAGCTGGAAAATCTTTAATACATCCACAATCAACAGCTAACCCTGAAATAATCCAGTGACATTAAATGGCATTGCTTAAATTTATCGGTGGCATTAGACTAAGTGTGGCATTAGTTAAATGTGGCATCACTTTAGCAGTAGCATTGCTTGACTTGACTGCTGGCGTTATACTAACAGCAAAAAAGTGACAATAAGAGCATGGGAGGCCCATTCGTATAGTGGGCGCACCCGTACGATGTACCTCCATGGACACATAGAGTGGTGAGGGAGGTATGGTTGCCCAAAGCAACAAATATCCAGGCAGCATATGTGGATTACATCCCATTTTTGTTCTCTTTAGCCACCTTTTTCCTATGTGAGGACAAAAAACCGATCGACCCGGTCATTCTCTATTGCATTGTCATGCCTTTCTACCCTTCTTCAACCAAGAGACACGAGACTCGTTCCTTAGCTACCGATTTTCCCCTTTTCAACCTAGATGCGGGTTTGATGCCTACTCTCTTGGACAACACAGTCTCCCTTCATTTCCTTATTCAACCCAGTCATGGATTAGTCTACATGAAGTAGGGTTTCCTTTAATAGTGCAAATTAAGGTTTTCGTCCGCGTGACCAGCAAAACAGAGGATAGCCAATTGGGAAGATGGTGGAGTGGAAAAAGATCCACATGCAGCGACGTGGCAGATGGGGCAATAGAAGAAGGGTATGGTTCGAAAGAGGTAGCATACCTGAGGGTCGGCGGGAAGTGGATTCGCTTGTGGTCGTTATCCTCCGTGCACACTACGGCAGCAAGCTTGGGGACGGAGGCCATCCCGCGCGGGCGCTAGGTCTGAGAGAACAGCCTTATCATCAGTGCGTGACCTCGCTCGCCAACGACGAGTGCATCAACACTGCACGTCCTTTTCTTCCCCAGCAGATCTGTGACCACCGGTGAGGAGGGAGAGAGAGGCTGTCTTTTTTAAATTTGGAAAGAGGGTGATAGTGTGAGAAGCAAGTGGACAGCCCTTAGCAAGAAAGCGCTGAAGCTCTAGCCTATATATCCTTTTTATACTACTAGTACTAGAGATGGAGTAGTGGTAGAGTAGTTTATATTTTCTCTGCATATAGTACCAGTTAGTCGTGCTTCAAAACTAAATGGCACGCCATTAAAAAAATAAAGTTGAGAAATAATGCGGCACTTCGGGCCAAGGCGGCCAGCTCGCATTTTGCACGAGAAATGACACACCATGTTTTGTTGACATGTGGTCCCATTCCAACATGTCAGTGAGACGGCGGTGAGTCCTTTTGTACAATTTCCGAACGGACGTCTATGTAGGCCGAGGCGCCTCTTCGTGTACTGTGGCAACCGTCTACCGCCTCTGCGCCTTCCCCTCTCGATTTGGAACTGTTGTTGCATGCTCTTCCTCCCTCCTCCATGTGCCTTCACCCTTCCTTCTGCCATTGTTCGATCGTCTTATCCATGAAGGGAACAAGCTAGAAATGACTCCGTTATTCTTGCCCCAATCTGAAAGATGACGTGGTGGAGGAACTCATTGATCGGTGCGACATCATCACCTTGGCTAGCATGGCAGGTTCGTTCAAGACCATTCTTGACTCAACTAATAACATCATTACAAGGAACCCAAGGGTCCAGGAGCGGTTTGATTTCCCTTATCTTCTTTGCTATAAGCCTGTTCTCCTGGGCGCAGACGACTGAGGCCTTGCCTTGTGCAAGTTGATGTCGCTTGACAATGATATGTGTGATGTCAATATGTCATCGCTTAAGGGTAAGGCCTGGGCTGGCGCAAATGGTGATTGCGTTGTATATATTGGGTACAATTGCGAGTGGGAACTTGTGAATGTGTACACTCATCAGCGGATTCCACTTCCAAAAATCTCAGAGTGTCCTGAGGTTGAGCACATAGATGATCTACGTACGTTCAAATACGATCATGGTGGCTATCGTCTACGAAAGATAGCAATTTTTCGAGTTCCCAACTGCTCTTGGAATTACGAGAACTATGACGTTGTTGCTATCTTCGACAAGCTTGTTGCCGTCGTTACTGATTCCACGGTTCGTCCATGGATATTGCTCAAAAATCAGTTTCTGTACACGGATGATGAGTACTGTGATGCAATTGAATACGAGGATCTTGTGTTTGCTACAACCACTCGTGTCACTGTTTTTGCATGGGATCCTCGTAGTTTCGGTACGTTTGTCTTCCACCATAATTATAATTGTTTCATCCACATGCATGCGGGTTAGCAAGTTTCCCTTTACTAATTAAACTTCTTGTGTTTTCAAGGTCCTGTGAACATTCCACCACCTATACTTGAATATTTTTATAACCAAGGGGGAGATGACGATGGTGATGATCACGAGCATCAGAATGAGCAAAACTTATATACTCAGTGGCGCCTGGCAACTAATTCCGATGGATCACCTCTTCTTGTCTGTATATAGTGCACTGAGATTGTTACTATTGAGGGAGCACGTGTTGTCTCCCATGGTCGCCCTCTCCGGACCTATTCCAACACCCGTTGCAGGGTATTCGGGATGGATACTAGTGTGCTAGCGCCAACACCTTCTCCCTGGTTCAGTATTGATAGTATTGGAGAAATCTCGCTCTTCCGTGGACCAAACTATCCAATGATGGTTAAAGGCGATCAAGCTACTGTTGACACAACATTACTACCATTTATGAGAAGCAACTGTATCTATACCTTGGACATTGCGGTGGTTCCCTACCCTACTCCTGATATATGCCGCTTCACCCTGGATGATCAGTCCTGCATTGCTCTCGATATTGACAATAGCTGGCCCTTCCCAGAGCACCTATGGTTCAAAGCAAGCGTTTCCAACGCCGAGGATTGGTTGAGTTGAAGTTCATTTGATTGCTTGTTATTTGTTGTGTGATGAAACTTCAGTATTTACTAGAATGTTTTGTTGGAAATAATCTATAATCCAACATGTATCCTCATTGTCGTTGTGTGTTGATGACTTGTTGTATGTAATGAATGGTACATTTGCAAATGCATGTCATAGACTCAATTTATGAATGGTTTTCGAGTCACTTCTTGGAATGCGAGTACCGTAGTAGTATATCCAGCATCCGGTTAGTATATGAAGTTTCCACATCACATAGAGCCAACCTAATATTGGAGTATGCTAGTCCTCCACCGGTGCGCTGCTTCAAATGGCGGATGAAGTGAGAGGTCGTGTCACCTTGTGTCCATATCTAGGATGCCACGTGTACCAGATGAATGACTCCAAGTTCAACCACCGTGATGCTAGGTGCGAGCAGAGGAACACTATTGGAGAGACCCACCTCATAATTTTCCTACATTGGTCATTTGATTCATAGGATAGAATGCTATAGGATTTTTTTCCCTATGTAATCATGTTTTAATTGGCAATCTAGCATCCGCTCCAACTTTTGTTTCACTTCCTTTGTTCCTACGAAGGAGTACTTTCTCTAAATGATGTGCCGCTACAAGAGCCGCTTATATTAATTAACTATGCTCTCAAAAGGCGGACCAGCTTTGGCTATAGTAGTACTGTACTAGGTTAGTAGGTAACCTTGCGCTTGGCTTCTCTCCTCTTCCGGAAGTCGAAAAATAATGATGGTACTACAGTAGTACTTCTGGCAATCTGACACCAAATGAACTGCTGCACATCCACCGCTTGTAAGAAAAAGTTTCTCCTCGTGCCGCAAGCCACCACGCATGCGTTGGCGAGGGAGAAGGCGTAGTAAGCAATCTTCTCGTCAAGTTGACGGGACACATCAAAGTTACTTATTAGTACTCTCTTCAAAAATGGACGACCATGTCCATGGCTACCATCCTGTGCTCTGTCATTGAGAATGTGCACTATTCACGTGCCATCGAGGAGAAAAAATATTGTGTAGTACTAGGTGCCATCGAAGTGCATGAATCACTTACGCACTGCATATCTCTATTATCTTGCATGACACGCCACCTTGATGCTAGATGTCCCACGTGTCATGGAGGCATATAGTATGATTTTCAAAATGGAGGCATATAGATGTCCCGCGTGTCGGCAAAAGGATGAACAAAGCTCATGTCTTAAACGAAAGAGTGGAAGAACATAGATTCCCGACGACCGAGAAGGAGCAACAAACCTCGCGGTGGACTGTCTGCACTCATAATATTTCATATTATTCAGCAATATGAAATCAACCAAATCTCTCCACGTTCCTATACCATTCTATAGTATGAGAGTTACTTTGAACGTAAGCCATTGATTCACTCGATCCAATGGTCATAGTTGGAAAATCCAAACAAAACCAAGCATTGGATCAACTCTTTTACCACTCAGATTGTTGCCGCCTGCCCACCTAGCCCACCTATATATCCGGTCACGTGTGATGACCATAAGAGCTATCCACTCAGATTGTATGTTAAAAAAATAAAGGTCGATAACTAATGCGGCACCTCGGGCCAACGCGGCCAGATCGCATTTTGCACGAGAAATTAGACACCATGTTTCATTTGACATGTGGTCCCGTTCCAACATGTCAGTGAGACGACGGCGAGTCCTTTTGTACTATTTCTGAACGGACGTGTACGCCGGGGCGCCTCTCATGTATCGTGGCAAACTGGCAACCGTCCACCGACTCATCGCCTTTCCCTCTCGATTTGGAACTGTTATCGCACGCTCTTCCTCCCTCCTCCATTTGCCATCACCCTTCCTTCTGCCATTGTTCGATCGTCTTATCCATGGAGGGAACAGCCGGGAAACGACCCTGTTATTTTTGCCCTGATATGAAAGATGACGTGGTGGAGGAACTCATTGATCGGTGTCATCACCTCGGCTAGCATGGCAGGTTCGTTCAAGGCCATTCTCGACTCAACTAATAACATCATTACAAGGAACCCAAGTGTCCAAGAGCGGTTTGATCTCCCCTATCTTCTTCGCCGTGACCCTGCAGGGACGAGGGAAGCCTCGCCTTGTGCAAGTTGATGCCACTTGATAATGATACGTATGATGTTAAGATGCCATCGCTTGAGGGCAAGGCTTGGGCAGGCGCGTTGTTTATATTGGGTACAACTGCAAGTGGGAACTTGTGAATGTTTACACTCATCACCGGGTTCCACTTCCAAAAATCTCAGACTGCTCAGAGGTTGAGCACAACGGTATTCTACGCACGTTCAAATACGATCATGGTGACTGTCTTTACGGAAGATAGCAATTTATCGAGTTCCCAGCCGCTCTTGGCATTACAACAACTATGTAGTTGTTGCTATCTTCAACAAGCTTGTTGCTGTCCTTTGTGGTTAAACTGGATGGATATTGCTCAAAAATCTATTTCTATACATGGATGTGTACTGTGATGCAATTCAATAGGAGGGTCTTGTGTTTGCTTCCACCACTCGTGGCACTGTTTTTGCATGGGATCCTCGTAGTTTCGGTACGTTTGTATTCCATCGTAATTATAAGGCTAGTTGTAATGGGAGTATCATAGCTAGTATCATGCATGCCAACTAGGCAATTTTGATGAGGTGTCCTAGAATTAAGTGAAGAAAGAGAGGGTTGAGAATCATATCATGATAATGTATCATAATAAATGCTATGCTACTATGTGTCATGCATGGCAATAAATAAAGTGCTACATGATACTAATATATAATACTATGCATTAGGGAGGTAGTATCATACACTAGTATCATATGCATGATACTAGTACATGATACTCCCCATTACAACCAGCCTAATTGTTTCATCCACATGCAGGCAGTTTAGCAAGTTTCCCTTTACTAATTAACCTTCTTCTTGTGATTCCAAGGTCCTGTGAACATTCCACCACCTATACTTGAAAAAATTTATAACCAAGGGGGAGATGATGATGGTGATGATCACGAGCATGAGGACGAGAAGGGACCATATACTCGGTGGTGCCTGGCAACTTATTCCGATGGATCACCCCTTCTTGTCTGTATACAACGCACTGCTGATGTTACTACTAAGGAAGCAGGTGTTGTCTCCCATGGTCGCCTATTCCAACACCCATTGCATGGTATTTGGGATGGATACTAGTGTGCTAGCGCGAACACCTTCTCCCTGGTACAGTATTCATAGTCATGGAGAAAACTCTCTCTTCCTTGGACAAAACTATCCAATGATGGTGAAAGGCGATCCAACTGCTATTGACACAACATTACTACCATTTATGAGAAGCAACTGTATCTATACCTCGGACATTTCGGTGGTTCCCTACCCTGGTAGTGATATAGTAGGCCACTTCAGCCTGGATGATCGGTCCTGCGTTGGTCTCGAGATTGACAGTAGATGGCCCTTCCCAGAGAATCACTTCTGGTTCAAAGCAAGCGTTTCCAATGCCGAGGATTGATTGAGTTGAAGTTCATTTCATTGCTTGTTATTTGGTGTGTGATGAAAACTTTAGTATTTATAATGTATCCTCGTTGTCATTGTGGGTTGATGACCTGTTGTATGTAATAAAATGATATGCCTGTGATGATCTTACTAAATTTATGAATGGCTTTCGAGTTGCTTCTCTGAGTGGGTGCTGCGATGAGGCAAAAAAATATTTTCCGAATACATAATTGTACGCGCATTGCAATAGGTTATTGGATGAGGCCAATCAACAATAGTACACTATTTGTACTAGCTTCACATGCTTCGTGCGTCGGGCGGGTGTTTTTACTATAGCTGCGAATCCCATCATCCTAGGTCCTTAGATGAGTCCAGTAGAAATTGTATTCTGATGTTTGGGTTCAAACTTTCAGAACTGTTGCACTATCTCTACGTCTACGTATACGTAATACAACAAGTTTTAAACTTGAGACCGGCCACCCACCCTCACAAAGAACACATTTTAACCTAGCACAGACTCCGGGAAATTTGGCCACAGTGTGAGGTGGGCCATATGTTAATGTGTTCGTTGTACGTAACCAGCACCTCGAATCGTCGATACTACTACTATATAGTAGTAGGGTGGCATGGGCCAGAACAAGCATTCACGTCCAGGAGTACGACACACGCCACCAGCACGACTTCCATCTGAGACCATATTTCTTGGAGTCCTTGCTACCGCTATCTCTTCAACCTCGTCGTTTCTCTAACTCAGCCATCGTGCGGCGGGCGAGGTGGGGGTTTGCCGATAGTCGATTTCCGCAACTGCGGTCCCACTTGTAAGGCCAACTCCAATGCACGACCCCAAACGGACCTCTGTTTTGCCTGGATTTTGTCCGTTTGGGTAGGGCAATGGGGTCGTGTCCGGGACATTTCTCGGATGCGGTGGCCGTGCGCCCAATGCGCGGACGCATCCCGGCCGCGTACATTTTTCTTTGCAAACACATATTTTTGTTTCATCATTGATTTTTGGTACATGGAAATACATCACCAAAATTTGACTAGAAAAGCAAGACCAAAGAAAACAAGAACCACAAGAATGCATTTTAGAAGATATCCAACTTCCATAACTGTCGGGGATATATCCCGTGGCATAAACCGGCCGGAAATATAACCCGGCTGGACTTGGTGGTTTATTTGAGATCCCGCTGACACTTGGCGATTCACCGGCGACCCACACAGACCAGACGGTTTACAAGAAAGCTGACTGAACATTATGATTCATGGTAACCCGGCGGGCGGGACATACGGTGAGAAGGCCCAAGGCCCACAAGGCCGGCTCATGTTATGGTGGGCCGGTTTAAGAGGAAAGGCGTGAGGAATATTTGTCTTCCAAGGATTTGAGACCTGGACTTGTATCCGGTTTGGATTAGAAGGTAGACTAGTCCTAATCCTAATAGGACTCCACATGTAACCCGCCCCTCTAACATATATAAGGAGGGGCAGGGCTCCCCAAAGACAGACAGAAGCAACAAGAAACAATCTCTAGGGATAGACACAAGGAGCCGGTTTACCCGCGTCTCTCTCATGATCATAATGAGACCTAGCCACAAACAGCATGTAGGGCTATTACCGGATGATGTTTCCCGGGGCTCGAAGCTGTCTAAATCCTTGTCTTCTGTTGCGTCTCTCGATTCCGCTCAACCCCTCTCAAGCTACCGCATAGATGCATTGGTCTAGCAACTAAGTTCTGACACTAAGGACATCTGCCATGACAAAACCACGACAATAAATGCTCCTGTAAGTTGGATTAGTGCCTTCTCGATGCATTCATTGTTGATCTGCGGAGGCTCGATCTTGCGTGCTTCTTTCTTCTTTGAGTGTAAAGAAGTAGACGTTGCTTCCTCGCATCTAGTCTAATGTCTAGCCTCTATTCTATCAACAAGTGCACTAGTCTCATCTCTAGCCTCTATGCTAGCTAAAAGTGATAGAACATCTACTAAATTGCGCTCTATCAATATATCAATGTACTCTTCTTCCCAACACCAAAACTTGCATCCATTCTACACAATAAAATTTTTAAGTTAGCACAACTAGTCTAATCCGAGAGCACAACTGAGGATTTGGTCGAGTTCTTCCTCCTTTCGCCGACACATGGGACATCCAGCATCCAGGTCGTGTCATGCAAGAAAATAGAGTGGTAGTTGAAGCCACGTGATGTGCATCTTGGGTTAAAATGTAAATAGAATCTTCCTACTCTTGAGTAGCTCCAAAAGCGGCCACCGAAGATCTTTGTTGGTTTTTGTTCATCACCAGCACGTCGAGGTGAAAGATGTGCAGGTTTAGTGGGTCCTCTTGCGTTTTCACTAACATGTGGGACCGCATATGAGCAAACAGACGATGGGCTCCGTGCGTCTCCTGGCTGGCTGAGAAGAGAGATAGAGGAGGGCTGAACACGAACTCCAGGAAATTTTTTCTACATAACCAGCACCTCGACATAGGCTCGATATAGTGGGGTGGCATGAGCCATAACTAGCATTCACGTCTAGCAGTACGGCACACGCCACAGTACGGCACACGCCACCCACACGAGTCCCATCCAACACCAATTTTCTTGGAGTCCCTGCTATAGCCATCTCTTCTCCCTCCTGTCTTCTCAGCCATCGCGTGGTGGGCCGGGTGAGGGTTTGCTGATAGTCGGTTTGCTCAACTGTGGTCCCACATGTAAGTGAAAATGCAACACAGCACGCGTTCCCCCTTGATAGCGTGCCGGACCAACCATGTGGGGGTGCGACGCGAACACGAGAGGCCTTTCCTTTTGAACTTGTAACTTGTAAAATTTGGTTATGCTCCATGGCGCGACCGATAGATAGAAATAACGAATTTCCCTAGAGTAATGAGAAGTTTGGTTCTGGCGCGGTTCATGCATGGAGTATGTACGAAAATTATGAAGCTGATGCGAAAGGTAAGATAATTACTAGTAGTACCATATACTACTACATGGATTTGACGGAAAGATAGAAATACATACGGATCCATCAACGACATCCACACGCCCTAGTGCGTTAGGTCACCAACCGACGAGTGAGGAGCAGCGGCGTTAGCGGCGAGCTCAACGTGCTTCTGAACAATGCCATCCAAGGTTGCCCTGCACTCCAAGAAGGCTAGCGTCCTATCGTCCTCCTCTTGCATGTGGTAGTCCTTGTGGACGATTTGCACATAGACATGGGTGATTATGTCGATGGTGTCTTGCTGCGCCAGGCGCTGCACGGCGAGCGTGACCTCAAGGTGGACATTCTCCGGTGCGACGGCGGGCAGTCGCAGGGCCACAAGTGCGTCGAAGAGGTTGTCACCATAGTGGCCATTGAGGGTGGCGGGCATCGCAGAGCCTGTGCGCGTGGGCTGGACGCGTACGTCAAGGTCGTCCGCGAGCTTCTTGATGACGATGGACTTGTCGAGGAAGCCGACGAGGACCTCGTCGAACAAGGAGATGAAGTGTCGTCCAAGCGGCCCCTCGCCCTGGCGGCCTCAAGCACTACCTAGAGACGTTCCTCGGTGCCGGGCCGCAGGCCGGTGTCGTGGACCATCTGACACAACCGGCTGATGCTCACGCTCATCGCCTCCATGGGTCTAGCTTAGCTTCTAGTCAACTGATCTTGCGATTGGAGTGATCACTCTTGCCCTAGGTTAGCGTGCGTTGGTGCATAGGATTTCGTACTAGATTGGACTGGCGGGGAGCCTTTCTATGAGAAGTGCAGACCATGTTGAATTCATGTGCGTGTTGGCCATCTACTCCTCGGCCCTCTATTGCACCTACCTTTGGCTGTATGACAGGTGGGCCAGCCACCCGTTGGGCCCACGTTTCATGCACCCAAAGGTAGGTGCAGTAAGTCAATGAAGCTGTGCCCCCCTCCGTGCCAGTGCAGTATAGTCATCTCACCGGACCTCTAGTTGGGGCCAAACGAGAGAACTTGATGTTTACTGGTTTATTGGTCTCCTTTGGATTTTGCGCCAAGTTTTGATCTTTGATTTAACTAATAAAATGTTAATGCATGTAACCAAAAATGTTGTGTAAGTCACCTTACGAAAACCAAATAATCCCAGAACACTTAGGCTCGGTACATTTACTCCCTCCTCATTTCTTATTTTGTGACATATCAACCAATGAGAGATGTGGGCCGTGCATGCTTTGAATGACTTGAGACTACCAAACATGACATGCAGTGGTTAGTTCATTGCATGTAATCCTATTAATTAGCAAAAAGACATTAAGTTATCTCGCCGATAGGAATAAAAAATACACCATGTATTTATTTACAGAGGGAGTAGTACATTTTCTGTTACATGCATTACTAGATATTGCTAGTCAAATACTAAAATCCAGATGGACGTGGTAGTTCTAGTAGTAGTACTACCAATGTAGTAGCACTGTACTACCCGTTGGTCAAATTATTACGTGCTACTCCTCACGGTGAAGTGACAAGACCCTGCGCCGGAGATGACACCTGAGTATAGGCGCCCTGTTCGGCATACCATAGTCAGCCTCACTGTCTGCAGTCACTATCACCATGGTTGTAGAGCTAGCCTTCTTACAACTAGCCGTGTTCGACATAATTTCCAGTGCGTAGATGCCCGTGCATTGCATGCAACACCAAGATTGGGGGTGGACGGCGTCGGCAGCGGCCATCGCGCCAGATTTTTCCATGGCCTTCTAGATGTGGTGGGGAGGATATAAGGTTGATTGTGAGAGACAAGGAGTTGTTTGTAAACAGGGAACAAGTGCGGGCATATTTTTGCAAAACTGGAGAAGTTTGATTTGTATGCGTGAGATCTAGATCCGATGGCTATTGGTGAAAGGTGGCAGGCACAACATCATCACCAACTCAGGACCTGTTTGATTCACAGGATTTTGAAAACGCATGAATAGGACACGGCAATATTACAAGTTTCAAACTGATATTACAAATGATAGGAGTAATGTTGCACCTACGAAGAGGGAATTACTAGGAAGTTTACGTAAGAACTTTCATTACTTTAGGTGGATGCAGCATTATCGTACAAACTAAAATCCACCGCCCTCACAAGTCACTAATGGGCAAATAAGTTTTCGAGTCTCTGGCCACTTGATGTTTCAAAAACAAATTCAGCTTCTGCGGAGACTTTGTCATTTAGGCTTAGACGCTTGCGGTGATCAGCACGCCATTCATTATTGCGCCAGAGAACGCCAAACCTCATTACCTTGAGCACACTTGCCTACAGAACAAACAACCTCGCCAATTTAATCTAAGATGTGCTGCCTCGATAGTCGATTAAATCAATATCTGTAAGATGGAAATCAAGGCAGAATGTTAGTGCAGCACATTTTTCACTTTCGGGTCTTTATTTATCTGCAAAAGAAGAGAACATATTAGAGCAGCTGGCTGTATAAGATTGCCGTGTCATCAAGAGTACCAATATCATTCGCTCATACGATAGGGTTGGCTGGCTAGTGATATTTTTTCATTCAATCTCTCTCTCTCTCCTCTCATTTACCTTGGAGCACGTGAAGAGCTTGGGCATTTGTTGCCTTCCACTATGTGGTTGATGCCATAGTTCTCAAAAGTATGCCACATAATATGCATCGATGTCAAATCAAAAGATTTGGCACCGCTCTCGCGATGTGATAGAGTTGGCACCGCTGTGCACATAGACCCACATGTATAAACAAATCAATCAAACCAACTACACCAGCCTCTCACTCTCCCAAACAAGTGTTTTATTGCCTCAGTCCTCTCTCTCTCCCACGCAAGTGTTTTTTCATTGCGCAAGTTAATTTGGCACCAGAGCAAAGTAGGTGATCCAGATTGGGGCACAAGGTGAGCAATGGAGGGGCATTGATGCCAAATGCATCACAAGTGAATTTGGCACGTGTTTTGGCCTACATACTGGAGGGCCGTTATAGCCCACTTTTGTACTACCTCGTATTTAGTATAAAATTTTGACCATAGATTTACCTAAGAAAATGCCAATGCATGTCAGTAAAAATTATACCATTTGAGATTATGTTCAAATATGAATCCAACGATATAGTTCTTAGTGACATGCATTAACATTTTGTGAGTTAAATCTATGGTCAAATTTTGATACTACAAAATAGGAAAGTAAACCAAGATGGAGGTAGTACTTGCTCTTAGGGTAACTATAGAGTTACTAGTCTAAGTTACTTTCCACTATGACTAGCCTAGGCTACTATAGTAGTACAACAAAAAAACGATGCAGGTGATCACGTGAGAAAAAATACTAAAAACATTTCTTTCGATGTAGTGCGTAGATGCAGTTTTGAACACTACACTTGTCATCGTAATTTGGGAAAATATGAAAAAATGGAGCTACGTTGGGATTACCATTTACTAATAGGAAAGAAGTTTCACCTCGATGAGTAGCTTCTCCGTGCACGGAAAGCATGTAATCCGACAACTTGATCCATATTGGGGCTTATAGATTTTATTACCAAGATCTTCACTGTGCGCATAGACTGGGTCAAGCCTGTGGGAATCATTTTCTGGAAGACGGTCGTAAATATGTCAAGAAGAAATTTAAAAATGTGAATTTCAAGAAGACAGAGAAGAAGATGAGTGTTGTACCTGAACGATTACGGATCCAATAAAGAGTTCGGAGAATTTGGTAGACGAGTACACCAACACTGTCAATTTCGGCGCATCAATGACCCTAATTTTTGTTGGACCTTCTTGATCTGATACAAGCAATCTCTCAAGGAAAGGCGCATTCTCAGTGACCTTAATGTGGAATAGCTGTAGTGATCTCTACCCAATTGATGTCTTGTTGCATGCCCAGCAAGTCACATAGATCCATCAGAGATTCATCAAGGCGATGTGGAGGCTAATGAACCCGTGGATCTACTCAAGACGAAGGTACTCGAGCACAGTACAGCTGCGGAGCAGGTGCTCCATAGCCTTCTTGGAGATGACAACGTCGAAGAGGTCAAACTGCTTGGGTTGAGGGAGAAGAAGGGCGGGCGCGGCATTAATCTGGGGAAGATAGCAGGGGCTGAAGCTGGTGCGGGGGATAAGAACCACTCGTCGAAGTTGGCTTGGACCTTGCAGTTGTACTGAACATGCGGATGTCAAGGCGTCTAGCTGGCCTAGGGTGCGATGAAAGGATCTTGGAGACTGCGGCCATGCGTTTGCAATCCCCGTCGCAGAGGCAGCTGTCGATGGTGAGGTTGAGGGGGACGAGGCGCTAGAGGGGGCACCACCGCCGGGAGAGAAGGGCGGTCCACACGGTAGATTTGGTGGGGAGGAGGCCGATGATGACGAGCAGCATGTCATCGGGGAGGCTGCTGATGAAGTTCAGGCTCGCCGGATGCGGTTTTGGCTCAAGTCGCCTCCGCTTGTTGGCTGCCTGACCGTCCATCTCAACCGGCTGCGACGCCGGTGTACACATGTGCTGGTGTGTGTTGCGTGCTGGGTGTGCGTGAGTCCGTCCTTTTGTGCATGCCGCCGTGCAGTGGTGAATTGTGCGCGAGTGCATCCTTCACATGTAAGAAGTGTCTCCTCAATGTGCCCTCAATTTACTAGCGTGCGGGGTGCTACCCCGTGTGGTTTCAACTTTGTTTACTTCACCGCGTGTCAGATGGGCTCAAGTTTACTTATTTTCACCCGCTGCCACATGGGCCAACACACGAAGATAGAGAATAGGGGCTGATAAGGCAGCATGTGGACTGGTTGACTGGTCAACTAAACAATATACGGAGCGATACACTTGTCGGTGTACTAAGGTAGGGGGTACCTCAGTACCCCAACTTGTGCACGGGCAGCCGCAGCTCCCCGCAGCTGGATCCACCGTATGCTTGCCGGAGACCAATCCGGCTCCCTACCAAGCCATTCAAGAACAAAGTGTACAAGGCGAAGCTTAAGAGCCCGGCAGGAGGAGCTTGCCGGGAAGGCCGTTCTGTGCTCAAGACTACATCACTCACGCAAGTCCTGGCGAGAGGAGCTCGCCGGGAGACCGTAAGACTACATCACGAAGACACGCCTCGGCGCTTCTCGCCCGGCAAGGGCCCGGGAGCGGCAAGTCACAGAGCCCGACAAGCTCCGGGCCCGCAAGATCGGGACCCGCAAGCTACTTGTCGGGAGAGCTGCGATGCGTGTTCGACTCCAGCTCACCGCCCAGCGCCGCCTTTTAGCCTTCTCGAGAGGCGCGTGGCGGGCGGCCGTGCTGCATGAGGGGTGCGGTGGCGCTCCACGGTGGTGGCTCCATCGCCGTGGCAAACGGAGACGCAAGGGCGGGAGCTTTTGGGGCGACGGCGACGGGCATTTAATGCTCTTGTCCCCCTCTGTCAAAAGTAGGTAGAATCCACTGTTCATGCACTGTTCCCGCACTGTTCCAACTACCACCTCTTTTACATTTTTAACCCTCTACCCTACGTTGACACCTGTCGGTGACCCCTTGCCCTATAAAAGGAGGCCCATGCACAACGTAGAGGAGGTTCCGATCATTCACTACTCTCGCGAGGGTTCCGACTCTCGCGCTCGGGCAGCCGCTACTGTAGTTCTTCAAGCTCCCGAAGCACAATACAACACAAAGCAGCAGTAGGGTTTTACGCGACCATCGCGTCCGGTTGGTAAAACCGCAGCGCGGCGATCGCCTCGATCTGCTCTCTCGCGCATCCTCCGCCCCGCATCAACCCACGAAAGGGCCGTCCCTCGCCCCATAGGTGCCGCGCCCTCCATCGGGGCCTCGACATCTCTGGCGCGCCGGTAGGGGCGTCGGGGCCAGCGGACCTGATCCGCGTCAGCGCAGCCGCGTTCTTCATCAACATCTCCGTTTTCACCAGCTACTTTATCGACAAGCTGCGTCATGGCTCAAGACGAGGGCCTCGAGGTTGCAGAGACCGTCCGCGTCTCACCCGCCGCTACGGAGCAGCGGTAGGCGGAGGAGACGCCCGGCGGAAGGGTGGGCACCGGCGAGGGCACTTTCGCGGTGCCACGAGATCTGTGGACGGGCGGATGACGCGCCTCGGCCTCCGTAGATCCCGCCCATCTCAACGCACGGCGACCCAGCAGCGCCGTGCCATAAGACGCGTACTTTCGCACGCCTGGGACAGAACATGCCGGGGCTCGCGGGACGCCCGGACCGCTGTCCATGCATGAGCAAAGCGAAGGTGCCGAGGAGAACTATTGCTCCTCCTATCGCTACTAGGGGTCCGAGCATGCTCGACCTCACGCCGCCGCTCCCGCTCCCCTACGCCCGCAAGCGTATCTCCTTGAGCGCCATGTTTGTCGCCGAGGACGCGCCATCGAGCTCTAAGTCCGGCGAGGGCGGCTCGTGCTTACTCCGACAAGCGCAGCTCCTCGAACGCTCTAAGCCCGGCGAAGACAGATCGGTGCTTGTTACGCAAACGCACCTCTCCGGAGTGCTGCGGTGCCGCCAAGAGTGCGCCATTGAGTTCCGCCAACAAGTGCAAAGAAGCAAGAAAAAGAAAAGCTAAGTCGCCGAGCCTTCGTGCCGAGCACTCCTTTAATTCCATGCTTTTATTCGTTATATCCCTCGTGCATTCGTCCTTTGTATGCGAAACCGGGCGCGGAGGAGCCTGCCTGTGGATGGTCGCACCCTTACTCTGCTTCGAACACGCTCAGCGAGTTAAGAGTGAGCGCGACCAACCAGCGCCTCGTTCGTTTCGAGCCTGTTCACAAGTTAAGCGGCGTCGCGACCGAAGCGGTAAGGTTGCTTGCCGGAAGCGGCACCAGCCAAGCGGGCTGCTGATGTTCCGCACTCAGCAAGTGTGTTAAGCACCGGCAAGTTACCTAGAAGCGTAGGGTGGAAGCGCGCAAAGGATGTAGGGCAGAGGGTATAACGTGGCGAGCTTTGCCGTGAGATGTCCTTGGTATGAGAGGCTTGTGCGCGAGAGGAGCCAAGTCGTCGTCCAGTTGCGTACTTGTTTTGTTTCCGAGTCCGCTCAACAAATACAAGTGTGCTGCTGCACCCTTATCTTGCTTTCGAGCCTGCTCAGCAAGTTAAGTGTCGCAACTGGCCCGGCAAGGTGGCTTGCCGGAAGCGACGCCACCAGCGGGCTGTCCCGCGGCAAGCGTGTTCGCCCCGGCAAGCTCCCCAAGAGCGTGAGAGTACAAACATCACGAAGGGCAAGGCACGACATTGTGTTGCATAGTCAAGGTTTATATATACATATGCATGAAATAGTTGCATGTCTACCTCAGTTGTTTTCATGACTAAATTTGCAGCAACAAGGAGGGACCGAAGGCCGCACCAAGCACCTAAGGTCCGCAAGCCCGGTCACCAGGCTGCGGGTGCCAAGGTTCTTCCTCGGCAAGCCAGCCTCGCTGGGGGCTGCGAGCGCCAAGATTCCTCTCCGGCAAGCCAGAATTGCTGGGGGCTGCAGTATCAGCTAAGTTTTTCATCCCTCGTCATGCATCCTCCTATGGGCCGGGAGATGCGGGCTGCGTCTTTGAACGGGCGTGTCTTGTAAAAACCCGTACGTGGAGGAACCGAGTTGTGGTCCAGTTGCGTACTTGGTTTGTTTCCGAGTCCGCTCAACAAACACAAGTGTGCCGCTGCACCCTTATCTTGCTTTCGAGCATGCTCAGCAAGTTAAGCGTCATGAATCGCCCGACAAGGTTGCTTGTCGGAGCGACACCGCCCGGTGGGCTGTCCCATGCCGATAAGCGTGTTCGCCCGGCAAGCTCCCGATAGCGTAAGAACACGCAAGGCACGCAGATCAAGTAAAAGACTCATCCGCAAGCTTTCCCTTTTCATTAAAAACATCCAATTTAGTACAAGTCCATAGAGGATGAAAAACATGATAGAGAGGATTACAAGTTCTTAATACAGCTAATGCCCGAGGGCTTACAATTTAAAAAGATAAGGTGCCCGTGATCCCTATCCTGTTTCTCTGTTGGGGAGTTCGGGAGGTAGGTCAGGAGCCCCGGCAAGGTAAGCTTGCCGGGGAAAGGAGACCCCGGCAAGAAGAGCTTGTCGGGGAAGGGCGAAAGGAGCGCCTAGGAGGGCGTGGCGGTGACGCCGCCGTGCCCCAGGAGCTGCGCAAGGTGACGGGCATGGGGAGGCGTCGACGGGGCCAGCGACAAGTCCCTGAAGCCCACGGAGAGCCACGGCGCGAAGACCCCAAGAGAACACCCCGGGGATCGGCCAGGAGCTTGGCGGAGTCGAGGCGAGGAGGCGAGCTTGAAGACGGGGAAGTGGGACGTCAGACGCTGTCGAAGGCTACTCGCCCTCGTGCTGCGACGTAGCGGCCTTGCCGCCACTCCCCCTCTTCCTCTTCCGCAGCCTCCCTACGCCAACCGCCAAGAAGACGGCCCCGGGGAGTTCAGAAGGCCGGCAACCCAGAAGATGGGGTTGCCGGTGGCGCGCGAGGCAGCGGTGTCCGACGTCTAGTCGGGCCCGCCATCCCCCTCGTCGTCGCTGTCGCTCCCCTCCTCGTCACTCTCGCTCGAGGAGGGGCCTTCGCTATCCGAGGAGCTGTCCACACAGCAGCGCACCGGGTTCCATAGTCGCCAAGACCTTGACGGCGAGGAGGTCACCATCCAATAACTTGAAATGGAGGGTGAACCCCCCGTCAAGCTATGGATCCGGCGAATGTCTTCCACCCTCGGTCGAAGAACATCACGCCGGGCTGGGGACACGACACTCACCCGAAAGTGCCGCTGATCCCGCAGCCCCTCGCGCGTAGCTCCATCACGTCGGGTGGATCCGGTCCCATCGCGTCCATAACGGGACCGGCAGCGGAGGCGGCGGCGAGGCGCCGGCGGCTTGATGAAGAACTCCCGGGGTCATCTCCGGTGTGGACCGCACCGTGGTCGAGACGCCGGAGGGGACGGGAGGCACATCACCACGACCGCCTCTCCCGCCGCCTCGGCCACGCCCTCGGCCTCGTCACGGCCGCGCCCCTCCCTCTCCCTCTCGTGGCGGCTCCACCGCCACGGGAGCGGATGGGGAGTGGTGCGCTGCCTAGAAGCAACCAGCGCTGCCACCGTCGAAGGGCCGGATTCCCTCCTTCCATGGCGGCAAGAAGATCGAAGATGAAGAGCGAAGGGAGAAGAGGATGAGTGTGGCCATTGTGCACCCCTTCCGCCTTTTTAAAGGGCGAGGTGGGGCTCGACCGCCCGCTTCGACCAATCAAGAGGCGAGGAGGCCGAGGAGCGGGCGGCTCGCCTTCTCCTCCGTGGACGGCTCGGTCTCCCACCTTCACCGCCCGACCCCGTGCATGAGGGCGCGTGGCGAAAAAGTGGAGCCGGAGCGACGGGTGAAACGACCCCGCCCTGCGCCACGATCACGGGGTGGACGCCTTAAAGGCTGCATGCGCCGCCCACGTCTCCCACGACGCCGCAATCGACGCGTGCCGTTTCGGGGGAGGCGGCGGATGCAGAAGCAGATTCGACGCGCTATGGGCTTCGCGTGTGCCCGTGCACTGTCTTGGGCCTGGCCCAACAGCGCTCGGCACCGTGTATGGCCCAGGCCCGGGGGCTCCTGTCGGTGTACTAAGGTAGGGGGTACCTCAGTACCCCAACTTGTGCACGGGCAGCCGCAGCTCCCCGCAGCTGGATCCACCGTATGCTTGCCGGAGACCAATCCGGCTCCCTACCAAGCCATTCAAGAACAAAGTGTACAAGACAGAAGCTTAAGAGCCCGGCAGGAGGAGCTTGCCGGGAAGGCGTTCTGTGCTCAAGACTACATCACTCACGCAAGTCCTGGCGAGAGGAGCTCGCCGGGAGACCGAAGACTACATCACGAAGACACGCCTCGGCGCTTCTCGCGCCCGGCAAGGGCCCGGGAGCGGCAAGTCCTGAGCCCGACAAGCTCCGGGCCGGCAAGATCGGGACCCGGCAAGCTACTTGCCGGGAGAGCTGCGATCGTGCCGCGACTCCAGCTCACCCGCCCAGCGTCGCCTTTAGCCTTCTCCAGAGACGCGTGGCGGGCGGCCGTGCTGCATGAGGGGTGCGGTGGCGCTCCACGGTGGTGGCTCCATCGCCGTGGCAAACGGAGACGCAAGGGCGGGAGCTTTTGGGGCGACGGCGACGGGCATTTAATGCTCTTGTCCCCCTCTGTCAAAAGTAGGTAGAATCCACTGTTCATGCACTGTTCCCGCACTGTTCCAACTACCACCTCTTTTACGTTTTTACCCCTCTACCCTACGTTGACACCTGTCGGTGACCCCTTGCCCTATAAAAGGAGGCCCATGCACAACGTAGAGGAGGTTCCGATCATTCACTACTCTCGCGAGGGTTCCGACTCTCGCGCTCGGGCAGCCGCTACTGTAGTTCTTCAAGCTCCCGAAGCACAATACAACACAAAGCAGCAGTAGGGTTTTACGCGACCATCGCGCCCGGCTGGTAAAAACAGCGCATGCAAGATCGCCTCGATCTGCTCTCCGCGCATCCTCCGCCCCCGTACCGAACCCACGAAAGGGGCCGTCCCCGGCCCCATAGGTGCCGCGCCCTCCATCAGGGCCCCGCGACAACACTGACATAGTGAGCGTATCGGTATAGAGAGTTCGAGTGAGAGGGGAGGCCCGTGAGAGATAGCAGAGAGAGAAGAGAAAGAGCTACTACCTCCGTTTGATAATGTAGTTCCAACATTTTTTAAAAGTCAAACTTTTGAAACTTTGACCAAGTTTATAAAGAAATTACTTATATCTACAATACCAAAGATAAATGATAGTATGAAGTAAGTACATGTTGCTATGAATCTAATGATCGTTCCAGATGTAAATGTTTTTCTCCACATATACCTGGTCAAACTTTTCTGAGGTTTGACTTTTCAAAACATCCATATGCTTATGGACGTGAGAGAGTCCCTAACTAGAGAGAGAGAGAGAGAGAGAGAGTGTAATAGAAAGAGTGAGTGAAAAAAGTGTGTGTGCATGTGTGAAAGAGACATGGACAACACATGATAAAAGTAGAGAAAAAGCGTGTGTGTCTATCACACATGCATCTTCGACAACGGAAGCAAGGTGAGGAGATAGTGTGTGGTTGTTTGCAACCGAGAGAGAAAGACCCCTAGCATGTGGCCAAGAGGGGTCTGACAAACAAGGGAGAGAGGTCGAGAGAGACGTACGGAGAAAATACAGACATGGGGAGGAGGGAGGTATGTTTGTCATAGAGAGATGCCCTAGAGATCGTGATGGGACTACATGGGTGGGAGATCGAGTGACAAGGTGTGTGCGCGACAGTAGAACCCCGAGAGTTATCGAGATAGACGTATGGATGGAAGGAGACAATACGTGTGTTCCTCATGGCTAGTGAGAGATAATCATACTTAGGGGGGGAGTGCTTACGCCTATGATGGAGTGAGGGATTATGGTACTTAGGGGGGCGCATGTCCAATAGAGAGAGAACAAGGGCGGAGAGTGTTGGATGGGTTTATATGTATAGCGCGAGCGAGACATGTGTACGTGTGAACCAGGGAGATATAAAGTTTGAGAGAGATAGAGGAGCCCCGATAAGGCTGAGTGGTGCGTCAGATAGCTGAGAGGGGGAAAGAGATCTTCCATCCGCTCGATAATGCAGTGCATGTGAATTTTTTAGAAGTCAAACTTTGGAAACTTTGATCAGGTTTACACAAATGTTATTTATATCTACAATACCAAAGATGCATCATACGAAACTACATCTCATGGTGAACCTAAAGGTATATGTTTGCCGTTCTAGATGTAATTGTTTTTCTCCACGTACATATGGTTAAACTTTATGATGTTTGACTTTTCAATAAATCTATATGCTATGGACCGAAGAGAGTGCCTAAGTCGAGAGAGATCAAGTGAGTGTGAAGGAGAATGAGTGTGCAAAAAGAGTATGTGTGTGAAAGAGAAAGTGACAACAAATGATAAATTAGAGAGAGGGTGTGTTTTTTCGTTTCTTACAGAAACACATCACGCATGCATCTACAAGATAGAAAGCCAGGTGAGAAGATACACGAAGATAGCTAATGTGTGATTGTTTGCAACGGAGAGAGACACCCTATAGCACATGTCATATAGAGGTCTGTCCAACAAGGAATAAAGGTCGAGAGGGACAGATGGAGAACATGGACGCATGGGGAGGGAGAGAGGGTGTGTTTGTGATAGAGAGATCCCCTCGAGATCGTGAGGGGACTATATGGGTGGGAGATCGAGGGAGGTGTGTGCACAATATAAAGATGCCCCAAGAGAAATCAAGATAGACCATGCACATGTTTCTGATGGAGACTAAGATTAGCTAGTCATATAAATATAGGGGGACTGCGTGTGCCTACAATTGAGTGAGAGACCATCATACTTGGCTAGCTAGGCATGAGATTGTGTGTGTGTGCGTGCGAGATGGAGAGAGAACGAGGGAGAGAGATAGAGTTTTTGATGGGTCTATCGAGTGCGAATGAGATATGCATGTGTATGGTGACCCAGGTAGATGGAGAGTTTGAGAGGGAGAGAGGTAAGAACTCCGAGACAACAGAGTGGTGCATGAGAGAGTTACGGGCAATGATCCAAAGAATTTGTGTGCGTACGATGAGTGCACCCAAGATATCCACCTTGGAGTAGAGAATCATACATAGTGTGCGAGAGAGATGGAGTATATATGCATGCGAACTACAAAGACCCCCCCCCCCCCACACACACACACAAAGAGAGAGAAAGAGATGGAGAGGGACCAACAAGGTTTTGTGTGTTGGATGCGTGCGACAGAATTGAAGATTGTCGGTGAGAGAGAGAGAGAAAGAGATGGAGAGAGAGGGGAGGGACCAACAAGGTTTGTGTGTTGGATACAGGCGACATAATTGAAGATTGTCGGCGAGAGAGAGTAAGAGAGAGAGAGAGAGAGAGAGAGAGAGAGAGAGAGTCCGGGAGAGGGGGAGGTCGCATTTTATGCATCAAAGACTGATATAAACAATGTTTCGATATAAACTTGCATTCAAATATTTAAATTGGAGAACATGTTGTCTGCAATCCGCACACGAACGGAGATATGCATATATCAAACAAGTTCAGTAATTTGACTTTCAACATGTTCATGGAGTACTATAATACTGTACAACATGCTACCTGATTGAGGTGTTCAATTTTGGATTTAGTTCACTATTTTGACCTGGTGAACGAGCTATTTCATTGAATCGAGATATTTTATTTTGGGTTTGATTCCCGTTTTTGAGTGGGTCAACTATATGTCATATAGTAAATCGCTAGCAATGAGCATGTAAAAACACATTACTCCCGAGCATCATCTCTCCATCTAAAAAAGAAGTGGCAAGCTAATATTTCAAAATTTGATTCGAATCGACTTGGTAAGTTAGACGTGGATGCTCGTTCTCCCAAAATTTGAACAAACTGTTAAACACCCTCTGCTCGGTGGAATTTGCCCGAGCAAATAAATGGGAGACGAGAAATTACCGGCCACTGTGGGACATGCATCAATTGTCCCGTTGTACATCAAGGGTAGGTTCATAACTTCATCCAAGCGCGCCTTCTCCTCGGCCGAAATGACATGTGCCAAATAATTCATAAACCATGGTCGGAAAAACACGCTCTCCTCGCTCGAAATAGCTTGTGCCCACTATTTCAAAAGACGCTCTCCTCTCCCAAAATCGCTCGCGCCCACTATATTTCAAAACACGCCCTCCTCGCCCGAAATCGCTCCCTCCCACTATTTGGGGAGAAGCAAAGTTACTCTACTATCCCTGACCCTCAGTACACAGACCCAAGCCGAGAAGCCTAAAGGCAGGGGTAGAACTGTAACACCCCCCCCACACACATTTCAGACAAATGTGTCCGTAAGACATGGTTCCACTCCCCTCCCAATTCCCTCCCCGTTCATACCTCGTGGGCACGAAATCACCTTCTCCCTGAAAGCTCCCTTCTCCTGAGCCGCAAAACCTCAGCCCCTCCTCCATGGCGCCCCCACCGCACCAGTTTCACAGCCGCCCTCCTCCCTAATGCTGGAGATGCTGTCCATTTGCTGTCGTGCACTGGGCCATGTGCCTCTTAGTCCGTGCTGCTGGAGTTACCTTGACGACGGCCGCGTGAACCGTACCGGAGCCGATTCACCCCCGCCGTTGTTCACGGTGCCGGAGCGGCTCCAACTTCGGATCCGTCCAGAGTCCCGACGCTGCTTCCCCGTAGACGTTAACCGTTGCAACATCTCTGCTTCCCTGCCACCGGTCGCCACCGCAACCGCGTCGGCCTCACCGACTCGGCAGCTGGAGATGCCTACTTCACTATGCCACCAGATAGGTCGCAGCCTCATCTCAAATCACTTTATTTAGGCGTCAATTGTCTGAATTTTTATTCTGGGCCAATCGATTCCCAATGGGAAGCAACACCCCTCGAGGCGGCGGAGCTCCTAGGCTGCCGGTTGGTTGGTGTCTAACATAAGGGTGCGGGGGCGCAAGTTCACCACAAAAGCATCTCTTAGATGGCTATCTTAGAGTTCCGTGGGTTGAAGGTACTGCCGCCGCCAGATCTGGATGACGACGAGTGTTTGTGGATTGGCCCGGGGGTGGCGCAACCACGACAGTGCGGTGGGGCGGGGAGCAGGGTTTTTGTCGGGGCCACGGACAGCGGAGGCGGGCTGCTCTGTCATTGGTCGCTGGCTCTTCGGGGAAGATTCCGAACAGTGTCAGCCGGGAGGCACAAGATGGCCATCAAGCCATCCGGCGTAGATCAGATAGTACCAAAATAAAATAAAAATGTGTGATCCCAATTTAGTCTTCAGTCAACAGACGTGTGACCACTCTCGTACCTTGCTGTTGATCTCTTAGGGTATTTCTTCAGATCAAAGAGATGTGTCGTTTTTAACATTATGCGTTATCTGCATCTTCAGCCACACCGTCTTCCGACTCACCGTCGGCTGCTCCAACAAGGGAAGCATACACTAGAAGGGAGCTATAGGCCCCACTCAACAGTTCCTTGCATCGAATGCGTGTGCCTGACATGGACAGCCACAACAACTGCAGGGCCATCGACAAGTCAGCACATGATGCTCGCTCCTATGGATGGCGGCCAGATAGGATGTACCCTCATCTTACTTGTGTGCAACATTTATGGCTTCGTTATTCATCTAAGCATGGAAAATAGATTATCACATTTCACTGTATATTCATGCTAATCTCTTACGGGTCTTGTTCAGGAGTTAACAATGTTCCATAGTTCAGCTAAGATACTTGTTCTTTAGGTAACATTGTTCCATAGTTATCATCCATCTGCCAATGATATCCCACAGGCTGGTGATTATAGTATTATACCACTTCCAGTATTACCTATGTTGTTCTTTAATACTTTTGTGTGCCATCTAGTTAATCTCGAGTACAAACGATACATATTCTGTAGCTTTCATCTTTGTTCTCCCTTTAGTTTTTGAGACCTGTTGCTGCTAGTTCACCCCAGTCCTACTATTTATGTAAATGCACATGGCACTCATTACATAAATCTAACTACTAGTTGTCTTCCATGCATGTCAGATATAATTGCACACACTGATATATCCACAAGAACCTCACGGAGCAACGTAAAGGCCAATAAACTTATGTCAATGATAGCCAATATGATGGAACATGTAAAGGCAGTTCTTCAGAAGACTTGCAGAAAGATGATGAATCCTCTTCATCCCACAAGGTCCTTGCTCTAACTTGGCCCGTGATATGGGTACAACATGCATATAATGTCTTGGAGTGTATGTACACTGTTGCAATGCCATGTGCTTAGCATGCTGATCATGCATGTAAATATGTCATGCCTTCCTATTTTTCAGTACCTATTCCATTCATGATAACATGTTTTGAAATTCAAGTACTTTCATTCTAGTCTATCGCAATGCCATCTGCTTAATTTGGACATCATGCTTCTGAATATCTTATGCATTGTTATTCATCAGTATGTACTTCATTTGTTTACCATACCATGTTTTTTTACATTGAAGTGATGTTCTAGTGCTCTGTTGCAATGCCATCTTAGTTTCCCAATCATACACGTGTATGTTGCCTTAGTTTTTTCTGTATGTATTCCACTAGCATACAGTTTTACATTCAACTAGTGTTTTTTACTGTGTTGTCCTGTCATATCCCTAGCTCTTTCACCATACTCCCTCCGTCCGGATTACATGTTGCCGAAATGGATAAAAAGGATGTATCTAGAACTGAAATACGCCTAGACCCATCCATTTTTTCTAGATGGAGGGAATACATGTCAATATGTCATGCCTTTCTATTCTTCAGTACCTATTCTGATGCGGAGCATCCTACGGACATCACCACGTCAAGAGCCCATTTGGCAAGTGACATGTGCGACATCTACTTCACATACACAAAGGTGAATCATCTCCTTTACACGTGCTCACTTGACACTCTCGAGGATGGTATACTACTTGACACTCCTTACGTGTGCATCCATAGGTATTGTCAGAGCTTCACGGATGTCAAGGAGGAGTGCAAGCGCCAACGAAAGACTACACCATCCGTGAGGGAAGCGTGGAAGAGAAGACGGAAGAAAGGAGGAAGAAGAACGGAGCAGGACTGGAGTTGCCCGGATCATCCGGACCCCCAGCCGGACGATCCGGACCGAGCCTGGATGATCCGGACGACCTCCCGGACGATCCGGCTAACGCGCCCGAAGACTACAGAACCTGCTCGACGAAGCCGGATCATCCGGACGGTCGCCCGGATCATCCGGACCCCCGACCCCCGGATCATCTGGGCCACCATCCGGATCATCCGGACCCCGCCTGCGTGCATGACTTGGGCCGAAGCCCATGTACCCCTTCGCCCCTCACTTACCCCTTCGCCCCTTGGGCTATAAATAGACCTCCTCCACCTCCTTTCTAGGGTTAGCAAAGTGATAGCTCATTCTTAGGTGAGCTTTGCTCCTACCTATCTCTTGAGAGAGAGACCTCTACTCCATTGGAGGCCAAGACCTCCATCTAGGAGAAGATCCCCTAGCGGATACAAGACCTCCGTCTAGGAGAAGATCCCCCTGCGGATTCAAGACCCCTCTTTAGGGAAGATCCATCTAGGATATCATCAAGACATCCTCTTGGAGATGAACCTTACCTTATTTGTTGTTCATGTACCTTGTGATCTTGTGTGTTTGATTGTCTAGTGGATGTGTGATTGGACTTGTTCTTGAGTGTTTCCCCTTGTGATTTCTCCCCGTTCTTCCCCGTGTTCATCGTGTTCTTCGAGGGATCCCGCTCCAAACGTGAAAGATCGACGAATTAGGGTTCCACCCTACATCATATGGTATCATGAGCCACATTGATCACGTTTTTGGAGTCCCTCCCACCGTTTTCTAGCCTCCTTTTGGTTGATTCCGTCCTAAATCCGAAAATCCCCACCAAAAATAGCCCCAAATTTTTTTGTGATTTGTTGGTTTGATGATGTTTTGTTGATTTTGATCCATGGATTTGCTTGGTTTCAAGTGGATCTAGCATCTCCCCAAGTTTCCCCACCTTCCATCCACGAAATCCCTCAAATTTTGCCCCGAAAATCATCCATTTCCGCCCAAAAATTCGTCCCCGAGAGGAAATCCCGAGCAGCTTGACTTGCCCGGATCATCCGAACCTTCTCCCGGATCATCCGGACCAAGCCCGGATCAGCTGGACCCTCTCCCGGACGTCCGAATAAATCGCACACCCAGAAAACAAAACCGGTGCTGACGAACCCGGATCATCCGGATTTCCTCCCGGATCATCCGGACCGAGCCCGGATCATCCGGACCTCCTCCCGGATCATCCGGTTAACCCTGAAACTGACACTGACAGATTTTTGTTTTGGCCATAACTAATTCATCCGAACTCCGATTTTGACGTTCTTTAGCTCGTTTTGAAGCTATTGACATCCCCCATCCAACAAAAATACCACCAACACCATTTGACACCATCAAAGTTTCAGAATTTTGGCATCTTTGCCTAGGGCTTCCACCATATCATCCGCATAGTCACCACCGACTTCCGCAACCTAACCCATTTTGTTCCCCATAGCATTTGAGGTTGTTTGAGTAGTAACTTGAGTCTCCTAAGGTGTTTCGGCTACTTAGGGACGGTTGCTTCTTCATCAACCACTACCACCACCACTTCCACATACCTTCCCACCATACACTCCGGCCACCGCCAACTTAACCCAATAGTTGTTTGAGCTTGTTTGAGTTGTGGCTTGTGTCTCCTAAGGTGTTTGGCTACTTAGGGACGGCAACTTCAACTCCGACTCGTGTATAGCCCATCATTCCATCCGCATTGCCTAGTGCAACACCACCACCGCTTTCCGCTACCACCATTTTGACATTTGTCATTTGAGATTTTGAGTTTGCGGTTTTTCCGTTTCCTAAGGTGTTTCGGCTACTTAGGGACGAGTCTCCATCATCTTGGTATCTACACCAAGAACACCGCCACTCATCATCGAAAGGACGGTAACCTTGACGACACCATTGTATATTACCTTGCAATTGCATTGTTAACCCCTAGCCCATTTTGCGTCACTTACCTATCGAGACTAGCCATTTGAGTATTGCCGGCAATGTTACTTGTGCACATTAGTAGTCCATACCATCCATCGCATACATACCATATCATCTTGGTATCATATCATCCATTGTGCCTCAAGTTTGTTCCCGCATATACACAATTGCTATCTTGGTTTGTGCATTGTACAAAAGTGGCCATAGAAAAAAAAAAGAGAAAAAGCTTTTAAGCAAAAAGAGAGCAAAGAGCTTGTAAGCAAGTGCCATAGCATCATACCCCATTGCACATAAGATTGTCAAATCTACATCATACGATATCATGCTTGAGAGAAACACCGGGAACCATACATATATAAGTTACTTGGGATAGAAGCTTATCCATTTTGCATATCATAGGTTGTGCACAAGTGTCATATCCGCCTATTGAGCAATCGTGCTAGCATCTCTCTTGAGTTGTGCAACACGAGCGTTTTGGTGGATTCCACATTTTGAGCTCATTCCTTGGTTGCACGACCCCATTTATCTATCCGTGTGTGTGTTTCCATGTACCTTTCATTGCTATTGGTCTACTAGTTTCACTTGCGAATTTGTGAATCTTTTTCAACATTATTGACTCTTGCTAACATTTTGCATCAAATTTTTGTGCCATTATCCTCACCGAGCTCTACCATAAGCCTTTACTTGTAGGTGTGAGTGAACAAGTCCGGTACCAGTTCCACTATTCTTTCATCTCACATTGAGTGAAACGAGATACATCCTCAACATTGGGAAAAGGTAACTTGGTATTGTTTATCTCATTTCCTACTCACCTCTACTCGAGTCTTGTGATGGATAGGCAAGGCATTTCACTTTCGGTCTACAACAACAACGACGAGTTCGATGCCATGAACAACAACTACGACGCCAAGATGGACAAGTGCATGGAGGAGATCAAGGCCCTCATCAAGTCCTACAAGCGATCTTCCTCATCTTCGAGAAGACGCTCAAGAGCACATCCTTCCGAGCTACCACCTCCGGCAAGATCACATCCGCATCGACACCATCACCAACAAGAACGTGAAGGTCAAGAGCTCAACACCGACAACCGCTCAACGACTTCACCATCTCCCTTGGCATCTTCGCCAAGCGACTTCAAGGCATCTTCGCCTACGGACATATGGCATCTTCGCCAACAAGAACCTCAAGACTACACTCAAGAGAAGCTACCCAAGCTCAAGTCCGCGACTTCCACGAGCTACTACGACCTCGACACCGACCACATGATTCCTTTCTATGGGACTCACGAACCCGAGGAGTACCTCGAGTGGGAGCGTTTGATGGATGACTACCTCAAGCTACATCAAGTTCCTGCCGAAGATCAAGTGAAGTGCGCCACAAGAAACTTCCACGACTACGCATTGGCATGGTGGCTTCACACACCTTCGAGTACTACGACATGAGTTGGCCCAAGACGAAGAAAGCTTTGCGGCGAGTTTGTGCCTCCAACCTACGGAACAACTTCAACGCCAATTGGAGAACACCACCCAAGGATCCAAGTCCATCGACAAGTACTTCAAGGAGATGATGATTGCCTTGCGACGAGCCGGCGTGGACGACCCCATTTCGATGAAGTTCCACTTCATGATGGGATTTCACAAAGACATCTCCAAGACCATCGTCCTCAAGAACTACAAGTCCATCGACGACTACTACATTGGTGCTCTCAAGGCGGAACAAGAACTCATGAAGGCCAAGGCTTCTCCACCCCAAGCAAACTTCACGGCGACCAAGCTCTACAACATGCATGAGGCTAGTACCATCAAGATGTCCAAGCCCGACGAGCTCCAAGACGATGCTCCCAAGGACCAAGCTTTGGAGGCTAGCGACAAAGTGGCGAGCAAGGATGATGCTTCCATCTTACGAGGCGAGAGAGATGATGTGCCATCTTCGGCCTTCATCCATGACGAGAGTGATGATGTGCCATCTTCGGCCTTCATCCACGGCGACCACGACGAGATGGTTGAGCATGGGATATTCCCTTCGACCACGGCGACGTATGATGACTTGAGTGACTTGTGCCACCATATTGAGAGTGAGAGTGACTTCACCACTAGCCCCATATATGATGAGTTGCCACATTTCCCATGTGAGGAGAGCACAACCCCCACCACTTGAGTGAGATGAGTGACTCCACCATACGTGAGTTTGAGTGCACCTATTTTGAGGGAGTGAGTGAACCACCACATAGAGAGAGTGAGATAGTTGACAGGTCTCGTGAGGCCATTTGCATTTCTAACAACTTGACCTCTACCTCTATTGTGTCTTCTCGTTTGGTGCTAGGTACCATTTATGATGACGCGCCGATCCTCGACGACTTCGTCCTCCCTTTGGACAAGACGATGGCCATGGTGGATTATGATGCACCGCCCACATGGTTCCATCAACATGAAGATGACCACCATTTGGTCTTTACCACCTCACCTACACCACTTGAGTGGAATGACAAAGGTAACAAAGGTGACGGTGATGCTCTAGTCCCACTAGTGGACATTCTTAACATTGATTGCTTGCATGATGTTGATCCATCTATTGCCATGTTTCATGCTAGTATGATTTCCCCATGCGATGATTTGCCCATTTATGATGAGTATGATGATTATCTTGTGGAGTCTATTAGTTGTGATGCCATGTTACATAGGATTTCTTGTGACAATTCTTTAGGTCACATCATGTTTGATAATCCGCTTGACTTGTCATATGCTATGCATGAGATCAACCATATGTCTTATTTGCAATCTCTTCATAGTGACTATGCATATGCCATTAAAATAAACCCAATTTGCACATATGGCATAGATGACAAGCCCATGGTTATTGGCATTTGTTTCTCTTGTGATGATATTGATATGCTTCCTTTGCATCATTTATCTCATATGCCATGCCATGACCACCTAAGCCGGATATGCATTGTTTTGGATGTTGTCCATTTTCTCCATGTGATGTTTCCGATATTGCTCATGAGGAGACCCCCATAGTTTCCTCATACATTTTAGGAGATTTTGATCCATCCCATCCATTGCATGATCCCAATACGTGTGTGCACCATATGCTCCCCATGAACAAACATGCTTTTGATGTGCCATATACTTGTTTGCTCAATTTGTGTCCCCATCGTGTCATACATAACAACTATTCTTTCATGATGGATGACATGTTCATATACCATGCCTCAAATTTCTTTGAGCATTGCTTATCTTGTGCTAACTCACACGTGCACATACACATCATGATGGATGATGTGTACATTTACCACACACACAATTTCTTTCGTTTGTGTCTCTTTTGTGTAGGTACCCATGAATACTTGTCAACTTCGCAATCCCACGAATTGACAAAACGAGCTCTTGAGAGCAATGACGATTTGGGATCCAATGGACTATCCTTATGTCGGGGCTTGTCTCTGCGGCCTCGAGCACCTATGGGGCACTGGGGGCCCCTTTCTGGTTCGGCAAGGGAGCGGGAATCGTGCGCAGAGCAGATCGAGGTCGGGCGCGCGCGGGGAGACGGGCAATTTTTACCCAGCTTCAGGGCTCTCCGGGGAGATAACACCCCTACCTGGCGCGCCAAAGATGTCGGGGCTTGTCTCTGCGGCCTCGAGCACCTATGGGGAACTGGGGGCCCCTTTCTGGTTCGGCAAGGGAGCGGGGATCGTGCGCAGAGCAGATCGAGGTCGGGCGCGCGCGGGGAGGCGGGCAATTTTACCCAACCGGGGCTCTCCGGGAGATAACACCCCCTGCTGCTTCGTGTTTGTTATTTGATTTTGCTCGGCGTCTGGCGTATAGTGGTGCTGTGGGTGTCGAATGGACCGAACCCCTTCTCGTGCGCATGGGCCTCCCTTTTATACTCAAGGGGGGATCCACGGTGGCGGCGTGGGAAGAGGGGTAGAAAAGTAAAATCGCAGGTAGGTGCAGCGAGTGCAACAGTGCCCTACCTAACTCGACGGCAGGGGACAAGGGCATTAAATGCCCGTCCGATCGCCCCAATAGTGCAGGAGGAGTGACCGTTAAGTGCGCCTCCGGTTGCCACGATGGCGCCTCTGTCAGCTCCGTTTGCCACCTCGCTCCGTATGGCTGCGTAGTGCCACGCCACGTGCCCTTGGGATGGCCTGGTGATGACGCGTCACTGGGTGCGCTGGAGTTGGGTGGCAGCCTTGCCGCGGCAAGTGCTTTGCCGCGGGCCTCTTGTTGCGCCGGCAAGCTTGCCGGCCGCTGGGCCTTGCCGGGGCGCGCGGGGCGCCGCGGCAAGTCTTCTGGTGATGCCCTGGTTGGCCTTCCCGGCAAGCTCCTCTTGCCGGGGCCTTCGTGTTCTTGGCTAGTACTTTGTTCTTGAATGGCAGTAATAAGGAGTGGTGGAGAGCCTTGCCGGGCGTCCGGCAAGCCTTGCCGTGGGGTGCTGCTGTTGCAGACGCGAGTTCGGGTACTAAGGTACCCCTACTTTAATACACCGACAAGAGCCCGGGCCTGGGCCATACACGGTGCTGCGGCGTTGTTGGGCCAGGCCCAAAAGCGATCTGCGAACGCGCGTGGCCTGGTCAGCGCAGAGCAACGGGCTCGCGCCCACCGTGCTCTCCTGCTGCAACGCAGCGTCGATTGCGGCGTCGTGGGAGACGTGGGTGGCGCATGCGCCCTTTAAGGCATCCACCCCCGTGATCGTGGTGCAGGGCAAGGTCATTTCACCCGTCACTCCGGCCCCGCTTTTTTGCCACGCGGCCCTCATGCATGGGGGTCGTGGGCGGTGAAGGTGGGAGACCGAGCCATCACGGGCGAAGATGGCGAGTCGGCCCCGCTCCTCTGCCCTTCTCGCTCCCTGATTGGCTGAGCAGGGCGGCCGAGCCCCCCCACCCCGCCCTTTAAAGGGGACGGAAAGGGAGCACAATAGTCTCGCACTCTCTCTTCTTCCTTCATCCTCAACTTCCGCTAATCCTCCTCCCATCTACCATGGAGGGAGGAAACCCTGGTCCTTCAACGGTGGCAGCGAGTGCGCCTCAGCAGCGCGCCTCTCCTATCCGCTTTGTGGCAGCGGAGCCGCCACGAGGGGAGAGGGAGGGGGCGAGGCTGGACGGGCCGAGGGCGTGGTCGGCGCTCGGGAGAGGCGGCGGGCGTCGCCTCCCGTCTCCGCCGGCGGCTCCTTTCCTCGGCGGTCCATCTTGAGCGATCCACAGGAGTTCTTCATCAAGCTGCGCCGAGCACCTCGTCGCCGCCTCGGCTGCCGGCCCGTTCGCGGCGCGATGGGCTGGATCCGCCGAGATGATGGAGTTGCGCATGAGGGGCTGCGGGATCAGCGGCACTCGAGTGAGTGTCGTATCCCCAGCCCGGCGTGATGTACCGATCGAGGTGGAAGGCGTTCTCCGCATCCACAGCTTGGCGGCGGGGTTTACCCTCCATTTAAGTTAATGGAGGCGACCTTTCGCCATCAAGGTCTTCGGGACTCGGCACCGGGCGAGATGCTGCGTGGACAGCTCCTCCGATAGCGAAGCCCCTCCTCGGCGAGTGGCGAGGAGGGAGCGACAGCGACAACGACGAGGATGGCGGGTCCGACTAGGCGTCGGGACTGCCTCGCGCGCCACCGGCGACCCCATCATCCGGGTCGTGCTGCCTTCAACTCCCGGGGCCGTCTCCTTGGGCGGCTAAGCGTGGGGAGGCTGTGGAAGAAGGAAGAGGGGTGGCGGCAAGGCCGTCAAGTGGGAATCTGAGGCGAGAGCCCTCGGCAACATCTTGACGTTCCACCACCCGTCTTCAAGCTCTGCCTCCGGCGCCTCCGTCTCCGCCAAGCTCCTGGCCGGCCCCCGGGAAGTTCTCTTGGTGTCTTCTGGCGCCCATAGCTCTCCTAGGCGCCCCTTTTGCCCTTCCCGCCAAGCTTATCTTGCCGGGGCCTCCTTGACCTACCTCCTGAACAGAGAAACAGGAGGGGGATTACGGGCATCTTATCTTTTAATTTGTAAGCCTTCGTGCCTTAGCCGTATTTAAAATCTGTAATCCTCTCTATGATGTTTTTCATCCTCTTATGGACTTGTACTAAACTGGGATGTTTTTAATGAAAAAGAGGGGAATGCTTGCCGGACTAAGTCCTTTACTTGATTTTGTGCTTTGTACATTCCCACCCTACGCTTTCAGGGGACTTGCCGGAGCGAACACGCTTGCTGATTGCGGGCGTCAAGAGTTTTGGCGGCGTTGCTTCCGGCAAGCAACCTTGTCGGGCCAGTTGCAGTGCGCTTGTGTCGTTGAGCGGACATGGAAACAAACCAAGGGCGCAACTCAGCCGCGACTCGGCTCCTCCGCGCACAGGTTTCTTTTTACAAAGCACACTCGTTCAAGGACGCGGCCCCGCCTTCCCCGGTCCACAAGAAGATACATGACGAGGGATGAAAAGAACTTATCTGACTCCGTATCTCCCCGGCGACCTTAGCTTGCCGGAGGAGGGATCTTGGCCTTCGCAGCCTCCGGTAACTCTGGCTCCGCCAAAATCCAGGTGCTGGTGTGCTCTTTTTTTGCCTTAGTTGCTGACGCCACGGCCGCCGTTAGCCCTGGCCCGTTGCAAAAGGGGCTTTGGCACTTGCAGCCCCCAGCAAAAGCTGGCTTGCCGGGGCCGGTGTGCCCTCCTGGCTTCTCCTTGTCACTGTAATTACAGCCATGAAAACAGCTGAGACAGTACTGTAACAAGTTCGTTATCCATATTTTATTTTACGTGCGATTTTGCAAAATGATGCCATGCTTTGCCCTTCGTATGTTTATACTCTACGCTTCCGGGGAACTTGCCGGCGCTAACACACTTGCTGAGTACGGAACATCAGCAGCCCGCTGGCGGTGTTGTTTCCGGCAAGCAACGTTCTCGGGCCAGTTGCAGTGCGCTTGTATTGTTGAGCGGACTCGGAAACAAAGCAAGGACGCAACTCAGCCACGAGTTGGCTCCTCCGCGCACAAGTTTCTCATACGAAGGGCGCCTTATGGCAAGGCTTGCTATGTTACGCCCTCTACTTCGTTATACCCTTTGTGCGCTTTACCCTCGCTTCGAGCAACTTGCGGCGCTAACACACTTCATCGAGTGCGGGACATCAGCAGCCCAGCTGGCGGTGTTGTTTCCGGCAAGCAACCTTCTCGGGCGATTGCGGTGCGCTTGTTTTGTTGGCGGACTCGGAAACAAAGCAAGGACGCAACTTAACCACGAGTTGGCTCCTCGCAAGACAGGTATTGCGTACAAAGGCGAACATACGAGGAACATAACATAAAAAAGCATGGAACTAAGAAGTGCTCTATACAAAAACTCGGACGACTTAGCTTTTCCGTCTTCGACAATTCGTCGAGGCCGTGCTCCTTCCCCGATCTCTCCCCCTTGTATGTTCTCGTCCTTACGCTTTCGGGGAACCCACCGGCGCAAACACGCTTGCCGAGCGCAGGCATCGGCCCATTGGCGGTGTTGCCTCGGCGGAAGAACTTCGTCGGGCTGGTTGCGGCGTGCTTTTATCGTCGAGTGGACTCGAAACGGATCGACGGCGCAACCTCACCACGATTCGACCCTTCCGCGCTTGGGTTCTTCATACAAGGTACGGATTTTCAGGGGGCACAACTCAAAAGTTCGAAGCTTGGCAACTTTCTTTGCCCTACTGGCCGGCGGAGCTCAATGGCGCGTCCTCGACGGCAGCGCGGCGCTCCGGGGAGACGCGCTTGCCGGAGTGGGCACCAGAGCTGTCCTGACCGGACTTAGTCTTTGGTTGGTCTACCTTTGCCTTCTCGCACTTGCCGGTGGAGCTCGATGGCGCGTCCTCGACGGCAGCGCAGCGCTCCGGGGAGATGCGCTTGCCGGAGTGAGCACCAGAGCTGTCCTTGCCGGACTTGGTCTTCTTCTTCCCCCGGGGAGCTTCAGCGGCAAGTGGCTCGTGCTCTGCTGCAGCCGCCGCTTCTCGGTAGATCTTGTCGGCGCAGATGAGCGCATCCCTCTTGTCGCCTTGGACAGAGATAACACTCATCGGACCGGGCATTTTGAGCACATTGTATGCATAGTGAGAGGCCGCCATGAACTTGGCGAGTGCGGGTCGGCCGAGTATCCCGTTGTAGGGCAAAGGGATATCGGCCACATCGAACGTGACCCTCTCAGTCCTGAAGTTCAGTTCGCTGCCGAACGTTATTGGCAATGTAATCTTCCCCTTGGGCTTGCTCCTTCCCGGATTTATTCCTTGAAAGGCACGGTTTCTTGAGCTGTTGTCGGGGATCTGGAGCTTTTTGAATCTTCGCGGAGGAAATCAAGTTTAGGCCGGCCCGCCGTCAACCAACATCTTCGTGACCTTGAGGTTGCGGATTGTTGGTGAGACCAACATCGGCAAGCACCCGACCGCAGTGATGCGATCAGGGTGGTCCTCAACGTCGAAGATGATAGGCGTGCCGGACCACTTCAGAGGCCTGCGTGCCTCGACGGACGGCTCTGCCGCATTCACTTCCCGCATCCACTGTTTGAGTTGGCGGTGCGAGGTGTCAGGGAGGCACCGCCGTCGATGCATAACACTTCTGTTGCCTTCTGAAACTCTTGATCATCGGTCTCATCTTCCTCCATCTCTTCATCCTCATCTTCATCTTCGTCCTTGTCGCGGCCGCGGGGAGGCCTATCTCCTTGCCGCGGCTTAGGCTTACCGCGGTGCTCTCCCCGGGCGGGAAGCTTCTTGCCGGATCCTCCGCCACCTCCCTGGGCTCTCTCCTTGTCGTGGCGCTCGTACTCAGCTTTTTGCAGCTCCGCCATCTGCTCTACTTTTTTGCAGGTTTGGAGGTCATGGCCTTTGGTGCGGTGAATCTTGCAATAACGCTTGCCGGAGCCGTCCTGCTTGTCGGCGGCTGCTACAGCCTCGCCGGAGTCGTCGGTTTTGGCCTTGTCGGAGCCGGCTCCGTTGCCGGAATGCTCAACAGCTAGCACATCCTTAGCTTTCCTCTTCCTATTGTTCCGCCTCCAGTTCTTCCTTGTCGGGGCGGCATCCTCGCTGTCAGATCCTTCTGCTCCGGCAATCTCTCCGGGGATTTTCCTTCCCTCCTCAGCCCGTGCACACTTGTCGGCCAGAGCGTAAAGCTCGCTGACATCTCTGATCTTGCACATCGCCATCTCCTCCATCATCCTGCGGTTACGCATGTTCTAGTGGAACGCGCTAATAACCGCGGCGGGGTGGGCGTCAGGATGTTGCGTTGCACTGGCTGAATCTTTGTATATACTTGCGAGGGCTCCCCTCATACGGGCGAGCAAGCTGGAGGTCACTCTCCGCCATGAGGCTTGTGGCCACCCGTGAAAGCGCCGACAAACCGATGGCACAGTCCGCCCATGAGGAGATGGAGCCGTCCGGCAAGTGCACGAGCCAAGATCTGACGTTAGGTTTGATTACCAGCGGGAAGTAGTTGGCAAGGATCTTCTCGTCGCGCCCTCCGGCAGCCTGCACCGCGATGGTGTAGATGCTGAGGAACTCCGACGGGTGTGTCCTGCCGTCGTACTTCTCGGGTACATCTGGCTTGAAGTTCTTGGTTTTGGGCCACTGGACTTGCCGCAGCTCGCGGGTGAACGCAGGGCAACCTGCCGCGTACTGCAAGTCGCCTGGTTCCCCCGGCGCTTGCATGTCGACAATTGGCCGGCTGCGCTGGTCAGATTGACGTCGCGTTTCTCTCCGACGCTCAATGCAAGTGCGAGCGTCTTCGTGTTGCCGTTCTTGGAGAACATGGCGCTGATCACGGCGAGTTCGCGGGTCCGACGACGCGGTGGAGTCGGCGTCAAGGTTGGTCGGGCGAGCTGGCGATCTTGGCCTTTGTGGCGGGGCGCCGGAGGCGCTTTTGATGGTCTGTCGGCGCCGGCCTGCGCCGGGGCGTCTTGCCGGGCCCTCGACGCGCTCGGCCGTCGGGGCTTGTCACCGTTGGTGAAGCCGATGAGGCTGTGTATGGCCATCCTCCAGTCGTCGATCTTGTGTGGCGCCGGAGGAAAATCTAAGCGGTGGGCTCGGGCGGCGCTTCCTCTGCTATCTTGGGTGGCGGCGGCGACGAGTGGCGCGAGGAGCGGGATGTGCTCGGACTCCCAACGGATTGGGAGGAGCAACACCTCGTCGGCGATCGCACCTCACTTGCGCCAAAGCATGCGGGCGTGCATGTTGACCTCGGCGCCCCGCGACCCACCAGCAGCCTTGCTCCAGCGAGCACGGTGCTAGGAGCACCGGGCGTTATTGACCTGCACCTCTTGGGAAGGGCGCGGCGTCTGCACCGTCGCCGACGCTTGCGGGGCCTTGTTCTTGGATCTGGTGACGACACGAGACCCACCGGCGGCACCCGCTCCTCCGCCGGCGTCCACTTCACTGCCTGCTTGCTCCGGTGGTGGTGGTGGAATGATGTAGAGCGGGCGGCCACCTCCGAATGCTTCTTCTTCGGTGGCATGTTGATGATGATGCTGATGTAGCACGCGTGGAGACCGGATCAGATGCTCACGATCTCAACGCCCCATACCTGGCGCGCCAAAGATGTCGGGGCTTGTCTCTGCGGCCTCGAGCACCTATAGAACCTGGGGGCCCCTTTCAGTTCGGCGGGGAGGCGGGGATCGTCTGTGAGCAGATCGAGGTCGGCAGCCAGGGAGGCAGGCAATTTTACCCAACCCGGGGCTCTCGGGAGATAACACCCCTACCTGGCGCGCCAAAGATGTCGGGGCTTGTCTCTGCGGCCTCGAGCACCTATGGGGCACTGGGGGCCCCTTTCTTGTTCGACAGGGAGGCGGGGATCGTCTGTGAGCAGATCGAGGTCGGCGCCAAGGAGGCGGGCAATTTTACCCAGCCGGGGCTCTCCAGGAGATAACACCCTCTGCTGCTTCGTGTTTGTTATTTGATCTTGCTCGGCGTCTGGCGTATAGTGGTGCTTGTGGGTGTCGAATGGACCGAACCCCTTCTCGTCGCATGGGCCTCCCTTTTATACTCAAGGGGGGATCCACAGTGGCGGCGTAGGAAGAGGGGTAGAAAAGTAAAATCGCAGGTAGGTGCAACAGTGCACAACAGATGCCCTACCTAACTCGACGACGAGGGGACAAGGGCATTAAATGCCCGTCCGGCCGCTCTGATCTTGAGGAGGTGACCGTTAAGTGCGCCTCCGGTTGCCACGATGGCGCCTCTGTCTGCTCCGTTTGCCACCTCGCTCCGTGATCGCTGCGTAGTGCCGCGCCACGTGCCCTTGGGATGGCTCGTGATGGCGTCCTTTGGGTGCGCTGGAGTTGGGTGGCAGCCTTTGCTGCAAGTGCTTTGCTTGGCCTCTTGTTGCTTGGCGGCAAGCTTGCGGTTGCTGGCTTTTGCCTGGCGCTGGGCGCCGCGGCAAGTCTTCTGGTGATGCCCTGGTTGGCCTTCCCGGCAAGCTCCTCTTGCCGGGGCCTTTGTGTTCTTGGCTAGTACTTTGTTCTTGAATGGCAGTAATAAGGAGTGGTGGAGAGCCTTGCCGGGCGTCCGGCAAGCCTTGCCGTGGGGTGCTGCGACTACCTGTGCACGAGTTCGGGGTACTAAGGTACCCCCTACTTTAGTACACCGACACCTTAACAACGTCCCCTTCGCGCAAGGACTAGGCGCAACTCCTCTACTTGGCTCTCACACGGCTATGGGCCATTGACCACTTCTCACATTATGCTCATTTTACCGTGTTCACTTTGCATGCTATGCTTACTTCTATGTCTTTGTCATGCAATTGTGACCCTTGTTTGCATCTACCCATGATTCTCCATTATGATATTCCTATGTGTATTTGCATGCTTGGTGGAGATACTTGTTGCTTTTGCCATGTTTATCAGGTGCCCCATTCTATTGATGCTTGTTATGTTGGGAGAGTCATGATGACCCATTGCTATTCACATATGGCCTCTCGCCAATACATTCATGATATTGTACTCATATCTTGCTTTCATGCTTGTGCTATGACTTGTGAATTATTCATGCCCACTATTTGCACCAATGACATGTTTGCCATGATTCCTCCTAGTATGTTGCATCTTCGCACTACTAGCTTGCTGGATTTGATAGCTATGAATGCTCGCTATATTGCACCACCCATGTTCCACTACTTGCTTTCTTGGGTTGATGACATATATGCTCGTGCCTCACACATGATGAACAATTGCTCTTTCCATTGTGTTGAGTGCCACGATATCTTCACTACACCCTATGCACGTTATGCTTGGATTGTCTTGCACTTGCCCCATGTGTTTAGACATTTCACTATATTTGGTGTTGTGAATGACTCTTATGCCTACCATAGATCGTTCATTGAGCACTTTATGCATGCTTGCTACGACCTTGAGGTAGATGCTTGTTCACTTATCACATATATTTGCATCTCTACCTCACATTTGCATGCTTGTTCCCATAATATACTTGATTGTGCTCAATTTATATGCTCAAATGCCATGCCACACTTCTTTGTCAAACCATATGCTATGCTTGATGACAACACTTGTTGGGTGAATCACCTCTTGAATGCTTGGTTTTGCTCTTACGACAACCACATTTGTTTTTCCAAGTGCTTGTTATCTTTGCTACTTTTGAAGGAATTACAAGACGGTGCGACATTGGAGAGTGCCCATTTGGAACTACAAGATGACAAATGCTTGGTGATCGTCCACTTCTACAGCGACATCATCTCTTTCCCATGGTGATTTGGATTTCGATCCGAGGTCGGATCTTTCCCAAGGGGAGGGATGATGCGGAGCATCCTACGGACATCACCACGTCAAGAGCCCATTTGGCAAGTGACACGCGACATCTACTTCACATACACAAAGGTGAATCATCTCCTTTACGTGCTCACTTGACACTCTCAAGGATGGTATACTACTTGACACTCCTTACGTGTGCATGCATAGGTATTGTCGAGCTTCACGGATGTCAAGGAGGAGTGCAAGCGCCAACGAAGACTACACCATCCGCGAGGGAAGCGTGGAAAGAAGACGGAAGAAAGGAGGAAGAAGAACGGAGCAGGATCGAGTTGCCGGATCATCCGGACCCCGGCCGGACGATCCGGACCGAGCCGGATGATCTGGGCGACCTCCGGACGATCCGCTAACGCGCTCAAGACTACGAGAACCTGCTCGGCAAGCGGATCATCCGGACGGTCGCCGGATCATCCGGACCCCGACCCTGGATCATCCGGGCCACCATCCGGATCATCCGGACCCGCTGCGTCGTGACTTGGGCGAAGCCCGTGTACCCCTCGCCCTCACTTACCCCTTCGCCCCTTGGGCTATAAATAGACCTCCTCCACCTCCTTTCTAGGGTTAGCAAAGTGATAGCTCATTCTTAGGTGAGCTTTGCTCCTACCTATCTCTTGAGAGAGAGACCACTACTCCATTGGAGGCCAAGACCTCCATCTAGGGAGAAGATCCCCTGTGGATTCAAGACCCTCTTTAGGGAAGATCCATCTAGGATATCATCAAGACCTCCTCTTGGAGATGAACCTTACCTTGTATCTTTCCTTTGTTGTTCATGTACCTTGTGATCTTGTGTGTTTGATTGTCTAGTGGATGTATGATTGGACTTGTTCTTGAGTGTTTCCCCTTGTGATTTCTCCCCGTTCTTCCCCGTGTTCATCGTGTTCTTCGAGGGATCCCGCTCCAAACGTGAAAGATCGACGAATTAGGGTTCCACCCTACATCATTATCCATCTCTCTGTTGTAGCATATTTTATAATTGAAGCACCATTCTTCTATACAAGGCATGCAAGGGGAAGACGACTATGTTAGAATCTGAAGGGTTACAAACAAGGTCTTTGCAATAGATCCAAACGCTAGGAGATAGTAAACCAACTCCAGTTTTTATAGATCTTGCTCCAAAGACAGAGAAACCCAACTCCTCTCGATAATAAGCGATTCGGTGGCCAAAGAACTAGTCCGCTCGATCCGGCAAAAATATGTCAACTCCATTCTAAGAAGCGTGTGCGTATCCTTGCATCATGAAATTTTATAGCATCTTGATCATATTTTCTACATGTTTCTTACCCATCTCTCTTTTAGAAAATAATCTTAATAGATACAAGAATTTCTACATTGGTATCGTCTGTGAGGAAAGATTCTTGCAGGAATTCTCTGTGCTCAAATGCAGATGTAAGTACCTGTTGTATATCACTATATTTTTACATCAACATGTATTTTGTTAATCGGCATGAATCCAACCTTTATCTGAATTAAATTTAGTTCTAGCAAAATATATGATTAAAGGCCACAATGTTGATTTTTGTAAGGAAAACTGCTTGGTAGTTTTGCATCCTGAGCTACATGAGTGTACTCTCTCATATCAGTGGGTTTGAATACTTTGGTTCTGAAGTGGATTTTCAGTGTTTTTTTACTGTGTTGTCCTGTCGTATCCCTAGCTCTTACATCATACTCCCTCCGTCTAGGTTACATGTCACATAAATGGATAAAATTGGATGTATCTAGAACTGAAATACGCCTAGACCCATCCATTTATTTCTAGATGGAGGGAATACATGTCAATATATCATGCCTTTATATTCTTCAGTACCTATTCCATCTCTGTTGTAGCATGTTTTATAATTGAAGCACCATTCTTCTATATAAGGCATGCAAGGGGAAGACGGCTATGTTAGAATCTGAAGGGTTACAAACTAGGTTTTTGCAAAAGATCCAAACGCCAGGAGATAATAAACCAACTCCATTTTCATAGATCTTGCTCGGCACAAAAAACCCAACCCCCCCGAGGAGTCTGGACTAGGGGTGTCCGGACAGCCGGACTATCATCGTCCACGGACTCCAAGACTACAAAGATACAAGATTGAAGACTCCGTCCCGTGTTGAATGGGACTTTCCTTGGCGTGGAAGGCAAGCTTGGCGTCTGGATATGTAGATCTCCTACCATTGTAACCGACTCTGTGTAACCCTAGCCTTCTCCGGTGTCTATATAAAGCTGGAGGGCTTTGGTCGTGAGGACACAACATACATTACAACAATCATACCATAGGCTAGCTTTAGGGTTTAGCCTCCTTGATCTCGTGGTAGATCCACTCTTGTACTACCCATATCATCAATATTAATCAAGCGGGGCGTGGGTTTTACCTCCATCGAGAGGGCCCAAACCTGGGTAAAACATCGTGTCCGTCGTCTCTCTGTTACCATCCGCCTAGGCGCACGATTCGGGACCCCCTACCGAGATCCGCGGTTTGACACCGACATTGGTGCTTTCATTGAGAGTTCCTCGTAGCCGTCACCGATAGGCTCGATGGCATCTTCAACCAACAACGCTGTCGGTGAGACTTTTCTCCCGGACAGATCTTCGATTCGGCGACCGCCGCTGCGGGCTAATTCGCTTGGCCATCTGGAGCAGATCGAAAGCTCGCCCTGGCCGTCGGTCGATTCGGAAATCTAAACTTCACGGCCGACGTCCACGGAGACTTGATCTTCGATGGGCTCGAGCCACGATAGCGTGCCGCCTTTGTCACGATGGGCATGATCTAGCTCTGCCGCCGAACAGTGCCCTGGTGGCCACACACGAATCCGCTTCGGCCTTTAGTCCGGAGCCGATCGGCCAGATCGAGGACCGGTGGATGGACACCGCCTCGTGGGCTTCAACTTCCACGGCGATGGAGTCAAACACTAATCTTGTCCCCCGCGAAACTTGTGATTCCGGTGCGGACTCCTTGCGGACTCTGAACCTCCACGCCCTACCAATCGATTCGGATTGGGCGCGGTTATGGAATTCACCGCGCGGACATCTTCAATACTCGCCCTTTGGCGACATCCTAAACTTCGCTAAAACATCTCTCGTTATTGGGAGAGTCTGGCGGACTATGGCGGGATGGTTGAGATCTGGACGATGAAGAAATTGAGCCCACCCACCACCCACTTTGTAGCCTTGTCGGCGATCTAACCGACATGCTAGACTACGACTCACGAAGACATCGGCGCTATGGATGGCGATGCGGGAGGCGAACAGGAACCAGCGCCTCTGAGACGCTTTGGAAGACCACCTCGTCATCGACATATACATGGTGGACACCCCAAAAGCGGGATGGCGAAGAAACAGTGAGGCTGATTCTTTAAAAAACAGCCCAAGCACCGGCGTCGTGGCGCCGCTCTAAATCCGCCACAGCAAGAATGGAGATTCGGCGGAGGAGATAATAATACCCCGAAAGTGCGAAGACAACCCCTCGGCGAGGACTCAGCATAGGAGGATCACGAAGCAAGCCCTCACGAGAGGCGGCGATTTAAGAGGTTGAGGATTATAACTATATGCCTCCCTCGAAGATGAGGCAAGCCTCAGCGACAGCCAATTAAATCGTGCCGAGATCCCGTCGAACAAGGCGTTTTAAGCGCGGGCTTATCGCCACGGCAAATAGCCTAAAGAAAAAGCAGCAGCAGCTTCAAGCTGATCGGGATCTGGCTGGCGATCGATGGACCGAGGTCCTCGCGTCAAAGTATAAACTTCGAACGCCCTCAAAAGCTACCCAAGGCGCAAGCTGCTCCCCCGATTAGAGGAGTAAGCATACATACCTCCATCACCAGCGCACGATACGGCTGACCGACCACCCTGTGGTCGTGACAGAGAGGCATCCAGTCGCCCAACCAAGACCGTACCCCGACATCGCTCCAAAAGTACGAAGCCAAGAGGGAACGCGCCGGACTTGCGAGATATATTGGAGGACAAAGAAAGGCAATCCAGATCCATCTACGGATCACGTGGGCGCCCCACGACCCATGACGAATACCGTCGCGCCGGATACAATAACCAACGCCGGGTCGAACACAGCAGACAACGCTCTCTCGAGCTGCGTCGTGATATTGCTCAATACAGAGGCACCGCACACCCGCTATGCTTCACTGACGAAGTAATGGATCACCAAATCCCTGAAGGGTTTAAACCCGTAAACATTGAATCCTACGATGGCACAACAGACCCCGCGGTTTGGATTGAAGATTATCTTCTCCACATCCATATGGCCCGCGGCGATGATCTCCACGCCATCAAGTATCTCCCACTCAAACTTAAAGGACCAGCTCGGCATTGGCTTAACAGCTTGCCCGCAGAGTCAATTGGGTGTTGGGAAGACCTGGAAGCCGCATTCCTCGACAACTTCCAGGGCACGTATGTGCGACCACCAGACGCTGATGACCTAAGCCACATCATTCAGCAGCCAGACGAATCGGCCAGACAATTCTAGACACGTTTTTTGACAAAGAAAAATCAAATCATCGACTGTCCGGATGCAGAGGCCCTTGCAGCCTTCAAACATAACATCCGCGACGAATGGCTAGCCCGGCACCTGGGATAGGAAAAGCCGAAATCCATGGCAGCCCTCACATCATTAATGACCCACTTTTGTGTGGGAGAGGATAGCTGGCTAGCTCGCAGCAACAATCTCCGTAAAAATTCTGGCAGTCCGGATACCAAGGACAACAACAGCAGGTCACGTCGAAACAAAAACAAAAGCCACATTAACGGCGACGATAAGGAGGATCTGGCGGTCGGCGCCGGATTCGAGCTCTAAACCAGTCAGCGGAAGAAGCCATTCAAAAGAACCACTCCGGGTCCGTCAATTTGTACCCAATACTCGACCGCTTATGCGGATACATGGCACCCTGAAAAGCCCACTAATCACACTAATAGAGATTGCTGGGTGTTCAAACAAGCGAGTAAGTTAATTGCGAAAATAATGACAAGGGGCTAAATAAGCGGCGGCGAGGAGGAGACCGACCGCCCGAACAATAGAGACGAAGGGTTTTCCCCACAAGTGCGGACGATGAATATGATTTCGCATAACCCATATACCCAAGAGGAGAGGAAGTGCGCACTAAGGGGCGTCTATGCGATGGAGCGATCGCCCCAAAGTTCAATCCATGGTCCTCTTGTCCGATCACTTTCGATCGAAGAGACCATCCGACCAGCACACGCCATGGAGGATTCGCCGCATTGGTTTTAGACCCAATCGTCGATGGATTTCACCTCACGAGAGTCTGATGGGCCGGAGGTAGTAGCTGAAACCTGCTTTATCGGGATACTGCTGCGGAAGATGGGCATAGACCGCACAAGGATTAAACCTACAAAGACAACCTTTAAGGGTGTCATACCAGGTGTGGAAGCCAAGCTGTCTGAGCTCGATCCTGCTGGAAGTGGTCTTCGGATCCGGACAATTTCGGAGCAAGGAGTTAATCTTGACATAGTCCCGTTTCGCAGCTGCTATCACGCTGTGCTCCGACGAACCGCGTTTGCAAAATTCAACGCGGTGCCGCATTATGCATACCTCAAGCTCAAGATGTCAGGTCCTCGTGGAGTCATCACGGTCAATGGGAATCTGAAGCGTTCCCTCGAGCGGAGGAACATCTGGCTGCTCTCATGGCGAAATCTGAGCAGCCTTTTGAGGCAATTCTCGAGTCCGGTGTTAAGCGGCGGATACAAAAAGCAGCGCGAAGCAATACCAACCAAGACCACTGGCGCGATCGAACCGCAGCGTAGCAATGCGGCCCTAACCCCGTCAGCGTGATTGCAGAATAACCCTCCTTGTACATCATTATGCTTTGGAGATACCATGGCGCGGGGAAGGGCACGATCATAATGGACCCAGTGCGGTTCGACCACACAGGGGCTCATAAGTCGCCCCTCCTTTTTTTTATAATTTTTATTTTCCTTCTTTGTGTACACAGGACTCCGTTAACCAGAGGCCCTGTCCGGCGGTGAACCTGCCGAACTCATGATGCAACAACCAGGGAAGAAAGAAGGCTGCGACGAACACTCAGGTGGTCTCAATTACGAGCATTAAATTCGATTATATACACCAAGTCCGCAGCTCAACCCTGGAGGGGGACATGTTTAATTAGTCCAAATCCCTTGCTTATCGCACTATTTGTATCAGTTCGCACTCATAGCAGACTTTCTTTCATAAATAATTGTCGGTGTCAAAACCGGCGGATCTCGGGTAGGGGGTCCCGAACTGTGCGTCTAGGCGGATGGTAACAGGAGACGAGGGACACAATGTTTTTACCCAGGTTCAGGCCCTCTCGATGGAGGTAATACCCTACGTCCTGCTTGATTAATATTGACGATATGTGTAGTACAAGAGTAGATCTACCACGAGATCAATGAGGCTAAACCCTAGAAGCTAGCCTATGGTATGATTGTTGAGATGTAATGTTGTGTCCTACGGACTACGGCCCTCTAGTTTATATAGACACCGGAGGGGCTAGGGTTACAGTCGGTTACAATGGTAGGAGATCTACATATCCGTATTGCCAAGCTTGCCTTCCACGCCAAGTAAAGTACCTTGGGACACGAGCGAGTCTTCAATCTTCTATCTTCGTGATGCAGGAGTCCGGCGGATATCGATAGTCCGGCTATCCAGACACCCCTAGTCCAGGACTCCTCGGTAGCCCCGAACCAGGCTTCAATGGCGATAAGTCCAGCGTGCTTGTAGTCTTGGCGTTGCAAAGCGGGTTCTCCTTGAATTTCATGTTCTGCCGAACAATGTCGGCTTTACCTCGAATCTTGTGCTTCTTGGCTTCTCGCCAAATTATGGCCCTCTTCCACGCGTCGCACGAATCGAAAAGCCAGGAGCCTTTACATTTCACCCCGGGTTGTGCGGGTCACCAGCCTATTAAAGGGACAGGGATCCAGATCCAAACCGCACCATCCTCCTCCTGCGTATACCCATCGAAGCGCCTCTGACTCTGAAATCCATTCCACCATGGATCGTCAACGCGGCTCTTCCTCACGTGCTCCCAGCCCATCGCCGGGTGATTGGAGGAGGTTCTCTATCTCGCCTGTGAGCTAGTAAAGCTCCAAAAGAGGATGGCTCCTCCAGCCTTCATGGTTCGGTCGAGCCGGACTGGTTACTGCTCGGGGAGGAGCCAGGCGGAGGACAACCCAAACCCCAACAAGGGGGCGGGTGTGCTTTGTCCCTTATCTAATAAGGGGGCTCGGGTTTCCAATACACCCGTTCCTCCACGGGCTCCTGAAGTTCTATGGACTTCAGCTCCATCACCTCACGCCCGCTTCTGTGTTGCACATTGCGGGCTACGTAGCTCTTTGCGAGCTATTCCTGGGCATCGAGCCCCATTTCGCATTGTGGAAGAGGCTATTCTGCCTCGTACCCCGTTCTCACCAGGGGTCCATATATCAAGTGGGCGGCGCCGAAATATGGTGCATCATTTGGGACGGATACCTATCCGGCACCCCAAGAAGGCGTCCGGCGCCCTCGGGTGGTTTATATAGTAGGCGCTCCGTTGCCGACCCAGTCCGGATCGGCCTCCGGAGTTTGATGCCGCTCCCTTGAAAAAGCGCCTCGGTGGCGCCCATGAGCCCGTTTGGAGGAAGACAAAAGCGTCCATTACGATGGGCGGATAAGATTAATGGCTCATTCGGTTTGACCATATTCGAGTCATGGTGGCGTGCATCAGCGGGGTGCAGCGCTGCAATATAGAGCCACCCATGTGGGATTTCAGCGGGGAAAACGGCGCTACCGGCACGGCCGTAAAGGGCGGATTCGACCGAGGATCTGGTGAAGATCCTATCCGGCTGTACAAGGGGAGAAGGAGAATTCTTCGTCCGAACCCGTGAGCGGGTTTTCTATGGTCAATCCACGAGGATGGGTAAGTGAATGCCTCAAGAGGGCTTTTACCCGTATTTTGAAGTTTAAGCTTCTCATGTTATGTCTTGGTGCAGAGTCTATGCCGGATTGTGGAGGACATGGTGAGTCCGCTCCACAGCCACGAGGACCGGAAGGGTCCACAGGTCGACCTCGAAGAGGATCCGGACCTTGGGGTGGAGCTAATCGGCGGGGTGTATCACCGGCTAAGCATTGATGATCGCTAGTCGCCATTGGCGGACTACCCGGGCTGAGTTCGGCATCCCAGGTGACCAAGACCAAAGTCCGGACACCGTTATTTTATCCTTGCCTATTCTGACCTTCGCAAATGATGGTATTTTACAGGAAGCGCCATTACGGCAGGAAGCCGAGCTGCGGCGGCCGACTTCTGAGGTCGGGCGAACCAGCGGGAGGAAAAGGAGCACCGTCTTGGCGGAAGCGTCGCCCGCAGAGGTATAGCTCGCTTTTGACCCTTCACGAGCAATGTTCCGAGAAATTTCTAAGTGCTCGTGATCTTCATAGGAGAAAAGTGCTCGGCGGACTCGAGCACGAGAATCCCCAATCAACTCCGCCAGGCTCAACGCCCGGTGGAGGGGAGGCAAGCGCAAGACGCGAACGGATCCTACTCCAGCGGAAGATACCGACAGACTATCCGCCTGGCGTCGGAGGTGGAGCGCTATGAATCATAGACGCCGCCGGACAGTTCTTCAAAGGCGTACTTTTCCTGAGGCGGGGATCGCATCTCGGGCTGCCCAAAATGGTTTTACGAGCCACAGAGCAAAGTATGTTAAAGACATACGGGTAAGGGAAATTTAATGGTTGTATACACCAGTAGCCCCGAGACTTAAATTAGTTATGTTAACTGATTTAAGGATCATGTAAACTTTCAGGCTCTTAACGAGAAGAACGCCCAGCTGTCCCGGGAGCTGCAAGATTGCAAGGCCCAACTTGAGGCCGCACTTGCTGCCGCAGGAGGAGACGAAAAGACCCCTCCTGGTAACACATTTGTATAAATGAATATAAGCTGTCTTGGCGGCGTGCGCGTGAGTCTAATAATGACCATTGTAGGTGCTGCGAACAAGATCCGGACAGGCAATCGCTACTCTGAAAGTGCAACTAATCCCGGTGGTTTTGGTAATTAATAACAACATATATATCATTGAACTAATAGTTTCTTGAGAATCATTTCAGAAAGTTCGATGATATGGGTATGGCTATATTGAAGATGTGGACCCCTCAAAATGCTAAGGCAAGCATTGGCAAAAGCTCAAGACTCCATTTTGGTTTAGTGATCCAAGATCACATTGAGTCTATAGGAAAGCCAATACTATTAAAAGGGATGAGGTTATGATAATGATCTGGTTGCTCAAAGTGCTTAGTGATCTATCTCCCAAACTATCGGCAATCTTTCATTCCAACATACACTCATAAGTAATCTCGGTCCCACCGATTCCATAAACTTCAGTCACACCGAGATGAACCACCTCACCATATAGCCAAACCCTAGAAATTTCGGATTTTCCGATTCGAACTCGGTCTCACGAAACTAGTGTTGCCAAGCACGTAACCTACGTCATCAAATCGGTGTCACCAAGATGATAAAGTCGGTCCCACCGAGATTGTCAAACCCTAGTCTTTGGAAGAATCGGACTCACCGAGATTGTATTTTCGGTCCCACGAAAATCCCAACGTTCTAAGATTTGAACTTTCGGTCTCACCGAGTTGTCAACTTCGGTCCGACCGAGATTGGTCAAATGTGTGTAGCAGTTGGATTTTGTGTGGAGGCTATAAATACCCTCCACCCCTCTTCATTCGTGGAAGAGCCATCGAAAGAACTACCACTCCTACCTTACATTTACGAGAAGAAAACTACCTACCCTTGTGTTGAGATCAAGTAGCTCCACTCCCACCATATGAAGCTTGATCTCTAGCCTTCCCAAGTTGCTTTCCACTCAATCCTTTCTTCCACCACAGCCAAATCAGTGAGGAGAGTTGAGTGTTGGGGAGATTATCATTTGAAGCACAAGAGCAAGGAGTTCATCATCAACAACACCATCTATTACCTTTTGGAGGGTGGTGCCTCCTAGATTGGTTAGGTGTCGCTTGGGAGCCTCCGTCAAGATGTGGAGTTGAACCAAGAAGTTTGTAAGGGCAAGGAGATCGCCTACTTCGTGAAGATCTACCCCGAGTAAGGCTAGTCCTCCGTGGGCGTAGGCCATGATGGCATAGACACATGTGCAATTTACTTTCCGCTGCCAATACTCTGGAATTGCATGTGTAGGGTGATACTTGACTTGATCATCATTGCGAACTTGCCAAAAACTTGTCTTTATCAAAAGGCTAAATTTTTATATTGTCAAGTAGTCTAATCACCCCCCCTCTAGACATACTTTCGATCCTACAAGTGGTATCAGAGCTTTGGTCTCCATTGTATTGGTTTCCATTGCATTGGACTCCATAAGCTTGGTTTCACAACCTAGGAGAGTATGGCGTCTAGTGAGGGTAATTTTCGTAGAGGTCCTTACTTTGATGGTTTAAATTTTGCTAGTTGGAAGCATAAAATGAAAATGCATATTTTTGGACATAACCCTGCCGCATGGGGCATTATTTGTGTTGGCTTGCAAGGTGAGTTCTTCGAGGAAGGAAAAGTTCGGATCGTGAAGCTATAGCGATGAATTGCGGATGTTGCAAAACAATTCTCAAGCTTGTGACATTCTCTTCAATGCTTTATGTCGAGGAGTTCAACAAAATCAGCCGTCTTGAGAATGCAAAAGAGATTTGGGATACTTTGGTGAAATGCACGAAGGTACCGAGTCCGTGAAGGAATCAAAGCTAGATGTTCTTCAAGGTCGACTTGACAAGTTCAAGATGAAGGAAGGTGAAGAATTCGCTGAAATGTACTCTAGGCTTGCTCTCATCACTAATGAGATTGCCGGCTTAGGAAGCGAAGAAATGACCGACCGATTCATCATCAAGAAGATTCTCAGAGCTTTGGATGGAAAGTATGACACCGTGTGCACTTTGATCCAAATGATGCCAAACTACAAGAATCTCAAGCCTACCGAAGTCATTGGAAGAATTGTTGCTCATGAGATGACACTTAAAGATAAGGAAGAGCTTTAGAACAAGTCAAGTGGTGCTTACAAAGCTACATGTGATGCTCCCACAACCTCAAGTGACAAGCTAGTTTCCAATGAAGAGATAAGCCTAATGGTGAAGAACTTCAACAAATTCTACAAGAGTAGAAGCAAGGAAAGAAGCTCAAAGTCTAGATCATATGATGAAAAGAGATCTTCTAGTCGTGATCGAAACTGCTACATTTGTGGAAGACCCGGACACTACTCAAATGAGTGTTCGGCTCCCCACAAGAGAAGAGAAGAATCTCCAAGAAGAAGAAGCTCAAGAGAAGAGTCACCTCGGAAAGAGAGAAGGAGTAGAGATGATCGTTATGAACGAAGACCCTCTCGGAGAAGCAAGGATTCGGAGAGGAAAGACAAGTCATCAAGGAGCTACACAAGAAGAAAACATCAAGCTCATGTAGGTGAATGGGTCTCCGGCTCCGACTCCGACAATCACTCCGAAAGAAGCTATCACTCCAACTCCGACTAGAGTCAAGATGAAGGTGTTGCCGGTCTTGCTCTCGTGTCCTCCAACTCCAACTCCTATGACTTACTTGATTCACCAAATGAGGGAATTGGAAGATGCTTCATGGCTAAAGGCCCCAAGGTATCACACCCTGAATTTATTGACTTTGATAGTGATGAGGATGACTTGCTTGGTGAAGATGAGCTTTTACATGATAAATCTAGTGAGCCAAGTAATGATGAACATGCTAGTAGTCTTTATAGTCGAGAAGAGTTGAATGACAATGCTATGAAGGAGATTGAGCGTCTAACTAAAGAACTAAACACTCTTAAGTTAGCTCATGAAACAACTCAAGAAGATCATAGAGAGCTCCTAAGATCTCATGAGAAGCTACGCTCGAGAAGCTCAATCTAGAGCAAGAACATGAGTTTCTAAAAGCTATCAATGGCGATCTTGAAAGAAGAGTTCTTCATATCTTGCCAAACGACTTCTCTTGTCTAATTTCTTGCCACCTATTAAAACTAAGCATGACAAGCATAAGAAAATTCTTCATCTAGTAGTAACAATAACCATGCTAAATCCAATATTGTTGCTTCTAGTAGTTCTCTTGATTCCACTAACAATGTTTTAAGCCAAGTTACACTTGAGCAAGAAAATAGTTTATTGAAAGGGATTATAGAAAGGTGTCTACAAGAGCCTTGCGGAAGCAAGAACTTTGAGAAATTGTTCGCAAGCATGGAAGGCACGGAAGAATCAAGGAATTGGTTTTGAGCGAAAGTTCAACGCCGAGGGTGTTGAATGGGAAGAAGGTCAATATACCACTCCAAAGTTTGTTTCTCAAAAGGAGAAGTATGATCCTACTTCTTCCAATGTGGAACAAGCTCAAGATGATCTTCCACCACAAGACCACAAGCTAAAAGGAAAGGACAAGCTTCAAGAGGAGATTGATGCATTTATTGAAGCACCTAAAGCCATGGTCAAGTGGGTTCCCAAGGATACGTCAAGTTCTACTTCGTCAAGCTCAACTACAACCCCAAGGATTCCCATCAAGATGATGTGGATCCCGAAGAAGAAGAACTAGAGAGTTCTTGAGGGTGACTCGCCAACATACTTCACTCACATTCATTTTGGCAAGAACTTGTGCAATCAACTTCCACATCTTGCACTAGTTCATGGAGTCACAAACCCTCTTGTTGGTAAGTCAAGGGACAAGGTAATCATTGCTTTCATGGACATCATCAATTGTGTACTTCAATCTATGTCCATGGATATCCTTGTTTGTTCCTTGTGGGACTAACCCATGTAGGTATTGAAAGTGCCGAATCAATAGATTGCTCCCAACTCTTGATGATCTTCATCAACATTGAGCATCCACATCTTCAACATCTACATGAAGTCTTCTCGACAACCCAAGGTTAGTTTGACCCTTTAAAGGGGTTCTCACATCTAGGGGAGCTTTGCTCTAAAGAATTGAGCTAAAGCATCTTCAAATGATGTGAACACATCAATGCTTTATGTAAAAGTGGTAACCCCACTTGTGCTTAAGCGATGAGTATGACCTATGATCAAATGTTCTCATTTGACTCCTAAGTCAATATACTCATATATAGATGACCTAGTCATCGACAAATTGTGTGCTAGTTGCTAGAGTTTTGTTTGTGCATGTTTGACACATATTTCATTTGCTATCTTATTGTGTGAGCATGTTGGATGCATGATTTTATCCATTCGAGGACATCCATTTGTTGCTTTGGTCTTTTGGATTTTCTTTTGACCAAATGGATGGACAAGAATGCCTAAGTTCCTCCCTAGCTATCTATGCTTTCTTGTCTCAAATTCTATTCATGCTTTTATCACAAACTTTGAACAAGTCTTTTTCGGACCCACCGAGTGAGGAGCACTCGGAGCCACCGATCCGTCAAAAGCTTAACTTCCAAAACCTTCTAAGTAATTTCGGTCAGACCAACCCACTCAAACTCGGTCCAACCGAAAGTACTTGGATTGATCTAGGTTTTCACCTCGGTGAAACCGAGTTGCAAATTTCGGCGTGACCGAAGTGGGTAGCTCGCTTGCGATTATCCATCTCGGTGCCACCGAGTTTACAACTCAGTCCCACCGACGACAAAAGGGTATATATATCGAGGGCAGCGCGTTGATTCCTTCTTCAAACGCCTCGCCCCCAAACCCTTTCTTTGCCTTCGCCGTGGTCTCCGGATCGTCTCCGTAAATGCTTTGGCGCCCTCGCCGCAAGTCTCGTCGCCGTCAGCGGACATTCTCTCCAGCGCCGTTGCCGCCGAGAGGAACTCCACCAAGTTAGGGTGAGTTTCGATCCCTCTCGTGCTTCAACCTCCGATTCTATGCACGATTGGTTTGCCTAGCATCTTGCCACGTTTGAGATCTTTCTATCCAGCAGATTAGTTCTTAGAACGAAATTCGAGTAAAAGTTTTAGGGTTAGGTTTCCGACAAACACATCTCGGTGAGACCGATTCTACATTCTCGGTATGACCGATTTGGCCTCTGGCCATTGCCTTGCACCTTCGGTCCAACGAGTTGTGCAAATCGGTGCGACGAAATGAGGATTTAGTGAAACCCTAGTGTTCTCGGCAAGGCCGAAACCCATTTCGGTCCAACCGAAAGTGGTGTGAATGGTTACTGTTTAGACACTTCGGATTCACGAATTTTAGACTCGATGCGGCGAAATGCATTCGTGAAAACCTAAAACTGAAATTTGAACTCATTTTTTGCAAAATCTTCTGCAGTTTGTGATAACTCTTCTACTCTGCCTACACCTAATCTATTCACGGGTTGTCGGCCATATCGGATGCGGTGACAGCGCGAACAGGTCTGAGTCACCAATTGCTGAGATTCGAGCGAGGCACTAGTCACGAGGCGGCAGCTTTTACGATGATGGTGAGAGGAGCACACCAAGTGGTTTGCCTCCTGCAGCCACGAGGGCGAGAAAGAAGAAATTCGATGAAGAAGATTTCGATTTCATTCTTTGAGGAAGAGATCTCCTCCAAGCCAAAGAGGAAAGTTGTTGCCAAAAGAGCATCAAGGGCGACAAACCAAGAAAGGCACCGACAAAGTGAAGAAATCCACTTTGTTGCTAAGAAGCTGAGCATGGAAGAAGAAACATCAAGCAAGGTGAAGAAAACTTCCAAGAGGAAGAGAATTGTGCATGATGAAGCGGTGATGATGATGATGATGATGAGGAAGCTCCACACCTCCTCCTCGAAGTCTAAGTTGATGGGTGATGCCATCGAGGCGGGAGCACCTTCTAAGTCCAAGCCTTCGCTCCGGCAAAAGGCAGCTCAAGCCAAGCCTGCTGCCAAGCCCAAGAAAAGCTGTCAGAACATCCCGGCTTGAGAGAAGAAGAAGGATAATGTGCCACCGGTGAGTCGGATGATGAGGCACTGTATTCTTTGAAACTTCGTCGAAACTGCCTATTCACAATGATGCTCATCCTCGAGCTGAGAACATGAAGGAAAGAAAGGATAAAGGTCTCGAGGCTATGGAGACAAGCTGATCCATATCTTTGTGAGGAGAAGGACTGCTGTAGATCCAAGGTTCCACACGAGAGAGCAGCAAGACTTCTATGAGGCTATCTTGATGGACAAAAGCCCATTATTGCGAGACACTCGCTATGTTATTTGGGCATACATGGACGATGAAAAACACAGAGACTACTTTCCACATGTGCATGAGAGCTTTCTTGCATGTGGTGTTGCTGAGTTTGTTGGTCGAAGTTGTGATTGGAATGATGAGATGATCATGCAATTCTATGCCCTGACTCATTTCTATCCGGATGGAAAGATCACATGGATGGTGAAGGCCAAAGATTCTCTTCTACTATTGAAGAATGGGCAGCACTGCTGAATGCTCCAGTGCCAAGAGAAGATGATGTTGATGTCTATGGAATTCCCAAGAAGAACCATGAGTCTATGAAGAACATGTACAATGAGGTACCCGCTAAGGATGTAGAGATCTGGAAGCTCGGCTCAGTGTATCATCTCCAGGCAGGTCTACCTACCACCAACACAATTCTGAGGCATACCTTGATGCCCAAGTCTGGAGATCATCGCATGATAAGAGGCTATTCTATCAACATGCTGCATATACTTGATCAGAAGGCACCTTTCAAGGTGATGGACCTGATAGTTGAGACTATCAAGAGGACTGCAGCAGACCAAAAGAGGTCATGTGGATTTGCCCCGCTCATTCAGATGCTTATCAATGCCAAGTTTGGCATGGGCACCTACTTGTTGGATAGACCACATTTGCCACTGCAGCCTGAGCATGAGGACAATGAAGTTGTGATGGATGAGGATGACCCAGCGTCGGTTGAGGTCAAGCAAAGGCTGAAGCTGCCAAGAAAGCTAAAGCTGAGAAGGAAGCAAAGAGCAGCAGCAGCTAAACCCAAGAGTGTTGGAGAGCAGCTCCTTGAAGCTACCGAAGAATTGAACAACGCTGGCCAGCATTGTGCGATCTCGGGAGAGTCTTGAGAGGATTGTTGAAGATAAGATCCATGCTCTGGATGTCAAGTCGATTGAAGTGCAAGTCACCGTCAACAAGCTTGAGGCAGATGTCGAGAAGCCAAGAGGGAGAAGGAAGAGCTCATGAAGGAGATGCAGGATGACCTAGTCCGGGATGATTATGAACAGCTGCTCCGGTTCCCACAAGACCCGATCATTTGCTATTCGATGATGCAGACACGGGACTACAGCCTCATCACCTCCACAGCTCCATCGGTTCCAGCTCCGGTGTCCCTCCTCCAGCTCCTCGGACATCAGCGAAGCCTTTGCGAGATGCAGCCATCTCAACTCCATCAACCCAGGGCGGGAGCCGCCGGCAGAGTCCCTAGTGACGTTTAGCTCTATACCTTCGAACTTTTGGTAACTTGTTGCCAAAGGGGAGAAAGTGTATAGATCATAGGACTTCGAGAGAGAGAGTGCTTTGTCTTTGCGCTTTTGCTCTTTCGTTTATTTGCGGTCTTTTGAGATACTTTTGAGATTTTGAGACATTCCATGTGTTTGATACTCGTTTGCTCTACTTTGATGAGTGCTTGATCGTACTATGCCTTAATGTGTGCTTAATGCTTATCATATGCCATTCATATCTTGTATGATCATTTACTCATGTCTTGGTGATTGGGTGCATGCTATTCATTCTTATCATTTTGTGCGCTCCACCAAGATGTATGTGACATGGAAGAGTGACCCATGATCCTAATCGATTGTGCATTTGCATTCAAACGCAAATCTTAAATAATGCACAAATTTAGGGGGAGCTCTTGCTTATCACATACTTCTCAAAGCGACGATACTATTCATTGATTATATCATTTGTCGAAGCTTTGATCTATATGTTGTCATCAATTACCAAAAAGGGGGAGATTGAAAGTGCAACTAATCCCCGGGTGGTTTTGGTAATTGTAGGATCGGAAGTATGTCTAGAGGGGGGGTGATTAGACTACTTGACAACTTAAAAATTTTGCCTTTTGATTGGAGTAGTTTCTTAGCAGGTTCACAATGATAACCAAGTCAAGTAACACCCTACACATGCAATTCTAGAGTTGTGGCAGCGGAAAGTAAATTGCATGTATAGTAAATGAGAGGAGGAGAAGAGCAAGCGCAATGGAACACGGAGAATTTTTCTCGTGGTTCCGATAGGTGGTGCTATCGTCAATCCACGTTGATGGAGACTTCAACCCACGGAGGGTAGCAGCTGCTTGTGAGTCCACGGAGGCTCCACCCACGAAGGGTCCACGAAGAAGCAACCTTGTCTATGCCATCATGGCTTCGCCCACGGAGGACTAGCCTTACTCGGGGTAGATCTTCACGAAGTAGGCGATCTCCTTGCCCTTACAAACTCCTTGGTTCAACTCCACATCATGGCGGAGGCTCCCAAGCGACACCTAACCAATCTAGGAGGCACCACCCTCCAAAAGGTAATAGATGGGGTTGGTGATGATGAACTCCTTGCTCTTGTGCTTCAAATGATAATCTCCCCAACACTCAACTCTCCTCTTGATTTGGCTGTGGTGGAGGAAGGGATTGAGTGGAAAGCAACTTGGAAAGACTAGAAATCAAGTTTCATATGGTGGGAGTGGAGCAACTTGATCTCAACACAAGGGTAGGTAGTTTTCTTCTCGAAATGTAAGGTAGGAGTGGTAGTTCTTTCGATGGCTCTCTCCACGAATGAAGAGGAGGTGGAGGGTATTTATAGCCTCCACACAAAATCCAACCGTTACACACATTTGACCAATCTCGGTCGGACCGAAGTTGACAACTCGGTGAGACCGAAAGTTCAAATCTTGTGAGCGTTGGGATTTTCAGTGGGACCGAAAATACAATCTCGGTTAGACCGATTCTTCCAAAGTCTAGGGTTTGCCAATCTCGGTGGGACCGACTTTCTCATCTCGGTGACACCGATTTGAGTCTGAAGATTCTGAAGCTTGGCAACACCAATTCGGAATGACCGAGTTTGGAATCGGAAAATCCGAGATTCTAGGGTTTTGGCTATATGGTGAGGTGGTTCATCTCGGTGTGGTGAGTTTGGAATCGGTGGGACCGAGATTACTTATGAGTTTATGTTGGAATGAAAGATTGCTGATTGTTTGAGAGATAAATCACTAAGCACTTTAGAGCAACAGGTCATCATCATAACCTCATCCCTTTTAATAGTATTGGCTTTCCTATGGACTCAATGTGATCTTGGATCACTAAACCAAAAATGGAGTCTTGAGCTTTTGCCAATGTTTTCCTTAGCATTTTGAGGGTCCACATCATCGGTCATTGCCATTCCCATATCCTTGAACTTTCGAAATATACTCAAGAAATGATTAGTTCAATGATATATATGTTGTTATTAATTACCAAAACCACGGGGATTAGTTGCACTTTCAATCTCCCCTTTTGGTAATTGATGACAACATATAGATCAAACTTCGACAAATGATATAATCAATGAATAACCATTCGCTTTGAGAAGTATGTGATAAGCAAGAGCTCCCCTAAATTTGTGCATTATTTAAGATTTGCGTTTGAATGCAAATGCACAATCGATTAGGATCATGGGTTACTCTTCCATGTCACATACATCTTGGTGGAAGCGCACAAAATGATAAAACGAATAGCATGCACCCGATCACCAAGACATGAGTAAATGATCATACAAGATATGAATGGAATATGATAAGCATCAAGCACACATTAAGCACGGTATGATCAAGCACTCATCAAGATAGAACAAGCGTAGCAAGCGTAGTATCAAACACACGAGTATCTCAAAAGAACTCAAAAGGAAGTATCTCAAGGAAAACCGCATAAGCGAAAGAGCAAAAAGCGAGCACTCTCTCTCTCGAAGCCCTATGATCTATACAATTTCTCCCCTTTGGCAACAAGTTACCAAAAGTTCGGAAGGTATAGAGCTAATCGTCACTCGGGACTCTTTGGCGGCTCCGTCTGCGTCGATGGAGTGGAGATGGCTGCATCTGCAACTTCTGCTGAAGTCTGTGGAGCTGGAGGAGTGGATCTTGGGCTGGTCTTTGGGCCGATGGAGCTGTAGGAGGTCTTGATGTGGTAGCCCAGGATCGACCTTTGGAATAGCAGCTGATCTGGGCTTTGTGGGCCTGCGGCGGGCTGCTCATAGTCATCTGGACCATGTCACCTTCCATCTCCTTCATAAGTTCGCCTTCTCCTCTTAGCTTCCTCGATATCGCATCAAGCTTGTTGGCGGTGACACGCACTTGATTAGCAGCGTCGAGAGCATGGAACTTATCCTCAACGATCCTCTCAAGGCTCTCACGAGATTGCACTATCTTGGCAGGCGTAGCTCAATTCTCTGAGTGGCTTCAAGAAGTTGTTACGCAACACTCTTGGGCTTTCTTCTGCTTCCTTCTCGGCTTTAGCTTGTTTAGCGACTTCGGACTTAGCATGTCCTTCCACAGGCGTGGGAGCATTCTCGATCATCACAATCTCGTTGTCCTCATGTTAGGGCTGCGGTGGCAAGTGGGGTCTATCCAACGGTAGGTGTCCGTGCCAAACTTGGCATTAATGAGCATCTGAATATGCGGAGCAAACCCACACGACCTCTTACGGTCATTGCTTTGTCCTCTTGATAGTCTCAACTATCGGGTCCATCACCTTAAAGGTGTCTTACGGTCTAGAATGTGCAGCATGTTGATAGAGTACCCTCTTATCATGCGGTGGTCCTGACTTAGGCATCAATGTATGCCTCGAGAATGGTATTGGTGGTTGGGAGACTGCACTGAAGGTAGTAGACTGATCCAAGCTTCCAAATCTCTCGTCCTTCTCATCAACCTCATTATACATGTTCTTCATTGACTCGTGGTTTTTCTTGGAATGCCATACACATCAATGTCATCTTCCTTGAAACAGGTGCATTCAGCAATGCTCTCCATTCCTCAAGCTGTAGATGAAATCTACGCCCATACATCATCCATACAATCCTGCCATCTGGATAGAAGTGTGCGGTGGCATAGAATTGCATGATCATCTCATCGTTCGAGCGGTCAACTTCGACCAGCGAAATCTGCAATCCCTGGCGGTGAAGCTCTCATGCACATGTGGGAAATAGTCTCTGTGCTCTTCACTTTGTCGATGTATTTCCGGTCAACATATCTTGTGTCGGCAACAATTGGCTTCTTGTCCATGAGCACCTTTGTCTCATAAAAGTCTTGTTGCTCTTTAGTGTGGAATCTTGGGTCATCTGCTGTTCTTCTCCTTTGGCATATGGATCTGTTTGCCTCCATAGCTTTGAGTCCTTTGTCCTTTCTCTCCTTCATGTTTTCAGCTCGAGGATGAGCTTCATTATGAGCTGGCGGTTTTGTCTTAGCTTGAGCAGAACATGAGCATCATCATCGGATTCTGCGGTGGCACATTGTCCTTTTCTTTTACGAAGCTGGAATATTTCTCCACAGTCTTTACGGGCTTAGCGGCTGGTTTGGCTTGGGCTGCCTTTCTTTGGGCTGAAGCCTTAGTTTTAGGAGGTGCTCCTGCTACGATGGCATCACCCATCAACTTCGCTTACGAGGTGGTGAGGTGCTTCCTCATCGAGAATCATCATCATCGACAGCGATCTCTTCATGAACTTTCCTCTTCCTCTTGGAAGTCTTCTTAACCTTCTTTGGAGGTTTCTTCCATCTTGAGCTTACGTGCCTTGATGGATTTCTTGACCTTGGTTGTGCCTTTCTTTGAATCTTTTCCTTGATAGCTCTTTGCAACCACTTGCCTTTTAGGCTTAGAGGTTATTTCCTCTTGACAATGAAATCTGAATCTTCCTCATCTGAGTTTCTCTTCCTCCCAGCCTGGTGGGCAGTGAGCGATCCACTTGGAGTGCTTCTCTCTCCATCATCTGAAAAACTGCTTGCTTACGGACTTGTAGCTGCCTCTGGAATCTCAAGCGGCATCTCGGACACATTACATTGTCACTTCCTTGAGACATGTCGACAACTTTGTGAATAGAGTGGGTATGGGCAGAATAGAAGAGTTATCACAAAGCCGCGAAGTTTTTGCAAAAGAATGAGTTCAAACTTTAGTTTTAGGTTTTCACAGAATACATGTCGGTCGGCCGAGTCTATTAATTCGGTGAAACCGAAATGTCTAAACAGACCACATACACCACTTTCGGTTGGACGAAATGGGTTTCGATCTAGCCGAGACATTAGGGTTTCACTAAATTTTCACTTGGTCTTACCGATTTGTACAACTTCGGTTTCACGAAAAGTGCGGTCTGTGGCGAGGCCAAATCGGTCGATCGAAAATGCAGAATCGGTCACACCGAGATGTGTTCGTGAAACCTAACCTAAAATTTTCACTCGAAATTTGTCCTATGATCTAAACAATTTGGATAGGAAATCTCAAACTTGGCAAGAATCATGGCAATGCCTATCGTGCATAGAATCAGCGATTGGAACACGAGAGGATGAAGCTCACCCAATGCGGTGGAGCTTCACTCTGGCGGCAGCAGTGCGGTGCGAAGGACCGTTGCGGCGATGGAGACCCAGCGGCGCCTGAGCGACGGCGGAGGCGATCCGTAGACCAAGGCGGCGGCGGCGAAGAGTTTTGAGGCGAAGCGTTTGAAGAGGTAATCAGCGCTCGTCCTCGGTATATATACTCTTGGTGTCGGTGGGACCGAGTTGAAAACTTCGGTGGGACCGAGATGGTTAGCTGCGTGCGATTACACACCAGTCACGCCGAAAATGAAACTTCGGTTTCACCGAGGTGAAAACCTAGATCAATCAAGTGATTTGATGCATCGATTTGATATATCGGTTTGACCGAAAGTACTTAGAAGGTTTTGGTAGTTAGGCTTTTGACGGATCGGTGGCTCGAGTGCTCCTCACTCGATGCGTCGAAAAAGTCTTGTTCAAAGTTTGTGATATAAGCATGAATAGAGTTTGAGACAAGAAAGCATAGATAGCTAGGGGAAAAACTTAGGCATTCTTGTCCATCCATTTGGTCAAAAAGAAAGAAAACCATAAAGACCAAAGCAACAAATGGATGTCCTCGAATGGATAAAATCATGCATCCAACATGCTCACACAATAAGATAGCAAATGAAATATGTGTCAAACATGCACAAACAAAACACTAACAACTAGCACACAATTTGGCGATGACTAGGTCATCTATATATGAGTATATTGACTTAGGAGTCAAATGAGAACATTTGATCATAGGTCATACTCATCGTTTAAGCACAAGTGGGGTTACCACTTTTCCATAAAGCATTAATGTGTTCACATCATTAGGAGATGTTTTAGCTCATTTCTTTAGAGCAAAGCTCCCCTTGATGTGAGAACCCTTTTAAAGGTCAAACTAACCTTGGGTTGTCGTTGAAGACTTCATGTAGATGTTGAAGATGTGGATGCTCAATGTTGATGAAGATCATCAAGAGTTGAGAGCAATCCTTTGGATTGGGCACTTTCAATACCTACATGGGTTAGTCCCACAAGGAACAAACAAGAGTATCCATGGACATAGATTGAAGTACACAAGTGATGATGTCCATGAAAGCAATGATTACCTTGTCCCTTGACTTACCAACATGAGGGTTTGTGACTCCATGAACTAGTGCAAGATGTGGAGGTTGATTGCACAAGTCCTTGCCAAAATGAATATGAGTGAAGTGTATTGGCGGAGTCACCCTCAAGAACTCTCTAGTTCTTCTTCTTCGGAATCCACATCATCTTGATGGGAATCCTTGGGGTAGTAGTTGAGCTCGTTGAAGTAGAACTTGAAGTTGCCTTGGGAACCCACTTGACCATGGCCTTGGGTGCTTCAATGAATGTATCAATCTCCTCTTGAAGCTTGTCCTTGCCTTTTAGCTTGTGGTCTTGTGGTGGAAGGTCATCTTGAGCTTGTTCCTCATTGGAAGAAGTAGGATCATACTTCTCCTCTTGAGAGACGAACTTTGGAGTGGGATATTGACCTTCTTCCCATTCAACACCCTCGGCGTTGAACTTTCGCTCAAAACCAATTCCTTGATTCTTCTGTGTCTTCCTTGTTTGCGAACAATTTCCTCAAAGCTCTTGCTTCGGCAAGACTCTTGTAGACACCTTTCTCTATAATCCCTTTCAATAGACTATTTTCTTGCTCAAGTGAAACTTGGCTTGAAACATTGTTAGTGGAATCAAGAGAATTACTAGAAGTAACAACATTTGATTTAACATGATTATTGTTACTACTAGATGAAGAATTTTTCTTATGCTTGTCATGCTTAATTTTGATAGGTGGCAAGAAATTAGACAAGAGAAGTCGTTTGGCAAGATATGAAGAACTCTTCTTTGAAGATCGTCATTGATAGCTTTTAGAAACTCATGCTCTTGCTCTAGATTGAGCTTCTCGAGCGTAGCTTCTCATGAGATCTTAGGAGCTCTCTATGATCTTCTTGAGTTGTTTCATGAGCTAACTTAAGAGTGTTTAGTTCTTTAGTTAGGCGCTCAATCTCCTTCATAGCATTGTCATTCGACTCATCTCGACTATAAAGACTACTAGCATGTTCATCATTACTAAGCTCACTAGATTTATCATGTAAAAGCTCATCTTCACCAAGCAAGTCATCCTCATCACTATTAAAGTCAATAAACTCAGGATGTGATACCTTGGGGCCTTTTGCCATGAAGCATCTTCCAATTCCCTCATTTGGTGAATCAAATATGTCATAGGAGTTGGAGTTGGAGGATCTGAGAGCAAGACCGGCAACACCTTCATCTTGGCTGTATTCGGAGTTGGAGTGATAGCTTCTTTCGGAGTGATTGTCGGTCGGGCGGAAACCCATTCACCAACATGAGCTTGATGTTTTCTTCTTGTGTAGCTCCTTGATGACTTGTCTTTCCTTTCCGAATCCTTGCTTCTCGAGAGGATCTTCGTTCATAACGATCATCTTTACTCCTTCTCTCTTTTGGTGACTCTTCTCTTGAGCTTCTTCTTCTTGGAGATTCTTCTCTTCTCTTGTGGGGAGTCGAACACTCATTTGAGTAGTGTCGGGTCTTCCACAATTATAGCAGTTTCGATCACGACTAGAAGATCTCCTTCATCATATGATCTAGACTTTGAGCTTCTTTCCTTGCTTCTACTCTTGTAGAATTTGTTGAAGTTCTTCACCATTAGGCTTATCTCTTCATTGGAAACTAGCTTGTCACTTGAGGATGTGGGAGCTTCAATTGCAGCTTTGTAAGCACCACTAGACTTGTTGTGAAGCTCTTCCTTATCTTTAAGTGTCATCTCATGAGCAACAATCCTTCCAATGACTTCGGTAGGCTTGAGATCTTTGTAGTTTGGCATCATTTGGATCAAAGTGCACACGGTGTCATACTTTCCATCCAAAGCTCTGAGAATCTTCTTGATGATGAATCGGTCGGTCATTTCCTCGCTTCCTAAGCCTGCCATCTCATTGGTGATGAGAGCAAGCCTAGAATACATTTCAGCGACTCCTTCACCTTCCTTCATCTTGAACTTGTCAAGCTGACCTTGAAGAACATCTAGCTTTGATTCCTTCACAGACTCTGTACCTTCGTGCATTTCGACCAAAGTATCCCAAATCTCTTTTGCATTCTCAAGACGGCTGATCTTGTTGAACTCCTCGAGACACAAAGCATTGAAGAGAATGTCACAAGCTTGAGCATTGTTACGTAACATCCGCAACTCATCCGATAGCCGCGATCCGGTACTTTTCCTTCCTCGAAGAACTCACCTTGCAAGCCAACACAAATAATGCCCCATGCGGCGAGGTTATGTCCAAGAATATGCATTTTCATTTTATGCTTCCAACTAGCAAAGTTTGAACCATCAAAGTAAGGACCTCTCTGAAAATTACCCTCACTAGGCGCCATACTCTCCTAGGTTGTGAAACCAAGCTTATGGAGTCAATGCAATGAAACCAATCAATGGAGACCAAAGCTCGATACCACTTGTAGGATCGGAAGTATGTCTAGAGGGGGTGATTAGACTACTTGACAACAAAAATTTTGCCTTTTGATTGGAGTAGTTTCTTAGCAAGTTCACAATGATAACCAAGTCAAGTAACACCCTACACATGCAATTCTAGAGTTGTGGCAGCGGAAAGTAAATTGCATGTATAGTAAATGAGAGGAGGAGAAGAGCAAGCATAATGGAACACGGAGAATTTTTCTCGTGGTTCCGATAGGTGGTGCTATCGTCAATCACGTTGATGGAGACTTCAACCCACGGAGGTAGCAGCTGCCTTGAGTCCACGGAGGCTCCACCCACGAAGGGTCCACGAAGAAGCAACCTTGTCTATGCCATCATGGCTTCGCCCACGGAGGACTAGCCTTACTCGGGGTAGATCTTCACAGTAAGCGATCTCCTTGCCCTTACAAACTCCTTGGTTCAACTCCACATCATGGCGGAGGCTCCCAAGCGACACCTAACCAATCTAGGAGGCACCACCCTCCAAAAGGTAATAGATGGGGTTGGTGATGATGAACTCCTTGCTCTTGTGCTTCAAATGATAATCTCCCCAACACTCAACTCTCCTCACTGATTTGGCTGTGGTGGAGGAAGGATTGAGTGGAAAGCAACTTGGAAAGACTAGAAATCAAGTTTCATATGGTGGGAGTGGAGCAACTTGATCTCAACACAAGGGTAGGTAGTTTTCTTCTCGAAATGTAAGGTAGGAGTGGTAGTTCTTTCGATGGCTCTCTCCACGAATGAAGAGGAGGTGGAGGGTATTTATAGCCTCCACACAAAATCCAACCGTTACACACATTTGACCAATCTCGGTCGGACCGAAGTTGACAACTCGGTGAGACCGAAAGTTCAAATCTTGTGAGCGTTGGGATTTTCAGTGGGACGAAAATACAATCTCGGTTAGACCGATTCTTCCAAAGTCTAGGGTTTGCCAATCTCGGTGGGACCGACTTTCTCATCTCGGTGACACCGATTTGAGTCTGAAGGATTCTGAAGCTTGGCAACACCAATTTGGAATGACCGAGTTTGGAATCGGAAAATCCGAGATTCTAGGGTTTGGCTATATGGTGAGGTGGTTCATCTCGGTGTGGTGAGTTTGGAATCGGTGGGACCGAGATTACTTATGAGTTTATGTTGGAATGAAAGATTGCTGATTGTTTGAGAGATAAATCACTAAGCACTTTAGAGCAACAGGTCATCATCATAACCTCATCCCTTTTAATAGTATTGGCTTTCCTATGGACTCAATGTGATCTTGGATCACTAAACCAAAAATGGAGTCTTGAGCTTTTGCCAATGTTTTCCTTAGCATTTTGAGGGTCCACATCATCGGTCATTGCCATTCCCATATCCTTGAACTTTCTGAAATATACTCAAGAAATGATTAGTTCAATGATATATATGTTGTTATTAATTACCAAAACCACGGGGATTAGTTGCACTTTCGGTAATTAATAACATATATATATATGAACTAAAGTTCATCAGAAAGTTGATAAATGCTCAATTCGATGAAATGAATTGATGAAAGTGTTTGACTCGGCCTCACGAAGCTAGTGTTCAAGCCACGTGACATATCAATCGGTGTCAAGGATGAAATTGTCCCACTATGAAGTCTGAGTTGGCAAACCCTAGTCTTTGGAAGAATGACTCACCAGTTGATTTGAGTTGAAATCACAAACGTTCCGATGGTTGAAGATCTTGTGTTAATTGGAACCAGCATCCGTGTCTCAGGTACAATTTGCTTTACTTTCGCTGCCAATACTCTAGAATTGCATGTGCAGGGTGATACTTGACTTGATCATCATTGTGAACTTGCCAAAAACTTGTCTTTATCAAAAGGCTAAATTTTATATTGTCAAGTAGTCTAATCACCCCTCTAGACATACTTTTGATCTATGACTAAACTAAAAGCGGCGAAAATGTCTGAACAGAGTTCAGCGGGAAAGAACAAGCTTCAAGATGCCAATGCCAAGCTCGGAGAAAAGTGAAGGCGCCTGAGGCCGAGCTGTCGGCTCCATTAAGGAGAATCAGCGGCCGTCGCAGCATCTATAGTAAGTGCTTGAGCGAACTTTCGTAGGAAGAAGAGTTCGGCGAGAAGCGATTTGGCGTGATATGTCTTGTAGGTATACTCACGGGCCGTCCTGCGGAGGAGATGCCCGTATCAATGGGTGATCAACTTCCCTAAGCTGTTGCGGCTGTGCGAGCGAGTTCGACGAGCAATGAGTGGCGTCGTCACGGGCTTTATGGCCATCCTCGTCCCTTGAGAGCCTTGGGAGCTTGCGAGAGAAGCTACTGGGAGTGCTGGCAGCGCTTCCATTTGTGGAAGGTTTGACCTGCCGTCAAGGTGCCGAGGAGGCTTGGGCCATGGTCAAGGCAGCGGTACAAGAAAGCGGATCCCAACCATATGGCGAGTTGGACCGGTGGGGCCCGGCGGAAGGAGATCCTGTGAGTTTAGTGTACTGCCGGTAGAGGCGGCTGTGAAATTCTCCAGCGGAATTGTAAGTTAGACAGACTGTTAGGCGGGATTGAGGAGGAATACAATCAATAAACTTGACAATGTATGTTATCCTTAAAAATGACATGTGAAATGCCTTCTAGCTGGATTGTAGATCGTTTGCCGTTGCCGACCTTTTAAGCCGACCTCGGGACCCTAGAGTCGGAGTGTGTCGAATACCTTTGTGGTTAATAAATAAGCGTGGTATGCATGGAGACTAGGCGTAGGGGTCATTAGTGCTTTATCGAGGCAAGTGCCCAACTAGTTATGTTATATTACATGGTTAGTAGAAACATCTTCGGGGAGAATAGTTCCGTTAAGGGTTCCTTTCCTTTGGGGTGGCATGCCCTAAAGTGCATGTCCGAGCGCCAATGGAAGCGATAAAACATCACGGGGCAGATGGAAGAAATAGGTAAAAGTCATCTTTTAAATCACCGACCGAATATTCCCTTAAAACGCTAGCTTTCGGCTTCACCCGGTCTGAGGTACACATCCGGTGACCAGCGATAACAATCGCAGAGGTGCTCCTTTACCACCTAGCGAACAATCGGGAATGTAGGGGTAAGCACAGAGGCGAAGCAACCCAGCAGCCAAAACTTAAGTCATATCGATGCATATAATGGCGAGTAAAAGGTACATGTGGAAGCATGACACATGTGTTGGGTATAAAACCCGTATAGTTGAGTTTACGTAGAAGAAGCCCCGGGAATAACGAGTCGGGTGTACGTCTTATGCATGCAAAAAATCGAAAATAGTCCCGAAGGATTTGTTAAAAAATTTAAAAGGATAAAAGCAGAGATACAAGACAGCGAAGTATAAAAGATTGGGCCGGGGTAAGGGGCGAACTCTTAGTCGGCGCTAAGCATAGAATCATTTGGGGCGGGCTCGTTCCATGGGTTCGGCTCGAGTCGGTTGTCCGGCGCATTTAAGTAGGCAATCGCCCGCGCGGTCGATGCTTGATCAATGATGAAGGGCCTTCCCATCGGGTTTGAGCTTGTCCTTTTTCTTGTCCGGCGAGGCGTAGAACTAGTTCACCAGCGTTATAGGTCTTGGCCCGTGCTTCTCTACTTTGATATCTTGAGCCTGCTCTTTGGTAAAATCACGGAGCGAGCCTTGCGGCGTCACGTTCTTCCTCAATGTGTCCAAGCTGTCCCTGCCGATCAAGCTCGGCTTCTCTTTCCTCGTACATGCGCTTTTCGAGGTGAGTCATGAATAATGTCGCGAGGCGATCTGCCTCTGCGCCGTATACCATAAAAATGGTGTGAATCCGGTAGTACGGTTAGGCGTTGTCCGCAGCCCCAGTCTGGTCGAGCTCCTCGACCCATTGAGTGTCTGATTTAGTGGTGACCTCACTAGTGCGGGTTTAATGCCGCTCATTATTAGACCGTTTGCTCTTTCCACTTGACCGATGGTTTGAGGGTGATAGGCGGCGCATAGTCGAGCTTGATGCCCATATTTTTGCACCATGCCTTGACCTCATCGGCTGTGAAGTTAGGTGTCGTTATCGGTGATGATGCTATGGGGACTCCGTAACGGTGTACCACTTCGATATAAAGTCTATCACTGGTGGGACTCTGCCGTTTTCTTGGCTTGGCCTCTATCCATTTGGTGAATTTATCCACCATGACCAGCAGGTATTTTTTCTTGTGGGTTCCCCCTTAAGGGGTCCTACCATGTCAAGCCCCGGACGCGAATGGCGGGTAAGGGTATGGTTTTAAGGCGATGGGTGGCATATGGCTCGATTAGCGAAGAGTGCAAGCCGGCGCATCATTGGACTAAGTCTGTGCATCTGCCCGAGCTGTTGGCCAATAAAATCCGATGCAGAGCGCCTTTCCTACGGGGCTCGGGCTGCTGCGTGATGTCCACCTAGTCGGCATGGATTTCAGCCGGGAGGTTTCGCCCTTCTTCTTGGAGATACATCTTTGAAGAACTCGGTAGTACTTTTCTTATAAAGTTCTCCCTCATGAACCTTGTAAGCCTTGATCGCGGACTATGCGGCGGGCCTCATTTTGGTCTTGAGGAGCTCCTGCCTAAATAAGTAGGCGGGAAAGGTTCAAATCCTGCGGCTATTACGGCCATTATGTCGTAGGCGGATTGTGCTAAACTGTCTGTTTGAGTCACCAATTGGTGCGGCTTTCTCCGGTTTGTCGCTACGGACTCCTCTTCCCATAATGCGGATGGCTTGAAGAGCCTTTCCGGGAAGATATTTGGAGGGACAACATCACGTTTACGCACCGTCGTGCGAGAATATCGGCCGCTTGGTTGTTATCTCGGGCTATGTGATGGAATTGAGTCCTTCAAACCGGTGACATTTTCGGGACAGCGTTACGATATGCTGCCATTTTCGGATCCTTGGCGTCAAAGTCTCCATTTATTTGAGATATTGCGAGGTTTGAATCGCGCACCTCTAGGCGTTGAATGCCCATGGAACCGCCATCCGGAGACCATGTGATGAGGGCCTCGTATTCGGCTGCGTTGTTGGAGTCCGTGTACATTATTTGAAGTACATCTTTGATTGTATCCCGGTGGGGGCGTCGATCTGACGCTTGACCCCGATCCGGCCAACATTTTGGAGCCGTCGAAGTGCATAGTCAATTGGAGTATCGCCGTACTCTTTAGGTAGTTCGGCTTCGGTCCATTCAGCGATGAAGTCGTCCAAGACTTGCGACTTTATGGCTTGTCGAGGTTTGTAAGTTATGTCAAATGGCAAGAGCTCAATGGCCCATTTGGCAATCCTGCCCGTTGCGTCGCGGTTATTTATAATGTCATTGAGTGGTACTTGAAGCCCTTGTTATCGAACACTCTTGAAAGTAGTGCGGAGCTTCGGGGCGCCATGAACACCGCATATGCTATCTTTTGATAGTGCGGTGTTGAGGATTTGCGAGGGGTTAACACGGTGGATCGTAATACACTGGTTTTGAAGGGAATTTATGCCCCTCTGCTGCTCGTTAAACGGCGAGGACAGCGCTCACAACTTGATGTGTTGCAGCGATGTATAATAACATCGGTTAAGCCTTGTGTGGGGCGCTGGCCGGGACGGTTGTTGCCAATATGGCCTTTATTTCTTGAGTCGGCGGTGGCGCATCCGTCCACTCGAAGTGTTGGTGGCGCCTTAGGAGGCGATAAAGAGGCAGCGCCTTCTCTCTAAGCGGAGATAAAATGGCTTAAGGCTGCCACGCATCTGTTAATTTTGTATTTGCTTGAGGTCCTTGGGATATCCAAGCTGTGATAGAGCTTGGATCTTGGCTGGATTTGCTTGATTCCTCTACGGATCGATGAAGCCCAGCAGCTTTCCGGTGATGCGCCGAAAACACATTTCTCGGTTCAGCAATGTCTTATGCTCGAGGTTGTCGAATGTGAGCCTCAAATCGTCTACTAAAGTTTCGGCGTGCTTTGTTTTGTGACTACGTCGTCTCGTATCCTCATTGTTTTGCCTATCTGGGTAGCGGACATGTTTGAATCATGCGCTGATATCTTGCGGCATTTTTGAGTCGAAGGGCATTGTGTTGAAGCGAGAATGGTCGTGCGGATTGATGAATGCCGTTGCGGCAATGCCTTCCGCCATCTTGATTTGATGATAGCGAGTATGCATCCGGGAAGCTGTGAATCATGTCCTGCCGTGGCATCGATAATTTGATCGATGCGGGGGAGGAAAGAATCCTTTAGGCAAGACTTATTGAGGTCTTTGAAGTCGGCCTTGAGCGCGAGTTGTCCTTCTTTGGTACCATTACCAAATTTGCTAGCCGATCCGGATGTTTGATATCTCGATGAATCCGGCTTCCAATAACAGCTAGCTCTTCTCCCATTGCTTGTCTTTTGGGCTCGGAAAATCGTCGAAGAAACTGTTTGATTGGTTTGAATCCTTTTAGGATGTTTAGGCTGTGTTACGCCAACTGCGAGGATTCGGGCATGTCCGAAGGGTGCGGCGAAGATGTCCCAATTTTCGAAGGAATTCGCGCGATCTTGGCGTCGACTTCGAGGTTCAAGCTGTGCCCGATGGAGGCCGTCTTTGTTGGGTCCGTTGGGTGGACCTGAAATTTGACTATCTCATCTGCTGGTTTGAAGGATGTGGACTTGGATCTTTTATCAAGTATCACGTCGTCCACATTTACCGTGGGCGTGGCGCGATAAGTTCCTCTGCCGCTAAGGCTTGGATAGTGCCTCGAGGGCTAGGTCGGCGTCTTATTTTCAGCCAGTCTGTGTCCGGATCAGCGGCGAGTGATTATTCCGCTGGGCCGGCATTTTGAGCTTCATGTACCCGTAATGAGGTATTGCTTGAAAAATTGTGAAAGCCTCCGTCCTAATATGGCGTGATAGCCGCTGCTGAGCAGGGCCACAGGCGTGACTTCTTCGGATCTGTAATTGTCGGGAGGCGAACACCACATCGAGTGTGATTTTTCGGTGCAATGGCGCTTCCGGCTAGGGATTATTCCTCTGAAGGTTGTCTGCTTTGCTCAATCTGGCTCAATCGATTCCCATTTTCCATGAGGTTTCCTCGTAAATGAGGTTTAATCCATTGCCGCCGTCCATGAGGACCTTTGTCGGTCAAAGCCATCCACTATGGGACTAAGTACCGGTCTTGGTTTGGGGCTCTGGTAGTTTGAGATGTAGGCTCGTCGCTAGCGCTGAAGGTGATAGCTGTGTCGCTCCATGGATTTCTTGTTGCTACTTGGTAGACTTGGCAAGTTCGCGGATTATTCGTTTTCACGTGTTATTTGATCTGAAAGTCTCGAAGACTGTTGACACCGTCTTTGGTATTGTTGGAGTGGTTTCCGGGCGAAGCTCTTCACCACTTTTGGCCACTGCGTAATATCAACATGCTCGAAGGCTATCGTTGGGATAGCTTCCCCGTATTGTGAAGTTCTGAGGTCCGTTGAGCCATCCCTCGATGCGGTTCCGTTTCCCTCTCGGCTTTTTGTTTTTGATTTTGTAGCTGGGGCTGATTGTAAGTAGCGTTTTACATGAATTTGGGTTTGGGGCGGATTATCGAAATTGATTTTCAGTTTTCGGAAGCTTTCCGTCGCCTGATACTTCGTACTATGGGCCTTGATCGATAAAGCAGCGTAATCTTGCGACGATCGATGGCGTTGAGATTCCCTTGTCCGTCGATTATTGCAGAATATTGAGATTGCGTTCTCCTCTCGGCGATCCTTTATCCTGTCCATAACGAAGAACTGGCCCGATAATGATGTACCGTTTCGAGGTTCTTGCGAACTAGAGATAAATCGCATATGTCGGGCGGGAGGTTTAACATAACCGGATCCTGCCCATCTTTGGGCTCAATGGCGAGGACATCTGATTTATAAGCTTGATTTGTTGGAAACAGCCCGGTGAGTCGGGCGATGCATGACTTTAGGTTCAATGCTCGATTAGAGTCCATACCTCGCGGGAATCCGGCGTGGAGGTTGATAGTCCGGACCTGATTGTTTTCAACAATGGCAGCGAGTTGCGAATTGTTCTTCTACCACTTCAATGTGGTGGGTGACACAGGAGAGTTAATCTCTCTCGGATCGGTTTTAAGCCCAATCGGATTGTAGTGCATTGCGACTCCCGAGGGCAGCGATGCGATCAAGAGCTCGTTAACGGGCGAGCTCGATCGGATCTAGCTGTTCGGCAGCTTTAGGGCTGACTCGAAGATTGCTTTCGGCGACTTGAAGTCATTGCGAAGCGGCGGCTGGACGGCGGTCATAAGGAAGGCGCCGAACGGATTGTCGGACCGGCAGCTAGGGCCCCTCCGGTGAGACAGCGTCTTTGAAGGCGGGTGGAGGCATCCGCTCTATCGGCTGACGACAGAGGAACTCTCAATGAAAGCACCAATGTCGGTGTCAAAACCGGCGGATCTCGGGTAGGGGTCCCGGCTGTGCGTCTAGGCGGATGGTAAGCAGGAGGCGAGGACACAATGTTTTTACCCGAGTTCGGACCCTCTCGATGGAGGTAATACCCTCGTCTGCTTGATTAATATTGATGATATGGGTAGTACAAGAGTAGATCTACCACGAGATCAATGAGGCTAAACCCTAGAAGCTAGCCTATGGTATGATTGTTGAGATGTAATGTTGTGTCCTACGGACTCTGACCCTCTGGTTTATATAGACACCGGAGGGCTAGGGTTCTGAGTCGGTTACAATGGTAGGAGATCTACATATCCGTATTGCCAAGCTTGCCTTCCGCCAAGTAAAGTACCTTCGGGACACGAGCCGAAGTCTTCAATCTTCTATCTTCGTAGTCTGGAAGTCCGGCGGATATCGATAGTCCGGCTATCCGGACACCCCCTAGTCCAGGACTCCCTCAATAATGCAGCACCTTTTTGACTGCAATTACATTACCTTTTATATATATGTTCATTACATGACATCTTGCACCCGTATATTTCGGTATGGCCTAATACACCAGGGGCTTATGTTCCCCACATTATGGTGTGATAAGTCCGAACACTTTCATAAGTGCGGCACCCCGAACTTATAGCATTATATGAATCGGCTCCGAATCATGTCTTGGGTCAATAGTTGGGTTTGCCCGGCTCCCACGTTTTGGTGCCTTACGTTCCGTTCTGTTTGCTAAGGTGGCCTTTGGGAGAACCACTGCTATTGCGCCCGGTTGAGCAGGCGGCGCCTCATTGGAGAAAGCTAAAACGGCCCGGCATGATAAAGGCGAGAGGCTGGTCAGCTGTTGAGAGGTTTTCGGGTCATAAAGACTCATGCGCTTGGCGAAGTTCGGACCATGTCAAGCGAAGGCGTGGATAGCGCCCAGATTGACCTTCGAATACCGGGGGCTTCGCCAAAATTTCAAATTATAGAATTCTATGGCTAAGTGAGAGTGTTCAAGCATTATAAGTCCGATTCGCCTTGTTACGTTGTGTTGGCGCCTCCTAGATGGACCCAAAAATGGGAACAAGAGTGCTCAAGTTTATCCGAACACCCCGGCTTTTCGTGGCTCGGGGCTGAAACCAACGACTTGCCATCTCTCAGATTTTATAAGCGGCCGCCTGAAGGTAATATTTTAAATTAAAACAAGCGTTTCTCAAGGCGCATATGAGCGAAGTTTTCAGCGCCGAGGATAATACATGGCGAGTTTACTCAAAGATTACATTTACGGGGCAGCGATCCGCAATGTCGCGAGCTCCCTTGAGGATAGTTTTATAATACATTTGGGCGTGCGATACTCCTTGCTGGTGGCGGTGGGTCCGTGAAGCTTCTCCGCATCAACCTGCCCCAATGCACCTTTAATGCGGGCAAGGGCCCGGCGAGCACCTTCAATCTGGCGGGCGCTTGATGACCTCCACCCGGGGCACGCATCCACCGGCTGCCGCCTGAGGCGAAGTAGCTCCCGGGCATGGCCTGTCGAGCCCACCGGACTATAAGGCCCTTCATGGCCTCCTCGGCTACCTTGTGGAGTTCGACCAGCTGCTTGGATTTGGTCGCTTGAAAGCACCGGATGGCGGCCTCGGCGTCTTGAGACAAGAAGACCTTCTCCGTCGAGCTCCCTCCTCGCCCACGATAGAATCTGGCGGCATCGGACGCCTCTGGCAGCAGATCTGCAAGCATACTGGAGAGCTCGAATGCGGGTAAGTGTCAGGTAGTTTATATTAACATGCCTGCTTTGCATGAAAAATGCCTTACCCGCCGCTATCTTCTTTACATCTTCAACCTCCTGAAGGGCCTTACGGGCCTCGGCCTTGGAGGACTTGGCACTTTCGAGAGCCGAGGCAAGCTAGGACTCTCGAGTCTTGGAGTCACGCTCCAAACTCTCATGCTTTTCCATGAGAGCCTGGAGCTCTTGCCGTACTTCCACCACCCGTGCCTCCTGCTTTTCTCGCTCTGCCCATTCTGCGGCCGCACTGCGTTTGGCCGCGGACACAGCCTCCTTCAGGGCTGCCACATCGTTCGTGGCCCCTGCAATACCCATATTATCCTTGTTAATTTTATTGCAACCAAAATCCTTTTCTGTAAGGTAACTATTCAAAGTGGTGTTACTCACCTTCTTTGTCCTTGAGCTGCTTCTTGGGATGGCGAGCTCTGCTCGGACCGCTCGAATCTGCTTGACCTGCTTGACCTCCATGATCGGTCTGGCGAGAGGTCATCGGCGCAGCACTGCAAACCCATATTGACATATTTTAAGCAACCTGTGTATATCTTGTTAGATCCTCGGTCCGGCTTTTCTTTCCGAACACCGAACTAAGCATCGAGGGGCTCTTGTCTATCGTTATTACATTACATAATTTTAACTTCTTACCTCAAAGCACTGTTAGAAGGCTGCTGCGAGCTTCGGTCAGCCCGCTCTTGGCGAGTGAACCTTCTGAATCACCGCACTCATGATGGTGCGGTGTTCTTCCTCGATGGAAGCACCTTTAAGTGCCTCCAACAAGTTATCCGGCGCCTCCGGTTGGACGGAGGCCGCTGGCATCATGGTCTTGCCCTTCTTTCGAGGGGGCCACCTGCCGGACTCTGGAACCACTACGGGTTCCGATGTAGACTCCGGCGCAAAGTCCAGGAGGCTGCCGGATGGCGCCTCCGGAGCCTCCTCCTGATGGGTCCCTCTCTGGGATCCCACCTCGGCGTCCTCGTCGGCGCGGGGGGTAGAGGCAGTCGGAAGTGAATCCACATCCGACGGGGCCAACGACCCGCTCGATGAAGCGGGGAGATCATCATCGGCCGGACGACGGACATAATGCGGCATTAGAAGGACATTACGCGACATGAAAGAAATTGCATATCAGGGATCCGGATACTTACGATCTTGTCGGACGCCTGGCCCTTGAAGGCCACTCCTCCTCGCCAACGATGGTGTTGCAAAACTGTCCGGGGGAATAGATCTCCCCCTCTTGGACCCTTCGGCCTCCCCTATCAGGGAAGCCTTCCTCTTCTTCTCTCCCTCCTCCGGGAGAGAGTCCTCTTCCTCCTCCTCGTCTTCGGGGGAGGAGTCCGCCTCGTCGTCGGGCCTTTGATTCTGAGGAACTCTTTCGAGTCCCGTGGCCACCTTCTTGGCCTTCTTCTCCGGCACCCCGTGTGGTGCGGAACAACAACCCTACTAAGCAGGCGTCCTTGGGTCTTCGGCATGGGAGCCGGGCTGATGAGCTGCTTGGCCTTCTCCACCCATTCCGTCAAAGGAAAAGAGATTGAAATCCTCTTAGAATCGGTTTAATTACCACAAGTGTCCCGTAGAGGTTGAATCACTTACCTCGTCGGCGGATCTTGCGGCGAAATCCGCGATCTTTAAATCGCGGATGCGAGAACCGGCGCCCTTAAACAGCACCCTCGAGCGCGCCGTATGTCGTGTCGAAGAGCCGCTTAGCGCTGGTGCTGTTCGGATTGAACTCCCAGATTGAATGCCCGTTCTTGGCATGGGAGAATCCGGCGGATGAGCATGACTTGGACCACGTCAGCGAGCTGAGCTTATTGCTCACGGCTTCTAGATGCAGGCTCGGAGTCCGTCGGCTCGCCGGATTGCCCCGGCAAGCCTTTCTCTTTCGAGGAGGTGAGCTGCGTGGGGCGCGGATCTAAACTTCGGGGCCGCCGCCCATGTGCGCTTGCGGCGGCTTAGTGATGTAGAACCACCCGATTGCCACCCTTGGCGGAGTCCACGAAGGCCTTGAGCCAAGGGCGTTGGGCGGCTTACCCAACATGGCGCCTCCGCATTCGCTTGCGTGCCCTTCACAACCTTGACAGCGTTGAAGGTCTTGAGCCCTGAGCGAAGTGGGGCGGATGCGAGAGGAAGGCCTCGCACCTGACGATAGCGCCGAGATGTTGAGGATGAAGTTCGGTGCGGATCGTGGAAATCCGGGCCGTAGTAAAACGCAGGCCCCGGACGAATGGGTGGAGTGGAAAGCCCGATCCAGCGGAGGAAGTGGGGAAGGAAGGCGACCCTCTCATGGGGCCCGGGGGTAGGGATGAGCTGCCCCTCGTCGGGCGGCCGATCTGTGATATCGCTGGAAAGGTATCGGTATTTGTGCAACAGTGATGTGCTCCTCCTTAGCGGTGGAGGCCAACCATTTCCCCCGCTCCGGACATATTCGGAGAAGGTCGGGCGAGATCTGTGACTTAGGCGTTGGAGCTTGAGTCTTGCGGAGATGGAGAAGCAAAGGAGGAAGAAGGCGTGGGTGAGAAGGTAAATCCTTATCCCTTATATATAGGCGGGGACGAAAACTATCGTCCCCCACCGGCTGGTAAAACTAGCTTATCTCCCAAAGCGCCACCATCAATGGCGCGGTTGGGTTACCACGTCCGTATTGATGAGAATCCGGAAGAAGAACACGATCTACTGCTTGACGGGGCGTGCCAAGAAGCTGCCGCTAAGCGTCTTTGAGGTGGTATAATAAAAAGCGATTCAAACAAAGGCTTGGTAGCGGTGTGATGTCACGCCGCATAATCGTCGGCGGTCGGACTGGTGTATATTTTATTCTCTCTATGGTGGAATGTGGAATTTATTTTGCGAGCGGACACTATCTGGTGTTCATGATCTTCTCTGGATTTTTCAAGGGAGGAACCCGCCTTGCAATGCCGAACATTATGCCGCCGGACTTATCGTCATTGAAGCCTGGTTCGAGGAGACTCTTGAGGAGTCTGGACTAGGGGTGTCGGACAACGGACTATCATCGTCTGCGGACTCCAAGACTACGAAGATACAAGATTGAAGACTCCGTCCGTGTCGGATGGGACTTTCCTTGGCGTGGAAGGCAAGCTTGGCGTCTGGATATGTAGATCTCCTACCATTATGGCGACTCTGTGTAACCCTAGCCTTCTCCGGTGTCTATATAAACCGGAGGGCTTTGGTCCGTGGACACAACATACATTACAACAATCATACCATAGGCTAGCTTTAGGGTTTAGCCTCCTTGATCTCGTGGTAGATCCACTCTTGTACTACCCATATCATCAATATTAATCAAGCAGGACGTAGGGTTTTACCTCCATCGAGAGGGCCCGAACCTGGGTAAAACATCGTGTCCCTCGTCTCTTGTTACCATCCGCCCAGACGCATAGTTCGGGACCCCCTACCCGAGATCCGCCGGTTTTGACACCGACACCCACTGACAATAAGCAGATTCTAGTGGCCAAAGAACTAGTCCACTCCAGTCCAGCAAAAGAATGACACCTCCATTCTAAGAAGCGTGTGCGTATCCTTGCATCATGAAATTTTATAGCATTCTGATCATATTTTCTACATGTTTCTTACCCATCTCTCTTTTAGAAAATAAGGTTAAATGAGAGTAGACTTCCTCCATTGGGATTGTATTCGAGGAAAATATCTTGCGGGAATTCTCTGTGCTCCAATGCTGATGTAAGTACCTATTGTATATCACTATATTTTTACATCATCATGTATTTTGTTAATTGGCGTGAATCCAACCTTTATCTGATCTAAAATTAGTTGTAGCAAAATGTTAAAGGCGCCAATGTTGATTTTTGTAAGGAAAACTGCCTGGTAGTTTTGCATACTGAGCTGCATGAGTGTACTATCTCATAACATGCACATTACTGAATTGTAGTGTTGCTCTAGTTGCCCATTCATTCATTGTGTCAATGTTGCTTTTGTATTACCTTACCTGGCTGATGATAGCTGTGCCATATTGTGTTAATTCGGTGTAAGCTAGTTGCCCAAACGTTCGTTGTGTCAATGTTGCTGTCCTATTATCCGACTTGGCCAATGATAGCAATGCTAGTGTGTTAATTTGGTGCAGGCTGCTAAAGATAAGAAGACAAACTTTGAAAACAGCAAGGCAACCCCATTGTTTCTTTCCAATAAATCTAGGCCAGGTAATATGGCAAGAAATCATGATTAATCTGTTTTGTTCCCCTCCTAATTTATGTTATGATGCAGTGGTCGAGACACTCTCCACTATCAATAATACAAGCCTGCTAAAATCGCCATCTGAATCTATTCAGTATCCTCTTTCTCGAATGTAACGGAAAAAATGTATGTTTGTGAACCAATTAATGGTTGAAGCAATGATGGAAATGGTGGAGGAATCAGAGGTGCAGATTCGTGCGCAACAACAATTGATCAATGTTTTCTGAGACAGTGTAGCAAAGCAGCAAGAACGGCGTCATCCATACTGAGGTTGTAGATTGTGACCTTGTTGATCGTTAGGTTCTGTTCATTTATTTGCACTAGCATCAATCTTTGATTGCCCAGTGGATGTAATTTTCTGTAACATATGCTAGATATGCAACGTTTTTCCCCATATGCCGTACCTTTGCTTGATCGGTTTTGGTCCTGTGCATAATTACTCATCGTGATGGGCTCAAATTATCTATTTTGGCCTAAAGACATGTACAAACTTTAGTGGCCCATTAAGTTAATTGGACGTTACCAGGCCGAAAGTTAATGGTCGGCCCTCTTACCTCCCGGGTCATTAATTGGCCGACATCGAAGCGGGCAACAGGTGGGCCCATTTGATTTCACGGGCCGTTAACAGGCCATTACTATGGTAGGGCTACATATGGCCCAACTATACTATGGGCCTTTAGCAGGCCGAAAGAGACAGCGGGCTTGTACTGGACCATGAAGAGTATGGGCCGCTAAGAGGCCGAAAGTTAGGTCGTATTGTAAATGGCCCAACTGTGTTGTGGGCCTTTAGCAGGCCAAAAGAGAAACTGGGTTGGAATTAGACATGAAGGGCATGGGCCGTTAAAGGGCCAAAACTCAGGTCTGACTACAAATGGCCCAACTCATTTATGGCCGTTAACAGACCAAAACTCAGGTCCGACTACAAATGGCCCAACTCATTTATGGGCCGTCAACAGGCTGAAAGACACACAGGGCCGGGAATTGGCCCAACACTTAAATGGGTCGCTAAAAGGCCAAAACTCAGGTCCGACTACAAATGGCCCAACTAATTTATGGGCCGTCAACAGGCTGAAAGACACACCAGGCCGGAAATTAGCAAAATGATACGTCTCCAACGTATCTATAATTTTTGATTGTTCCATGCTATTATATTACCCGTTTTGGATGTTTATGGGCTTTACTTTACACATTTATATCATTTTTGGGACTAACCTACTAACAGGAGGCCCAACCCGTATTCTTTGTTTTTTGCCTATTCGGTGTTTCAAAGAAAAGGAATATCAAGCGGAGTCCAAATGGATGAAACCCGGGGCGTGATTTTTGGAGCGAGCGTGATCGAGAAGAACAGGTGGAAGTCAAGCAACAGCCAAGGTGGCCACGAGGGTGGAGGGCGGCCCCTACTGGGTGTGCCCCCCTATCTTGTGGGCCCCTCAGGCGTCCACCGACCTACTTCTTCCTCCTATATATACCCACGTACCCCGAGAACATCAGAACAGACCACGAAAACCTAATTCCACTGCGATAACCTTCTGTATCCGTGAGATCCCATGTGGGAGCCTTCGCCGGCGCTCCGTCGGAGGGGGAATCGATCATGGAGGGCCTCTACATCATCTCCAAGGCCTCTCCGATGAGTTGTGAGTAGTTTACCACAGACCTTCGGGTCCATAGTTATTAGCTAGATGGCTTCTTCTCTCTCTTTGAATCTCAATACCATTTTCTCCTCGATCTTCTTGGAGATCTATTCGATGTAACTCTTTTTGCGGTGTGTTTGTCGAGATCCGATGAATTGTGGGTTTATGATCAAGTTTATCTATGAGAAATATTTGAATCTCCTCTGAATTCTTTTGTGTGTGATTAAGTTATCTTTGCAAGTCTCTTCGAATTATCAGTTTGGTTTGGCCTACTAGATTGATCTTTCTTGCAATGCGAGAAGGGCTTAGCTTTGGGTTCAATCTTGTGGTGTCCTTTCCCAGTGACAGCAGGGGCAGCACGGCACGTATTGTATTGTTGCCATCGAGGATAAAAAGATGGGGTTTATATCATATTGCATGAGTTTATCCCTCTACATCATGTCATCTTTCTTAATGCGTTACTCTATTCTTTATGAAGTTAATACTCTAGATGCATGCTGGATAGCGGTCGATGTGTGGAGCAATAGTAGTAGCTGTAGGCAGGAGTCGGTCTACTTGTCACGGACGTGATGCCTATATACATGATCATGCCTAGATAATCTCATAATTATTCACTTTTCTATCAATTGCTCAACAATAATTTGTTCACCCAACGTAATACTTATGCTATCTTGAGAGAAGCCACTAGTGAAACCTATGACCCCCGGGTCTATCTTTTATCATATAAGCTTTCAATTTACTTTTATTTGCATCTTTACTTTTCCTATCTATATTATAAAATACAAGAAATATATTTATCTTATCATACTATCTCTATCAGATCTCACTTTCGCAAGTGGCAGTGAAGGGATTGACAACCCCTTTATTGCGTTGGTTGCAAGTTCTTGTTTGTTTGTGTAAGTGCGTGAGACTTTTGAGGAGCCTCCTACTGGATTGATACCTTGGTTCTCAAAAACTGAGGGAAATACTTACGCTACTATTGCTGCATCACCCTTTCCTCTTCAAGGAAAACCAACGCAAGCTCAAGACGTAGCACCCAACTCTTAAATGGGTCGCTAAAAGGCAGAAAGATGTACATCCTGAAAATTGGACCATCCCTTGAATGGGCCGTTAACAGGCTGAAATCTCATCAGGCCGATATTGAGCCCAAATATACAGCGGGCTGTTAATGGGCTCGAACTGACGATGGGCTGCAATGGTGTTAAATCTTTAATGGGTCGTTGACGGGCCGAATTGGCACATCTTGTATGGGCCATGGGCTTAAATGGACCTGACACAAGTAGGCCTTATATGGGTCGGCCTGCTAATTTTTACCGGGCTGGCCTTTTTCACCTGAATGGGCCACTGTTGGGTCGTGCCACGTGTCGACCTATCATAGGCGCCTCCTGTGCAATGAGTGGATAACATCTGTCCCAACAGTGAGGCAACACATGTTTCCTCCGGCCAATGATGATTTTACACGTGGAAAATCCCCATTGTTCCGGGCTGTTAACGGGTTATCGAATCCAAAACCGGACCCGATAGCTTAACGGCGTTCCGTTACGGTGGATGCCACGTGTCGGTCACCCTTGATGAAAGCACTTCTGTGACACAGGATTTATCGTCATGGAAGTGGACACTTCCGTGATGATAATTTTGGTAATGTCATGGAAAACTTCCACGACAGCATATGTATGACTATCTTGATTCTGTCATAAAATCGTCATGGATGTACATGCATGATAGAAAACGTGACCTACTGTGACAAACACGTATCATCACGGAAGTGTATTTTTTTTGTAGCGAGACAACGCACAAATCACCAAATACCTGCACAAACAATCAACAACTTGCACCCAACGCGATAAATGGTTGTCAATCCCTTCACGGTCACTTGCAAAAGTGAGATCTGATAGAGATAGATAAACGGTAAAGTAATTTTTTTTGGTATTTTTGATTTATTGATTAGAAAGTAAAATATTACAAAATAGTAGATCGGAAACTAGTAAGATGTAAAAGAGATTCAATATAATGGAAAAGAGACCCGGGGGCCATAGGTTTCACTAGTGGCTTCTCTCAAGAAAGCAAATAATACGGTGGGTGAACAAATTACTGCCGAGCAATTGATAGAAAAGCGCATAGTTATGACGATATCTAAGGCAATGATCATGAACATAGGCATCACGTCTGTGTCAAGTAGACCGAAAAGATTCTGTATCTACTACTACTACTCCACATCGACCGACTCCTGCCTGCATCTAGAGTATTAAGTTCATAAAGAACATAGTAATGCATTAAATAAGATGACATGCTGTAGAGGAATTAACTCAAGCAATATGATGAAAACCCCATCTTTTTATCCTCGATGGCAACAATACAATACGTTCCTTGCTGCCCCTACTGTCACTGGGAAAGGACACCGCAAGATTGAACCCAAAGCTAAGCACTTCTCCCATTGCAAGAAAGATCAATCTAGTAGGTTGTGACGCCCCTGATTCAATCGTACACTAATCATACACACAAATGTGTACGATCAAGATCAAGGACTCACGGGAAGATATCACAACACAACTCTAGACACAAATTGAAATAATACAAGCTTTATATTACAAGCCAGGGGCCTCGAGGGCTCGAATACATCAGTTCGAAGGCTACCACAAAAGCAACATCGATCGAAAAGGCCTCCTGCCTAGGAGCCTCCTAACTACTCCTGCTCGTCGGCGTCCATCACGTAGTAGTAGGCACCATTAGTGCAGTAGCAGTAATCATCGAAAGTGGCATCTGGATCCTGGGCTCCACCATCTAGTTGCAACATCCGAGAAGAATGGAAACGGATAAAAAAGGGGAGCAAAGTGCTACCTCTTAAGTACGGCGTTGATTTTCCCTTGAAGAGGAAAGGGTGATGCAGCAAAGTAGCGTAAGTATTTCCCTCAGTTTTTGAGTACCAAGGTATCAATCTAGTAGGAGGCTCCACACAAGTCCCTCGTACCTACACAAACAAACAAGAACCTCGCAACCAACACGATAAAGGGGTTGTCAATCCCTTCACGGCCACTTGCGAAAGTGAGATCTTATAGAGATAATAAGATAAGATAAGTATTTTTGGTATTTTTATGATATAGATTGAAAAGTAAAGATTGCAAAATAAATTAGATTGGAAACTTATATGATGGAAAGTAGACCCGGGGGCCATAGGTTTCACTAGTGGCTTCTGTCAAGATAGCATAATTATTACGGTGGGTGAACAAATTACTGTCGAACAATTGATAGAAAATTGCATAGTTATGAGAATATCTAGGCATGATCATGTATATAGGCATCACGTCCATGACAAGTAGACCGACTCCTGCCTGCATCTACTACTATTACTCCACACATCGACCGCTATCCAGAATGCATCTAGAGTATTAAGTTCATAAGAACAGAGTAACGCATTAGGCAAGATGACATGATGTAGAGGGATAAAATCAAGCAATATGATATAAACCCCATCTTTTTATCCTCGATGGCAACAATACAATATATGCCTTGCTGCCCCTGCTGTCACTTGGAAAGGACACCGCAAGATAGAACCCAAAGCTAAACACTTCTCCCATTGCAAGAAAGATCAATCTACTAGGCCAAACCAAACTGATAATTCGAAGAGACTTGCAAACATAAACAATCATACATAAAAGAATTTAGAGGAGATTTAAATATTTCTCATAGATAAACTTGATCATAAACCCACAATTCATCGGATCTCGACAAACACACCACAAAAAGAGTTACATCGAATAGATCTCCAAGAAGACCGAGGGGAACTTTGTATTGAGAATCAAAGAGAGAGAAGAAGCCATCTAGCTAATGATTATGGACCCGAAGGTCTGTGGTAAACTACTCACAACTCATCGGAGAGGCTATGGTGTTGATGTAGAAGCCCTCCGTGATCGATTCTCCCTCCCGCGTAGCGCCGGAAAAGGCCCCAAGATGGGATCTCGTGGATACAGAAGGTCGCGGCGGTGGAAATAGGGTTTCGTGGCGCTCCTGGATGTTTTCAGGGTATGGAGGTATATATAGGCGAAGGAGGTCAGTCAGGGGAGCCACGAGGGGTCCACGAGGGTGGGGGTGGGCCCACCCCCCTTGGGCGTGCCTTGCACCCTCGTGGCCGCCTTGGCTGCTTCTTGACGTACACTCCAAGTCTACTGGATTGCGTTTGTTCCAAAAAGATCGTCCCCGAAGGTTTCATTCCATTTGGACTCCGTTTGATATTCCTTTTCTTTGAAACACTAAAATGGGCAAAAAAACTGTAATTTGGGCTGGGCCTCCGGTTAGTAGGTTAGTCCCAAAAATGATATAAAAGTGTAAAGTAAAGCCCATAAACATCCAAAACAGGTAATATAATAGCATGGAAGAATCAAAAATTATAGATACGTTGGAGCGTATCAAGCATCTAAGCTTAATTCACAGTGGAGTCCTCGGTAGGTAAATGATAAAAACAGAATTTTTGATGTGGAATGCTACCTAGCATATTTCTCAATGTAATTTTCTTTATTGTGGCATGAATGTTCAGATCCAAATGATTCAAGATAAAAGTTCATATTGACATAAGAAATAGTAATCCTTCAAGCATACTAACAAAGCAATCATGTCTTCTCAAAATAACATGGCTAAAGAAAGCTTATCCATACAAAATCATATAGTTAGGCTATGTTTCATTTTTGTCACACAAAATACTCCCATAATGCACAACCCCGGTTTCAGCCAAGCAATTGGTTCATACTTTTTAAGGTGCTTCAGTTTTTTTCACTCTCACGCAATACATGAGCGTAAGCCATGGATATAGCACTATGGTGGAAGAGAATATGATGATGGAGGTTGTGTGGAGAAGACAAAAAAGGAGAAAGTCTCACATTGACGAGGCTAATCAACGGGCTATGGAGATGCTCATCAATTGATGTCAACATGAGGAGTAGGGATTGCCATGCAATGGATGCACCAGAGCTATAAATGTATGAAAGCTCATCAAAAGAAAACTAAGTGGGTGTGCATCCAACTTGCTTGCTCACGAAGACCTAGGGCATTTTGAGGAAGCCCATTGTTGGAATATACAAGCCAAGTTCTATAATGAAAAATTCCCACTACTATATGAAAGTGACAACATAGGAGACTCTCTATCATGAAGATCATGGTGCTACTTTGAAGCACAAGTGTGGAAAAGGATAGTAACATTGCCCCCCGTTTTTTTGGGCCTGTTTTTATTTGGCCTTTCTCTCTTTTTTATTTTATTTTATTAGGGGACAATGCTCTAATAATGATGATCATCACACTTCTATTTATTTACAACTCATGGATTACAACTCGATACTAGAACAAGATTTGACTCTATATGAATGCCTCCAGCGGTGTACCGGGATATGCAATGAATCAAGAGCGACATGTATGAAAAATCATGCATGGTGGCTTTGCCACAAATACGATGTCAACTACATGATCATGCAAAAGCAATATGACAATGATGGAACGTGTCATAATAAATGGAACGATGGAAAGTTGCATGGCAATATATCTCGGAATGGCTATGGAAATGCCATAATAGGTAGGTATGGTGGCTGTTTTGATGAAGATATAAGGAGGTTTATGTGTGATAGAGCTTATCATATCACGGGGTTTGGATGCACCAGCGAAGTTTGCACCAACTCTCAAGGTGAGAAAGGGCAATGCATGGTACCTTAAAGGCAAGCAATAATGGAAGGGTAAGAGTGCGTATAATCCATGGACTCACATTAGTCATAAAGAACTCATATACTTATTGCAAAAATTTATTAGCCCTTGAAGAAAAGTACTACTATGCATGCTCCTAGGGGGGAGGTTGGTAGGAGTTAACCATCGCGCGCCCCCGACCTCCACATATAAGGAAGGCAATCAAAAGAGCACCCTATGCAACAAATTTGTTACACAACTTTTACCATATGTGCATGCTACGAGACTTGCCAACTTTAACACAAGTATTTCTCAATTTCATAATTACCCAATGTCGGTGTACTAGAGTAGGGGTACCCTAGTATCCCGAACTTGTGCATGGGCAGTCGCAGCGCCCCGCGGCAAGGCTTGCCGGGTGACCACCAAGGTCCTCCGTGGTTCCTTTGGAGCCATTCAAGAACAAAGTGTTTAAGCCAAGGAGACAAGACCCCAGCAAGAGGAGCTTGCCGGGAAGGCCAACCAAGGCATTTCAAGGAACTTGCCGCGACGCTCCACGCGTCCCGGCAAGGCCCGATGAGCGACAAGCTTTCGGACGCGACAAGACAACGACCACGGCAAGGCGCTTGCCGCGGCAAGCCACCACTCTGTACTCACGCTCCAGCGCATCCACCAACGTGTCGCCATGGGACCTTTCGGTAGCGTGGCGAGAAGCTGTGCAGCCCGGCGGCGGTGTGGCAAGCGGCGCTAACAAGATTGACATCGTGGCGAGCGGTGGCGCCTCTGGCGGTCCCTTTTTGCACTGTTTGGGTGACACAGACGGGCATTTAATGCCTTTGTCCCCTGCCGTCAGGGTTAGGTAGGATACACTGTTCAGGTAGTTGTACCAACCGCAACTCCTTTTCCGTTTTTACCCTTGCATGCGTTGCCACCTGTCGGTGACCCCTTTGAGCATATAAAAGGAGGCCCGTGCACAACGTAGAGGGGGGTTCGAGGCCAGAATACGCTCGCGCTCGGTCTCGCAGCTAGTGTGTACTGTAGCGCTCATTGCTCCCGAGCAAGAACACAATACAAACCACAAAGCAACAGTAGGAGTATTATCTCTCCGGAGAGCTCCGAAGCTGGGTAAATCGCTCGTGTGCTTCGCCTCGATCTGCTCTTCGTGCGATCTCCACCCCCCGCCGAACCGAAAGGGGCTCCGGTCCCATAGGTGTTCGTTCCCACGACATCTTTGGCGCGCCAGGTAGGGGGCGTCGAGGTTGTGTGAACCCGATCCAGCGTTCACGCGAGCTAGATCTTCATCTTATTCATCATCTTCATCGACATGCCACCGAAGAAGAAGGCGGAGGTGGCTGCTCCGTCCGCCGATCCCACCGCCACCGAACAAGCGGGTGGTGGGGTAAACGCCAGCGGAGAGCGGGCATCGGCGAGGAGCTCCGCTGCCGCCCGGTCCAGGACAAGGCTGCGCAAACCTCGGCGTCCGTACATGCACGCGCCCATCTCGGGTAGCGGGACCGGCAACATCATGGTACTCGCGGTACCATCGTTCGTTGGACGAGATCGAGCTGGTGGATCTTGGGATGCTCAAGACCAGCATGCGCGCCAACATGCTCGCACGAGCAAGACACGGTCGCCTAGACGGGATCCTGCTCCTTCTAACATAGTTAGAAGTCCGAGCATATCCCGCTCCTCGCACCGTTCGCCACCGCCACCCAAAACTTCGGAAGAAGCTTTGGCACGAGCTCAACTGCTCCTGGATTACCCTCCAACGGCGGACAAGATCAACGAATGGAGGGCCACCGTTCGAGTCTCATCGACTTTCGCCAGCGGCGACACTCCATGACAGCGAATGCATCACGGCCGCGGCAAGACTGCGGCGCGAGCCGATGGCGACAAGACGGTGGGGTGCAACCACCGTGCACTCTCGCCCGAAGGCCAAGATCGCCGACTTCGCGGGTCAACCTCGGCAGCGGCTCCACCGCGTCATCAGATCCACGAGCTGTCGCGATCAGCGCCAAGTTCTTCATGAGCGCGGCAAGAAGAGCGCTTCGTACTCGCGCCGGCGCCAAAGAAAGCGCAACGTCGGTCGGACCAGCCTTGGCTGGGCCTGCTGTCGACATGCATGCGCCAGAGAACGAGCGACTTGCCGTCTGTGATAGGTTGCCCTGCATTCACTCGTGAGCTGCGGCAAGTCGATAGCCAGCACAAAGAATTTCAAGCCGACGTGCGAGAAATCGACGGCAAGTTGCATCCGTCGGAGTTCCTCAGCATCTACACCATCGCGGTGCAAGCTGCCGGGGGGCGCGAAGAAAAGATCCTTGCCAACTACTTCCCGCTGGTGCTCAAGCCCAATGTCAGATCCTGGCTCATGCACTTGCCGGACAACTCCATATCCTCATGGGCGGATCTGTGCCATCAGTTTGTCGGCGCCTTTACAGGCGGCCACAAGCCTCATGGCCAAGAAAGCGACCTTCATCTGCTCGCCTAGAAGGAAGGAGAGCCCCTGCGCAAGTACATTCAGAGATTCAGCCAAGTGCTGGCGCAACATCGGATGTCCACCCTGCCGCGGTCATCGGCGTGTTCCATCGAGCGTGCGTAACGCGGGATGCGGAGGAGATGGCGATGTGCAAGATCGAGAGGCGTTAGTGAGCTATATGCCCTGGCGACAAGTGTGCGTCTTTGAGGAAGGAGGAGACTCCCGGAGAGAACACAGGAGCAGGGGATCGGCGGCGAGGATGCCGCCCGGCAAGGAAAAACCGCGCGAACAACAGGAAGAAGAAAGGCAAAGATGTGCTAGTCGTTGAGCAGTCTGGCAACAGAGGTGGTGCCCAGGAAGCTGAAGCTGTGGCGGCCGCCGACAAGCAGTACTGCAAGATCCACCACACCAAGGGCCATGATCTCCAGAGCTGCAAGAAGGTCGAGCAGCTTGTCAAGCAGCAGAAGGCTGAGTCTGACGGACGTGACAAGGAGAAGGCCCAAGAAGGTCTTGGAGGATCGGCAAGAAGCGTCCGGCGGGGAGGGCCTTGTGACAAGGCCAAGCAGCGGCAAGGAGAAAGGCCTCCCCGCGGCCGCGACAAGGATGAAGATGAAGACGACGATGAAGATATGTATGATGACGAGGCCGATGAGCAGGAGTTCCAGAAAGCCAAAGAGGTCCTGTGCATTGACGGCGGTGCTTCTCTGCATACTTCACACCGCTAGCTCAAGCAGTGGGTGCGGGAAGTTAATGCGGCAGAACCACCCGTCGAGTCATGCAAGCCTCGAAATGGTCGGCCGCCTATCATCTTTGATATTGAGGACCACCACGATCGCATAACTATGGTCGGTGCTTGCCGATGTTGGTTTCACCAACTATCCGCAACCTCAAGGTCACTAAGATGCTAGTTGGCGGTGGGGCGGCTTGAACCTGATCTCCTCCGCGGTACTCCGAAACTCCGGATCCTGACGGCGAGCTCGAAGAGACCGGCACATTCAAGGAATCAACACAGGAAGGAGCAAGCGAAGTGAAAGATCAAGTTGCGGTGACATTGGCGTGAGTTGAACTTCCGGATTGAGAGGTCACTTTGGCGTTCTTGACTTTCCATTGCCTTACAATGGGATACTCGGCCGTCGGCGCTTCGCCAAATTCATGGCAGCCTCTCACTATGCATACAACATCTTGAAGATGCGGGCCCAATAAGTGTCATCTCTGTCCTGGCGACAAGAAGGATGCTCTTATCTGCACCGACAAGATTTCTGGGAAGCGGCAGCCGCAGCAGAGCATAAGACACTTGCCGCTGAAGCTCCGGGGAAGAAGAAGACCAAGTCCGGCAAGAGTTCTGATGCCCACTCCGGCAAGCGCACCTCTTCGGAGTGCTGCGCTACCGTCGAGGACGCACCATCGAGCTCCACCGGCAAGTGTAAGAAGGCAATGGAAGCTCCACTAGAGACCAAGAAGGTGTCCGCCAAGGAGGACGGCACTGGTGGTACCTTCACCATCAGTGCCACTCTCGACCCTAAATAGGAAAGCGCGCTCGTTGCTTTCCTGCGGGCGAATGTCGACGTGTTTGCGTGGCAACCGTCGACATGCCAGTGTTCCCGAAAGTGTCGAGCACCACCTTGCCGTCTGTCCTCATGCGCGGCCCGTCTGGCAGAAAGTCAGGAAGCAAGCAGTGGAGCGCCAAGAGTTCATCGCAGAAGAAATCAAGAAATTGGAAGCGGCAGGCCGTGTCAGAGGAGTGCTCCATCCTACGTGGTTGGCCAATCCTGTAGTCGTGCGCAAGGAAAAGGGAAATGGAGGCTTTGTATCGACTTTACCGATGTTAATAAAGCTTGTCCCAAAGACCCATTTCCCTTGCCGCGCATTGACCAGATTGTTGACTCCACGGCCGGATGTGACTTGCTTTCATTTCTTGACGCATACTCAGGATACCATCAGATCTTCATGGCAGAAGAAGATGAGGAGAAGACCGCATTCATCACTCCATGTGGCACATACTGTTTCATACAGATGCCTTTCGGTTTTAAGAATGCTGGTTCAACATTTTCAAGGGTAGTCAATCACGCTTTTGAACCACAAATGCACAGAAATGTGGAAGCTTACATGGATGACATAGTGGTCAAGAGCAAGGACAAAGCGACTCTGGTTCAAGATTTAGATGAAACCTTCGCAAATCTGCGCAAGATCAACCTCAAGCTCAACCCCGAGAAGTGTGTGTTTGGAGTCCCCTCCGGCAAGCTTCTCGGGTTCTTCGTGTCTTAGCGGGGAATTGAAGCCAATCCCGACAAGATCAAGGCCATTGAGCAGATCGAAGCACCAAAGCGCGTCAAGGATGTACGAAGGCTTGCCGGTTGCGTGGCTGCTCTCAGCAGGTTTATCTCTAAGTCTGCTGGCGCGCCTCGCCATTTTCAAAATATTGAAAAAGGCAGGTCAATGAAATGGACTCGAGCGGAGGCTGCGCTGCGAGACTTGAAGAGATACTTGTCCTCCACTCCAATACTTGTCGCACCTAAGCCACAAGAGAAGTTGCTGTTGTATATAGCGGCAACCAATCAAGTGGTTAGTGCTGCGTTAGTAGCGGAGAGGGAGGCGGACGATGAGCTAGCAACCACGGCAGATGCATCCAGCGACAAGCAGGGGGCTTCCCCGACAAGCTCTAGTCCCGACAAGGATGGATCTGCGCAGGCACATGAGGAGGTGCAGAAGAAAATGGTGCAGCGCCTAGTTTACTTTGTCAGTTCCCTTCTGCAGGGGCTAGGTCAAGGTACTCTGGCGTGCAGAAATTGCTTTTCGGCCTTCTCATGGCCTCGAGAAAGCTGCGCCATTAATTCCAAGCACATGAGATCACAGTTGTCACTCGTTTTCCGCTGAAGAGGATCTGCAGAATCCGAAGCAGGCGGGATTGTCGAGTGGGCCTTTGGAACTATCAAGCTTTGGCCTCAAGTTTGAGAGCCCTTCAACTATCTAGAGCCGGGCATTGGCGAATTCATAGCGAATGGGCGCCAACACGGATGAAGAAATTTCGAGCGAGCATCCCGTCAAGGAAGCAAGAAAAGAGTGGCTGATGTACTTGATGGTGCCTTCTCGCTGCAAAGCGCCCGGTCTTGGGCGTGCTGCTTGTCGCGCCCCGGAGAGCACCTCAAGTCGTAGTCGGATGCACTTTCCCAAGGAGCAAGCAACAAACAATCTGCAGAGTATGAAGGTTTGCTTGCGGTCTCGAGATCGCAGCGGACCTTGGGATCAAGAAGCTCATTGTCAGGGGTGACTCACAGCTTGTCGTCCGCAAGTGAACAAGAATTATCAGAGTCCGTTGATGGAAGCTTACGTTGATGAAGTGAGAAAGTTAGAAGAGCACTTTGACGGCCTACAGATGGAACACGTTCCAAGAGCTCAGAATGACATTGCCAACGGCCTGTCGAAGTGCGCCGCACTTAAGTTACCTGTGGAACCAGGGATCTTTGTGCTCAAACTGGCTCAGCCATCCGTAACGCCATCAACTGGACAGAGCAAGAAGAGGAAGTTGATTTCTGGTGACTATTTTCTGGCAGAGCTCCCCGAAGCCGCCGCTAAGAAGGTCCCCAAGATCAACACCAAAGGTGCTGAGGAGTCGTCTGCTCCGACAAGCCCTAGGGTTTGTTCCGTTGAGGCAGACGCTCCCGACAAGTTTTGCTCCGGCAAGCTTGCCGGGGAACGTCAAGCTCCGGCTGAGCCGCAGGTTCTCACCGTAGAAGCGGATGTTCCCGCAGCCGCATATGTGCATTTAGTCCTTGTTGTCGAGCCGCGCTCCAGCATGGGCACAGAAGATTTTCCGTTTCCTTCAGACAGGAGAACTTCCCGAAGAGCAAGAAGAAGCGGAAAGAGTAGCCCGGCAATCAAGTATGTACCAGTTTGTCGACGACACACTGTACAGAAGAAGATTCAACGGTGTGAAATTGAAGTGTATTCACCGGGAAGATGGACATAAGCTGTTGACAGAGATACATGGAGGTATATGTGGTCACCACATTGGCACAAGAGCACTTGCCGGCAAAGCATTCCGGCAAGGTTTCTTTTGGCCGACGACCCTCCGGATGCAAGCGCACAAGTAACCAAGTGTGAAGCGTGCGGTTTCATTCCAGCGGATACACCAGCCAGCTCAAGCTCTCCGGGCGATCCCTTTATCCTGGCCATTTTCGGTCTGGGGCTCGACATCCTCGGCCCCTTTTCCCGAGCTGTCGGGGGCTTTGAGTACTTGTAGATTGCAATTGACAAGTTCACAAAGTGGCCGGAAGTGGAAGCAGTAAGGAAGGTGACAGCACAGTCATCAGTCAAGTTCTTTAGGTCGATTGTTTGCCATTTCGGGGTCCCTAACAGGATCATCACCGACAACGGCACGCAATTCACGAGCCGCACCTTCATGCGATCGTCCAAGATCTTGGCGCCAAAGTGCGCTTTCGCTTCATTGCTCATCCGAGAAGCAGCGGTCAGCGGAGAGGGCAAATCTTGAAGTGCTGCGTGGGCTCAAGACCGGGACTTTCGACGGGCTGCACAAGTGCGGAAAGAAGCTGGATTGAGGAGCTGCGGTGGTTCTTTGGTCGATTAGGACAACGCCGTCGAGCCAGCGGCGGACACCTTCGCTCTAGTCTATGGAGCAGAGGCAGTTCTCCCCACGGAACTCGTATACGGATCACCTCGAGTGCTCGCTTATGATGAGCTTGAGCAAGAGCAGCTGCGACAAGATGACGCGCTACTCCTTGAGGAGGACCATCTTCAGGCTGCTGTACGAGCTGCTCGATACCAGCAAGCTTTGTGCCGCTACCATAGCCGCAAAGTTAATGCCAGAAGTCTCGAGGAAGGCGACCTTGTTCTTCGGCGCGTTCAGTCCGCCAAGAATACCAACAAGTTGACGCCGAAGTGGGAAGGCCCTTACCGGGTGAAACAAGTCACTAGGCCTGGCGCTGTCCGCCTTGAGACCGAAGATGGCACTCCGGTGAGCAACTCCTGGAACATTGAGCATCTTCGTAAGTTTTACCCGTAAGGCGCGGTTGCCGGAACTCGTTCCGGCAACCACCTTTTGTACAAGTCTTGCCGCTGTTGCATGTAATCCTTTGTACAAAGCGGTATGAGACCCGATGCATAAATAAAGTTCATGTGCTCCGCACATCTTGTCAATTTCATGCTTTCTATTTTTTGCATGTGTTATCTGACACTTTGTGCAGCACCTACTCCCGGTAAGCAATAACGAGCCTTAAGGCTCCATATCTTTATTTTCTCTTCTTTCTTTTTCTCAAAAGGAAGGTTCCCTCGCCCACAAGTTTGCCGGGGGGGAAGGAGGAGATAATGGTGTGGACCAGGCGTCGTTCAAGAAAGTTTTGCCTTACCGGGAAGCAAACGACAGAAAAGCTAAGTTGCCAAAGTTTGAGCAATCAGTTTAAATTTTTAAGTTATCTTCCTCGAACGACCGTGCTTTGTATGGAAAACCTGTGCGCGGAGGGACCAACTCGTAGCTAGTTGCGCCCTTACTTTGTTTCGAGTCCGCTCAACAACTTAAGTGAGCTGCGACTAGCTGCGACAAGGTTTCTTGTCGGTAGCGGCACCGCCGGCGAGCTCTTGACGTTCGCACTTAGCGCTTCATGACAAAGGTGCTGCGCCGCAAGTTCCCTAAAAGCGAGGGCAAAAACATACAAAGGAAGGAATCAAGTAAAGGGAATAACATAGCAATCGATACCCAAAATAAAAGTTATATTACAAGATAGCTTGTCGCAGCCCTAATAGATTGTTCCCGTAACATGGCTGGCAGCGACAAGGAAAGGAGGAAACGGGCGGCCTAATCTACGCGATCGCCATCAACCCTCTTGACCTCGTTCACCTTGTCCACAATGGGTGCGACAAGGGCCTTGAGCTCTTCCAGATCGGCATCCGGAGGCAGCTTCTTGAGGACATTGGTGTGGTTGAGGCCAGGGTTGCGGAAAGCCACCTTCACCAACACCTTTTGAAGAACTCTCGCGCAGATCGTGTGCGACTCGTCGGCCAGCTGCTTTGGGATCCTCTCCCGGAGTCGCTGGAGGGCCGTCGCCAAGCCCTTGAAGAACAAAGTGAGCTTGGCGCTAGGCTGGAGGTTCTCATCGCAGGAGTACCCGAAATCCTCCATCCCCAGCTGCGCCAGCTCCTCGTCGATGACTCGGCAATATTTACGAGACCCTCTGTCCAGAGTTCCACCATATCCCTAAAAGTGTTCTGGGTTTCGGCGGCCCTCGTCAGCAGCGCTTCGTTGGCCTTGATCTCCTCCTTCAAGGCCACCTCCCGCTCCTTGGCGCCGTCCAGCGTCTCGGTCAAAGTAGCCAGCTTCAACTCAAGATCAGCGTTGGAGTCCTTGGCGGCGCTCAGCTCCTTGCCCTTCTCGACGAGACGACCCTGCACCTCGCCATGGGCGTGGGCGTCCTTCTTGCGCTCACGCTGGAGCGCGGCAAGCTCTTCATCCCTCGCCTTGAGATCGGCCTCTAGCCGCGTCACCTTCGCCTCTAGCTCCTTCTTGGCAGCCTCATCAGCTGCGGCAGCATCCTTTGCCTCCTTGAGAGCTCCGCCAAATGTCTGCTCTCGCGCGGCAGGCTCCTCATCATGGCTGTCCAGATTGACCTTCCGCTGCGCCAACTCGCCTTCCTGCGCAAACAGCTCCTCGGCGGCAAGCCGTTGTTGCTCCTCAGCTTCGGCCTTCTCGAGGAGGAAGGCTTTCCGCGCCTCAGCGAGTTGCGCCCGCTCCTCTGCAATGGACCGGAGGGCTTCTTGGTTGCGACTCCGGAGCTCCTCCGCATGCTTTTCAATATCCACTCCCGCCTGCGCGACAAGCGCTTCCCGGGATTCCACCTTGGCTTGTCGGGCGCGGTAGAGTGACACCAGCTTCCGCAGCAGCTGCTCTTCCTCAGACTCGCCGCTGCTGCTGGTTGGCGCATCAACCAGCGTCAGCCCAGCGGAGGCGAGCACCTCTCCATCGAAAGTTTCTCCTTCGACCGGCGCCCTGGAGCTTGACGCCCAGGGAAGCTTGATGAAGACGCCATCGCCGGCCTTGAGATAGGCGCCGGGCTGGGGCTCTTCGGAGCCTGATGCTGCAGCAGCAACGGAGGGATCAGTGGTCGGTGAAGCGCCTTGCGCTCCTGCGGCCTCGGGGCCGTCAGTATGATCGCCAGACACCTCGCCAGCTCCTGCGGCGGCAGCCTTGGCGGCCTCCTCGCCGGCAGGATCATCGGCGCCGGTTTCCTCTTCGGTGGCAGCGGCGTCGTTGGTGTTGCCGCGCGTGTTCTCCTCGCCGGTGGCCTCGGTCTCCATCGGCTCCGTGGAAGATGGATCTGATGGCCGGAAGAGGGAGAAAAGTCAAGCAAATATCCAAAAAGAAAATCAGAAGAAGAAGAACCCAAGGGAAGTTTTCAAGCAAGAAGGGTTACTGTCTTTGGGATCTGCGATCATGGGCTCCACAGCTGGGGGTCGCTGGTGCTGTCCTTGCCGGAGAACCGTCCCTTGCCGGAGACTTCTCCCTTGCGGAGAAGCTCCTTGCTGGGAATCCTCCTTGGCGGTGTAGTCGAAGCAGATAGCATCTCGGGCGGCTTCGGTTGCTCTGGTGAGGCTGCTCTGCTCCTACACAAACGATGTCGAGATGTCAGCAAGGAAAGAGCACTCATGCGCGCCGAACAGCGGGAAGTAAACCATATACTTACGCTGGGGGCTGCTTTGGGGAATGAGTGTCGGGTCCGGCAAGGTGGTCTCGGGCGCGCCCCCTGCTGACGCGGTGGGCTCGTCCTCGATGACAATCACCGGAGCCTTGGCTCTCTTCGCCGCTCTCTGGGCTAGAGTCCGGAAAAGGAATGAGTTCAGAGTAAAGCAAATCAGATACAAGACAAAACAGCAAGAATTGAAGAACTACAAGTACAGTAAAGAAACTTACTCTTCTTCTTCCTCGTCGGAGCTGAGAGCGGAGAGGTCGAAGTCCGGTCCTCTTTCGGCTCGACGAGACGGAGGAGTAGGCTCCCTCGACCGCTTGGCGGGGGCAGCGACAGGATCAGAAGCGGCGGTCCGGGAGGACCCGCTCCGATTCCACAGCAATGTGAGGCAGCTCCGCTGGGCAGTGCTTGTCGCGGTGGAGCGTGTCAGCGGCACGGCGGTGTTGACCCGTCTGCCACCTGCTCGTCCCGGCCTGCAGAGCGCCTTCTTGGTGGAGCTGGGGGGCGGCGCTGGGCTACACTGCGGCAAGCCGCTTGAAGATGGTGGGCGCTCGCACCCTCGGCGGGCTCGCTCGACTTCGGCGAGGCTCGGCAAGCTCTCCCTCACCGGCAAGCTCTCGGCCAGCTCATCTCAATCGGCAAGGCTTGCCCCTTCTGCTGCCTCTGCCTCCTCCACGGTGAATCCAAACTCGCCCGCGGCGGCGGCTGCCGCCGCCTCTTCCGCCCTAGTGGCGATGCGCCGCATCTCCGCATCGGTGGTGTCGCGGGTGAGGCTCTTCTTCTCATCGGAGCGGATCGCCACCTCCACCAAGCCAACGAAGAACTGTTGCACAACGTCGTCTGCAGGCTCTTGCCAAGTTGGGACAAGTCCATGCGAGTCGCATAGCGGCATCATTGCACGGATGCGGTCGAGCGAGGAATTATTGCACAGCGGAACGACACCTATCAGCAACCTGAACCATTCGGGATGTTGAGGGTAGTGCTTGAACAATTCCTTGAGCATCGCGTCTAGCTCCAAGACAGTGAAGTTGAAGTTGAGGCCCGGGCGCAGCCTCATGATGTCCGCGGACCCCGAACTCCAGGCGGGTCTCCTCCTCTCTTGCGAAGCGTCACGGTGGCGAAGAAAATCCGCGCCAACAGCGCCTCTGATGAGCCCAGCAAGCCTGAGCCGCAAGATCCGGGTGATGGCACTCTTCACTTATCGCCGTCTCGGCGAGGCGCTCAATAGTTGCAGCGCACTCATGGGGCTTGGCTGGGCGGTGAATGGCTGCGGGTTCTCCTCAACAATCCAGCACCATTCGCTCTCCCTCCTCCCACTTGCTGCGGAGCTCTCCTTCCGAATCGCTTCCTTCTTGCCGGCTCTCGAGATCCAGGTGATTCCGCCGGATAGGGGCTCCCCTCTCTCAACTCGGGGCATAAAGAATTGGCGGAAAAGGTTTACATTTGGATGGACTCCGACAAAGTTTTCGCAGAGATGTGCGAAAATTGCCATGGTCAGAACAACATTGGGGGTGAAATCAAGGAGGTGGAACCCGTAGGCGTTCATGATGTCATAGAAGAATTTAGAGAAAGGCGGGCAGAGCCCGCAGTAGAAGAACAACGCGAAGAAGGGATATCTGTTCGGAGCCCGTTCGGAAGCGGCGGCGGAGAGTACCTTCGCGGCGCGGATGCTCGCGTCTCCGTCGACGGAAGAGGTAGTACCACTCCCTCGGCTCCTTCTGGCGAGCTCGGGGAGTTGCCAGCTCCTTCGCGGCGCCTCGAGCATGGCGCCTCGGCCGACTTCACAACCTTCCCGCCTTTCGGAGCCATGGCGGAGGTGGTGGGGGAGATCGACGGTGTTGGTGGTGCCGGTGGCGATGGGGGGCGGAGCGCTGCTCTCTTTCGGCCTTGGAAGAAGGGGGGAGCGGCGGAGGATTTTCTGAGATTGGGACAACAACTGGCGAGATGGAGGAACTGCCCCTGTTTCCTCTGCTTATAAAGAGGGAGGGGGCGGACGTTCCGTTTTTCCGAATAAAGAACCACCCGCGATCTCTCCCACGACGCCGCATTCAACACGTGCCGTTAGGGGAGGCGTGGTGGATCTGAGTAAGATCTGGCGTAAACCAGGCGGCGTGCCGTGCCCTATTTTGGGCTGGCCCATGGCCTTCGGCACCGTGTGTGGCCCAGGCAGGGGCTCTGTCGGTGTACTAGAGTAGGGGTACCCTAGTATCCCGAACTTGTGCCTGGCGTCGCGGCGCCAGCGGCAAGGCTTGCCAGGTGACCGCCAAGGTCCTCCGTGGTTCCTTTGGAGCCATTCAAGAACAAAGTGTTTAAGCCAAGGAGACAAGACCCCGGCAAGAGGAGCTTGCCGGGAAGGCCAACCAGGGCATTTCAAGGAACTTGTCGCGACGCGCCACGCGTCCCGGCAAGGCCCAGTGAGCGACAAGCTTCCGGACGCGACAAAACAACGACTGGGGCAAGGCACTTGCCGCGGCAAGCCACCACTCTGTACTCACGCTCCAGCGCATACACCAACGTGTCGCCATGGGACCTTTCCAGGAGCGTGTGGCGAGAGGCTGTGCAGCCAGCGGTGCGAGGTGGCAAGCGGCGCTGACAAGATTGACATCGTGGCGAGCGGTGGCGCCCCTGGCGGTCCCTTTTTGCACTGTTTGGGCGACACAGACGGACATTTAATGCCTTTGTCCCCTGCCGTCAGGGTTAGGTAGGATACACTGTTCAGGTAGTTGTACCAACCGCAACTCCTTTTCCATTTTTGCCCTTGCATGCGTTGCCACCTGTCGGTGACCCGTTTGAGCATATAAAAGGAGGCCCATGCGCAACGTACAGGGGGGTTCGAGGCCAGAATACGCTCACGCTCGGTCTCGCAGCTAGTGTGTACTGTAGCGCTCATCGCTCCCAAGCAAGAACAGAATAGAAACTACAAAGCAGCAGTAGGAGTATTATCTCTCCGGAGAGCTCCGAAGCTGGGTAAATCGCTCGTGTGCTTCACCTCGATCCGCTCTTCGTGCGATCTCCGCCCCCCGCCGAACCGAAAGGGGCTCCGGTCCCATAGGTGTTCGTTCCCACGACACCCAACTAGCATGACTCTAACATTACCACCTTTTTATCTCAAAACAATTATCAAGCATCAAGTTGATCATAGTATTCAATTCACTTCCGATGATAGTTTTTATTATACCCAACTTGAATGTCCATCATTCTAGAACCAAATTTATAACCATAGCAAATACCATGCTGTTCTAAAAGAATCTCAAAATAATATAACTGAAGCATGAGAGGTCAATAATTTCTACAAAATAACACCACCGCCATGCTCTAAAAAGATATAAGTGAAGCACTAGAGCGACATTGTCTAGCTCAAAAGATATAAGTGAAGCACATAGAGTATTCTAATAAATTCCGAATCATGTGTGTCTCTCCCAAAAGGTGTGTACAGCAAGGATGATTGTGGTAAACTAAAAGGCAAAGAGTCATATCATACAAGACGCTCCAAGCAAAACACATATCATGTGGTGAATAAAACTATAGCTTCAAGTAAAGTTACCGATAGACGAAGACGAAAGAGGGGATGCCATCCGGGGCATCCTCAAGCATAGGATTTTGGTTGTTCTTGAATTATCTTGGGGTGCCATGGGCATCCCCAAGCTTAGGCTCTTGCCACTCCTTCTTCCATAGTCCATCAAATCTTTACCCAAAACTTGAAAACTTCACAACCCAAAACTCAACAGGAAATCTCATGAGCTCCGTTAGTGCAAAAAAGAAAACCCACCACCTAAGGTACTGTAATGAACTCATTATTTATTTATATTTGTGTTAAACCTACTGTATTACAACTTCTCTATGGTTCACACCCCCCGATACTAGCCATAGGTTCATCAAAATAAGCAAACAACACACAAAAACAGAATCTATCAAAAACAGAACAGTCTGTAGCAATCTGTAACTTTCGATTACTTCTGGAACTCTAAAACTCCTACCAAAATAGGAAGTCCTTGGAAATTTGTCTATTGATGTACTGCAAAAATAATCAATTCAAAAGAACGTTTCTTTGATTTACTAAAATTATTCTCGTGCAAGCAAAAGTTTCTGTTTTTGAGCAAGATCAAGTTAACTTTCACCCAAGAAGATCCTATAGGTTCTACTTGGCACAAACACTAATTAAAACATAAAACAACATCTAAACAGAGGCTAGATGAATTATTTATTACTAAAAAGGAACAAAAATAAAATTGGGTTGCCTCCCAACAAGCGCTATCATTTAACGCCCCTAGCTAGGCATAAAAGCGAGAATAGATCTACGTATTGTCATCTTTGGTATTCAATTCATAAGTGGCTCTCATAATAGAAGGTAATTTTATTTTCTTTCTAGGAAAGTGTTCCATGCCTTTCCTTAATGGAAATTGGAATCTAATATTTCCTTCCTTCATATCAATAATTGCACCAATCGTTCTAAGGAAAGGTCTACCAAGAATAATAGGACATGAAAGATTGCAATCTATATCAAGAACGATAAAATCTACGGGCACATAATTCCTATTTGCAACAATAAGAACATAATTAATACTTTCCATAGGTTTCTTAATGGCGGAATTTGCAAGGTGCAAGTTCAAAGAGCAATCATCAAATTCACGGAAACCTAGCACATCACATAAATTTTTGGAATCATGGAAACACTAGCACCCAAATCACACTAAGCATAGCATTCATGATCTTTAATTTTAATTTTAATAGTAGGTTCCCACTCATCATATAGTTTCCTAGGGATAGAAACTTCCAATTCAAGTTTTTCTTCATAGGATTGCATCAAAGCATCAACGATATATTTGGTAAAAGATTTATTTTGACTATAAGCATGAGGAGAATTCAACACAGATTACAACAAGGAAATACAATGTACTAAAGAACAATTATCATAGTTAAATTCCTTTAAATCCAAAATAGTGGGTTCATTGCTCTGTACTTTTGCATATCACACAAATCAACAAAGTTGTTTAGATGAGTAGCGGCATCTTCACTAGGAAGGCCGGAGAATTGACCTTTCATAACAAGATTCAACAAAGCAGCATTGATTTCACAAGATTCAACATCGTTAAGAGGAGCAATCGGAGTGCTAAGGAAACCATTATAGTTGGTATTGGAAAAGTCACACAATTTAGTATTATCTTGAGCCATCATGACAAGCAATCCAACACACAAGCACACAAGAGGCAAGCGAAAAAGAGAGGGCGAATAAAACGGCAAGGGTGAAGTGGGGGAGAGGAAAATGAGCGGCAAATGGCAAATAATGTAATGCGAGGGAGATGACTTTGTGATGGGTACTTGGTATGTCTTGACTTGAGCGTAGACCTACCCTGCAACGGTGCCAGAAATCCTTATTGCTACCTCTTGAGCACTGCGTTGGTTTTCCCTTGAAGAGGAAAGGGTGATGCAGCAAAGTAGCGCAAGTATTTCCCTCAGTTTTTGAGAACCAAGTTATCAATCCAGTAGGAGGCTCCATGTAAGTCCCTCGTACCTACACAAACAAACAAGAACCTCGCAACCAACACGAAAGGGGTTGTCAATCCCTTCACGGCCACTTGCGAAAGTGAGATCTGATAGAGATTATAAGATAAGATAAATATTTTTGGTATTTTTATGATATTGATTGAAAAGTAAAGATTGCAAAATAAAGTACATTGGAAACTTATATGATGGAAAGTAGACCCGGGGGCAATAGGTTTCACTAGTGGCTTTTCTGTCAAGATAGCATAATTATTACGGTGGGTGAACAAATTACTATCGAGCAATTGATAGAAAAGTGCATAGTTATGAGAATATCTAGGCATGATCATGTATATAGGCATCACGTCCGCGACAAGTAGACCAACTCCTGCCTGCATCTACTACAATTACTCCACACATCGATCGCTATCCAGCATGCATCTAGAGTATTTAAGTTCATAAGAATAGAGTAACGCATTAGGCAAGATGACATGATGTAGAGGGATAAACTCAAGCAATATGATACAAACCCCATCTTTTTATCCTTGATGCCAACAATACAATACGAGCCTTGCTGCCCCTGCTGTCATTGGGAAAGGACACCGCAAGATTGAACCCAAAGCTAAGCACTTCTCCCATTGCAAGAAAGATCAATCTAGTAGGCCAAACCAAACTGATAATTCGAAGAGACTTGCAAAGATAACCAATCATACATAAAAGAACCCAGAGGAGATTCAAATATTTCTCATAGATAAACTTGATCATAAATCCACAATTCATCAAATCTCGATAAACACACCACAAAAAGAGTTACATCGAATAGATCCCCAAGAAGATCGAGCAGAACTTTGCATTGAGATTCAAAGAGAGAGAAGAATCCATCTAGCTAATGACTATGGACCCGAAGGTCTATGGTAAACTACTCACAACTCATCGGAGAGGCTATGGTGTTGATGTAGAAGCCCTCCGTGATCGATTCCCCATCCGGCGGAGCACCAAAAAAGGCCCCAAGATGGGATCTCATGGATACAGAAGGTTGCGGCGGTGGAAATAGGGTTTAGTGGTGCTCCTGGATGTTTTGAGAGTATGGAGGTATATATAGGCAAAATAGGTCGGTCAGGGGAGCCACGAGGGGCCCACAAGGGTGGGGGGCACGCCACCCCCCTAGGGCGTGCCTTGCACCCTCGTGGCTGCCTTGGCTGCTTCTAAATGTCCACTCCAAGTCTCCTAGATTGCGTTTGTTCCAAAAAGATCGCTCCCAAAGGTTTCATTCTGTTTGGACTCCGTTTGATATTCCTTTTCTTCGAAAAACTGAAATAGGCAAAAAAAAACAGCAATTTGGGCTGGGCCTCCGGTTAGTAGGTTAGTCCCAAAAATGCTATAAAAGTGTAAAGTAAAGCCCATAAACATCCAAAACGGGTAATATAATAGCATGGAACAATAAAAAATTATAGATACGTTGGAGACGTATCACAAAGCAACCGTGAGTACTCATCCAAAGTACTCGCAAGCAAGGATCTACACTACATGTGCATCAGTATCAATGAAATGGGTAGTATCGTTGGACTGAACTGCAGAATGCCAGAAGAGAAGGGGAAAGACTAGCCTATCGAAGACTAGCATCTTCAAGCAGCTCCAAGCATCTTGCAGCATTCAGAAGAGTATAGAATAGCAGTTTATATATAGCAAACATGTTGTAACATTAGCGCCCAGAGATCACTTCCTCGACTCCCTGCGAGGAAACAATCCCGGGGCCATCATTTCCATTACATGCCTCAGCATTCAGTATCCAGTTCTAGTTGTATCGATCGGGATACAACTTCGAGTGTCTGTTACCATAGGACAAGCTATTGATAGATATTTTCTTCCCTGCAGGGGTGCACCAACTTACCCACGACGCTCGATTAACTCCGGCCGGACACACTTTTCTCGGTCATCCCGGCCTCGACCAAATGATACGCCGCAACCTGACCTAGGCCTAATAGAGAGGTCAACACGCAGGTCTACATCCTAAGCACGCAGGGGTCTCGAGCCCATCGCCCTTTGCACTCCTGCACATTGAGAACGCGGCCGGTGAGGAGACCAAGCCCCCCTTATAGAAGGCGAGGCGTTCCAGTCCAACCCAGCGCGAGCCGCTCAGTCGCTGACGTCTAATAAGCTTCGGTTGATGCATACGACACAGAACGCCCATACTATGCCCATGTGATGGTTAGTGATATCAGGCCAGAGGCCCCACAGATCAAATATCCAAACCGTTAGTGTGTTGGTAGTGCGGTCACCAGCAGAGACTCACGAAAGATGTGACCCCATCGCCCCATCTCTAGGACTTGTGGTAAGGGCTAAGAATGCCCAGCCACGCCTCATATTCAATTCTCGGGTACCCTCTAGGTCAACCCATCTCCACACCACCAGCAGGTACCCCTTAGGGTCGACCCGCCTCTCCAAGTAACAGTTGTAAAGTCCAAGTATTCGTGTGTCCAAACACCTGTGGGAAACCCCGAGGAATCACCCTCGGTGGATTCCACCCGATGTAATGATCAAGGTGAACATAGGAGGAACCACCCTCGAGGTTTACACTTGAGGGGTTGCACGAAATCGTCGTTATTGGAAGTCGAAAAGGAGGAATCACCCTCGATGACCATGACCGGGTAACTACTCCACAGAGTTAGCATCAGAAGTTCTAATGAGCTATCACCCTCTGGACTCGATAGTAACGTTGTGGTGTCGTACAACTAAGGGGGGTGATGTGCGATGTCGGGGACTGGACATCGATCACGTTGATCAAGTCATTGAACATAAAGCAGGGCAGTTGGGACAAGGTGGGGGTCACTGATGGGTCACTAACCAGCCTATACTAAGCAGTTTAGGTTAAACAGGTAGGTAACAATAGAAGGTTACAAGATCAGGCTATGCATCAGAATAGGTAAAGCAGTAGTAGCAGCAATTTCTAATGCAAGCATAAGAGAGAAGAGGATAGGTGATATCAGAATGAACAAAGGGGGTTTGCTTGCCTGGAAGCTCAGCACACAGATACAGATCTTCAACGGTGAAGTAGTCGATCACTAGTTCAACCGCAGTCTTAGGGTCTACCGGAAAGAAGTAACAGAGGGGAAACACAATAAATAATAGAACAATCAAAGCATCACAAAGCATAACCTGGCAATACACGGTGATAGGTGTGACCTAATGCAGTGCTACACGTTGCAGACGGAGAGGGGAAACATCCGGAGGGGTTTTTCCGGTGTCTGACGTTTTTCGGACAAATAAAAAAAGAGAGGGGACGGTTCCATGTTCAGCATGATAGGGGCATGTGATAGGTATGAGGAGGGTGTATTCGGATTCGTCTCGTCGTTCTGAGCAACTTTCATACATAAAGTTTTTTGATCTGACCTACGGTTATTTTCCTACGATTTTACAAAGTTTTAAACAGTTATTTGGGATTTCCTGAAAATTGGCTGTCTGAGGATCGCTCAGTTTTAACACCACTTAGTTGTTTTCTGAAGGTTATAACTGTAGTTCTGTCCATCCTATGGCTTAGTGCCCTCTACCAATTTTTATCATCTCTCTGTACAGTATCATTGACATCCATGTTAGAGTCCAATTGCTGGGTCGAAACTTCATTTGAAAAGTGCCACTTAAAGTTAATTCCAGAAACTGTTAAAATATATGAACATAGGATTTTGTGATTTTCATAGGGTTTAATCCAAGCGACTTTTGAACTTGGTCGAGTGGAATGAGTTGAACCCTCCCAAGTGTACTACACGCCCATATGAAGTTTACTCATATTAACTTTTGTTTAGCTGCTCCTTAGGGGCTCTCAAGAGGGTTAGTTAGTGTAAAAGTTGCAAAAGCTGAGTTCTTGCTACATGGCTGAATATTCTTATGCAGAGGAGCGGCAACCCAACCAGTCTGTGAGCGAGTAGCAGCAGGGAGTGGCAGCTGAACGCGGCAAGGCTGGCCAAAGGCGGGCGAGGCCGAAGGTGGGCGCGGCCACACACTCAGCACACACACACACACATTGTACGCACACGCTGCACGCATGCACAACACGCGCACACACACGCAACACACACATAGAGAGATCACGCACACACATGGCCATGGCAAGCAATGAGCAGCAGCGGCGGCAGCTAATTAGTAGCAGGAGTGACAAGCAGCAGCAGCGACAAGTGATGTCTACTACACAACCTTCTTCTTGTAGACGTTGTTGGGCCTCCAAGTGCAGAGGTTTGTAGGATAGTAGCAAATTTCCCTCAAGTGGATGACCTAAGGTTTATCAATCCATGGAAGGCGTAGGATGAAAATGGTCTCTCTCAAACAACCCTGCAACCAAATAGCAAAGAGTCTCTTGTGTCCCCAACACACCCAATACAATGGTAAGTTGTATAGGTGCACTAGTTCGGCGAAGAGATGGTGATACAAGTGCAATATGGATGGTAGATATAGGTTTTTCTAATCTGAAAATATAAAAACAGCAAGGTAACTAATGATAAAAATGAGCATAAACAGTATTGCAATGCTAGGAAACAAGGCCTAGGGTTCATACTTTCACTAGTGCAAGTTCTCTCAACAATAATAACATAACGGGATCATATAACTATCCCTCAACATGCAACAAAGAGTCACTCCAAAGTCACTAATGGCGGAGAATAAACGAAGAGATTATTGTAGGGTACGAAACCACCTCAAAGTTATCCTTTCTGATCGATCTATTCAAGAGTTCGTCATAAAATAACACGAAGCTATTCTTTCCGTTCGATCTATCATAGAGTTTGTCCTAGAATAACACCTTAAGACACAAATCAACCAAAACCCTAATGTCACCTCAAGTATCCGTGGGCATGATTATACGATATGCATCACACAATCTCAGATTCATCTATTCAATCAACACAAAGTACTTCAAAGAGTGCCCCAAAGTATCTACCAGAGAGTCAAGACGAAAACGTGTGCCAACCTGATGCGGAGCATCCCACGTTCATCCCCATGTACACTCCGACTACTCCCCAAGCCCCAAGGATACATAAGATGAGACCTCGACTATGCGCCATTGGACACAAGGTGAACCCGTTCCTAAATGCTTCCCCTTTCCATTCGCGTGAGACATGGCTACTACCTCATGCATGGACCTTGCCTAAACTCAGGTACAACCGAGATGACCATGGAGAATCAAAGGACAAAGGCCAAGCATGGAAGAGGAGAAGGAACAAGAGCCAGCTGCTACAGGCCCCGGACATCCGGCCCCAGCCCGGACATCCGGCCCTTCCCGCAAGCCCAGACATCCGGCCCGACCCCGGAAATCCGGCACCCATCACAGAACGCATCCGAAGCTGAACCCGTCGGCCGGGCATCCGCCAGAGGCCGGACATCCAGCTCTTCCGAGCCGCCGGACATCCGCCCACAGCCGGACATCCGGACCCCTTTGTCATCGAGCAACCGCAGGGCACCGAGCTAGCCGGACATCCGGCCTCCCAGCCGGACATCGGCACATCCACGAAGCCCCGGACATCCGGCCCCAGCCCGGACATCCGGCACCTGCCTGTGCGCAGAGAAAGGGCCAAGGGCCCATGTATCCCCCTCTCACTTACCCCTTCGTGGGCTAGCACTATATATACCCCCCACCTCCTCCTAGTTAGGGTTAGCATTGGATTAGCTCATATTTGTGTGAGAGCCTTTGCTCATCCACTTGGATACTTCTCCTCGGAGTTCACGACCTCTTCGGAGAAGATCCCCCAAGCGGATTCAAGACCCCTCTAGGGAAGAACATCAGGGCCTCCTCTCGTAGAAGAATGGTTCCTTTGTATTCTTACCTTTGTTGATCTTGAACCATGTGCTACCTTATGTGTGTGATGATCTAGCGCTTGTGTGATTGATTCCTTGTCGGTTTAGTGATTCTCTCTCGTTTTCCCCCGTGTTTCCCTTTGTGCTTCCGCGTGTTCTTCGTGATTCCCCGTAGGATCCACTCCAAACGTGAAAGATCGACGCTATAGGGTTCCACCCTACATCATCTTGGTATCGTGAGCCACGTTGATCACGTTTTTGGAGCCCCTACCCCTCTTTTTCTAGCTTGATTTTGTTGATTTCGTCCTAAATCCGAAAATCCCCACCAAAACATAGCCCCAAAATTTTTTGTGATTTGTTGGTTTGATGATGTTTTGTTGATTTTGATCCATGGATTTGCTTGGTTTGAAGTGGATCTAGCATCTCCCCAAGTTTCCCCATCTTTCATCCACGAAATCTCCACAATTTTGCCCCCGAAATCTCAATTTTCCGCCCCAAAATCGAGTTCCTCAAGTTCATCCTCGGATTTGGAGCCCGGACATCCGGCCCGACCCCCGGACATCCGGCCATCCCGGAAATCCGGCCAATAGCCCGGACATCCGGCTCCTGGAGTGCATTTTCGCACAAGTTTCTGGACATCAGGTCCCGGAAATCCGGCCCGAGCCCCGGATGTCCGGCCCCTGTAGATTTCAGCCTCCCCGTTTCACCGTTTCGGCCATAACTAATTCATCCGGAGTCCGGTTTTGACGTTCTTTAGCTCGTTTTGAAGCTCTTAACATCCCCCATCCCACAAAAATACCACCAACATCATTTTACTCCATCAAATTTAGTGAATTTTGGCATCTTTGCCTAGGGCTTCCACCACAACATCCGCATAACCACCACCGACTTCCGCAACCTAACCCATTTTGATCCATATAGCATTAGTGGTTGCTTGAGTAGTGATTCGAGTCTCCTAAGGTGTTTCGGCTACTTAGGGATGGTTGCTTCTTCATCAACCACCACCACCACTTCCACATAACCTTACCCACCATACACTTTCAACAACCCAACTTAACCCAATTGTTGTTTGAGCTTTTTCGAGTTGTGGCTTGTGTCTCCTAAGGTGTTTAGGCTACTTAGGGACAGCAACTTCAACTTTGACACGTGTATAGCCCATCATTTCACTTCCGCATTGCCAAGTGCAAATCACCACTGCTTTTCCGCTACCACCATTTTGGCATTTGACGTTTGAGATTTTGAGTTCGCGGGTTTTCCGTTTCCTAAGGTGTTTCGGCTACTTAGGGACGAGACTCCATCATCTTGGTTTCTACATCAAGAACACCGCAACTCATCATCGACAAGGACGGTAACCTCCATATCATCTTGGTATTGTGGTATCCCTCCATTGTATATTCCCCTTGCCATTGCATTGTTAACCCCTAGCCTTACTTTTGCGTTACTTGCCTATCGAGACTAGCCATTTGAGTATTGCCGGCAACGTTACTTGTGCACATTAGTGATCATACTTCCCATAGCATACATACCATATCATCGTGGTGCATATATTGCTATCATATCTTGTGTCACAAGTTTGTTCCCGCATATACACAATTGCTATCTTGGTTTGTGCATTGTGCAAAAGTGGCCAAAAAAAGAAAAGAAAAACAAATAAAGCTTTTAAGCAAAAGAAAGAGAGCAAAGAAGCTTGTAAGCAAGTGCCATAGCATCATACCACATTGCATATAAGATTGTCATATCCGATCATCTTGGATCATCTTGAGAGAAACACCGGGAACCATACATACATAGCATACTTGGGATAGAAGTTTATCCATTTTGCATCTTATAGGTTGTGCACAAGTGTCGTATCCGCCAATAGAGCAATCGTGCTAGCGTCTCTCTTGAGTTGTGCAACACGAGCATTTTCCGTGGATTCCACATTTTGTGCTCATTCCTTGGTTGCACGACCCCATTTATCTATCTGTGTGTGTGTTTCCGTGTGCCACATATTGCTATTGGTCCATTTGTTTCACTTGCGAATTTGTGAATCTCTTTCAACATTATTGACTCTTGCTAACATTTTGCATTAAATTTTTGTGCCACTATCCTCACCGAGCTCCTCCATAAGCTTTACTTGTGTAGGTGTGAGAACCGACAAGGATTGGTACCAATAGTGCTATTTCATTGTCCGCATTTGAGTGAACTTGATTCATTGTCAACATCGGTCAAGGTACATTGGTATAAGTTCTTCTCTTTCTCCCACTCATATTTGCTCGAGTGTTGTGATGGATAGGCAAGGCATTTCATCTCCGGTCTACGACAACAACGACAGCGTGAACAACTACATCAACAAAGCGTCCATCTTCGATCTACAACGACAAATGCAAGGTGCACAATCAAGATTGCAAAAGCGCATCGAGAACATCTCCATCGACATTTTCCACTCCGAAGCAAGGAAAAGGGACTACATCGACAAGAAGATTTCCGCACATAAAGAGGAGCAAGATGCACGGATGGAGGAGATTAGAGCCTTGATCAAGTCTTCTTCCCCTTCGCCATCCTCAAGGCGGCGACATTCAAGACACAAGTCTTCGGAGCGCAAAAAAGATGCAAGTGCAAATCGTCCTCGTCCACATCTACATGGCGACCACCATCATGTTCGTGATCAACATCGTCATGAAGGGCAAGTCACCTCCAAGCATCATGTGCACGACGACGACGAACGACATCATCATCATGAAGATGCTCCACAAGTGCAAATGCACAAGTCTCAACAAGCCCTACTTCACGCCAAGTCCAAGCTTCATGAGCAAAAGAGAAGACCGCGAGACGACCACCACCAAGACGGCGCTACGGCTACAACAACCACTTTGGCATCTTTGCCAAGTGCTATCAAGGCATCTTCGCCTTTGGACGTACGACATCTTTGCCTACTTCCCACGAGTACATCGACTTCATCAAGTCCAAGGCGACCACCTACGAGCGAGGGCGACACTTCCATCTTCGGAAGCCCCCCAAGGAAGATGGCCGAGCATGGGAAACTCCCTTCGGTCATGGAGACGAGCTATGAGGTGCCACATCATATGGGCCTCCAACAACAAGACGATGACAAGAAGGTCGAGCATGAAGACATTTGCACCTACACCTCTCCGACACCCACATATGTCGAGATGACCCAATTGTCATGTGAGGAGAGCCACCACCACATGAGTGACATGAGTGACTACACCATACGTGACATTGAGAGCATTTCCTATGAGAGGATGAGTGTGACCACCACTAGCCCCACACATGAGAGCATGCCACACATCCTATGTGAGGTTGAGCGCCATTTGAGAGACTCCACCAACCATATGAGTGAGAGCATCCTTGAGGGAGTGAGTGAGCCACAACATGTAGCGAGTGAGGTAGTTGCGACGGCATGTGAGGCCACTAGGATTTCTAACGACTTAACCTCTACTCCTAGTGTGTTTTCTTCTTTGGTGCTAGGTCTCCTACATGATGACATGCCTATCCTCGACGAGTCCATCCCTCCAATGGAAACATCGATGGCCATGGTGGACGATGATACACCCCCCACATGGTTCCATCAAGATGAAGATGACAACGAGTGGATCTTCAACACCTCACCTACAACACATGAGCGATGCACCAAAGGTAACATAGGTGATGGTACTTCTCTTGTCCCACTAGTGGACCATCTTGACATCAATTGCTCCCATGAGGTTGACCCACCTATTACCATGCTTCATACTAGTGAGACTTCTTCATGCCTTGACTTACCTATTTATGATGAATATGATGATGAGCATGTTGAGTTGCCTAGTTGTGATGCTATGCTCCATAGGATATCATGTGAAAATTCTTTTGGTCACATCGTGTTTGACAAACCTTTGAACTTGTCATATGCTATGAGTGAGATCTCCCATATTGCAACTTTACAATCTCAACATAGTAACTATGCATGCCCCATTAAAATCAACCCCATTTGCACTTATGGCATAGATGACGAGATGATGGTCATTGGCTTTTGCTTCTCTTGTGATGATATTGCCATGCTTCCTTTACATGATTTGCACAATTCATCTACTATGTCATGCCATGATCACATTGTTCCAAATATGCATTGTTTTGGATGTTGTCAATATTCTCCATGTGATGTTTCCATTAATGCTCATGAGGAGACCCCCATAGTTTCCTCATACATATTAGGAGATCCTGATGCATTTCATACTTTGCATGATTCCCATGATTGTGTACACCATATGCATTCCATGAACAACAATGCTCTAGATATTGCTCGTGATGCATTACACAATTTGAGTCTCCATTATGCTATACATAATAACAAACCTATCATGATGGATGACATGTTTCTATATCACGCATCTCATTTATTTGAGCGTTGGATATTTTGTGCTAACAAACACACCCACGTGCGCATCATGATGGATGATGTGTACATCTACCATGCACACACAATTTTCCCTTTGTCTTTGTTTTGTGTAGGTACTCATGTATACTCGTCAACCTCTCAATCCCAAGAGTTGACGAAACGAGCTCTTGAGAGCAATGACGACTTGGGATCCCGTGGACTATCCTTACCACCGTTCCCTTCGCGCAAGGACTACGCGCATCTCTTTTACTTGGCTCTCACACGGCTATTGGCTATTTACCACTTGTCACCTTATGCCCATACTATCGTGTTCACTTTGCATGTTATGCTTGCTCCTATGCCTTTGCCATGCAATTGTGACCCTTGCTTGCATATACCCATGATTCACCATTATGCTACTTCTATGTGTATTTGCATGCTTGGTGGAGATCCTTGTTGCTATTGCCATGTTTATCATGTGCCCCATGCTATTGATGCTTGTTGTGTTGGGAGAGTCATGATGCCCTATTGCTATTTACATATGGCCTCTCACCAATACATTCATGCCATTCTACTCATATCTTGCTTGCATGCTTGTGATATGTCATTTCCATTATTCATGCACACTATTTGCACACATGACATGCTTGCCATTATTCCCTCTAGTATGTTGCATCTTCGCACTACTAGCTTGCTTGACTTGATTGCTATGATTGCTTGCTTGGTTGCATCACCCATGTTCCACTCTTACTCGCTTTCTTGGGTTGATGACCTATATGCTCATGCCTCTCACTTGATTTGTCATGGTCATTGTCTCTTGTCTCCATTAGTTGCATCTCTCATATCACCTTGTATTGAGTGCCAACTTGCTATGCTTATTGATCTCGGAGACTTGGACACTATACATGTGATGCATGCTTGTTTGATTGAGCCTCTTGTATTTGGATGTTCTTACATCATATGCCTCCATACTTTGAAATGCTCCCTTGTACTTTCTTATGATGAGCATGATGCATACACTTGTTGGGTATCTTACCACACGAATGATAGGTTTTGCACTTCCGCTAACCTCATTTGTTTTTCCGAGTGTTTGTCATGTTCTTTCGTTTTGAAGGAATCACAAGGCATTACCGTCATGAGACATATTGGTTATGTGAAGGCATACATGATGTGCAACTCCAACATCTTCTGGAACATTCACAAGGTGAACTCCTTCTCTTTGAGCCATCCTCAAATACGCATATTGTCGGCGTTATGGGCCATTGGTAGGCTGACCCAGGACCCAAGATCTTTCGAGACATCGGGGCGGGCTGCGCCCCTCAGCCGAGTCCCAGCAGGGCGACCTTCGAGAAGGCCGAGTTCCAGCAGGGCGACCTTCGAGAAGGCCGAGTCTCGGCGCACGACCTTCCAGAAGGCCGAGTCCCAGCGGGGCAACCTTCAGGAAGGCCGAGTCTCGGCTGGCGACCTTCGAGGAAGCAGCCCCAGACGGCGACCCCGGACCAAGCCGACTCTGGGTTTGCGACCTCTCGAGGGGCCGACTCTGAGAGTCGGCCCGCGACCTATCACAAAGACCGATGCAGGGAACCGCCTCATCGTGGCTGTCCCCTCGAGCCCACGGGAAGAAGGCATGGCTACAGTGAGCTGCGTCACCAGGAGATCTCCGGTGAGGCGCGGCACTGTTGCCATGCCTCCCCTGACCTCAGCCACAGTGCGTGAGGCACTGTACCCACGACGGCGGCGCGTACGGCCCGGAGATCGCCGGGCCCCCCGTCAGTGAGATAGAAGAAGACGGCCGGAGAGTCCGGAGACGGCCCTACGGGAGTCGGCCTCCCCAGAGTCGGCCGCCTCCCAGCCAGGGCCCCACAAGCCATAAACCAGATTGGACGGGGAGTGGCGACAGTGATCGCCTGACAGGCGGCGGCGCTGTTCCCACGACCCCATGACCAAGCCTGCGTCATCGAGTCTTTGCATAGTGTTACGCTGTCCTTGAGGCCCGCCAGTCGGCGGGCCCCAGGAGTCGGCAGGAATGACGGCTGCGAGAGAGACTGACGGCTGGGGGCCACGCCCAGTCGGATTACCATTGTACCCCCGGGGGGTAGGCCTATATAAACCCCCCGGGGCACCCATGCAAAGGGTTCGGCCCTGGATAGGTTTTTAGACACATAGCGAGAGGGAAAGAGCTAGCCTTGCTCCTTCCTGCCTCCATACAGCTCGAGGAGCACCATTGTACTATCACCCCATAGTGATCATGCGGAGACCCCGTAGAGCAGCAGTAGGGGTATTATCTCCTCGGAGAGCCCCGAAGCTGGGTAAGATTCGCGGCGTGCATGTCTTCGCTCATCCTGTTTCGAGCACCGCGACGTTCTACTCGCCCCACCATGATAAGCCACCCGTTGGCATATGTCGCACCCAACCCCGACATTTGGCGCCCACCGTGGGCGAGGTGCACCGCGCCCGGAGATCTGTTCGGACGGGAACCCTCTTCCTCCCTGGCGAAGCGCAGCCAGCCCGGCTTCGCTAGATGGAGCGCAGACGACGCATCGCGCGGCGTCGAAGCCGCCAGTAGCGAGCGGCCTCGCCCAACTCATCGGCGAGGTGCGCCCGACGCGAGCTGCGCCAAGCACGGGCGCAGTGGTCCCGAGCCTTCTCGCGGGCCTCCTCGACCAGCTCCACGCCGGCGGGCGAGCCCGCCAGACTTGAGTCCGAGGCTCCTCCGACCCGATCTGGTCGACTCCGGCGCCAGTCGCTGATACCTTCCCCACCAACGTGGTGGTAACGACGAGCCGCTTCCGACGACGAGAGCGGCGAAGCGCTGTCACGGAGGTGCTCGCCATCGCCACGGCGAGCACTCCGGCGAAAACGCCAGACCCGCTGCTGCGCGCTCGCGAAGACTGTCCGCGCCCCTGCAGGACGCGGACGCAGAGATTTTAGAAGAGCGCCGCCTTCAGCTCATTGAAGGCACCAAGAAGTTAGCAAGCATGAGACGCTTGTCCGAAGCGTACCAGCGCGAGATGGACCGTGCTGCGGGCGGCTCGCCGCTCCGACCGACCGAGCCGTCTTGGCGCAGTCCGAGGCTGGGCGCGCTATCGCCGACCTGTTGGGCGAGGCGCCTGCACGCCACCCTGCGAGAACATCCGCGCCGCCTAAGCTGCGCATCAAGAGCTGAGAACCTCGGCGAAGAGCGCCGTGTGATGACGGAGCGAGTCCAGCAGCTCCTAGATGCGGTTGCCGCGCAGAACACGGCAGGCGGCCGCGCTGACGCGCAGCAACAGAAGAATGACGACTTACCCCCTCGCCGAGATCAAGGCGCGACCTCCCGGACGCCGACTGGCGGAGCCCGCGGGAGGAGGGAGAAAGAGCCGGCTGCAAGCCACAGTCGGACTCGCATCTCCATCGAGCGAGACCAAGATGGCCGCCCAGAAAGCGGTGGAGCGGGCGAGATGATTATCTGCCTCCTCCGCCTCGGAGAGAACGACGAGTCTCCCCGCCGCCTGTCAGGAATCCAACTCTCGGAGATCGCCTTGGTCGCCGAGAGGGAGTCGGAGAGAACGACGCCCGTCACCGGATCGACTGACTACACCGGTCCCTGGCGTTAGAAGAGGAAGACGAGCTGGGTCCGCCTTGCTTCGGGCCCCGTATCAGGGACGAGCCCTTCCCCAAGGGGTTCACGCTCCCTCGAGATACGCCCAAGTACACCGGCTCCGTGAAGCCTGAAGATTGGCTGATAGACTACTCTACGGCAGTCAGCATCGCCAATGGCAACAAGCGAGTCGCCGTCAAGTACGTTCCCCTCATGCTCTAGGGCACGGCCCGGACATGGCTGAACAGCTTGAAGCCCCGCAGCATCAACAGCTGGGTCGACTTCACCGAAGCCTTCATTCGCAACTTCACCAAAGACGCATAAGCGACCTCCCAAGCCGCGCCAGCTCTCCTTGTGCGTAAGGCCCAAGAATCGACGCGACTATCTCACGCTACCGGGCGACTCCGAAACTCCTGCGAGGGCGCACGAGGTGCAGGCCATTGAGTATTTTACGGCCGGGTGCCGAGAGGGCACCTCTCAAACACAAGCTCCTCTGCGACGAGCTCGAAACCCTCGACGAACTGCTGGTCATAGCAGACAAGTATGCCACGGCCGACTCCTCTATGAAGACGGAGATCCAAGTCAACGCGGCTGGCAAGGTGATTCCCCAGGCTCCCCGAACGTCGGCTGGAGACGCCGGCAGACGGCAGCAGCAGAACGACAACAAGCGCAAAGCTCCCCAGCCGACTTCCAACAATCGGCGGGTTGCAGCGTAGAAGACCAAAGAGCGGAAGGGCGCGCCCGCCAAGCGGCGTAAGGGCGGCAAGTCCAACCGGCTGCCGGCTTTCTCCTATGAGCGGACTCGATGGTCCTGCAAGTTTCACGATGGCGCGAAGCCGCCAAACCATACCACCGAAAGTGCCACCGCTCGTCAGATCGCCAAGGAGACGGCCTCGCCCTCCGCCGCTGCGGGGCGCGCCGCCGCCTCCGCCGCCTCAGAGCCGGGCGGCACGACCGATCGGCGCGGTCCAAGATGAGTTCCCGAAGAGCACGGAGCATACGTAGTGTTCACTACCGACAGACGACCGCGCAAAGAAAGCGCCAAAGAGCAAAGAAGAAGTCAACGCAGTGGCGGCAGAAGCCCCTGAGTTCATGCATTGGTCCGAAAAGCCTATCAGCTGGAGTCGGGCCGATCACCTAGAGGTAATGCCGAGTCCGGGCTCTTACGCCTTGGTTCTTGGAGCAACCTTGGCCACTGACAAGCAGGCCGCCCGCTTCTCGCGGGTCCTGATAGACGGAGGCAGCAGCATAAACATCTTGTACAAGGATACCATGGAAAAGCTCGGAATCAGACGGAGGCAGCTACAGAGCAGCCGCACTGTGTTCCATGGAATCGTACCCGGCCTCTCCTGCTCGCCGATCGGCAAGATCCTGATAGATGTCCTCTTTGGAGACAAAAATCACTTCCGCCGAGAGCCGATCTGGTTCGAGGTAGTGGATTTGGAGAGCCCGTACCACGTGCTGTTAGGCCGGCCTGCCCTGGCCAAGTTCATGGCGGTTCCCCACTACGCCTACCTCAAGATGAAGATGCCGACTTGAAGGGATCGACCATTGCCGGCGACTACAAGAAGTCGTCCGCCTGCGCGGCCGAGAGCAGTCGGCTGGCCGAGTCTCTCGTGATCGCGGCCGAGAAGCGGCTCCTTGACCGTGTCGTAGCGATGGCTGGAAAGCGGCCGGAGATGTCGCTGCACCCCAAGGAGTCGGAGGCGTATGATCATTCAAGCCGCCAAAGAGACCAAGAAGATACCCTTGGACCCGTAACACCCGGAGAGGTACGCTGTCATGGGCACCGCCTTGATAGCAATAGGAAGGCGAGCTCGCCGATTTCCTCCGTGAGAATCGACATCTTCGCATGGTCCCCAAGGACATGCTGTGTACCGACGGAATTCGCCGAGCACAAGTTACATGTCGTGCCAGATGTGAAGCCGCTACCAGCAGCCCTTGCGCCGCCTGTCAGAAGAGAAGAGGAGAGTTGTTGGAGAAGAGATAGCCCGGCTCCTGGTAGCCGGCTTCATCATGGAGGTATATTTTCCGGAGTGGTTGGCGAACCCTGTGCTAGTGTTGAAGAAAAACAAGCAGTGGCGGATGTGCATCGACTACACCAGCCTCAACAAAGCCTGCCCGAAGGATCCATTCGCTCTGCCAAGGATAGATCAGGTGATAGACTCCACAGCCGGATGCGAGCTGTTGAGCTTCTTGGATGCATACTCAGGATATCACCAGATCAAGCTGAATCCAGCAGACAGTGAAGACCGCATTCATCACGCCGCTTGGAGCCTTCGCACACCGACGATGACGCTCGCTTGAGGAATGCCGGCGCCACCTTTCAGCGTTGCATGCGTAAATGCCTCCTCAAGCAACTCGGCAGAATGCCCATGTTTACGTGGATGATGTGGTGGTGAAGACGGAGAAGCGTGGGACGCTGCTAGAGGATCTTAGAGAGACCTTTGAGAATCTGCGCCGATTCCAGATCAAGCTCAACCCAGAGAAGTGCGTTTTCGGAGTCCCAGCCGGCCAGCTCCTTGGTTTTCTGGTCTCCGAACGTGGCATAGAGTGCAACCCTGTGAAGATCAAGGCCATTGAGAGGATGGAGGTACCCAGCCGACTGCTGGACGTGCAGAAGTTCACTGGCTGCTTGGCTTCCATAAGCCGATTCATCAGTCGGCTGGGCGAGAAAGCTCTGCCATTGTATCAACTAATGAAGAAGACCACTTTTTCGAGTGGAACCACAAGGCAGATGAGGCATTTCTCCAACTGAAGAAGATGCCGACGACTCCCCCTGTGCTGGCGGCTCCGACTCCCAAAGAGCCCATGCTTTTGTATATCGCCGCCACCAGTCGGGTAGTCAGCACGGTTATTGTAGTCGAGCGCAAGGAGGAAGGCAAGGCGCTCCCGATCCAGAGACCAGTTTATTACCTGAGCGAGGTACTGTCCACTTCCAAGCAAAACTACCCTCACTACCAGAAGATGTGCTACGGCGTGCATTTTGCCGCCAAGAAGCTGAAGCCCTACTTCCAAGAGCATCCAATCACTGTGGTTTGCACTGCCCCACTCGCCGAGATCATCGGAAGTCGAGACGCTTCCGGCCGAGTGGCCAAGTGGGCTATCGATCTGGCTCCTTACACGATCTACTACCAACCTCGCACCACCATCAAGTCGCAGGCGCTGGCCGACTTCCTCGTCGACTGGGCCGAGACCCAATACTTGCCGCCTGCGCCTGATTCTACTCATTGGCGACTACACTTTGACGGCTCCAAGATGCGCCCGCCTCGAGCCGGCGCCGCCCTCACCTCCCCAAGGGCTTACAAGCTCAAATACGTGCTGCAAATCCACTTCGCCGCCTCCAACAACGTCGCCAATATGAAGCGCCATCCACGGGCTCCGGCTTGCTGTGGAACTCGGCATTCGCCGGATCCCGTGCTACTGGCGACTCGACTTGGTGGTTCAAGCAATATCCGCGACGGGACGCCAAGGACGCAAACATGGCAAGCTACCGCTTTTGGTGCAGCAGCTCGGTGGATATTTTGAAGGATGCGAGTTCCTCCATGTACCAAGAAACGACAACGACCAAGCAGATGCTTTGGCGCGAGTCGGCTCTACTCGCCAAGCGATACCTTCCGGCGTCGCTCTTCAGCGCCTCCTCAAGCCATCTATCAAGCCTTCACCAGAGTCCGACTCTATCTTTGTGCCGGCTCCCCCAGAGATAGTCGGATCCGACTCCAAGACCCCAGCAAGCGACCTCAAGAAAGCTATGGTCAGCCCGGGGGCTGCGCCAGTCGGCCCGGGGACTGCGCCAGTCGGCCCGGGGACTACGCTAGTCGGCCCGGGAGCTGCCCCAGTCAGCCCAGAGATTCCCTCAGTTCAGCAAGCGGCAGCAGAGTCCAACCCGCCGCCTCCCAGCCCAGCCACCCTCGTCCAAGTCGCTGTGGTGACAATCGAAGAGATAGCAGCACCTTCATGGGCACAGCCCATCCTCAAGTTCCTAGTCAACAAGGAATTGCCTGCAGATGAGTCTCTGGCTCGGCAAGTACAACGCCGAGCGGCAGCCTACACCATAGTCAACAGAGAGTTAGTCAGACGCAGCGTCACTGGTATCCACCAGCGCTGCGTGGAATTAGAACAAGGCCAGGCGATCCTCAAAGACATCCATCAGGGCAAATGTGGCCACCATGCGGCCTCGAGGGCGCTCGTGGCCAAAGCTTTTCGGCACGGCTTCTTTTGGCCGACTGCCCTGGAGGAAGCCAAAGAATTAGTCAAGAAGTGCAAAGGGTGCCAGGCGTTCCGCTCCAAGCCCCTTCAGCCGGCTTCTGCACTGAAGACGATCCCCATTGCCTGGCCCTTCGCAGTTTGGGGCCTAGACATGGTGGGACCTTTCAAGACGGCCCGAGGCGGCCTGACCCATTTGCTCGTCAAGTGGACAAATTCACCAAGTGGGTGGAAGCAAAGCCCATCAAGAAATTAAATGGGCCCACGGCAGTGACTTTCATTGCCGACATCACAGTACGGTATGGCATACCACACAGCATCATCACAGACAACGGCACCAACTTCGCCAAGGGCGCCTTGGCTCGTTTCTGCGCGACGCAGGGCATCCGACTGGACTTAGCGTCCGTTGCCCATCCGCAGTCAAACGGCCAGGTGGAACGAGCCAACGGCCTCATCCTATCCGGCATTAAGCCTCGACTGGTCGAACCACTCGAGCGCTCGGCCGGCTGCTGGGTAGAAGAAGCGCCGCCGCCTCCTCGAGTCTGCGCGACGACTCCGAACAGATCAACCGGCTTCACGCCATTATTCCTCGTCTACGGTGCCGAAGCCGTCATCCCGATGGATATACAATTTGACTCTCCGCGAGTCTCCATGTACACCGAAGAGGAGGCTGAAGAAGCACGCCAAGACGGCGTCGACCTGCTGGAAGAGGGACGGCTGTTGGCACTCACCGTCCAAAGATCTACCCGAGAGTCTGCGGCGATACTACAATCGCAAGGTCAAGCCAAGATCATTCCAAGAGGGCGACCTTGTGCTCCGGCTGATTCAGAGAACAGCCGGCCAGCACAAGTTGTCGGCGCCTTGGGAAGGCCCCTTCATCATCAGCAAGGTGCTGGGAAACGACGCCTACTACTTGATCGACGCTCAGAAGCCTCGAGCACGCAAGAGAGACGACTCTGGCAAGGAGACAGAGCGCCCGTGGAACGCAAATCTTCTTCGAAGATTTTACAGCTGATATAGTATGTATCGCGCTACTCCCCTTTCTGTATTAAGCACCAAGACCTTAGGCCCCCCGAGCCGAGCTCGGGGACTGCCTTTTTGATTATCTGTATAATATGGATCTCATTTCTAAAATGCTTCCGCCATTTTTATCATACCGTCTGCACTGGTCCGGCAAGTCGCCCGGGACTCGCCGCTTTGTGCTATGAAGCGCTCCCTGAGGTCAGACAAGTAATGTGCCGCGCTCAAAGCCGTCTCCCACAGAAATCCACAGCTCGCAGAGCGACTGTCGGTAAAGAGGGAGGCGGAAAGCGAGCGCACACATGAAAAATGGCTAAGGACTTAAGAGCTACGCATAGAACAAGCCGGCTCCCAGTTCCCCCCCTACTGAGCCGACTCACGAGCAGTCGGCTCATAGTTTCAACCTTTATTAAGAACGGCTGACTTTGAGAGTCGGCCGTCGATTTCACCAAACTTGCTACGACGCCTAAACGATTATACTTGCCTCCCAAGGTAGCTGAGCTCTTGACCCAGCGGCAGTCCGCAGAGCGGCTGCCCAGTTGGCAAGGCGGCAACCAAAGGAAGGCGGCAAAGGAAAAAGGTCTAAAGAGCCAAAGCAAGCAAAAGGCAGAAACTCGATAAATATTTACATAAGGCCCTTGGCCGAATACACCCCGCGGGTGGAGTTGTTCGCAACTAACAAGTTTTTTAAGCAAAAAGCAAAGGAAACAGTAAGGCCGATGCATCCTAGGGGCGGCCTCCCGAGCCGGAGGGCCGGAGGCGGGCGGCTTTCGGTGTCGGGGCGGTCGGTGGGCGGTCTCGGCTTAGTCGCTTTTAGCAACGATTGCCTTGTCCTTCCGAGGCTCGTTCTTTCGAGGCGCGATCAGCTGAGGCTGGTCGCCTTCTTCGTCTCTGGCGCTCCTCCTCCTCGCCTCCGCCCTCCGACTCGCCCTCCCCTCTGCCGGAGCCGACACCTCCGCCGAAGTCTTCTCGTGACTGGTGCATCCCGAACCACTGGCGGAGCTCTCTCGCCGGGCGGTCCGCCGGGCACAAAGACGCTGGTGTCCGTATCGGCGATGGCCGCCAAGGCCGACGAGGGCGCCTTCCACGCCCCCAACTCGCCTGGGCTTCGACCGAACGCTGCCAGCAGTCCAGTCCAGCCCTGTGGTACCAACCCTGACGAACTCCGGGTCTGGCGCGCTCCGCGCTGGCCGAGGAGCCCTTCCAAGCCTCGGCGACCGACGGCGACCTCCAGCCCGTCGGCCGTCCGACTAGCGGTGCGGCGTGCCGGCACCTCCGCCATTGTGGCGGTGACGACTTGGGCGCCAAGCGCTGAAGGCGGCGATCGACGGTGAGCAGGGCGAGGCGAGCCCCGATGCTCAAGATCTGCTTGCCGACAAGCAAGGGGCGTTGGCGGCGACACCGCCAAGCCTGGCCTCCCGATCCGCCTCGATGGCCGGGGACGGCTGCGAGTGGCTCCGGAAGAAGTGCGCCAAGACAAGAAGAGGAAGTAGTCGAAAACCGTAAGACAGCTCGACAAAGAATCGAAAGACCAAAAGAGAAGACAGAGTTACCGCCGACGACGCCCTCGAGCACGTGGTAGCCGGAGGTCAGCATCGCCGCTGGTCGGTCCAGCGGCTCGCTCCATCTCGAACTCGCCAGAGGGCATCTTCCGCGACTTGGCGTCCTCCTGCGCTTTCCGGCAGATCCTCTGCCGCCGGCCAGCGCGCCGCCGGAAGGTCGCGCTTGGGCGAAGTTTGTCGACTCCTCCTCTCTAGCGACGGGCGGCGTTGGTTTATCTAGCTGCCCTTGAAGGGCGGCGTTGGCGTCTCAAGCCCAAAGAAAGATAAACGCTATCAACAAAGAAGGTCGCGGGAGACCCGCCCGACCGCTCAGCGATCGGCCCGGATCTCGGGATTATAGCTCGCGCGCTTAACGCGCCCGCGAGAAGAAAAAAAGGAAATCGCCGGAGAGATCCGCCCGACCGCCAGCATCCGCCCGAATCTCGGGATTACAGCAGCAGTGCGCCTTGTGCGCCCGCGAAGAAGGAAGAACCCGTTTACCTCGACTCTCCGCCAGATCGGCGGTCCGCTTCCTCAGCTCTTCAACGTTGCGGTTGAAGGCGGTAGCGCGGAGGTTGTGGTACTCCTGCAAGGCCGGCAAAGAAAAGTCAGCCTTTGAAAGATCGCCAGAAGGAGTTCCGAGCCGCCGCTCGGCGCCGACTCAACTCGGGATTACACCCGATGGAGTGCGCCGCGCCTCTACGTAAGAAGACAAGAAAACGAAAAAAGGAAAACAAGGCGTACCCGGACGGAGGCCCGCGTGGCCAGATGCATCCTGGTGTAGAGTTGGAGGGCTTCGCCTTCCTTGCGCAACTTGGACTGGACGTCCAGAAGCGCCTGGTTCAGCGGGCCGTTGCCGCCTTCGCGCACCCAGCCGGTGGGCGCGGCACTGGAGGCCTCGGCGTCCAGATTCGCCATGCTGGCGGCGTCCGTCTCCCGAGCCAAGGGCGCGAGCTCGTCCTTCGACTTCGGCGGCATGTCGGCGCGGGCGACTGCGGCTAGCAGCAGGCGTTGGCGTCGGCGTCGTCCGCAGCCGGGCGGATCTGCGGGTCCACCGGCTGCTTGTCGTGCGGCCTCAAGACGGAGGCGGCGGAGGCAGCGGCGGCGGCGCGAAAGTGTCCGAAGCCCGGCATCGCCACCTTCCTCGGCGAGGGTTGGCGGTGCCGACCTCCCGGTCTGCCCTGTGAAGTCGAGGCGGCGGCGCCGACGACAGCGGGGACAAGCATCGCCGCTGGCGACGAACGGCCTCGGCGTCCTGTTTTGACGCGCGGCGCGCGCCACGGCTCGCCCAGATGTCGCTGGCGTTGGCGGCCGCTTTGTCGGCCTGCGCTTTCTCCAGCGCTTGGCCTCCTCCTCAGCGCTTCTCCCGCTGCGTTCCGCCCGTAGCCTCCCGGAGATCGGCGGCGGGGTCGACCCGCCGCGTGTTGGAGGACGTCGCCCCCGACCCCATGACGGAGGGCGCGGCGACTCTCTCAAGGGAGAGGGGGGCGCTAGAGAGGAGAGGGGCGAGAGTCAGAGCAATTCAAGCAAGGTCATAAAAGAGCAAAGAGTAAAGGACTTACGAAGAGACAAGCGGCGGCTTTTTCACTTCCTTCCGGAAGCGGTTGGCTCGCGGCCGCCTCCTCCCGCTGGTCGCGCGGCGGTCCCCTGGCTTCTTCGGCCGGCCGCCGAGCGCGCTCGGCCCGGCGTGGCGCTTCTTCGAGCCGGCCTGGTTGGAGGGGCCGGCTCTCGGTTGGCGGCGCGGGATGACTTCCGCGTCGACGTCGCCCTCGGGCCAGTCGGCGAAGGTCGCCGACGGCCTGAGGCCGCCCTCCTCCTCCTCCCCGCCGCCTTGGCGTCGGCCTCGGCGCCGCGCCCCTAGGTCGGGTCGTCAATGTCGCCGACCGCTGTCAGGGACGATACTCATGTGACTCTCTCGGGCGCCGCAGCAAAGCGCCATGAGGGGATTCTGCTCAAGAAACCAGCATGATCAGAGCTCGAAGTCGGATATGAGCAAGATCGGAACAGAGATGGAAACTTACCTCCGGCGGAGGGTTGTCGCGCGAGTACGGCTCCTTGCCGAACTGCCACTCGTCGGTGAACTTGTAGTGGGCGATGAGGTTCACCATGTTCGCCACTTCCCCGTGCGGCATGTCCTTTGTGCACAGCCGGCTTGGATCGTGCCGGCCACTCATCTGGCAGATGAGATGGGGCCGGCCTTGGAGCGGAAGTACCCGGCGCGCCACAAAGGCGGCCAAAAGGTCGGAGGCGACGAGCCCCTCCGATTGCGTCAAGACGGAGGCGCTACCACGCGCCGACCCGACTCCGAAAGCGTCTTCGACCGTTGAGACCAGCCGGCGGCCGGCCACCACGGCTCGGGTCGGCGGGCGGCAAGTTGACCCGATCGCCGTCGGTGGCAACATTCTTCACGAGAAGTATGTCTTCGCCACATCTTCACCGACTTCACCAGCCGGATGGGCGGAAAGGGTTGTTGGCCGTCAGGCGCCGTGATGCGATTTAACGTGCCTTTCCGCACCGGGCGTGCCGCAGCCTGCGCCGAAGCCAAGAGAAGAACTCTCCCCACAGCTCGATGGTGGGGAGAACGCCGATGTAGCCCTCGCACAGGGTGGCGAAGGCGGAGAGGAGCACCACCGCGTTGGGGGTGAGGTGGTGCGGCTGCAAATGGTACAGCTCGAGGAACGAGCGGAGGAACCCGCTCGCCGGGAGCCCCATCCCGCGCATGAGGTGCGAGCGGAAGATGACCCGCTCGCCTGCCTCCGGCGCGGGCCGGATTTCTCCCGCCGGCGCGGGGCGGGCCTGCACCAGATCAGCGCTCGGAAGGCGGCGGGTCCGGCGGAGGAACTCAATGTCCTCCGCGTCCACGTCTGAGCCGTCCCACTCGCCGGAGCGCGAGGCGGTGGGCATGGCGGAGGAGGAGCTCATCGTCGGTGAAGAGGAAAAGGCGACGGAGCGACGGAGCGACAGTGCAAGAGGGCGGAGGAGGGAGTGTGCGTGCTATGCCGCCGCTCCCCCCTCGCCTATTTATAGCCTTATGGGCTGAGAAGCCGAGGGGGCGACGTGGGGATTAATGCGCCACGACCCCACGACGCCTTACGGTTAAAGCCCCACGGTTATCGCCCGCAGAACCACGTGGGGATGCCAACCGCCTCGCCGCAGCGGATCCGCCGGAGCCGAGGCGCGTAGTGGCGGGCTCCCACTGGCGGCCCGCCCCGCCACGCGCAGGCGGCAGCTATCGCCTCCACGTGGCGTCACGTGATAGGACCGTCACGCAGATGGCAGGGAAGCGTGGCCGATACGCCGCCGGTTTCCCGCCATGGCTTGCGAGAGGCGCCCCCTAGCGGGGCCGGGCCGGCTCCTGAGAGGCGGCCCGAAGACGCGGCAGCCGAATCTCAGGGTCGGCACCGCAAGAGGCTGAAACTGCCGAAGCCCCACGAGGCGGCGCCCCCCGGGCTTCGCCAGCTTCGGGGACTACTGTCGGCGTTATGGGCCATGGGTAGGCTGACCCAGGACCCAAGATCTTTCGAGACATCGGGGCGGGCCGCGCCCCTCAGCCGAGTCCCAGCAGGGCGACCTTCAAGAAGGCCGAGTCCCAGCAGGGCGACCTTCGAGAAGGCCGAGTCTCAAGACGACCTTCCGTAAGGCCGAGGTCAATGGGCGACCTTCAGGAAGGCCGAGTCTCGGCTGGCGACCTTCGAGGAAGCAGAGTCCCCAGACGGCGACCCCGGACCAAGCCGACTCTGGGTTTGCGACCTCTCGAGGGGCCGACTCTCAGAGTCGGCCCGCGACCTATCACAAAGACCGATGCAGGAACCGCCATCGCCGTGGCTGTCCCTCGAGCCCACGGAAGAAGGCATGGCTACAAGTGAGCCGCGTCACCAGAGATCTCCGTGAGGCGCGCAGACTGCTGCCATGCCTCCTCGACCTCAGCCACAAGGCGCGAGGCCTGCACTCCACGACGGCGGCGCGTACGGCCCGGAGATCGCCGGGCCCCCCGTCAGTGAGATAGAAGAAGACGGCCGGAGAGTCCGGAGACGGCCCTACGGGAGTCGGCCTCCCCAGAGTCGGCCGCCTCCCAGCCAGGGCCCCACAAGCCATAAACCAGATTGGACGGGGAGTGGCGACAGTGATCGCCTGACAGGCGGCGGCGCTGTTCCCACGACCCCATGACCAAGCCTGCGTCATCAGGAGTGCTGCACAGTGTTCTGCCTGTCCGCGGGGCCCGCCAGTCGGCGGGCCCCAGGAGTCGGCAGGAATGACGGCTGCGAGAGAGACTGACGGCTGGGGGCCACGCCCAGTCGGATTACCATTGTACCCCCGGGGGGTAGGCCTATATAAACCCCGGGCACCCATGCAAAGGGTTGACCCGATAGGTTTTTAGACACATAGCGAGAGGGAAAGAGCTAGCCTTGCTCCTTCCTCGCCTCCATACAGCTCGAGGAGCACCATTGTACTATCACCCCATAGTGATCATGCGGAGACCCGAGAGCAGCAGAGGGGTATTATCTCCTCGGAGAGCCCCCGGGTAAGATTCGCCGGCGTGCATGTCTTCGCCTCATCCCGTTTCCAGGCACCGGCGACGTTCTACTCGCCCCCACCATGATAAGCCACCCGTTGGCATATGTCGCACCCAACCCCCGACACATATTGGATGGGTCACTCTTTCATTGTTGTTTCCTTCTTGTTGTCTACATGTTACATCTATTGGATGGAGGAGCAACATTGGAGATTGCATCTTTAGACCTTCACATTGAGGAGAGCTCGCACTTCTTGGATGAACCTTCGAACCTCCACTCTTGCCACGACATCGAGCTTTGGTACACCAACACCTCCATATTTGTTGATTGTGCTCATATATCTCATGCTCGATGGACATATCATACTCACCACAAGTTTGCACCCCATGCATGGATTGACTCACATTATGATTGCCTTGTTGCATCTTGTATTCCCATGTCATCCATGATATATGAGCTTGTTCACTTCCTTAGTAAATTTGTTGTGATCTTCCTTGATGGCATATTCATACATCATGATCATATTGTCCACCATCAATTGCATGATAACATATACATATTGAGCACCCATTGCCATGTTCATGCTTTTGATGCACCATCCCATTATGACATCATTTTGCACAATGGTGGAATTTATCGCTTTGTGCACAATGCTAATTACACCATGAATGCTTTGCATATCATTCTAGATCATCTTGATAAGCATCATGTGTCTTGCCACACACTATCTTGCCGCACGGACTCATTCTTACATGATGGACACTTTGTGTGCGCTAACCATTGTATTTCCGAGTGTCGCTTGTGTTTGCTCTTTTTGCATGTCTATCACTCCGGAGACACCTTGGAGTACTTGGATTGCGTAATGCCTTCATCTACGTCCGACTACAAGTCCGTCCACGACAACTGTTTCCATGGTGATGAGGATCACGATCCGAGGTCGGATCTTTCCCAAGGGGGGGAGATGATGTGGAGCATCCCACGTTCGTCCCCATGTACACTCCGACTACTCCCCAAGCCCCAAGGATACATAAGATGAGACCTCGACTATGCGCCATTGGACACAAGGTGAACCCGTTCCTAAATGCTTCCCCTTTCCATTCGCGTGAGACATGGCTACTACCTCATGCATGGACCTTGCCTAAACTCAGGTACAACCGAGATGACCATGGAGACTCAAAGGACAAAGGCCAAGCATGGAAGAGGAGAAGGAACAAGAGCCAGCTGTTACAGGCCCCGGACATCCGGCCCCAGCCCGGACATCCGGCCCTTCCCGCAAGCCCGGACATCCGGCCCGACCCCGGAAATCCGGCACCCATCACAGAACGCATCCGAAGCTGAACCCCGTCAGCCCGGGCATCCGGCCAGAGGCTCGGACATCCGGCTCTTCCCGAGCCGCCGGACATCGGGCCCACAGCCCGGACATCCGGACCCCGCCTGTCCAGAGAGCAACCGCAGGGCACCCAGGCCAGCCCGGACATCCGGCCCGTCACGAAGCCCCGGACATCCGGCCCCAGCCCGGATATCCGGCACCTGCCTGTGCGCAGAGAAAGGGCCAAGGGCCCATGTATCCCCCTCTCACTTACCCCTTCGTGGGCTAGCACTATATATACTCCCCCACCTCCTCCTAGTTAGGGTTAGCATTGGATTAGCTCATATTTGTGTGAGAGCCTTTGCTCATCCACTTGGATACTTCTCCTCGGAGTTCACGACCTCTTCGGAGAAGATCCCCCAAGCGGATTCAAGACCCCTTCTAGGGAAGAACATCAAGGCCTCCTCTCGGAGAAGAACGGTTCCTTTGTATCCTTACCTTTGTTGATCTTGAACCATGTGCTACCTTATGTGTGTGATGATCTAGCGCTTGTGTGATTGATTCCTTGTCGGTTTAGTGATTCTCTCTTGTTTTCCCCCGTGTTTCCCTTTGTGCTTCCGCGTGTTCTTCGTGATTCCCCGTAGGATCCACTCCAAACGTGAAATATCGACGCTATAGGGTTCCACCCTACATCACAACCCCTATGCATAAGTTCACAAGGTCAGAGAACCCGCAAGTTGATCACCAAAACATACATCAAGTAAATCACGTTAATATCCCATTGTCACCACAGATAAGCACATGCAAGACATACATCAAGTGTTCTCTAATCCTTAAAGACTCAGTCTGATAAGATAACTTCAAAGGGAAAACTCAATCCATTACAAGAGAGTGGAGGGGGAGAAACATCATAAGATCCAACTATAATAGCAAAGCTCGCGATACATCAAGATCGTGCCGAATCAAGAACACGAGAGAGAGAGATCAAACACATAACTACTGGTACATACCCTCAGCCCCCAGGGTGAACTACTCCCTCCTCGTCATGGAGAGCGCCGGGATGATGAAGATGGCCACTGGTGAGGGATCCCCCCCTCCGAGAGGGTGCCGGAGTGGGCTCCCAAGAAATTTTGGTGGCTATAGAGGCTTGTGGCGGCGGAACTCCCGATCTATTGTGATCCCCAATGTTTTTTAGGGTATATGGACATATATAGGCAAAAGTAGTCGGTCAAGGGAGCCACAAGGGGCCCACGAGGGTGGGGGCGCGCCCAGGGGGTAGGGCCCGCCTCCCTGCCTCGTGACCACCTCGAAGCTTCCCTGACTTCCACTCCAAGTCTCCTGGATTGCTTCCATTCCAAAAGTAACTCTCCCGGAGGTTTCATTCTATTTTGGCTCCGTTTGATATTCCTTTTCTTCGAAACACTAAAATAGGCAAAAAAAACAGCAATATGGGTTGGGCCTCCGGTTAGTAGGTTAGTCCCAAAAATGATATGAAAGTGTAGTGTAAAGCCCATAAACATCCAAAACAGGTAACATAATAGCATGGAACAATCAAAAATTATAGATACGTTGGAGACCTATCAAGCATCCCCAAGCTTAATTCCCGCTCGTCCTTGAGTAGGTAAATGATAAAAATAGAATTTTTCATGTGGAATGCTACCTAGCATAATTCTTACTGTAATTTTCTTTATTGTGGCATGAATGTTCAGATCTAACTGATTCAAGATAAAAGCTCATAAAACATAAAAATAGTAATACCTCAAGCATACTAACAAGTAATCATGTCTTATCAAAATAGCATGGCCAAAGAAAGCTCATCCCTACAAAATCATATAGTTAAGCCATCCTTCATTTTCATCACACAAAATACTCCCATCATGCACAACCCCGGTTTCAGCCAAGAAATTGGTTCATACTTTTTAACATGCTTCAGCTTTTTCAACTCTTACACAATACATGAGTGCAAGCCATGGACATAGCACTATATGTGGAATAGGGTGGTGGTTGTGAAGACAATGTCAGGACCCCGACTCAATGCCACATCAATCTAGCATGTAACACCTCATATCACTTTGCGGCCTCACGCACAGTATCCCCACGGGTGTCGCCTTACCTTTGCCCGGGACCGTTTGCGCCTTTTGGCACACGTATATGATAGTGTCGCTAGCATCCATATGATAAGGAGCCCGGCCGACATGGCTAGTCGTAAACCCAAAGTGGCACAAACTTGCAGGACAGCATCCATGACCCAAAGATCGAACGTGTCGGTCATCACGAGTGAATCCAGGATGTAGCACTGGCTAGCAGACTCCGTGAACCGGCCAGAAGCGGCTAACAGGACTCCGGTATTCATCGTGACATTTCTCGAAGGACGATGTACATGAGAACGAAGAAGGACACATGCCGGCCAGCCTAAGTGTTCCGGAGCAGTAGCAAGCTACCATGGCTCAATGGAAGCACTAGGAGACATTTCCGTAAGAGGGGCTACTAAGGATAAACAACTAGATAGTCGATCCACACATACCAAGCATTTCAATAACATACACACAATATGCTCGATATGTGCAAATACAACATGGCATCACAACATGACTCTACAACTCAAGTATTTTATTCAATAGGCTCCGAGGAGCGAGATATTACAAACATGGGTCTCTCGACCCAAAGATTCAGAGCATACAAGTCAAAGCACATGCGGAAGCTTAACATGTCCGAGTACGCATAACTATAAATGAAAAAGGCTGAAAAGCCGACTATCTACTAGATCTCGCCGAGGGCACAAGATCGTAGCTGAGGTGACAAGCTAAACGTCAAGTCCAAGCGAACTACTAGCGAGATCAAGTCTCTCTCGCAAAAACATAAAATAGGCAAACATGAGTACAAATGTACCAAAGAAGACTTACATCGTAACAAACTACATATGCATCATTATCAACAAAGGGATGGTGGGGTTTAACCGCAGCAAGCCAGCTTTGACTCGGTGGCTATCCGGAACTACGACAAAGAAGTAACTCTTTTGAGGTGGGCACACGAGTCCACATATTCACCATATCAATACACCACTATGGATCCGCTCCCGCCTCCCTCACGAGAACACCATCCATAGCACTCACACTTATCTTGCGATTTCACAAGATCCACTTTCACTTGTCTATGAACTGCATAAGCAACCCGAAGTCCTTTTCATGAGACACGGCTATTCAATAGATCATATTAACCTGCAGGGTGTACTTCTTCACACACGCCTCGCCACTTACCGCCATGTAAACCTCGTGTATCTCGCAACCTTCAAGCGGAAGCTCTGGCGAGGAGTCGGCCACGCCTACCTAAACACTCAAGTCTCTCGCCCGTGTTTATCGCCTATTCGGTTCCATCCGCAAGGAGATCTGGTCGGGTGTCACCACGCCCCAAACAATGTGTGTGGTTCCCAAGTCCACCATCCGGTGTCACTTGGTACACCGAGCCACTTTGTTTAGTCTGTCCCAAGTCCACTGCACGGTGCCACTTGGTAGACTACTAACACTACCTACAAACACCGTAAACGAGTTGCAACTCCCGGACAGAAAACAAGGGTGATTAAGAAGCCGAGAGGGGCCGAGTTACCGGAACCCAATGTGTGGTAGTAACTGTTCATGGATCACAAACACAGAACTCAGTTCCTGAGGACAGCTTCAATGAGACAACCCACCATGTACTCCTACATGGCCTCTCACCGCTACCTTTACCAAATCGTGTTCACACACTTAGCTCTCAACAGAAGGACATGTTCACACACCTCTGATTCATCCCCGATGAATTAGACCTGACTCAACTCTAAGCAGTAGCGGGCATGACAAACAAGCATGAATGAGTAGGCACAACATGGCTCAAACAACTCCTACTCATGCTAGTGGGTTTCATCTATTTACTGTGGCAATGACAGGTCATGCAGAGGATAAAGGGGTTCAGCTACCGCAACAAGTAACAGATGAATCGTTGTTGTCCTAATGCAGGAAAAGAGAGCAGGAGCGAGAGAGTGGGATTGTATCGGAATGAACAAGGGAGTTTTGCTTGCCTGGCAGTTCTGAAGATAATATAGTTCTTCATCGGTGTCATCGAACTCATCGTCGGAACGTCGTCTACTGAGAGGGGACGAATACCGGCAAACAAGGAAGAACACAATCAATGCAATGCAACAATATGATGCATGATCATGACATGGCAATATGCTGTGGTTTGAGCTAATGCAACTAGCAACAATATAAATGAAGTTGGTTTGAACCCTAAGTTCAAATCCAAACTCCATATGTGAAATTCAAATGCCATTTATATGATTTGTCCTAAACAGCAGCCATAAGTTGTTCTAACATGCATGAAAATTGTACAGATGGATAGACTGGATTTCTCTGATCATTTTTCATATATAACTTACTTCATTCTGAGCTACGGTTTATTTTCTATGATTTTTAGAGGTTTAGGCAAATTTCTGAAATTTCCTGAATTAAATTAAATCCAGTAATGACTTACTGCATCAGCATTACGTCACTGCGACGTCAGCTGGTCAACAGAGCTGCCCCAGGTCAAACCTAACCAGTGGGGGCCATACGTCAGTGATACAGGGCTGGTTTAGGTCGCCGCGAGTTGGCCCGACCAACGCCACGTCCAGATGGTCAAAGTCGACGATGGGCCCTTGGTTGTAACTAAATCTAGTTAAGATAATAACCCGAGGTTATTTAGCTGGTGGGGCCCTAATGTCAGTGGCTGGTGTGATTAAACTAAGCACGATTAAGTCCTAATGACGTTGCCACGTCATAATCACCGGCGTGTAAACGCCGGCGACCAAATCCGCGGCGGAGGGCGTCGGGATTTTGCTACACGGTCCGTTTTGGCGCGCGGGGAGCATCTATGGGGAGCTGGAGGAGGGGCACATCTAGTGGTGGTGGCGGCTGGAGCTGGGGTGGCCTGCAGAGGCACCGGCGACGAGTTTTGCGGCGGCCGGAGCTCGGACGGGGTTAGGTTCGGCGTTACACGACACGGAGAGATCAGCTGAGGGGCTCTACGGGTTCCTGGAGTCACCAGGAGCACGCCGGTGCAATGAACGCAAGTGCAGGAGCTCGGGGGCGTGGGGCTCGCCGGCCATGGCGGATGGCGAGCTACGGCCATGGCGGCGCAGCTAGCTAGGGGACGGACCAGAAAGGGAGAGGTGAGGGTAAATACTCTGGGGCTCACAGCGAGGTCGAAGAGCAGCTCGGTGGTCTCGGGGAGGCGTCGGAGACGGCGAATCGACCGCGGCGATCGTCGGACAGATGCGGTGATGAAGGCGGCGGGGACGACGCTGCGGTGCACCCGGCGTCACGTGGGTTGGTGGAGACGAAGAGGAAGGCGCGGCGGTTCTTCTGGAAGCATCCGCGAGGCGAGGGGTGGACATTGGCCGCGGTGGAGCTCGTCGGTGCTCTCGGGTGCTCGTGGTCAATCGCGAGAGAGAGGGAGCAGAGGGGAGGAGGGGGTCCAGAGAGAGAGAGAGGGGCGGTCAGGGGGGTGTCGTGGCTTCACCAGGGCGTCGAGGGGGAAGCGGCAAGAAGGAGGTGACGGGGACGCGTGCAGTAGCGTTGCGACCTGGCGCTAAATGCCCTCTTGGCAGGGAAGAAGACGACATGGGGAGCCTAGGTGGGCTGGGCTGGCCACTTGGGCCGCCAGTGGCTACATGTAAGTTAGGTAGGTTCCTTTTCTCTCTTTTATTTCCTGTTTTCTATTTTTCTGCAACTTTGTGGCTTTACTAAAAATATCTAGGCATTTTCAAACATCACCAAACTGTGCATGCCCAATGTTTAGAATATATCCAACATGGAACATTTTGGTTTGGGATTATTTGGACAATTAAAATATTTACTAGCATTTAAATGCCCAAATGCAATTAACTAATGATTTAATCCAGTGACCCTATGTTGTCCTAGAAAAGTGTGCACCATTTTTGTCAGAGGTTCTAGACCAAGGCAAAGATGATGAACATTTTAGAAGGGCATTTTGGGTTCATTGAAAATGATTTTAGTAAACCCTAGTTTGTTTAAGGGGGGTGCTGGGGGTTCTGTCGTCCCCAATTCAAGTTAAAAGAAAATTAAACATGATGCAACACATGACTAGCTAGCTCAGAGCATACCAGAACTAGGGATGTGACAACTCACCCCCACTAAACAAGAATCCCGTCCCGAGATTCAAGCGTAGGGTAGGATGAAGGGGGAACGCAACCTAACATAATCATCACGATCCAAGTGGCACTTCATCAGAACGTTGAATCGATCACCATCTTTGACCCGATGTTTCCTCTGAGAACTCCAACTAACAGGACAATGAGAGGAGAAGGAGACTCTAGAAGGATCGATCTTCTCGAAGATCGAACAACTCAGGATTAACTCACGGAATGAGACATAGCAATATCTCTCGAGCTAGGACACGAAGCACACATCTAGAGGGATGGAGTGGAACAGATGACGAGGGGTCACTAGGTAGACAGCAATTCCACACTTAAGGAGGTTGTGAACGATTGTCAATGCAGCGAGGAGTTGAGTTGCCATGATACCATAACGAGGCACCTTAGGGAAGGTGACTCGTAGAAATATCCCCTTAAGTGGCAAAAAGAATTACCTTTGATTCAGAGATCATTGAAACTCTTTATACCAACCTAAGGCAATTCTCGAGCGACCATTTGGAGGGGTTCGGTAGAATGGCATACCCGGATTAGAATGGATGATGTGGATTACCTTGTTGAAAACAACACAAGGGATGATTTTAGTAACTAGGGAGAAGCTCAACAGTAGAGAGTGAGTCCACTGTTTGAAAAGTTTATAGCATAACCGAGGAACCGAGAGCAAGCCCAGTTAGTGCCGATGATAACACCTAGCGCTTGTGCGTGCTCTCAAGAACTTGAGCATCTCCATATTCATCAAGGTTTTACCAATTCCCATGTCAAGGGTCCTGGCGACACAACACACTACCATGATGAATAGTGATGGATGATGCAGATGCAAAGGAAGATAACACCTTCTCAGATTTCACCTTAGCAAGGCCAAGGGATCAAAATCTGGATGATCCACCGAGAGACATTTAGCACTCCGCTTCTAATGTTCTCCTTGATGTGCTAGCGCAACCAATTTATTAAGATGGTTTGATACCTAGAACATCAAGTAAAAGGTCGGACTTCGGGGACATGTAAATCTGTAAGGGACAACTAGGGAATAAATCCTATGAAATCCTTATAGGGAGGTGGCCAGCTTCCTCAATGAAAATACTACAATAATAGGTCTTCCGGCTGGGTGTGTTGGCCACGACATCCACTTTACCGGTTATCGAGAGACCAATCTTATAGTTCTTGGGAGATGTTCCAACCATCATATCTGCCTGAGATTCAGATCCAGTTGGTGACAGGATATTTCAGACAACATGTCTAGAAAAGAAAGTTGGCAACACAAATCGACGAGATGACGTTGCGAGATTCTCGGGAAAAAGAACTACGATAGCAAGCTCCAAAACATGAGCTAGTTCTGCTACACACATGTGAACACGTTGTCCCAGACAAGCATGATCACATGGTAGTCTTACAATAAAACACTACCGAGTTCTGGTAGGGAACCATCATTGAGGACATCAAAATCTTGTGCATGACCTAGGATAGCACAACAACTCCTTTTCCTTGAACAAGTCAATCAGTGGCTTAGTGTGCTACGGAATTCATATGGAATGACGATGATCAGTCTGACAGACCATAGAATACTTCGCATGTGCATAACTGACTTGTGATGATTCCAGAGGAAACAAAAACAAACTTTCTCAAATTCATGGCGGCAACTTGCATCAAATGCACATGAATTAGAGGAAGTCACTTCCTTCATCCAAGCATATGCTTCATGAATGGAACATGAAGATAATGCTTATAAAGTTTCCAACATTAGCTGGATGTTCAGCACACGAATCATGGAGAAGACAAAATGCTGCTGATGGGCTCAACAATAAGTCATCAAAATTTCCAAATAGATGAAATTCCATAATTATGTGAACAGGTAATAGCATTGGTCAGAACAAAAGATATAATGGAGTATGCTCGAGGAGGAACCGCGAGTAAGACAACATTACGAACATCGTTGGTTCTGATTTGATTTGAGAATATCCCACACTCAAATCAAAGTTTTGATAAGATAATAGGTCCAACAACTGATCACAGGGACCAATCGATGAAGATATCATCTTTCTTCGACATACATAAAATATATCCCTTAACATGAACTAAGTCGGAGAAGCTTTTATCTTCCAACTCTCCAAGTTGTCGTTTAGCTTAGCCAACTAGTTTAGGGTATCCAACACATATTCTTGGAGAAGGATGGTTTGAAAGAAACCAACTTGATCACGAGCTCAACATAACGGTCAGGGGACAACCTGGTGATACTTCCGGGAAGATATCCGGAATATCACGAACCACCGACATGTTACTAAGCTCGAGAACAATCTTGCTTTTCAGGGCAAGACGGTATGATCAATAGAGCAAGGGGTTGACTCAATCCTAACTCATTGATCGAGGAGTGCACCAGGAAAAATGGACTAGGTAGCACGATCAATCTTAGAATGATGATTCCATAACCAACACACTAAGAATGAGATTTTCGTCAATTAACCACTAAGCAACATGGTTGCTAGGAGTATTGATTTCACACATCATGATTCACTTGTTGGCATTCCAGTTACAATAACACGGGAACCGAGGAATGAACAATGATGGCAAGAGGTATTACAGCGTCAAGAATTCATAAGAGGTAGTGCAATTCTCATGACACTCTTGACATAAAGATGGTAACACTCCAAGGTAGAACGGAACAAAAGCTGGATTGGCATTTTGATCTGTGGAACACAACTGCTTTGACCCAATCCTAGATATGGATGAGGTACTGGAGTTTTTTTCTCCTAGTCATTCCAGAATAGAATGGCTTGACGGACCACAAGAGTAATAGGCATTGATGAGCGAATGCACGCATACTCTTGACTATCAATTGATAGACGAAGGTCAGAAGACAACTAAAGAGAACAACTCAGAGGAACATATAATTTTCTGAGTTGTCGATGCATAGATTAGTATGTCGAGCGAAGCTCAACATTTCTTCCGGATAATCCATGCGGATAGGTAGAACTGGCAGAGACGCAATATAGAATGGAGTACTCCTCAAGAGCACCCTGGTTGTGATCTTTTGGCTCAAAAGAACTTCTGCCATAAGCAGTTCATGGTATTTGGAAGAAGGAAATACCACGGACCTCGAGGACTATTGCAAGGTTACTAATATCTTAAAGGAACTAGCAAACAATATCAACATGAAGTAAGTAGGGTGAATCTAGGGTTCAAAACCCAGGAGTAGAATACCTACTAACTAAATTACATCATGGGATGCTTTCAAGAATGGTGGCTAGAATCATCACACTGGGAACACAAAGCATCGCTAAGTTACTAGGTGAGACTCTAGACACCTAGGGTCATAGTAATAGCTCCAACATATACGTCGAGGCAATAGAGTACCTCAACTCACTGATTAGTGCGGTTAACCTGGCCCAAAGGAACATCAGGAACAGGAGGAAGGAATTTGCAAATGCATCAGACTATTTAGAAACCTGGGGTGACTCGGACAGCATAACGACTGTAAATGCTCAAAAGATTGAGACATTCTACAAAATGGTGGCATAACCACTTGATCATCATAATATCAAGGTTTCGAGATCAATAGTTAACATACGGAAGTAGTAGGAACTGAACTGAGACTTAAATCCAACAATCTTATAAGTCTACGGATTAGTAACACGTGATCCTGATAGAGAGAAGAGAAAGCCTAGTTCCTTAACCCCGTAGGAAAAAATAAGATGACTCAGATCAGAACGGCATAAGGTATAAGGAGTAAAAAGAGCCTTAAGTTCCATCCCACAATCAATTCCCCATGTATAACTAAAGAATTTCTAGACGCAACTTCGACCAGTTTGGCTTGGTAATCCTACAGGCAGTCAAGCTCTGATACCAAAAGCTGTCAGGACCCCGACTCAATGCCACATCGATCTAGCATGTAACACCTCATATCACTTTGCGGCCTCACGCACGGTATCCCCACGGGTGTCGCCTTACCTTTGCCCGGGTCCGTTTGCGCCTTTTGGCACACGTATATGATAGTGTCGCTAGCATCCATATGATAAGGAGCCCGGCCGACATGGCTAGTCGAAACCCAAAGTGGCACAAACTTACAGGACAGCATCCATGACCCAAAGATCGAACGTGTCACCATCACGAAAGTGAATCCAGTCAGTAGCACGGGCTAGCAGGACTCGTGAACTGGGCTGTAGCGGCTAACAGACTCCAGTATTCATCGTGACATTTCGAAGGGCGCACCACAGAACGAAGGACACATACTGCCAGCCTAAGTGTTCCGGAGCAAGAGCAAGCTACCATGGCTCAAAGGAAGCACTAGGAGACATTTCAGTAAGAGGGGCTACTAAGGATAAACAACTAGATAGTCGATCCCACACATACCAAGCATTTCAATAACATACACACAATATGCTCGATATGTGCAAATACAACATGTCATCACAACATGACTCTACAACTCAAGTATTTTATTCAATAGGCCCGAGGAGCGAGATATTACAAACATGGGTCTCTCGACCCAAAGATTCAGAGCATACAAGTCAAAGCACATGCGGAAGCTTAACATGTCCGAGTACGCATAACTATAAATGAAAAAGGCTGAAAAGCGACTATCTACTAGATCTCGCCAAGGGCACAAGATCGTAGCTGAGGTAACAAGCTAAACGTCAAGTCCAAGCGAACTACTAGCGAGACCAAGTCTCTCTGCAAAAACATAAAATAGGCAAACGTGAGTACAAATGTACCCAGCAAGACTTACATCAGAACTAACTACATATGCATCATTATCAACAAAGGGGAGGGTGGGGTTTAACCGCAGCAAGCCAGCTTTGACTCGGTGGCTATCCTGAACTATGACTGCAAGTAACTCTTTTGAGGTGGCGCACATGAGTCCACATATTCACCATATCAATACACCACTATGGATCCGCTCCTGTCTCCCTACGTGAACACCATCCATAGCACTCAAAGTTATCTTGCGTATTTTACAGTATCCACTTTCACTTGTCTATGAACTGTACAAGCAACCCAGAAGTCCTTTTCCGCGGACATGGCTATTCGAATAGATCATATTAACCCTGCAGGGGTGTACTTCTTCACACACGCTCTCGCCACTTACCGACATGTACACCTCGTGTATCTCGGCAACCTTCAAGCGGAAGCCTAGTGAGGGGGTCGGCCACGGCCTACCTAAACACTCAAGTCTCTCGTCCAGGTTTATCGCCTATTCGGGTTCCATCCGCAAGGAGATCCGCCGGGTGTCGCCACGGCCCCAAACGATGTGTGTAGGGTTCCCAAGTCCACCATCCGGTGTCACTTGGTACACTGGCCATCAGGTTTAGTCTGTCCCAAGCCCACCTGCACGGGTGCCACTTGGTAGACTACTAACACTACCTACAAACAACAGAAACTAGTTGCAACTCCTGGACAGAGAACAAGGGTGATTAAGAAGCCGAGAGGGGCTGAGGTACCGGAACCCAATGTGTGGTAGTAACTGTTCATGGATCACAAACACAGAACTCAGTTCCTGAGGACGACTTCAATGAGACAACCCACCATGTACTCCTACATGGCCTCTCACCGCTACCTTTACCAAATCGTGTTCACACACTTAGCTCTCAACAGTAGGACATGTTCACACACCTCTGATTCATCCCCGATGAATCAGACCAGACTCAACTCTAAACTGTAGCAGGCATGACAAACAAGCATGAATGAGTAGGCACAACAGGGCTCAAACAACTCCTACTCATGCTAGTGGGTTTCATCTATTTACTGTGGCAATGACAGTCATGCAGAGGATAAAGGGTTCAGCTACCGCAACAAAGTAATGATGAATCCTTGTTGTCCTAATGCAGAAAAGAGAGCAGGAGAGAGAGAGTGGGATTGTATCGGAATGAACAAGGGAGTTTTGCTTGCCTGGCACTTCTGAAGATAATATAGTTCTTCATCGGTGTCATCGAACTCATCGTCGAAACGTCGTCTACTGAGAGGGGACGAATACCGGCAAACAAGGAAGAACACAATCAATGCAATGCAACAATATGATGCATTATCATGGCATGGCAATATGTTGTGGTTTGAGCTAATGCAACTAGCAACAATTTAAATGAAGTTGGTTTGAACCGTAAGTTCAAATCCAAACTCCATATGTGAAATTCAAATGCCATTTATATGATTTGTCCTAACCAGCAGCCATAAGTTGTTCTAACATGCATGAAAATGGTACAGATGTATAGATTGGATTTTTCTGATCATTTTTCATATATAACTTACTTCATTCTGAGCTACGGTTTATTTTCTATGATTTTTAGAGGTTTAGGCAAATTTCTGAAATTTCCTGGATTAAATTAAATCCAGAAATGACTTACTGCGTCAGCATTACGTCACTGCGATGTCAGCTGGTCAACAGAGCTGCCCCGGGTCAAACCTGACTAGTGGGGGCCATACGTTAGTGATACAGGGTTGGTTTAGGTCGCTGGCAGGTGGGCCCAGTCAACAGCCACGTCAGGATGGTCAAAGCTGACGCGTGCGCCCACTGGTTGTAACTAAATCTAGTTAAGATAATAACCGAGGTTATTTAGCTGGTGGGGCCCTAATGTCAGTGGCTGGTGTGATTAAACTAAGCGCGATTAAGTCCTAATGACATTGCCACGTCATCATCACCGGCGTGTAAACACCGGCGACCAAATCCGTGGCGGAGGGCGTCGGGATTTCGCTACACGGTCCGTTTTGGCGCGCGGGGAGCATCTATGGGGAGCTGGAGGAGGGGCACATCCAGTAGTGGTGGCGGCTGGAGCTGGGGTGGCCTGCAGAGGCACCGGCGACGAGTTTTGCAGCGGCCGGAGCTCGGACGGGGTTAGGTTCAGCGTTACACGGCACGGAGAGATCAGCTGAGGGGCTCTATGGGTTCCTGGAGTCACCAGGAGCACGGCGGTGCAACAAATGCAAGTGCAGGAGCTCGGGGGCCCGGGGCTCGCCGGCCATGGCGGACGGTGAGCTACGGCCATGGCGGCGCAGCTAGCTAGGGGACGGACCAGAAAGGGAGAGGTGAGGGTAAATACTCCGGGGCTCACAGCAAGGTCGAAGAGCAGCTCGGTGGTCTCGGGGAGGCGTCGGAGATGGCGAATCGACCGCGGCGATCGTCGGACAGATGCGGCGATGAAGGCGGCGGGGACGACGCTGCGGTGCACCCGGCGTCACGTGGGTTGGTAGAGACGAAGAGGAAGGCGCGGCGGTTCTTCTGGAAGCATCGGCGAGGCGAGGGGTGGACATTGGCCGTGGTGGAGCTCGTCGGTGCTCTCGGGTGCTCGTGGTCGATCGCGAGAGAGAGGGAGCAGAGGGGAGGAGGGGGTCCAGAGAGAGAGAGAGAGAGTGAGAGAGGGGCGGTCAGGGGGTGTCGTGGCTTCACCAGGGCGTCGAGGGGCAAGCGGCAAGCGAGTGAGGTGACCGGACGCAGGCCGGGCGTCTTTGGCTGTGGCTACGCTGCGCCGCCCTCTTGGCAGGGAAGAAGACGACAGGGGAGCCTAGGTGGGCTGGGCTGGCTACTTGGGCCGCCAGTGGCTACACAGTAAGTTAGGTAGGTTCCTTTTCTCTCTTTTATTTCTGTTTTCTATTTTTCTCGCAACTTTGTGGCTTTACTAGAAATATCTAGGCATTTTCAAACATCACCAAACTGTGCATGCCCAATGTTTAGAATATATCCAACATGGAACATTTTGGTTTGGGATTATTTGGACATTTAAAATATTTACTAGCATTTAAATGCCCAAATGCAATTAACTAATGATTTAATCCAGTGACCCTATGTTGTCCTAGAAAAGTGTGCACCATTTTTGTCAGAGGTTCTAGACCAAGGCAAAGATGATAAACATTTTAGAAGGGCATTTTGGGTTCATTGAAAATGAATTTAGTAAACCCTAGTTTGTTTAAGGGGGGTGCTGGGGGTTCTGTCATCCCCAATTCAAGTTAAAAGGAAATTAAACATGATGCAACACATGACTAGCTAGCTCAGAGCATACCAGAACTAGGGATGTGACAGACAAAAAGGGAGAAGATAGTCTCACATCAACTAGGCGTATCAACGGGCTATGGAGATGCCCATAATAGATATCAATGTGAGTGAGTAGGGACTGCCATGCAACGGATGCACTAGAGCTATAAATATATGACAGCTCAACAAAACAAACTAAGTGGGTGTGCATCCAACTTGCTTGCTCACGAAGACCTAGGGCATTTTGAGGAAGCCCATCATTGGAATATACAAGCCAAGTTCTATAATGAAAAATTCCCACTAGTACATGAAAGTGACAACATAGGAGACTCTCTATCATGAAGATCTTGGTGCTACTTTGAAGCACAAGTGTGGAAAAAAGATAGTAACATTGTCCCTTCTCTCTTTTCTCTCATCATTTTTTTATTTTTTTTATTTTTTTTCTAGGCTTCTTTGGCCTCCTTTTTTATTTGGGCTTCTTTGGCCTCTTTTTTTAAGTCTGAAGTCTCATCCCGACTTGTGGGGGAATCATAGTCTTCATCATCCTTTCCTCACTTGGGACAATGCTCTAATAATGAAGATCAACACACTTTTATTTACTTACAACTCAAGAATTACAACTCGATGCTTAGAACAAAATATGACTCTATGTGAATGCCTCCGGCAGTGTACCGGGATATGCAATGAACCAAGAGTGACATGTATGAAAAATTATGGAGGTGGCCTTGCCACAAATACTATGTCAACTACATGATCATGCAAAGAGCAATATGACAATGATGGAGCGTGTCATAGTAAATGGAACGGTGGAAAGTTGCATGGCAATATATCTCGGAATGGCTATGGAAATGCCTAATAGGTAGGTATGGTGGCTGTTTTGAGGAAGGTAAATAATGGGTGCATGATACCAGTGAAAGTTGCGCGGCATAATAGAGGCTAGCAATGGTGGAATGGTGAGAGTGCATATAATCCATGGACTCACATTAGTCAAAAATAACTCATATACTTATTGCAAAAGTTTACTTGCCCTCGAAGCAAAGTACTACTACACATGCTCCTAGGGGAAGGGTTGGTAGGAGTTAACCATCGCGCGATCCCGACCTCCACACGCAATGAAGACAATTAAAAGAGCGCTCCATGCAACAAATTTGTCACACAACTTTTACCATACGTGCATGCTACAGGACTTGCTAACTTCAACACAAGTATTTCTCAATTTCATAATTACCCAACTACCATGACTCTAACATTACCACCTTTATATCTCAAAACAATTATCAAGCATCAAATTGATCATGGTGTCTAATGCACTTTCTATGATAGTTTTTATTATACCCAACTTGGATGCCCATCATTCTATGACCAATTTTATAACCATATCAAATACCATGCTGTTCTAAAAGACTCTCAAAATAATATAAGTGAAGCATGAGAGATCAATAATTTCTACAAAATTAAGCCACCGCCGTGCTCTAAAAGATATAATTGAAGCACAAGAGCAAAAACTATCTTGCTCAAAAGATATAAGTGAAGCACATAGAGTATTCTAATAAATTCCGAATCATGTTTGTCTGTCTCAAAAGGTGTGTACAGCAAGGATGATTGTTGTAAACTAAAAATCAAAGACTCAAATCATACAAGACGCTCCAAGCAAAACACATATCATGTGGTGAATAAAAATATAGCTCCAAGTAAAGTTACCGATAGACGAAGACGAAAGAGGGGATGCCTTCCGTGGCATCCCCAAGCTTAGGCTCTTGGTTGTCCTTGAATATTACCTTGGGGTGCCTTGGGCATCCCCAATCTTAGGCTCTTGCCACTCCTTGTTCCATAGTCCATCGAATCTTTACACAAAACTTGAAAACTTCACAACACAAAATTCAACAGAAAACTCGTAAGCTCCGTTAGTATAAGAAAATAAATCTCCACTTAGGTACTATTGTGAACTCATTATAAATTCATATTGGTGTAATATCTACTGTATTCCAACTTCTCTATGGTTCTTACCCTCCGATACTACTCATAGATTCATCAAAATCAGAAAACAACACATAGAAAATAGAATCTGTCAAAAACAGAACAATCTGTAGTAATCTGTAACTCTCGAATACTTCTATAACTCTAAAAATCCTACCAAATTAGGAAACCTGAGAAATTTGTGTACCAATCCATAGCAAAAACATTCAGATAAAAAGCATGTTTCTGTGAATTATCAAAACTAATTTACTGGGTCCAAAAGTTTCTGATTTTCAGAAGGATCAACACAATTGTCACCGTAAGCTATCCTAAAGGTCTTACTTGGCACTTTATTGAAATAAAAGCTATAAAACATGATTACTATAGTAGCATAATCATTAGAACACACAAAAACAGTAAAGTTAAATATTGGGTTGTCTCCCAACAAGCGCTTTTCTTTAATGCCTTTCTAGCTAGGCATGATGATGACAATGATGCTCACATAAAAGATAAGAATTGAAACATAACGGGAGCATAATGAAGCATATGACTAGCACATTTAAGCCTAACCCACTTCCTATGCATAGGTATTTTGTGAGCGAACAATTTATGGGAACAATAATCAACTAGCATAGGAAGGCTAAACAAGCATAACTTAAAAACTTTAAGCACATAGAGAGGAAACTTGATATTATTGCAATTCCTACAAGCATATATTCCTCCCTCATAATGATTTTCAGTAGCATCATGAATGAATTCAACAATATAACCAGCACCTAAAGCATTCTTTTCATGATCTACAAGCATAGAAATTTTACTACTCTCCACATAAGCAAGTTTATTCTTTATGGCATACGTATCATCACAATAATCGCCATAAATAGGAGGCATGCTTTCATCATAATAAATTTGCTCATCAAAACTTCGGGGACAAAAAATATCATCTTCATCAAACATAGCTTCCCCAAGCTTGTGGCTTTGCATATCATTAACATCATGGATATTCAAGGAATTCATACTAACAACATTGCAATCATGCTCATCATACAAAGATCTAGTACCAAACTATAATAGCAAAGCTCGCGATACATCAAGATCGTGCCGAATCAAGAACACGAGAGAGAGAGAGATCAAACACATAGCTACTGGTACATACCCTGAGCCCCGAGGTTGAACTACTCCCTCCTCATCATGGAGAGCGCCGAGATGATGAAGATGGCCACCGGTGAGGGATCCCCCCTCCGGAAGGGTGCCGGAACTGGCTCCCGAGAGGTTTTTCATGGCTACAGAGGCTTGCGGCGGCGGAACTCCCGATCTATTGTGCTCCCCGATGTTTTTAGGGTATATGGACATATATAGGCGAAAGAAGTCGGTCAGGGGAGCCACAAGGGGCCCACGAGGGTGGGAGGCGCGCCCAGGGGGTAGGGCGCGCCTCCCTGCCTCGTGGCCACCTAGAAGCTTCCCTGACTTCCACTCCAAGTCTCCTGGATTGCTTCCGTTCGAAAAATAACTCTCCTGAAGGTTTCATTCCATTTGGACTCCGTTTGATATTCCTTTTCTTCGATACACTGAAATAGGCAAAAAAACAGCAACATGGGCTGGGCCTCCGGTTAGTAGGTTAGTCCCAAAAATGATATAGAAGTATAGAGTAAAGCCCATAAACATCCAAAACGGGTAATATAGTAGCATGGAACAATTAAAAATTATAGATACGTTGGAGACGTATCAACAAGCAGCAGTAGCAGTGTGTAGTAAGAGCAACGACAACCAGCAGCATAGTAGCAGTAGCACATGGCGTCGTCGGCTGTCGTGGGAAGGCTGATCCACGGACACCTATGGGGCCGGCGGATCGAGCCCCTTTCGGTTCGGCGGGGGGCGGAGGCCGCACGAAGAGCAGACCGAGGCGGAGCACACGAGCGGTTTACCCAGCTTCGGAGCTCTCCAGAGAGATAATACTCCTACTGCTGCATGTCTGATTGTATTGAGTTCTTGCTCGGGAGCGTTGAGTGCTACAAGACAAAGCTAGCTGCTAACGAGACCGAAAGCGTGAGTGTTTTTCGCTTCACCCCCTCTACGCTGCGCATGGGCCTCCTTTTATATGCTCAAGGGTCACCGACAGGTGGCAATGTAGGCAAGGGTAAAAATGGAAAAGTGGTGCGGTTGGTACAACTACTTGTACAGTGTATCATACCTAACCCTGACGGCAGGGGACAAAGGCATTAAATGCCCGTATGCGTCGCCCAAATAGTGCAAAAAGGGACCGTCAGGGACGCCACCGCTTGCCACGATGGCAATCTTGTCAGCGTTGCTCGCCACCTCGCACTGCTGGATGCACAGTCTCTTGCCACGCGCACCTGGAAAGGTCCCAGGGCGACACGTTGGTGGATGTGCTGGAGCGCGGGTACAGAGTGGTAGCTTGCCGCGGCAAGCGCCTTGCCGCGGTCGTTGTCTTGTCGCGTCCGAAAGCTTGTCGCTTACCGGGCCTTGCCGGGACGCGTGGCGCGTCGCGGCAAGTTCCTTGAGATGCCTCGGTTGGCCTTCCCGGCAAGCTCCTCTTGCGGGGGCCTTGTCTACTTGACTTGAACACTTTGTTCTTGAATGGCTCCAAAGGAACCATGGACGACCTTGGCGGTCACCCGGCAAGCGCGGGGTGCTGCGACTGCTCGTGCACAAGTTCGGGATACTAGGGTACCCCTACTCTAGTACACCGACAGGAGCCCCCGGGCCTGGGCCACACACGGTGCCGAACGCTGTTGGGCCAGGCCCAAAACAGGGCACGGGCACGCGTGGCCTGGGTTACGCCGTATCTTACTCCGTATCCACCGCGCCCTCCCCTAATGGCACGCGTTGAATGCGGCGTCGTGGGAGAGATCGTGGGTGGTTTCTTTATTCGAAAGGCGAACGCCCGCCTCCCTCTTTATAAGCAGGGCAGTTCACCCATCTCGCCAGATTGCTGTCCCAATTCAAAATCTCCGCCGCTCCCCCTTCGAAGAGAGCAGCGCTCGCTTCATCGCCACCAAAGACCACTAACGCCGCCGACCTCCCCACCACCTCCGCCATGGCTCAAAGCCAGCAAGGGAAAGCCGTGAAGTCGACCGAGGCGCAGCTGCTCATGGCGCCGCGAAGGAGCGGATAACCTTCCCCAGCTCGCCGCCAAGGAGCCGAGGGAGTACTACTACCTCTTTCGTCGACGGAGACGCGAGCGCATCCACAAGACGAAGGTACTCTCCGCCGCTGAACGAGCTCAATGGATATCCTTCTTCAAGTTGTTTTATCGCGGGCTCGCCCGCTTTCTCTGAATTTTTCGCGACATCATGAACACCTACGGGTTCCACCTCCTTGACTTCACCCCCAATGCCGTTCTGACCATGGCAGTTTTCGCACATCTCTGCGAAAACTTTGTCGGAGCGCATCCAAATGTAGCCCTTTTCCGCCACTTCTTTATGCCCCGAGTTGAGAGAGGAGAACCTTTATCCGGCGGAATCGCCTAGATCTCGAGAGCCGGCAAGAAGGAAGCTTATCTGGAGGGAGAGCTCCGCGGCAAGTGGGAGGAATGGAGAGCAGACTGGTGCTGGATTGTCGAGGAGAACCCGCAGCCATTTACCGCCCAGCGCCAAGCCCCAGTAGCGCGCGGCAACGATTGGAGCAGCGTGGCCCCGGAGGATGATAGGCTGAAGATTGCCATCACCCGGATCCTACGCCTCAGGCTTGCCGGGCTCACTGTAGGCGTCGTTGGCGCGGATTTTTTCGCCGCCGCATCGCCCCCCTACAGGAGAGGAGGAGACCCGCCTGGGAGTTCGGGGGTGCGGCGGACATCATGAGGCTGCGCCCGGGCCTCAACTTCACTGTCCTGGAACTGGACGCGATGCTCAAGGAACTGTTCAAGCACGACCCTCAACATCCCGAATGGTTCAGGTTGCCGAAGGGTGTCGTTCCGCTGTGCAACAATTCCTCGCTCGACCGCATCCGTTCAATGATGCCGCTGTGTGATTCGCATGGAATTGTTCCAACTTGGCAAGAGCCTGCAGAGGACGTTGTGCAGGAGTTCTTCGACGTTTTGGTAGAAGTGGCGGTCCTCTCCGATGAACAGAAGAGCCTCACCCGCGACACCACCGATGCGGAGATGCAGCGCATCGCCACTAGGGCGGAAGAGGCGGCGGCAGCCGCTGCCGCGGGCGAGTTTGGATTCACCGTCGAGGAGGCATAGGCAGCAGAGGCGGCAAGCCTTGCCGAGCGAGATGAGCTTGGCGGCGAGGGAGAGCTTGTCGGGCTTGAAGTCAAGTCGAGCGAGCCCGCCGAGGGTGCGAGCGGCTCATCGGACACCGACTCCTCTTCCTCCTCATCTTCAGATAGCCCGCCGCAAGCAGAGCCCCCAGCTCCACCAAGAAGGCGTCTCCGCAAGGTTGGGGACGTAGCAGGGCGGCAGAGGGGTCAGCAGCCGCCGCGCCGCGTGACACGCTCCACCGTGACAAGCACTGTTGCCGCGGGAGCGCCTCACGCTGCTGCGGCAACTGGAGCGGGGTCCTCCCGGACCGCCGCTTCTGCTCCTGCCGCTGCCCCCACCAAGCGGTTAAGGGAACCCACTCCTCCGCCTCATCGCGCCGAAGGTGGGCCGGACTTCGACCTCACCGCGCTCAACTCCGACGAGGAAGAAGAAGAGTAAGATTCTTTGCTGTACTTGTAGTCCTTCGATTCTTGCCGTTTTGTCTTGTATCTGATTTGCTTTACTCCGAACCTATTCCTTTTCAGGACGCTGGCCCAGAGAGCGGCGAAGAGAGCCAAGGTCTCGGTGATTGTCATCGAGGACGAACCCACCGTGACAGCAGGGGGTGCGCCCGAGACCACCTTGCCGGACCCGGCAACAATTCCTCAGCAGTTTCTCAGCCGCAGCCCCCAACAGAAGTATATGGTTTACTTCCCGCTGTTAGGCGCGCATGGGTGTTCTTTCTTTGCTGACATCTGTCTATTGGTTTGTGTAGGAGCAGAGCAGCCTCACCAGGAGTGCCCGGAGGCTGCCCCCGACATGCCATCTGCTTCGACTACACCGCCAAGGGATGGTTCCCCGGCAAGGGAGCGTTCTCCGGCAAGGGAGCATTCTCCGGCAAGGGACAACACCAGCGACCCCCCGGTGGTGGAGCCCATGACCGTAGAACCCAGTACAGATAATCCTCTTACTTGAAAACTTCCCTTGGGTTCTTCTTCTTCTGATCTTCTTTTTGGATATTTGCTTGACTTTTCTCCCTTTTTCAGCCGTCAGATCCATCTACCGCGGAGCCAATGGAGACCGAGGTTGCCGGTGAGGAGAACGCGCGCGGCAACACCGATGACGCCGCTGCCACCGAAGAAGCAGCTAACGCTGATGATCCCGCCGGCGAAGAGGCCGCCAAAGCTGCCGCCGCAGAAGCTGGCGAGGGATCTGGCGATCGCACTGACGACCCCGAGGCCGCAGGAGCGCAAGGCGCTACGCCGACCGCCGATCCCTCCGCCGCTGCCGCAGCGCCAGGCTCCGAAGAGCCCCAGCCCGACGCCTATTTGAAGGCCGGCGATGGCGTCTTCATCAAGCTCCCCGGGCGCTAAGCTCTGTGGCGCCGGCCAAGGAGAAACCTTGGATGGAGAGGTGCTCGCCTCCGCTGGGCTGACGCTGGTTGATGCGCCGAGCAGCAGCGGCGGCGAGTCTGAGGAGGAGCAGCTGCTGCGGAAGCTGGTGTCGCTCTACCGTGCTCGGCAGGCCAAGGTGGAATCCCGAGAAGCGCTTGTTGCGCAGGCGGGAGTGGACATCGAGAAGCGCGCGGAGGAGCTCCGGGGTCGCAACCAGCAAGCTCTCCGGTCTCTGGCAGAGAAGCGGGAGCAACTCGCCGAGGAGCGGAAAGCCTTCCTCCTCGAGAAGGCCGAAGTTGAAGACCAACAGCGGCTTGCCGCCGAGGAGCTGTTTGCGCGGGAGGGTGAGTTGGCGCAGCGGAAGGTCAACCTTGACAGCCACGAGGAGGAGCTTGCGGCGCGCGAGCAAACATTTGCGGGGCTCTCAAGGAAGCAGAGGATGCTGCCGCAGCTACCGAGGCCGCCAAGAAGGAGTTGGAGACGAAGGTGGCGCAGCTGGAGGCCGATCTCAGGACGAGCGGTGAAGAACTTGCCGCGGTCAAGCGTGAGCGCAAGAAGGACGCCTACACCCTTGGCGAGCTGCAGGGTACTCTCGTCGAGAAGGGCAAGGAACTTAGCGCTGCCAAGGACTCCAACGCAGATCTTGAGTTGAAGCTGGCTACTTTGACCAAGACGCTGGACGGCGCCAGGGAGCAGGAGGCGGCCTTGAAGAAGCAGATCAAGGCCGACGAGGCGCTGCTGGCGAGTGCTGCCGCCACCCAGAACACCTTCAGGGAGAATGTGGAGCACTAGACGGAGGGTCTCGTGGATGTTGCCGCATCCATCGACAGAGAGCTGGCGCAGCTGGGGATGGAGGATTTCGGGTATTCCTCTGATGAGAACCTCCAACCCAGCGCCAAGCTCACTTTGTTCTTCAAATGCATGGCGACGGCCCTCCAGTGACTCCAGGAAAGGATCCCAAAGCAGCTGGCCGACGAGTCGCGCATGATCTGCACGGGAGTTCTTCAAAAGGTGTTGGTGAAGGTGGCCTTCCGCAACCCGGGCCTCAACCTCACCAATGTCCTCAAGAAGCTGCCGCCGGATGCTGATCCGGAAGCGCTCAAGACCCTTGTCGCACCCATTGTGGACAAGGTGAGCGAGATCAAGAGGGTTGAGGGCGATCACGTAGATTAGGCCGCCCATTTTTTCCTTTTCTTGTCGTTGCTGGTCATGTTACGAGAACAATCTATTAGAGCTGCGACAAGCTATCTTGTAATATAACTTTATTTTGGGTATCGATTGCCATGTTATTTCCTTTACTTGATTCCTTCCTTTGTATGTTTTTGCCCTACGCTTTTGGGGAACTTGTCGGCGCAGGCACCTTAGCCGCGAGCGCTGAGTGCGGAACATCAGCAGCCTGCTGGCAGTGCCGCAACCGACAAGAAACCTTGTCGCAACTAGTCGCAGCTCACTTAAGTTGTTGAGCGGACTCGAAACAAAGTAAGGGCGCAACTAGCTACGAGTTGGTTCCTCCGCGCACATGTTTTCCATACAAAGTACGGTCGTTCAAGGAAGATAACTTAAAATTTTTAAAACTGATTGCTCAAACTTTGGCAACTTAGCTTTTCTGTCGTTTGCGTCCCGGTAAGGCAAAACTTTCTTGAACGACACCCGGTCCACACCATTATCTTCTCCTTTCGCCAACGATGTCGTGGGAAGGCTGATCCACGGACACCTATGGGGCCGGCGGACCGAGCCCCTTTCGGTTCGGCGGGGGGCGGAGGCCGCGCGAAGAGCAGATCGAGGCGGAGCACACGAGCGGTTTACCCAGCTTCGGAGCTCTCCGGAGAGATAATACTCCTACTGCTGCATGTCTGATTGTATTGAGTTCTTGCTCGGGAGCGCTGAGTGCTACAGTACACGCTAGCTGCTAACGAGACCGCGCGTGAGTGTTTTCTGGCTTCGACCCCCCTCTACGTTGCGCATGGGCCTCCTTTTATATGCTCAAGGGGTCACCGACAGGTGGCAACGTAGGCAAGGGTAAAAATGGAAAAGTGTTGCGGTTGGTACAACTACTTGTACAGCGTATCATACCTAACCCTGACGGCAGGGGACAAAGGCATTAAATGCCCGTCTGCGTCGCCCAAACAGTGCAAAAAGGGACCGTTAGGGACGCCACCGCTTGCCACGATGGCAATCTTGTCAGCATCGCTCGCCACCTCGCACCGCTGAATGCATCTCTTGCCACGCGCGACCGAAAGGTCCTGTGGCGACACGCTGGTGGATGTGCCGAGCACGCACTGAGTGGTAGCTTGCATGCAAGCGCCTTTGCCGCGTCGTTGTCTTGTCGCGTCACGGAAGCTTGTCGCTTACCGGGCCTTGCCGGGACGCGTGGCGCGTCGCGGCAAGTTCCTTGAGATGCCTCGGTTGGCCTTCCCGGCAAGCTCCTCTTGCCGGGGCCTTGTCTCCTTGACTTGAACACTTTGTTCTCGAATGGCTCCAAAGGAACCACGGAGGACCTTGGCGGTCACCCGGCAAGCCTTGCCGCGGGGTGCTGCGACTGCTCGTGCATAAGTTCGGGATACTAGGGTACCCCTACTCTAGTACACCGACATCGGCCATGCCGTGGCTAGGGCCAGCAACCGTGGTGGGTAGGGCACCGGTGGGCTCGACCGCGAGCGGCGGCTGCAGGGGCGCAGGCAGGCGGGTTGCAGCAGCAGGGTGGGCACTGGGCGGCAGTGAGCAAATAGCAACAGGAGATGACGAGCAGCAGCAGCAGCATACGGAAGTAGAGCAGCAGTTGCACGCATGTACGTGTACGTGGAAGTTTGGGCACGACGGTGATGGTGGCCTACGACATCCAAATCAAAGGGGGGAAATGAGGATCCGAGCGAACCGAGCGGCGGAGAGGAAGGAGATGACGATGGCGGGGCTTCTGGACGCTTTCTTAGGGAGTGTGGAGGTTAGTGTCCACGACAACGGGATGGCCATGGTGGCTGCAGCTTCGGGTGGAGACGAACGAGCCGATGGTGATGCGAGGGGAATGAATGGCGAGGCTAGCGTTCGAGGAGGGGTGTGGGGGTTCTTATCCTCCTGGGGAAAACAGCGGAGAGGCACGGGATGGCCGCCCCGACGACGCACCGAGGCCATGGCGGGCATCAGAGGCGTCCACGGTTACCCCCCCTCCTGTAGCGAGGAAGAGGACAGCGTGGGGGGGGGGCAGGCTGGGCCGCGTGTTGGGCTAAGGCCCAAGGGGGGACAAGGGCCCTTTCCCTTTTTCTGTTTTACTGTTTTCGATTTTATTTAGCAGCAGAGAGAGATGGAATTATTTGGGTAACCAAATAGTGTAGGAAAAATATGGGACTAGGCCCAATAAATCCAACACAAATTTAGACAGTGCCACAATTATTTTTGGAGCAAGTTGAATTGGTTTGCATTTTCCAAAATTAAAATAGCACTGAAAAATGCTGAAATGACTCTGATTATATTGCTACTGTCCATACTAGCACTTATGTGATGTTGCTTTCCTTACCAAATAAATGTTATGGAATTTTAACGAGAGGATGAACATTTTTGCATCAACTTTGGTGCAACTTCAAAGTTCAGTTTGTGATTTGAGTTTGAATTATTTCCTAATTGCAATTTGATGATGATGATCACGATGACAAGGCATGTGGTCTAGGTTAATAACAGAGTTAAGACATGGGGGTGTTACATAGGCAAAACTAAACCGATAATTCGAAGAGACTTGCAAAGATATCAAATCATGCATATAAGAATTCAGACAAGAACCAAATAATATTCATAGATAATATGATCACAAATCCACAATTCATCGGATCTCGGCAAACACACCGCAAAAGAGTATTACATCGAATAGATCTCCAAGAACATCGAGGAGAACATGGTATTGAGAATCAAAGAGAGAGAAGAAGCCATGTAGCTACTAGCTATGGACTTGGAGGTCTTTCGTAAACTACTCACGCATCATCGAAGAGGCAATGGTGTTGATGAAGAAGTCCTCCGTGATCGAATCCCCCTCCGGCAGGATGCCGAAAATGCCCATAGATGGGATCTCACGGGTACAGAAGGTTGTGGCGGTGGAAAAGTGGTTTCGTGGCTCCCCTTGATGTTTTTAGGGTATAAGAGTATATATAGGTGAAGGAGCTAGGTCAGGGGAGCTACGAGGGGCCCACGAGGTAGGGGACGCGCCCTACCCCCCTGGGCACGCCCTCCTGCCTTGTGGCTGCCTCGTTGTGTCTCCGACTTCATCTCCAAGTCTTCTGGTTTCCTTTCGGTCCAAGAAAGATCATCGCGAAAGTTTCATTCCGTTGGGACTCCGTTTGGTATTCCTTTTCTGTGAAACTCTAAAATAGGCAAAAAAAAAAAAACAGAAACTGGCACTGGGCTCTCGGTTAATAGGTTTGTCACAAAAATAACATAAAATAGCATCTAAATGCCTGTTAAACATCCATAACAGATAATATAATAGCATGGAACAATGAAAAATTGTAGATACTTGGAGACCTATCAAAGATCCCACCGTAATTCAATAGTCTTCTTCATAAAAGAACCAGTACAAGAAGTATCGAGCATGGATTGATCATTACAAGAAAGCCGAGCATAAAAATTCTGAATAATAATTTCTCTCGAGAGCTCATGATTTGGGCATGAATATAACATTGACTTAAGTATCCCCCAAGCTAGAGAGATACTTTCTCCTTCACGAGGCCAAACATTATATATATAATTCCGATCACGATGAACTAGATGCATATGATATTTTTTTTTGATGAAATTCCAATTTCAATCGATTCTAGTTCCAGGATCCAATATCATCGCATAGCCTATACCATGTCAATGCTTTTACCTTAAAAGATAAAGGGAAAACCTTCTTCTTAGATTCATCTCCAGGTAAACCTTCAAGCTTAAACAATCCACAAATTTCATCCACATATATGAAGTGCATATCAGGATGTTCGGTTCCATCTCCTACATAAGGATTAGCTAGCAGTTGCTCTACCATACCCGAAGGAATTTCATATTCAATATTTTCAGTAGGTGCGGTAGGTTGCAGGGAAACTAATTGTGGTTCCGGTCGAGGTGAAGATACCCCGAACAAACCCCTCAAAGGATTGTTTTTCATAGTAGCAAGTGACAATAAATTTTAGCACGTAGTAATAATGTTTCATTACCAATTTCCACTTACCAAGAGCGCTTCACTCCCGGCAACGGTGCTAGAAAATAGCCTTGATGACCCACAAGTATATGGGGTCAATTGTAGCCTTTTCGATAAGTAAGAGTGTTGAACCCAACGAGGAGGAGAAGGAAATGACAAGTGGTTTTCAGCAAGGTAATGTCTTCAAGTGCTAAAATTGTAAGTAGCGAGTAGTTTGATAGCAAGATAATTTGTAACGAGCAAGTAATGATAGTAGTAAGAAAAGTGCAGAAAGGTATCCCAATCCTTTTGAGGAAAAGGACATGCCAAAATGGTCTCTTATGATAAGAAAAGTGCTCTTGAGGGTACACGGGAATTTCATCTAGTCACTTTCATCATGTTTGCTTAATTCGTGTTTGCTACTTTGATAATTTGATATGTGGGTGGACCAGTGCTTAGGTGATGTTATTACTTCAACAAACCTCCTACTTATGATTAACCCTCTTGCAAGCATCCGCAAGTACAAGAAAAGTATTAAGAATAAATTCTAACCATAGCATTAAACTTTTGGATCCAATCGGTCCCTTAAGGAATAGTGCGTAAACTGGGGTTTAAGCTTCTGTCACTCTCGCAACACATCGTCTAATAACTATTCCACGATGCATTCCCTTAGGCCCAAATATGGTGAAGTGCCATGTAGGACATTCGCATGACACCACTAAGGGAATCACAACATACATATCATCAAAATGTCAAACACATATCAAGTTCACATGATTACTTGCAACATGATTTCTCCCGTGACCTCAAGAACAAAAGTAACTACTCACAAATGATAATCATGCTCAAGATTAGAGGCGTATTAAATAGCTTAATGGATCTGAACATATAATCTTCCACGAAATAAACCATATAGTAATCAACTACAAGATGTAATCAACACTACTAGTCACCCACAAGCACCAATTTATAGTTACGGTACAAAGATTGAACACAAGAGATGAACTAGGGTTTGAGAGGAGTTGGTGTTGTTGAAAATGTTGATGAAGATAGCCATCCCCAAGATGGGAGAGTTGTTGGTGAAGATGATGACGATGATTTCCCCCTCCGATAGGGAAGTTCCCCCGGCGAAATCGCTCCGCCGGAGGGCAAAAATGCTCCTGCCTAAGTTCCGCCTCAAGACGGCGGCGCTTCATCCCGAAAGTCCTCTCCTTATTTTTTTGCTAGGTCAAAATGACTTATATACCAGAAGAGGGGCACCGGAGGTGGTCCTGGGTGAGCACAACCCACCAGGGCGCGCCTGGGCTCATTGGGGCGCCCAGGTGGGTTGTGCCCACCTGGTGGGCCCCCTCTGGTACTTATTGACTCCAAAAATTCTTATTTATTCCATAAAATCCTTGTGAAGTTTCAGCTCATTTGGAGTTGTGCAAAATAGGTAGCTTACGTAGCTTTTTCAAGTCCAGATTTCCAGCTACCAGAATTCTCCCCCTTTGTGTATACCTTGCATATTATGGGAGAAAAGGCATTAGAATTACTCCAAAAAGCATTATTATATGAGTAGAAAAACATGATGCAAAATGGACATATCACTCCACAATGCATGTCTCCTCCGCCGAAGATCCACCTCAAGTGCATCCAAAGCCACCCCGGCGCTGCAAAACGCTCCACGCTTGAGCACGGTGTTGTCGCTTACCAGCGTCAGGGACCAGCCGGGGTGGGCCTCCGCGTCGTTCTCCACCTTCATGGCTTATGAGTACCTAGGGTCGGGCCCCCCTCTCAGGCTCCATGCCTTCATACCTTGCAAGGGCCGTGTCCTCTGCCGAGCATTGGGGCTCTTTGCGCTCCTCCTTAGCTTGTCGCATTGGTGCACTCCAGGCCTGCGGCAGTGGCGTCGGGGGATTGGTGCACGGGCGAGCGCTGGGGGCTTGCCGCAGCTCCCCCATCAATGTTGGCTCCCAGGAGGGCACAGAATGCTCTGGAGAGGTTGGCTCTTCAGCTCCCTCCTTCCTTGCGTCACCTCCTGCACTGGGCACCGCCGCCTCACTTGCGGAGGCACCCTCATGAGGCTCTCTCCCCCCAGCTGGGGAAGCCAAGTCCACGTGCACCTCAGGGGAGGTCGCGCGCTCGTCCTCCACTCTCGCATGCCTCGTCTCTGCTTTGGGGTGGTGTTCGGCCTCCTTGTGCCCCTCGGCCTGCGTCTCCTAGGGGAGGGCCGCGGGCATTGTTGCCTCCCTCGAAGTGGGGGCCTCCTTCGTCTTCTTCCTCTTCTTCTCGGGATCCTTGCATGGAGCAAGGGCTTAGCCCGGGCCTTGAGAGGCAAGAAGCAGAGTTCAAGAGACAAGATAGGAGCCCAACGCCTCTTCTTTAGCCTCTGTTAGGGGTTGCCGCCACCCTCGTGAGGCTCACTCAAGTTTCCTCCGGAGGGATCGGCACGAGGCCTTTCGGCATCTTTGCCCGCCGGAGAGGTGCAGGTCTCCTGCTCGCAAGGCTCGCTGGCCTCTATGCCAGTGTCTTCCCTCCCCCCGCTCTTGTGGGCTGGGTTTCCAAGACCACAAATTGGTCGCCGTAATCATCATCGTCGCTGGCATCAACTAGCAGCTTGCAGCGGCATGACAGGGGCGACCCTCCATCATTTCATTGTCGGAGCTCGCCGAGGCCCAAAGTTCGCGAGGCTGCCTGAGCCGGGCACAACCACAAGGGGGTTCTCGTGGGTCACCTCATGACCTATCGGGACCAACCCCTACTGGTCGAACCATCGCATCTCCTCGACGTGCTCGACCTGGTTGGTGTAGTGGTACATCGGGTACGTATCTTCGGTCAAGGTCCCCACTTCATCGGAGAACAAGATCTTCAAGACCTCGTCCAACACCTCCCGCGAAGGTTGTCGGTGCTTAGTCGCATTAGTTTTGTGGCGGTGGTGATAATCCACATCGGGTGTGAGCACTTCTAGAGGGGCGCGATGCGCCAGCACAAGAACTCCTTGGCGACCTTTTCCCCCGTGAGCTTGGCGGCCTGCATCTCCATACTCTCCACAAGAGGCACAGGCCTATCATTGAGCATGGCGTGCTCCCATCTTGAGCTCTTCACGGTTGGGTCAGTCGGAATCATGAGGAGGGGGCTGAACTGCCCCACATCCATGTAGATCTAGCACGATCGAAAGCCCTCCACCTTGTTCATGATCTTCTTATTGATGATGCCGCTAGCCATCTTGTCAACGATGTAGAATGAGGTGCACCCCGAGCACTAGTTCCTCCGGAGATCCATAGGTTGTGGAAAGTCCTGAAGAGAGCCACCGAAGGCATCACTCCCAGGAAGGCCTCATGGAGGAAGGTGAAGATGTAGAGGAGGAGGATGGAGTTGGGTTGAAGATGGAGCGGGTGATCTGGTAATGGTCGAGGATGGCACGGAAGGATTCGGAGAAGGGCAGCACCAAGCCGGTAAAGATGGAGTCGAAGAAGACGGGGACAGTCGTGGCCTCCAAATCGTGGGGCGCGCTTGAGCCCGGCCAGACCTACGTGACCTTCCACTCGTTGTGGTCGTAGGCCACCATGGGGCGCAGCTTGTCCATCCCCTCTTCATTGACAATGTTGGAGCGCAGCAAGGCTGGCTCTGGCTTCTTGCCAGTAGGACCCATGGCGGCGGAAGCAGATTGGGGATTGGAGGAAGAGGAGGCAGAGAGCAATGCACGGGGGAGGCGAGGCATGCGATGGAAAGAAATGATGATGCCCGCGCCCTGCGACAATCAGTTTTATGGCAGAGCTGGCGGTCACCGAGGTGTCATGGGGGAAGTGGGGGCCTCCCTGTCCCGTCGTGGTGCCACGCGTCCCTACCTAGGCCCAGCAGTCCACTTAGGCCCCATGTTGTTTCGTTCCTAACATGCGAATATGTGCGCCACGGGCTACTGTAGGCCCAGTGGAAACCAAGGTACCATGGGCCTGCTGCATTCGTCCCAGGATGCAACACCTAGAGAATGCCTCAAGAGGTGGCCCAGCAGTGGGCGCTGCAAAGAAAGATACCTCGGAAGGACCAAGACTTGCGAAGACCCTCTCCACAAGGCAAGATTCTGCAGGAGACCACATCAAGCGGCAAGCGGCCTCACTAGGCCCCCCTCGCAAGGCGACCCCCCGCAAGACCTTTCGCGCGGGAGAGCCGAACGGCGCTAGTCGCGTGGCCATGTGCCCATCACATGGGTGACGCGCCTGCACCAGATGACAATAGCAAAGACCGTGCCAGCGGGCACGGCTAGGACAAGTTTCCTCATTGGTGATAAGGGCACAACAACATCGGCCTCCCCCCAAATCAAGCTCCGAAGCTTACCACTTCGGTGCTAGAAGATCAAGATAGCATCTTTAGCAGGCAAAGACCACTTTTGTCATGATAAAGCTGAGCACATTTCCCCATTTGAGTTGCCATTTTGTGGCAACCCTTCCCGCCAACATTTTCGGGGGAAGAGGACCAAGGAAGCTATAAAAGGGGCAGTGCTGCCACCATAAAAGGGGATCACACGATGACCCCTGAGACCCAGCTTGTAGCTCCAAGAGTGTTGTCTCCACAAGAAATCCCACCAAGCAGGAGTAGGGTTTTACATCGCATGGTGGCCCGAACCTAGGTAGCTTGATGTGTCCTTGCCGTGCCTTACGTCCCTCCGTCGTGCCTCGCTCGCCGTAGCCACATCGAGCTCGCCGTCTAGTTGCTAGGTAGCGAACCAGGGCCCAGAGTTCGAACCAGGGTTTTGGAGGGTTTCCCATAGCACAAATAAATTCCCCGGCATGTACTTTGCTTCGAGGGCTAATAAACTTTCTTAATAAGTATGTGAGTTTTTTATGACTAATATGAGTCAGTGGATTATACGCACTCTCACCTTTCCGCAGATTGCTAGCCTCTTCGGTACTGTGCATTGCCCTTTCTCACCTCGAGAGTTGGTGCAAACTTCATCAGTGCATCCAAACCATGTTATATGATATGCTCTATCACACATAAGCCTCCTTATATCTTCCTCAAAATAGCTACCATACCTATCTGCCATGGAATTACCATAGCCATTCCAAGATATATAGCCATGCAACTTTCACCGTTCAATTAGTATGACATACACATTCATTATCATGTTGCTATGCATGATCATATAGCTAATATAGTATTTGTGGCTCAACCACCGTTCATCATTATCATACATGTTACGCTAGCATCATTGAACATCCTAGTACACTGCCAGAGGCATTCATATAGAGTCATATTGTTCTAGAAAATCGAGTTGTATTATTGAGTTGTAAGTAAATAAAAGTGTGATGATCATCATTATTATATCATTGTCCCAGTGAGGAAATAAAAAAGAGGCCAAAAAGAGTCCATTAAAAAAGTGGCCAAAAACAGCCCAACAAAAAAAAGAGAAAACAAAAACAAAAAAATGAGAGAAAAAGAGAGAAGGGGCAATGTTACTATCCTTTACCACGTGCTTCAGAGTATCCTATGTATCCACTTTCATATGCTAGTGGGAATTTTTCGTTATAGAACTTGGCTTGTATATTCGATGATGGGCTTCCTCAAATGCCCGAGGTCTTTGTAAGCAATCAAGTTGGATGCACACCCACTTAGTTTCACTTTGAGCTTTTCATACACTTCTAGCTCTTAGTGTATCCATTGCATGGCAATCCCTACTCCTCGCATTGACGTCAATTGATGGGCATCTTCATAGCCCGTTGATTAGTCGCGCCAATGTGAGACTATCTTCCTTTTTTGTCTTCTCCTTATTAATCCCTACCACCGCATTCTATTCCACCCATAGTGCTATGTCCACGACTCACGCTCATGTATTGCGTGGGGTGATAAAAAGCGGAAGCGCGTTAAAAAGTATGAACCAATTGCTCGGCTGACATAGGGGTTGTACATGATTTATATTTAGTTTTTGAAGATGCAGCATGACAAGGCTATATGATTTTGTAGGGATTGCGTTCTTTAGCATTTTTATTCTGAAAGGCATGATTGTTTGTTGGTATGCCTAAGTACTGATGTCTTTATATCAAATTATAGACTATTTGTCGTGGTAGAACACGATCACCTATGTGGCCATCAGCCCCTTGTGGTTCGGCAAGGGGGAAGGGCACGTTGCACAAAGAGCAGAAGCCATGAAGAAGCACAACAATGTTAATGCAGGTGATTTTTACCCAGGTTCAGGCCGCTGAGAAGCGTAAAACCTACTCCTACTTTGGTGGATTGAAGGGAGGACCATGGTGGACACGTAGCACTCAAGACCGGCAAGGTCGCCTCGTGGAGAGCAGCTACGCGTGTATGAGATTACAAGGGTCTGAATCCTTTTCTAAGTTGCCATGGCCCTCCTTTTATAGGCTAAGGGGTTACCATGGTGATAAAATAGTCATTATCTACTGATTAGATAGCTAAGAGTGCTATCATACCTAACTCTAGCAGTTAGGACAAAGTGCATTAAATGCATTGCCAGGTGTCACGCTGAGGATGCAGCCCAGCAAGCCTGCCGCGCCGCTTAATCATCTTCTACCTGTCTGCATGACACGCCTTTGGACGGGTGTCATATAGGGTGAATCTCCCTCCCAAATGGCTGCCACGTGCCAAATGACAACCATTTAATCACGTGGGGGCTTGACACCACACTAATAAGTGACTTGCATCGCTATGCAGTGGAGCGGTGGAGTCTTGGCGGGGAGATTTGCCCTTGGCGGCCCCGGCAAGCCTGCCAGGGAAATCTTAGGACTTGTCCTCAGTGAGACCTCGACCTCACCAGGCTCGCCTGCCCGGTAAGGGAGGTGACATCTTGTTCCCTTGGCTTGTCTTGGTGTTCTTGATCTGCCCTTTGATTTCTCAAAGAGCTATCTCTCTAGCTTGGAAGCTTGGTGTTGTTGTGTCCTCACCATTGTGCCTATGTACAGTCTGGACAACATACAAGAAGGTTTGTTGCATTGACACTATTGCTTTGGATCACTCGTATCTTAATATTCATGCCATGTTTAGATTATACAATCAAGGTTATGCTAGCATTCCACATCAAAAATTATCTTTTTTATCATTAACCCGCTCGAGGACGAGCAGGAATTCAGCTTGGGGATGTTGATACGTCTCCATCGTATCTATAATTTTTTATTGTTTCATGCCAATATTCTACAACTTTCAAATACTTATGGCAACCTTTTATATTATTTTTGGGACTAACATATTGATCCAGTGCCCAGTGCCCGTTCCTGTTTTTTGCATGCTTTTCGTTTTGCAGAACATCCATATCAAACAAAGTCCAAACGCGATAAAATTTTATGGAGATTTATTTTGGAATATGTGAATTTTGGGAGGTGGAATCAATGCAAATGGAGGCCCACAGCTTTCACAAGGCATCAGGGCGCCATCACCCCCTGGCCGCGTAGGGTTGCCTTGTGTGCACCTGGTAAGTCGGTTAGGGTCCTTGTTCGGCCGCAAGGAAACTTATATCGAGAAACAAATTGTGTTAAAATTTTAGCCCAATCGGAGTTATGGATCTCCGGGAATATAAGAAAGGTTTTCAGCTAGAAAACATGTATGCGAAACAGAGGAGAATAGAGAGAGATCCAATCTTGGAGGGGCTCTTGCCCTCGAGGAACCATGGCAGCCATTTACTAGAGGGGAAACTCTCCTCCCATCTAGGGGAGACCAAGGAAGAAGAAGAAGAAGGGGGGCTCACTCCCCCCTCTCAACTAGTGGCGCTTGAACACCGTCTGGGTAATCATCGTGACGGCGATATACACCAACAACTTTGCTGTCGTCATCACCAACTCTGTCCCCCTCTATGTAGCGGTGTAACCTCTCTATTCCCGTTTTAGTTCTCTACTTAAACATGGTGTTAGTGCTATGTGTTACTATCCAATGATGTATGGCCATCCTAGGATGTTTGACTAAATTCATTCTGTCATATGGGATTGATGATCATGATTGATTTGAGTTGTATGTTTTATTTTGGTGTTATCCTATGGTGCCTTCCGTGCTGCACACACGTTCATTTTGTCCTATGGGTTCATTGATGGTCGTGATTGGTTTGAGTTGTATGTTTTATTTTGGTGTTGTCCTATGGTGCTTTCCATGCCGCGCACACGTGAGGGGTTCCCACTGTAGGGTGTTGCAAAATGTTCATGATTCACTTAGTGCATGGCGAGAGTTACAGAAGCTTATACCCGAGTAAGGGGGGTTGTTGCTTATGGGGGTAAAGAGGATTTGTTACTTAATGCTATGGTTGGGTTTTACTTTAATGATCTTTAGTAGTTGTGGATCCTTGCCAGAGTTCCAATCATAAGTGCATATGATCCAAGTACAGAAAGTACGTTAGCTAATATCTCTCCCTCATATAAAATTGCAATAATGATTACCGGTCTAGTTTTCAATTGCCTAGGGGCAAATCCTTCTCTTGTGTTACAAAAATCTTTCTACTAAACAACTAATTTTTATTATCTCACAAAGTAATCCTAGTTTTTTTGTTGCAAAGTAGTTCTTTACACCTACAAAGTACTTCTAGTTTCATACTTGTTCTAGGTAAAGAAAATGTTAGGTCTGCATAGAGTTGTATCGGTGGTCGATAGAACTTGAAGAGAATATAATTCTACCTTTAGCACCTCGTTGGCTTCGACACTTATTTATCGAACAATCTATGGATCCCCTACATTTGTGGGTTATCAACACGTCATATATTTTTGTAATGAAGCAACTAGGATTGCTAAGCCCGATGCTAAAGATAAGAATAAACATGTTGTTGGCATGCCTTTTGTTTCAGTTAAAATAGGTGATCACTTTTATCATGGTTTATGTGATTTGGGTGCTATCGTGAGTGCTATTCCTTTTATTTTATATCAAGAGATTATGAATGATATTGTACTTGCTGAGATAGAGGACATTGATGTTACTATTAAGCTTGGAAATAGATATACTATTTCACCACTTGGGATTGTTAGAGATGCTGAAGTATTGTGTGGTAAGATCAAGTACCCTACTGATTTTCTAGTTCTTGGGTCTCCGCAAATGATTTTTGTCCCATCATATTTGGTAGGACTTTCTTGAATATAGTTAATGCTAAGACTGATTGCAATAGGGAAACTGTCAGTGTTAGTTTTCATGATGTATCTCATGAGTTTAAATTCTCTAAATTTCGTAGACAACCTCATGATAAAGAATTGCCTAGTAAGGATGAAATCATTGGTCTTGCTTCTATTGTCGTACCTCCTACTGATCTATTAGATCAATATCTGCTAGACCATGAAAATGATATGCATATGAACGAAAGAAATGAAATAGATGAGATATTCTTTAACCAAGCTTCTATCCTTGAACATAATTTGCTTGTTGAAACTCTTGGAGGTCCTCCTCCACCTAAGGGTGATCCTATGTTTGAACTCAAGAAATTACATGATACATAGAAATATGCTTATCTTGATTAACAAAGATATATCATGTTATTCTCAATGCTAACCTTTTAGAGTAGGAAGAAAAGATATTACTTAAAACTCTGAGGAAGCACCATGCTGCTATCGGATACTCTTGATGATCTTAAGGGCATTAGTCCCACTCTATGTAAGAACAAGATTAATATGGAGCCTAATGCTAAGCCAGTCGTTGACCATCAATGACAGTTGAATTCTAAAATGAAGGATGTGATAAGAACTAAAATACTAAAGCTTCTAGAAGCAGGTATAATTTATCCCATAGCTAATAGTAGATGGGTAAGACATGTTCATTGTGTTACTAAGAAAGGAGAAAATACTGTTGTTCCTAATGATAAAATTAACTCATCCCACAAAGAATTGCAACTCGTTATAGGATGGTAATTGATTTCAGGAAATTAAACAAAGCTACTAGAAAAGATCATTACCCCTTGCCTTTTATTGACCAAATGTTAGAAATATTGTCTAAGCATACAAACTACTGTTTCCTAGATGGACACTCTAATTTCTCTCAAATACCAGTGTCAAAAGAGGACCAAGAGAAAACTACTTTTACTTGTCCGTTTTGAACTTCTGCTTATATACGTTTGCCTTTTTGTTTATGTAATGCACCTGCTACCTTTCAAAGATGTATAACTGCTATATTCTCTGACTTTTGTGAAAGGATTGTTGAGGTATCTGTTGAGAATATAACTCCTAGGTATGACCCGTCCAGGAGGGGCCGGGTCGTGCCATTGGCGACTTAAGGATGAAGATGGCGGTTCATGGACCAAGCTTATTGAAGACCTAAGGCCCAGAGGTGACTCAAGGCCCAAAGGTGTGAACCGCTAGGAGATGGCTTGTTTTGTAAGGCAAGCTTCGTTAGGAACTGAGCCGGTCGCGTTTGTGTGAGCCGGATGAGACCCTGTAAGCCACCGGGCATCAACCTATATATAAAATGGTGACCTGGCAGCGGGTTAACTCAAGAAACAATCAATCATGCACTAGGTCAAGCGTATTCGCTCCCTGGTAATCAAAACACAAGTTTTTAGGGATATCACTATTGAGTATGACCCGCCCAGGAGGGGCCGGGTCATACCACTGGTGGTTCATAATGAGAAGGCCCAAGAAGGTGATGAAGATGCCGGTTCATGAAGCAAGCTTACTGAAGGCCCAAGACCTAGAGGAGACTTGAGGCCCACGGGCATAAACTACCATATGTTTAACTTGTGTGTTAAGGAAAGTGTAGTTCTTTCACCGAGCCGGACACATTGTGTATGAGCCAGCCGGGAGTCTGTAAGCCGCCAGGCATCAGCCTGTGTATATAAAGGGGAGACCCGGCGGTGGGTTAAGGCAGGAAACAACAAGTCGAGAACTAGGTCAAGCATATTCGCTTCCTGGTTATCAAAACCCAAGCAATACAACCTAAAGAAGGAGTAGGCCTTTACCTCATTGCGAGGGGCCGGACCTGGGTAAACTCTTTGTGTCCCTTGTCCCGTTTTAACCCCTTCAAGCTAACTACGTTGCGATGGCTCCACACCTAAGTCCTTATGGTAGGACATCTGCCATGACAATTCCACAACGGTTGGAGCCCAGTGTAGGGCCAGCGCAAAGTGGTTTCGAGTTCTTGAAGGGCAGCTTCGCAGGGCTCAAGGGATACACTATGGGCCGGATGACTAAAAGTCATCACGGCAAGCTCTACATCGATGATGAGGGCTGGGGGCCCAAGGCCGGCACAATCGAGTACGGGTACCGGGTCCCCTTTGGCGGAATTCATGCCTTCATTGGCAAGATTGGTGAGTCGGAAGCTGAGCCAGACACCGGCACCGACATCGTCGAGACCGCTCAGCGAGCGTGACCCGCCAAGGTTAAAGCCACCCCGAAGCATGTCATTCTGGGCTTTACTCAAGGAGTGGATCTGGAAGGAGGACCTGAGTTCGGTGGTGAGACAGTCGTCTATTCAGGCAATGAGTCCTCAACCGGCGAGACCAATTCCATCTATTAGGTTCAGGATGGTGGGCTTGAGGGCTGTTCCGACGGTGACAGTATTCCGGACCCCTACGAGCGGCCAAACCGAGTTGCGATCTTCATGGCTGGTACATAGCTAGGGCAGAATTCTTTAACTGCAGCAGCAATGATCTCCTGGTCAGCAACGGTGATGGCAGCAGGGGCAGGAGGCCCTGTGCGCCCGCCGGCTCAAGTTTTATCTGATCTATTGGATGCCCTGGCAACATTGTTAATGACGGAGGTAAACCCAGCGAACCAAACTCAGCATAACGCGGACGTTGCAAAGTTACATGATGAGATACCCAAGCCAAGGAGGATCTAAACGCGGAGAACACCCGGATGGCAACGGAGCAAGCCGCCTTGCACAGGGAGGCAGAACGGCTTCAGGCAGAGAGCTTGCGCTTGAGCTTGGACCGGGACGCATCAAACACTGTCTTCAACAGAAGGCACGTAAGTCGGTTACCTCCGGCTTACGATGCGAGGAACCTTTTCAACACGCCTGGGGCAAGAACGAGTAACCCGCCTGGTGTGGATCAGGTCGTTGAGACGCCGGCGGCTGGAGAACTGGTTCAGCCTCATGCTGCAGACCCCCCACGTTTGAATTTGATCCCTCCCAGCATGTCCCGACACCCCCGAGTCATTTTTCTAATCCTTTGGATAACATGATGGCTGCGGCTACTCGACTGGCGGCTCTCCCAATGCAGGATAGTCGCCAGTGGTGATGGAAATATGGAGATCCGGAGAGCTTCTTCAGACCAAAGTGGCTCAACAGGCGGCTTATTCATATAGTCGTGATCGTATCCATTCAACACCACGTCCAAGCCGGAGTTATAGCAGGTACATTGATTGGTCGTCCGTGTCAAGCAGTGAGCGGCACCGCAATCAGCTTCGTAGGCTTGAACCGCCACGTGCTGGTAATGATGCTCAGGCTTTGGCAGACTAGGGCAGAGCGCGACGTGAGGCCGAGCTGGCGGCTCAGTTGGCGGCTCAACAAGAATCTCCTGTTTATCCATCAGCATCCGTGGAGGCAGGAGTGACCTCTAGAACATTGGGTGTGCCATGTTTAGTGCCGGCTCTATGCAATGAGCGATTGCCTAAGGATTTCAAGGGCCCTCGCAAGGTGCCTAACTACACGGCGGATCAGCCCCCAAAGGCTTGGATTGAGAGTTATTAGATGGCTATGGAGATGCTGGATGTTAGTGATGATGCATGTGCTAAGTATTTCACCATGATATTGGATGGGCCGGCTCGTACTTGGTTGAAAAGCCTGCCCGCTAACTCCATTGGGTCATGGGCGGAACTGAAGTGGCGATTTATTCAAAATTTTAAAGACACGTGCCAGCAGCCTATGTCGATTCTAGATTTGGATTCTTCCATCCAAGGAGAAGGTGAGTAAACAACCAATTGGGTGCGCCGGATTTCAGCTGTTATACACTCATCGGATAGTACCAACGCCGATTCAGCAGTCCTGATGTTAGAGAAGAACTGTCGCTTTCTTCCCCTTAGGCAGAAATTGGGGCAGATTAAGCATAATTGTGATGATATGGGGTAGCTCATGACAGCTCTCCTCAAATATGCCGACTCTGATAGCACTAAAGATCCTGAGTATGATGAGGAGAAGGCTGGGAAGGGGAAGAAGAGTGGCAATGCAAAGGGACAAGATAACACAACGGTTCAAGGTGGCAATGGTAAACGTAAGGCGGACGATATTTTAGACTTTGTGGCTAACACCAACACGTAGAGTAATAACCAACATCGTAAGGGGAAAACATAAGCGCCCCGGTTTGGAGGGCCAAAGTTCAACCTTGAGGCCATGATGAATCAGCCTTGCCCAAAAACACAAAACCCAAGAGAAGCTGGCCAGTCATCTGTGGAAGGATTGTTTCATCATGAGGGAGTATAGGAACTCTAATTTTTTCTAGAATAATCATGGCCCGTATGGCGGTTCGGGATTTGGAGGCGGCGGTTCAAGCTCCGGTTTTTAGGGCCAAGGTAATCAATGTGGTTTTAATCAGCAATCTAGCCAAGGGAATCAGTAGCAGTAGTCTGGTTATCAGAGCAATCCAAAGCAGCTGAATAGTGGTCAATATCATGTGTTCATCACAAGCCTGTGTAAACGAGACCAAAAAATCCATAAGATGGCGGTGAACTCAGTTGAGCCGGCAGTACCTCATTATTCGAGGTGGTATGAGTAGCCTATTGTATGGAGCCGGAAGGATCACCTGCCCCGAGTTGACAATCCAGGTCAGTTGGCATTGGTGGTTGCTCCTCAGGTAGGAGGGTATAAGCTTACAAAGGTGCTCATGGATGGGGGCAGCAGTATCAATATCCTTTACTATGAGACTTTCCGTTGTATGAATTTGACTGGCAAAGATCTTAAGGGGTCTTCTACTGTTTTTCATGGGGTGGTGCCTGGAAAGTCGGCATATCCAGTGGCTAAGATAACACTGGAGGTAGCTTTTGGAGATGACCATGATTCCAGAGCTGAAGAAATGACCTTTGAGGTGGTTAAGATCAAAATCCCATACCATGCCTTGTTTGGGCGGCCGCCTTACGCCAAGTTTATGGCACGGCCGTGTTATGTTTATTTGCAACTTAAGATGTCGGGTCATAAGGGCACCATCATGGTGCATGGTGATAGAAAGATCGCTCTGGATTGTGAAGAAGGTGATGCTGGATATGCTGAGTTGGCTTGTGCTACACAGGAGTTGAAGTTTTATAAAGACAATGTTGACCCGGCGGATATGATGCCTTTGAAGAGCCAACTACAGAAAATGACCCCTTGTTGAAGTTTAAATCGGCAGATGACACTAAGTTGGTTGATTTTGTGCTTAGCGACTCGTCCAAGCAGTTCAACATCAGTGCTAATATGGATCCGAGATAGGAAAGTGCGCTCATCGAGTTCATCCGTGAGAACCGGGACATCTTTGCAGGGAAACCTTCTGACATACCAGGTGTACCGAGGGAACTCGTTGAGCACACTCTTAATGTGGATCCCAAGTTTAAGCCGATCAAGCAGTTTCTTCGTCATTTCAATGAAGAGAGGCGTAAGGCCATTGGTGAAGAAGTGGCGCAGCTCTTTGCGGCAGGGTTTATCATTGAAGTTTTTCATCCTGAGTGGTTGGCTAACCCGGTGCTAGTACTTAAGAAAATTGGCACTTGGTGTATTTGTGTGGATTATACAGACCTTAATAAGGCATGTCCGACTAATCCTTTTGTTGTCCCTCATATCGATCCGATTATTGATGCTACGGCGGGTTGTGAGCATTCGAGCTTTTTGGATGCTTATTCTGGTTATCATCAGATCAAGATGGCAGTTAAGGACCAGGGGAAGACAACTTTCATCACTCACTTTGGAGCCTTCTGCTATGTATCTATGCCTTTTGGGCTCAAGAGTGCCCAGGCGACATACCAACGATGTGTTCAGAATTGCCTTCATGGCCAGACTGGACGCAATGTTCATTCCTATGTGGATGATATTGTTGTGAAATCCAGGAAGAAGGAGACTTTGATAGATGATCTGAAAGAGACCTTTGACAATCTTCGGGTTTATAAAATGATGCTTAACCTGGCCAAGTGTGTCTTTGGCGTGCCAATAGGCAAGTTATTGGGTTTCCTGGTTTCTGAGAGGGGCATTGAAGCTAACCCGGAGAAAATCAAGGCTATCACTTCTTTGGCTAAGCCGACATGTATCAATGACGTCCAGCGTTTGGCGGGTCGTATCGCGGCCTTGAGCCAGTTTATAAGCCACTTGGGAGAGAAGGCTATCCCTTTATATCAAATGATGAAGAAGACAGATGAATTTGTCTAGAGAGATGCTGCTAATGAGGCGTTTGAGGCGCTTAAAAAATAGCTAGCTGAGCCGCCGGTTCTTGCAGCTCATATTGAGAAGGATCCCTTGCTTCTATATGTGGCTACAAATAACAGATCTATTAGTGTGGCAGTTCTGGTTGAAAGGAAGGAGTTAGGCAAGGGTTATCTGGTTCAAAGGCCGGTTTATTATGTCAGTGAGGTGTTCATTGAATCTAAGCAAAGATGCCCACATTGGCAAAAATTGGTTTATGACATGTTTATGGCCAGTAGCAAGTTGAAGCAATATTTCCTTGGTCATCCCACCATTGTGGTTAGTTCTGCTCCCTTGGGGGATATTATTCTGTATTATTCAAAATAGAGAAGCCACAGGTAGGGTACCTAAGTGGTCAATTGAGCTTGGACCCCATGGCTTGAAGTATGTGCCTTGGACGGCTATAAAATCTCAAGCACTTGTGGACTTTATCAATGATTGGATAGAGCTGCAGATGACTGAGGATAAGCCGGATAATACATATTGGACTATTCATTTTGATGGGTCCAGGCAATTGGAAGGCTCGGGGGCTGGAGTTATATTGACTTCCCCACGAGGTGATAATTTTTGTTATGTTTTAAGGGTGATGTTCCCTTGTACTAACAATGCAGCTGAGTATGAAGCCTTACTCCATGGTCTTCGGATGGCTAAAGAGATGAATCCAAGCCAAGAATGGTGCTTTGGCGACTCAGATTTGGTGGCTCGGCAACTGTCAGGAACTTGGGATTCAAAGGATCCACTCATGGCGGCTTATAGCCAAGAGGTTGATGTTATTGCTGGTAATTTCAAAGGTTATCAAGTGGAGCATGTTGATCGCAGGAAAAATGAGGCTGCTGATTCTTTAAGCCGGCTGGGGTCTCAGCGTAAGCCGGTCCCCCTAATGTTTTCCTTGATGTTTTGCATAACCCATCAGTAAAGTTGCCTATAGAGGAAGACTTGGCAGTTCCTGACCTGGAGGCACAGTTGGTGGTGGCTCTCCATGTTATCCCTGATTGGACTGTTCCATATTTGGCTTATATGACCCGAGGCGAGTTACCTGGGGATGAAACCTTGGCCAGGCAAATAACTTGGAGGTCTAAGTCAGTGACTATTGTCAATGGTGAGCTACACAGATGCAGTGTTACAGGATTGTTCCAATGATGCATTTCTCCTGAGGACGACCGTGAAATTCTAAGGGAGATTCATGAAGGAGATTGCGGTTATCATGCCGGCTCTAAGTCTCTCGTTTCTAAGGCTTTTCATCATGGGTTTTATTGGATGACGGCTCATGCGGATGCTGAAGATCTGGTCAGTAAATGTGGTGGCTGTCAGAAATTTTCACGACGAGCTTGTGTGCCGGCTCAAGAATTGAGGATGATTCCAATTACTTGGCCATTTGCATTCTGGGGGCTGGATATGGTTGGGCCTTTCAAAAGGTCTAAGGATAAAAAGACTCATCTCCTGGTAGCTGTTGACAAGTTTACAAAGTGGGTTGAAGCTGAGCCGGTCAGCAAATGTGATGCAGCCATGGCGGTTCAATTCATCAAAAAGGTGATCTTTCATTTTGGATACCCTAATGGTATCATTACTGATAATGGTACTAATTTGTCTAAGGGTGCAATGTATCATCAGTGGCTCACCCCAATCTAATGGTCAAGCTGAAAGAGCTAATTAAGAAATCTTGAGAGGTATCAAACCCTAGCTTATGGTCCCTTTGCAGACGGCACCGGGTTGTTGGGTGGAAGAGTTGCCCTCAGTGCTTTGAAGTATCAATACCACCCCCAACAGATCTATGGGTTACATGCGTTTTTCATGGTTTACGGAGCAGAGGCGGTTCTCCCTAGTGACAAACATCACGACTCGCCCCGTGTGGCAGCTTATGTTGAAGCTAATAATGAGAAAGCATGTCAGGATGCTATTGACCTGTTGGATGAAGAGCGTGAGCTTTCGGTAGCTCATTCGGCAATTTACCAGCAAGATCTGCGTCGTTATCACAACCGCCGGGTTAAGACTAGGACTTTCAAGAAGGAGATTTGGTGCTCCGGCTCATAAAGGATCAAATTGACATGCACAAGTTATCCCCACCTTGGGAAGGGCCTTTTGTGGTTAGCAAAAATCTGAACGACGGGTCATACTACCTTATCGATGTTCGAGACTACAAGGACTCACGCACGTCGGAGGAGGAGACCCACCGGCCGTGGAATATTTCTCATCTTCGGCCATATTACACCTGAGCCTCCGGCTCTTGTGATGTATATACCTTTACCAATGTATATATTATGATTAGTATAATAAAGCTAGCATCCTTGATGATTCAGGGCCTTTGTCATTTCATTCATTTCATTTCTGAGAATCTGAGTCTTTATTGTTACTTCATAAGGTCACTTGGGGCCTTCCTGCTTATTGCGCATAGCTATGATTACCATTTTGATCCGGCTTGTACGCCTTGATTACAAATACTTTGGGGCTTCCTTCTCATTGAGCATAGCTATGACTACACTACTGGTCCGGCTTGTACGCTTGGATCGAAATATTACTCGGGGGCTTCTTGTTAAATGAACAAAAGCTTTGTTGTCCCTCGTAATAGGCTTGGACGCCAGGTGTATTCACCAAAAATCTGGGTTATCCTACCTTTCTATGCTTGCCAGTCTAACCAAGTAATCCTGGAATGACTAGCCGTACTCTTGATAGTTAATCTTTTAAAGACCCTGAACTTGTCAAACTTAAAATGACAATTGGTCATGTGAGGCCCGGCTTACAGGTTTGAATTAAGGAGTAACTCAGTGGCTGTGCAACCCTTGAATAGCACTTGATGTTGAGGCTTGGCAGCCTTTGAATGCCTTGATTTTCTATTTTTCTATTGCTTTTGATTCTCTTTTGGTGATTTTTTGTACCATATTGATATATGGTTGACATTCGATTCATGCCATGATGCTTGGATCTTTATTTGATAAACTCCGGTGTTTTGTTAACCCGGCCTGGCTTTGGACGTTAAGTCACCAGTGTATGATGATCATATGTTTGGAGTCCTGTACTCTCAAATTTTGGGGGATGTTGCCCTTTGCTGTCTACGGCGTTGTAAGCCGGCGGCATGAATAAATTAGATAGAGTTCTGCGCTCTGTATTGGGATTGTTGTCCTTATTGCATATGGCCTTGTAAGCCGGCAATACACATGAGTATCACAGATGTGATATTTATTTTGTTATAATTATATGAGGTTTTGATAAACTGGCCCTGGTTATGGACGTTACTATCACCAGTAGCTTATTATATGGGGCTTTTTTGACCCGCCTTGGGGTAAACCACCAAGGCTGTTATGCTCTTTTTGTATGCAGGATTTATGACAATGAGCTTAGGAAAAATTGATAATGAGTATGAGCATAAATATTGGATCGTTAAAGAAGATCAAAGAAGCTCCTCAGTGTTATGCAGATCAACATGCGCGATGGCATGATAGATAATTGTTTAAGGCTTGCCTATTACAAGGCAACAGATGGCCCAAAAGAATAAGTGTTTTCTGCAAAGTATCTTAGCTGGCATGTGCTAAGCCGAGCTGTGGCTTACTGGTCTTGGCCTTGGCGAGTTGAGGGCTGTGGGTCATCCAGCACCAGCTCATCGTCCTCCTCTTCACCCATTGGCTGGAAGTCAGATTTTGCCTAGTTGATCCAGTCAAGGCTTTGAATATAGCTTCATCACTAATAAGTGTTGACGGGTCAATGTCAGGAGCAAAAGTGTGCTTACGGATTGGAGGAGTAAGGTCCTATGAATCATGGATTGGCGCCTTGACCTTCTTGTTGTCACCATCGTAAACCGACTGATAATGTGACAAGTTGGTATCTTCAGCTAGCTTGCTTGCTAGAGGATGCATTTCCCTTGCTATTGAAGCAAAGTCCTCTGCGCTGAAGGGAGACCCATCTTCTCTCACGTTGGGGCAGCCGTTAGCTAAGTCTACCGGGTCAAGATCTGCTTGCCATGCTTTAGCCCGAGTTAATGCGGTGAGTGCACCGACTCTTGCAGCTGATTTCTTGAGTTCCTCAATTCACAGGGGCAGCACAGATAGCTTCTCCAGTGTGTCCTTGATGAGGTTTGGCGGTTGTTTCTTACGCGCAGCTATGCAAATGGCTTGTTGTGCGCCTGTATATAATTGCCCTACAAGGGTGTAGGCGACGTTCAGCTTCTTGCGCATATCTGAGAGGAGGTGGGCGATCCTGGAGCCTATATCAATAAATAAATCTATAAGCCGGATGAAAGATTCTTGCAATGCTTTGGTAGTATCAACTTAAGATGAAGTTACTTACCGAAGATGGCAGCAGTCATGGCGTTTACTTGATGTTTTAAACCGGCGAGCTCTTCAGCCGCCGGCTTAAGAGTTGCTTCAGCATCTTCTGCTCTTTTTAACAAAGCTGATTTTCTATCTCCCAGCCTGCCTGGTCAGCCTTCAAGTCTTTTTTCAGCTTTTCCATATCTGCCAAAGCAGTGGTCAACTTGGCTTTGGCCTTGGAGGTGTCAGATTGCGGAGACTATATTTTCTAGAAGATCAACAACTTGGGAGTCTTTGACAGTAAGTTCAGCCTGCAGGATATAAACAATAGCCGGGTTAAAGTCATCTTATTTAAAAAGTCCCAAGCACAATACAAGTATTTTACTTGGCACTTGGGGCTAATGCATTTTGCTCTTTTTTGAAGACAGTTTTATGATGACCCGGTTAAGGTATGATGGCTATAGCCGGTTCATGGGGGCTATATGCTTGAATTTTATGGACACATATGATAATGAGACCCGGCTTATGTTGACAGATAAGCCAGCCCTTGAGGGCTACAAATGCGAAATTGACTCATTAATAGTCAAAGTCCTGACTCATCTTGGCAGATTAAGCCGGCCCTTGGGGGCTACATGTGCAAAAGTTGAAATATTATTATTGGAATTCCCGGTTTATCTTGAAAGTATAAACCGGCCCTTGGGGGCTATTGGATTTGATCTACAAAGCTATTTAAAGTCTATAGCACATTCTATTCTATCATGTCCAGTAAACTTGGCGGCTAATGGAAGTGTATTCATATGAAAAGAGTTGTAGTGTTTACCTCAAATCGTTCCTTCATCAAGTTTACTAAGCCAGATTCAAAGTCACGGCTTGTGTACAGGCGGTTCAAGTACCCAGAGTGGACCTCTTAGGCACTGAAGTCGGCATAGCTCTCTAGATTGGCTAACCACTTGGCTTTGTCAGCAACCGAAATTTCTTCCTTGGCGTTGTGCTTTGACAAGACAGTTGGGTTGTCTGGCTCCATATAACCATGCCCAGTGATGGTAACATCATCAGCCTTTTCTTCAGCGGGCTTGATAGGGCTTGGCGGCTTAGTGGGGCTTGGTAGATTGGTAGTAGCTGGATCAACATCCATCTGGTCCATGTCAATGTTGTGTTCAACTAGTGGCAGTTCATCGACTGTGGCTTCAGGGGCTTGGTGGGAGGTCTATGCTGACTCCTGCTCCGGCTCAGAGGGGTTCTCAGGAGTTTTTTTCACCTTCATTTTCTTGTTGGGCTTCGCCATAGCCCTGTGAATGAAACACAAGATGAGGTTAAGTACAACAATTGAGTATATAATTGAAAGCAAAGACTTGACAGTTTTACCCAGGCCCAGTTTGAAGGCCAGGACATGAATCCCCATTGAGTCGCCAGAGGAGGAATGAGACATTCCCTGATTACTTGAATCGGAAAGATTAAGAGGTTGTCGAAAAAGACCTTCCCTGTGATAAGTTAAGTCGGATTTTGTTGAGACCTCTGGACGACGCTTGCGGGGAACCGGGGCATTTGGTAAGCCGGAGAAAAGAATCCCGCTTCCGCTATTCTGGGTGGTGCGGCGAGCTTCATGTTGCTGCTTCTTCAAAATAAAGTTGGGATCCAAATAAGCCAAAGGATGAGAAAACCTTACTTTCCGGCTTGCTTGGGGAGTTTTCTATTGTGGCACAGATTCTGAGCCAGAGGAATGAACAATTACCTCTTCGTCAACCGCACTGCTGGCTTTCGCTTCCTCCTGATAACAGTCGTTGTCAATGAGATGTACAAAAAAAGAGCCAAGAGAGTCAAGTTCTACCTCCGACTCACCATCATCACCATCATCATCCAAGTTTAACTCTGAGGGATCGGTCTTCTTCTTCTTGGCAGGCCTTTTGGTTGCCTTGGTATTGGCCCGGGTCAACTTTTTTCGCTTATCTTGCGGCTTCTTCTTCCAAAATGGAGAATTGGCCTGTTGAGGTCAGATGATCATAAGCGGACAGTATTTTAGATTGGAAGTATGGTGTAGAACACTTACAGCTAGCACCTGGTTGAAGGTGCAGTAAGGACTAAGTCCGGTTTTACTGTATTCTACCCAGGTTTCGTTCAATAAAGCCTTGGTTCCTTCCGTGACTTCTGCGTTAGGTAGTTGAATTTCACAGTGGCGTTAGGGATCTTTCAAGTCGCCGGTATACGCGCACATTAAGCCAGGGCGACGGCTTAAGGGCAAGATTCTCCAGGAGACCCAGCACCGGACAAGGTCGATGTCGGTTAAGCCGTTAGCCATGAAGGCTTTGAGCTTTGAAAAAGTGGGCGCATACTTGGCCCGACCCTTCGTGCTGATCCGCGGTGGGAGTGGATGTGTGTTGCTAAGCCAGTGGTCGCGATAACCTGGCAGAGGATTCTCGCCTGCTGGAGATGTGTCTTGGCAATAGAACCAAGTCTGGTTCCAGTCCTTGGGATGACTGTGCGGTTTGGCATATGGGAAGGAGGCCTCTTTCCGTTTCTGAATTGAGAGCCCACCTTGCTCCAAGCTGGGCCCATCAGTAAACTCCGCCTGCTGGTTTAAGTAATAAAACTCTTCGAACAGTTCAATAGTTAGCTCTTCTTGAAGGTAAGTGATAACCCACAAGTGTAGGGGATCGCAACAGCTTTCGAGGGTAAAGTATTCAACCCAAATTTATTGATTCGACACAAGGGGAGCCAAAGAATAGTCTTGAGTATTAGCAGTTGAGTTGTCAATTCAACCACACCTGGATAACTTAGTATCTGCAGCAAAGTATTTAGTAGCAAAAGTGGTATGATAATAAAGGTAGTAGTAGCAAAGGTAAAGATGATTGTATTGGGGTTTTGCAGTAGTTGTAACAGTAGCAATGGAAAAGTAAATAAGCGAAGAACAATATATGAAAAGCTCGTAGGCAATGGATAAGTGATAGATAATTATGCCAGATGCGATTCCTCATGTAATAGTTATAACATAGGGTGACACAGAACTAGCTTCAGTTCATCAATGTAATGTAGGCATGTATTCCGTAAATAGTCATACATGCTTATGGAAAAGAACTTGCATGACATCTTTTGTCCTACCCTCCCGTGGTAGCGGGGTCCTAGCGGAAACTAAGGGATATTAAGGCCTCCTTTTAATAGAGAACCGGAACAAAGCATTAGCACATAGTGAATACATGAACTCCTCGAACTACGGTCATCACCGAGAAGTATCCCGATTATTGTCACTTCGGGGTTGTCGGATCATAACACATAATAGGTGGAAATAGACATGCAAGATAGGATCAAGAACACACATATATTCATGAAAACATAATAGGTTCAGATCTGAAATCATGGCACTCGGGCCCTAGTGACAAGCATTAAGCATAGCAAAGCCATAGCAACATCAATCTCAGAACATAGTGGATACTAGGGATCAAACCCTAACAAAACTAACATGATTACATGGTAAATCTCATCCAACCCATCACCGTCCAGCAATACAACGATAGAATTACTCACGCACGGCGGTGAGCATCATGAAATTGGTGATGGAGGATGGTTGATGATGACGACGACAACGAATCCCACTCTCCGGAGCCCCGAACGGACTCCAGATCAGCCCTCCCGAGAGAGATTAGGGCTTGGTGGCGGCTCCGTGTCGTAAAACGCGATGAAACTTTCTCCTTGATTTTTTTCTCCTCGAACGTGAATATATGGAGTTGGAATTGAGGTCGGTGGAGGTCCAGGGGGCCCACGAGATAGGAGGGCGCGCCCTACAAGGGGGGCACCCCCTGTCTCGTGGACAGGCCCTGGGCCCCCTGGTGTATATCTTTCGCCCAGAAATTCTTATTAATTCCAAAAAGTGCCTCTGTGGATTTTCAGGACATTCTGAGAACTTTTCTTTTCTACACATAAAACAATATCATGGCAGTTCTGCTGAAAACAGCGTTAGTCCGGGTTAGTTTCATTCAAATCATGCAAGTTAGAGTCCAAAACAAGGGCAAAAGTGTTTGGAGAAGTAGATACGTTGGAGACGTATCAACTCCCACAAGATTAAACCTTTGCTTGTCCTCAAGAAATTCAGTTGATAAACTGAAAGTGATAAAGAGAAACTTTTACAAACTCTATTTGTTCTTGTTGTTGTAAACATGAAAAGCCAGCATTCAAGTTTCAGCAAATATTATGAACTAACCATACGCACAATAACAACTAGGTCTCACAATTACTCATATCAATTACATAATCAGCTAGCGAGCCATAATAATAAAACTCGGATGACAACACTTTCCTAAAACAATCATAACATGATATAACAAAATGGTATCTCGCTAGCCCTTTCTGAGACCGCAAAACATAAATGCAGAGCACCTTTAAAGATCAAGGATTGACTAAACATTGTAATTCATGGTAAAAGAGATCCAGTCAAGTCATACCCAATATAAACCAATAGTAATGAATGCAAATGACAGTGTGCTCTCCAGCGGGTGATTTTTTAATAAGAAGGGTGATGACTCAACATAGAAGTAAATAGATAGGCCCTTCGCAGAGGGAAGCAGGGATTTGTAGAGGTGCCAGAGCTTGATTTTAAAATAGGATTGAGTAACATTTTGAGCGGCATACTTTCACTGTCAACGCAACAACTATGAGATGGTTGTATCTTCCATACTACATGCATTATAGGCAGTTTCCAAGCAGAATGATAAAGGTTTATACTCCCCCAACCACCAACAGGCATCAATCCATGGCTTTCTCGAAACAACGAGTGCCTCCAACTAATAACAGCCCTGGGGGAGTTTTGTTTAATTATTTTGATTTTCTTTGATCTTTTTGGATCATGGGACTGGGCATCCAAGCACGGCCTTTCTCGTGAATGAGGTGGAGTCCACTCCTCATGAGAATAACCCACCTAGCATGGAAGATAAAGGCAGCCCTAGTTGTAACATGAGCTGCTCGAGCATACAAAACAGAATTTCATTTGAAGGTTTGGAGTTTGGCACATACAAATTTACTTGGAACGGCAGGTAAATACCGCATATAGGAAGGTATAGTGGACTCATATGGAGCAACTTTGGGGTTTAAGGAGTTGGATGCACAAGCAGTATTTCCGCTTAGTACAGGTGAAGGCTAGGGAAAGACTGGGAAGCGGCCAACTGAGAGAGCGACAACAGTCATAAACATGCATTAAAATTAATTCACACCGAGTACAAGCATGAGTAGGATATAATCTACCATGAACATATATATCATGAAGGCTATGTTGATTTGTTTCAACTACATGCGTGAACATGTGCCAAGTCGAGTCACTCAATTCATTCAAAGGAGGATACCATCTCATCATACCACATCATAATCATTCTAATAGCATGTTGGCACGCAAGGTAAACCATTATAACTCATAGCTAATCAAGCATGGCACAAGCAACTATAATCTCTAAATGTCATTGCAAATATGTTTACTTCATAATAGTTGACTCAGAAACGATGAACTCATCATATTTACAAAAACAAGAGAGGTCGAGTTCATACCAGCTTTTCTCATCCCAATAAGTCCATCATATATCGTCATTATTGCCTTTCACTTGCACGACCAAACGATGTGTATAATAATAAGAGTGCACGTGCATTGGACTAAGCTGGAATCTGCAAGCATTCAACTCAAGAGAGAAGACAGGATAATATGGGCTCTAAGTTAAATAAACAATCATGCATATGAGAGCCACTAAACATTTTCAATATGGTCTTCTCGACCCCCAGAAGGAAGAAAAGAAAATAAAACTATTTACACGGGAAAGCTCCCAACAAGTAAAAGAAGAACGAGAAATCTTTTTGGGTTTTCATTTTAATTCTACTACAAGAATGGAAATGAAACTAACTATTTTTTTTGGTTTTTCTTAAGGTTTATCAAACACACAAGAAGAAAACTAGAAAAAGAAATTTAAACTAGCATGGATAATACAATGAAAGAGTATGAGCACCGACGACTAGTGTGTGAACATGAATGTAAAGTCGGTGAGAAATACGTACTCCCCCAAGCTTAGGCTTTTGTCCTAAGTTGGTCTAATACCAAGGACCGCCGCTACTCTCCCCGGTGTAATGGGAGGTGTAATCAGGATACCACTGGCTGGTCATCTCCAGATCCCACTGGACAGATGATGCACGATAAGGGTCCATTTTAGGTTCCGGCTCAGGTTCAGGTTCTGGAGTAAAAGCTTGGGCTCGATGATTGTTCACCGCTTCTGGTGTGACAAGAAGATTTTCTGCAAGCAAATTAAACAACAGAGGCGCAGGCAAAATAATAATCTCAAAGTGTTTCTTATTAAATCTAAGTTTATACAAGAGCATCTTCTCTTCGTTGTCAACAATAAACTTGTGTGCTACCATGCTCTTGTAATCTAAAATGTGAGGAGGCAATTTTATCTCCTCCTTCTCATGGTGCCTAATGGGTATCTGGAAATGTTTAGCAAGACGTGTCGCATAGGTACCTCCAAATATGGGGCCTTTTGTATGATTCATGGCTAGCCATTTAGCAACGATGGCACCCATACTAAAAGTATTGTCTCCAAGCAAAGCATGTTGAAGAATGATAATATCAGGAACGCTCAAGTTTCCACTATTTCCACGATCAATCAAGCATCTACTAGCAAATATGGCAAAGTAGCGTAAAACAGGAAAGTGTATGCTAGAGACTTTTGCCTCAGAGCCCTTCTTTGGCTCCTCTACAGCAATAGTATTAACGAAGCCACCCACAACTTCATGGTGGGGTTCCTCTAATTCTCCCTCATAAGGTATCCTACATACCGAGCAAAAATGACATAAAGACATTTCTTTGAATTGATCATATAAATGAAATGACACTGCAGGCGGTGACTTCTTATGATAATAATAAAAGTTTTGCACGAAAGTATTGGTAAGTAAGAGATACTGATCGATTCGGTCGTTGACGAAACCGGTGAGGCCTGCAGTCTCGATTAAAGTATAAAAGTCTTCATGAATTCCAGCTTCTTTCAAGAAATCCTCGCATGGCCATTCACACGACCGTACTTCCGCTAAGCAAGGGAGATTATACTTGGCTTTTTCCTTCTCTTTGGCTTGTTTTTCCTGAGAGCTTTTGCTAGAAGAGCCCCTCAAAAGTTTTCCTCAACATTTTCTGAAAAATTCTGAAACTTTAGTAACTTCAAAATAAAAGTGAATAAAACTAAACAAGATTGGTAGCAACTACTCCTACAAGTGCCTAGAGCCTATATCATGCACTGGAATTGCTTGGGACCTCAAAAATTTAACATGCAAGCTCAAGAACATGGTCACCAATGCAGCAAAAATTTGCAATGAATAAAGCACTAGAGCAAAAACTAATTGGACCAATGGAGGAGTCACATACCAAGCAACAATCTCCCAAAGCAGTTTTGTGAACGGAGCTTTGAGCAAGGAGATCGAAAATCGCAGCAAAACTAGCTAGAACTCGTGCTTGAGCCGGATGGGGATTTTTTTGGGTAGAAGATGAATTGTGTGGGTGCTGGCATAAGTGGAGGGGGCCACCAGGGGCCCACGAGACAGGGGGCGCGCCCTATAGGGTGGGGCGCCCTCCACTCTCGTGGCCTAGTGCTTGCCCCTCCTGCCGTGGTTTCAGTGCCTAAAATCCTCAAATATTCCAGAAAAAACATACTAAATTTGCAGGTCATTTGGAGCACTTTTATTTTCGGACTATTTTTTTATTACACGGATAATTCAGAAAACAGACAGATAATACTATTTTTGCTTTATTTATTCTAAATAACAGAAAGTAAAAAGTGGGCACAGAAGGTTGTGCCTTCTAGTTTCATCCATCTCGTGATCATCAAAATGAATCCACTAACAAGGTTGATCAAGTCTTGTTAACAAACTCATTCCGAATAACACGGAGCTGGAGAAATTTCGAATAACACTAAGTTACCTCAACGGGGATATGGAAATCCCCAACAATAAGAATATCATACTTTTTCTTGACAGTAGGGAGAGGAAATTCAAAACCTCCAATAATAATAGTTGGAACTTGTCCAATAGAATTGATGCTATGAACTTGAGATTGTTTCCTCGGAAAGTGTACCGTATGCTCATTACCATTAACATGAAAAGTGACATTGCCTTTGTTGCAATCAATAACAGCCCCTGCAGTGTCAAGAAAAGGTCTACCAAGGATAATATACATACTATCGTCCTCAGGAATATCAAGAATAACAAAGTCTGTTAAGATAGTGACATTTGCAACCACAACAGGCACATCCTCACAAATACCGACAGATATAGCCGTTGATTTATCAGCCATTTGTAAGGATATTTCAGTAGGTGTCAACTTATTCAATTCAAGTGTACGATATAATCAGAGAGGCATAACACTAACATCGGCTCCAAGATCACATAAAGCAGTTTTAACATAATTTCTTTTGATGGAACATGGTATAGTTGGTACACCCGGATCTCCAAGTTTCTTTTGTATTCCACCCTTAAAAGTGTAATTAGCAAGCATGGTGGAAATTTCAGCTTCCGGTATCTTTCTTTTATTTGTGATGATATCCTTCATATACTTAGCATAAGGATTTACTCTCAGCATATCAGTTAAGCGCATACGTAAGAAAATAGGTCTAATCATTTTAGCAAAGCACTCAAAATCCTCATCATCCTTTGACTTGGATGGTTTAGGAGGAAAGGGCATGGGTTTCTGAACCCATGGTTCTCTTTCTTTACCGTTCTTCCTAGCAACAAAATCTCTCTTATCATAACGTTGATTCTTTGATTGTGGGTTATCAAGATCAACAGCAGGTTCAATCTCTACATCATTGTTTTTGCTAGGTTGAGCATCAACATGATTATTATTATTAACATTATCACTAGGTTCATGTTCATCACCTGATTGTGTTTCAGCATCAGAAATAGAAATATCATTGGGATTCTCAGGTGTGTCTATAGTAGGTTCACTAGAAGCATGCAAAGTTCTATCATCTTCCTTCTTCTTCTTTTTAGAAGAACTAGGTACCTCTAGATTGTTTCTCTGAGAATCTTGCTCGATTCTCTTAGGGTGGCCTTCAGGATAAAAAGGTTCCTGAGTCATTCTACCAGTTCTAGTAGCCACTCTAATAGCAAAGTCATTTTTATTATTTAATTCATCAACCAAATCATTTTGAGCTTTAAGTACTTGCTCAGCTTGAGTAGCAACCATAGAAGCATATTTGCTAATGCATTTGAGTTCATCTTTAACTCTAGCCATATTATCGCTCACGCGTCCTATCTCGAAAGCATTATTCTTTAACTCTCTACCAACATTAAAACTTTCTTGTCTAGCCATAAAGTTATCAAATTCATCTAAGCATGGGCTATGAAATTTAGTAGAAGGGATTTCAACTTTACATATCTATAGAGAGAATTTACCTTTACTACCTATGTCGGGTTATCAAGACAATGTGGTTCTTCAACATGCGGTATATTAAGACCATGTATTTCTTCAATAGGAGGTAAATTCTTAACATCTTCAGCTTTACTACCTTTTTCTTTATTGATTTCTTTGCCTCTTGCATATCTTCAGGACTGAGAAATAAAACACCTCTCTTCTTCGGAGTGGGTTTTGGAATAGGCTCAGGAGTTGGCTCAATTGGTTCAGGAATTGCCTCAGGAATTGGCTCAGGAAGAGTCCAATTATTTTCATTAGTCAACATATTATTCAATAATATTTCAGCCTCGTCGACTATTCTTTCCCTGAAAACACAACCATCACAACTAGCCAAGTAGTCCTTGGAAGCATCGGTTAGTCCATTATAAAAGATATCAAGTATTTCATTTTTCTTGAGAGGATGATCAGGCAAAGCATTAAGTAACCGGAGAAGCCTCCCCCAAGCTTGTGGGAGACTCTCTTCTTTGATTTGCACAAAATTATGTATTTCCTGCAAGGCAGCTTGTTTCTTATGAGCAGGAAATATTTAGCAGAGAAGTAATAAATCATATCACCGGGACTACGACACAACCAGGAGCAAGAGAATTATACCAAATCTTAGCATCACCCTTTAATGAGAACGGAAATATCTTAAGGATATAAAAATAGTGAGACTTCTCATCATGAGTAAACAGGGTAGCTATATCATTTAACTTGGTAAGATGTGCCACAACAATTTCAGATTCAAGGCCATAAAAAGGATCAGATTCAACTAAAGTAATAATTTTAGGATCAACAGAGAATTCATAATCCTTATCAGTAACATAGATAGGTGAAGTAGCAAAAGCAGGGTCGGGTTTCATTCTAGCATTAAGAGACTGCTGCTTCCATTTAGCTAATAATTTCTTAAGATCATATCGATCATTGCAAGCAAAGATTTCCCTACCAGCTTCTTCATTCATAACATAACCCTTAGGAACAACAGGTAATACATAATCATTGGGAGAACCTTCATCATCACTATCATCAATAATAGGTTCTTCAGTAATTTCATTCCCCCTAACTCTAGCAAGTTGTTGATCAAGAAATTCACCTAATGGCAAAGTAGTATCAAGCACAGAAGTAGTTTCATCATGCATAGCAGAAGTGGCATCATCAATAACATGCAACGTATCAGAATTCATAGCAGTAGCAGGTTTAGGTATCACAAGCTTACTAATAATGGAGGAGAATCTAGTGCAGTGTTAGATGGCAGTTCCTTACCTCCCCTCGTAGTTGAGGGAAAAATAGTAGTTCGGTTGTCTTTCAAGTTCTTCATAGTGATCAACAGTTATAATTCCCAAGTGACTCAGAGAATAGAGCTATGCTCCCCGGCAACGGCGCCAGAAATTAGTCTTGATAACCCACAAGTGTAGGGGATCGCAACAGCATTCGAGGGCAAAGTATTCAACCCAAATTTATTGATTCGACACAAGGGGAGCCAAAGAATATTCTTGAGTATTAGCAGTTGAGTTGTCAATTCAACCACACCTGGATAACTTAGTATCTGCAGCAAAGAATTTAGTAGCAAAAGTGGTATGATAATAAAGATAACAGTAGCAAAAGTAAAGATGATTGTTTTGGGTTTTGTAGTAGTTATAAAGAGTAACGGAAAAGTAAATAAGCGAAGAACAATATATGAAAAGCTCGTAGGCAATGGATCAGTGATGGATAATTATGCCGGATGCAATTCCTCATGTAATGGTTATAACATAGGGTGACACAGATCTAGCTCCAGTTCATCAATGTAATGTAGGCATGTATTCCATAAATAGTCATACGTGCTTATGGAAAAGAACTTGCATGACATCTTTTGTTCTACCCTCCCGTGGCAGCGGGGTCCTAGCGGAAACTAAGGGATATTAAGGCCTCCTTTTAATAGAGAACCGGAATGTCACAGCCTGATTTTTGGCCCTTTCTTTTTCTTTTGTTTTTCCGAGGTTTTTGCCTGAGTTTTCTTTTTCCGTGGCTTTGTGGTCTGGAAACTGAAGAAGATGCCCTCTTCTTTGTTTCTAGAGTGGCTTGCCATTCCCAAATCCTTCCCTTGACCCTTTCATTTCCATCCTAGCTCAAATCCCAATATTCTTTATTGGGAATATTCCTTCTCTTTTAAAGGAATAACTCCAATTACCTTAGGTTGTGAAGCAACCTATATTTCCCTCACTCCTAAAATTCCCAAATAATTCTCATAAATTGTTTGGGTCATTTTTTGATCAAATATGGAAAAACGTTTCATTGCCATGTTCAAAAATAATTCCCCAATATTCATTTCCTATTCTGCCCTAAATGGCACTATGTGAAGGAAGTGTCTTTTATATTACTCCTATTGACTCTCAACCTTTTTGGGCATGTTTATAAGTCCCAATGATTGCCCCATGCACAAGTTCAAATTTATTTGCCTAGCCAATCTTCCTCAGTGAATTTTCAAAGTTTCTGTCCAACAGAAAGCTTTGTGAAGGAAGTACTAGCTAGGAGTATCCAAATAAGTTCATTTTTCGCACACTCCTTCATGTGCTCATATTAACTCCCTCCACCCATTTGCAGCCCCATCCAATCATCTATGTGAGCACAGGAGCAAATCTTTGTTTCTGGAAAAAATTTCAGGTTGTGAAGCAAGTATATTTTATATTGCTTCAAAATCCTGATAAATTACCATATCATTCTATTGCCCATAAAATATCTATCCACCCAATTTGGCATCATTTCAATGAGCCATTTTACCACCATAACTATTTCAAGTTTCTGGTCAGCAGAGGTGTTTGTGAAGCAAGTGCTATTTTGGCTTGTCCATTTAGCATGAGCTTTTTACAGCATCATCATATGACCTAATGACCAAGCCTTGTCCAATATTAGCTCAAGCGGACACTCCATGTGAGTGCACCATCACGTTCTAGTTTCTGGACAATATTTGGCAGTTGCAAAGCAACCCCGGTAAATCTTGATCCTTTTACCTTCAAACTCCCCAGGATTATAGTCCTTCCTATCCTAAACATCCCTGACATCTTGTTTGGCCTTCAGTAATTCTCAGTTGATCTCATTGAGCTGATGAAGTTTACTGCAGTAAACTTCAGAGGGTTATTTCTTTTTGACCAGAGACGTTTTCACTTAGTTACCTCATCAGTTGATATCTACCCAGGAAGGACTTACCACTAGACATCAAATTCCAGCTGCTTGCCTCCCCCACATGCTAGCACTGGTGGTGACCAATGTTTTGGCATGCCTATTGGCGCGCTCTGCGTGCAGTGGTCGTGTCCAGTGGCCGTTTGTGCTCGGGCCCCTCCCCCTCTCGCTGTTTTCGCGCCCGTGATCGTGTCCAGTAGGTACCTCTCGTCGTCGCCGCTCCGTTGGACCCCTCTCCCCCTCCGGAAGCCAGCTCACCAACGCTCGCTGACGAGTGCCCACGGGAGCACAGTGCTCCGATAAGCTTTTATGGCGCTCGGCCGTTTCTCCTCTGCTTCCCCTCGACTCCTTCTACCCCGTGAAACTCTGCCCTGTGCCTCGCCGTCGTCTTCCCCGAGCTCATGCAAGCGGGCACGCGTCCGTGGCACCGGCCACGCGTCGCCGGCGACGCCAGCGGGGCAGCTCCTCCCCGTGGCTATATAAGCCCACCCCGAGGCCGTTCGACCTTACCACCAGCCTCACATCACCTCCAGCAACCTCCCCGGCCTCTCCCTTGAGCTCCAGAGCCCCTCCCCACCTCTCTCTGCCACCATGGCCGCCGCCTTGGCCCGGCTAGATTAGCTCGAGTCCGAGCCCCTCCCTCGCTCCTTCCTCCACCACTAGACCGCCAGGACTCCGGCGACCATCCCCAGTCTCTATCCCCCTCGCCGGAGCTCCTCTAGCCACGATGCCCAACTCCTCCTGGAGCATCTCCGCCGGAGTCCGCTCCCTCATCGCTCCGGTCATTCTCGGCGTCCGTGCCCCGGCGGGATGGATGCGGCGCCTCTCCCCGATCTCTCAAGTGGTCCGAGCGCCGCGAATGGTGGCCCGTAGTGCCAGCAGTCGTCGCCGGAGCTCGCCCCATCCTCTGCTCCGTCGGGTGGCGTCGGGACGAAGAAGGAGACGAGCCAGGTGGGCCCCCCTGCACGCGGACCCCACCGGTCAGCCCCTCAGGCATTGACCGAGCCCCGCCAGGTGGATAACTGACGGGCCCCACCCGTGGGACCCGCATGCGTCAGCCCCGCCGCTGTTGTTATGGATAAGGTGAAGGCATATTTCCCAGAATGCGTTTTCTGTTTTTCTATCCAGGCCCCTGTTAGAAAATCTTTTCATTACAGATAGGTCCCCGGCAGTAAAACCCTTATAACTTTTTAACCGTAACTCCAAATGAGGTGAAACCAACGCTCACTTCTTCATCTCGTTGAGATCTTTCTGTTGGTCATGCTTTCACTATGGTTTCACGCTGTGAAAATGACCTTTATGCCCTTGCCATTATTCAGCCCCCTCCGAGAGAGAACGATTTTCGGCGAATCTTTCCGCGGCTTCACCGCACTTCTCCCCGGTGCCTTCTTCATCCCCAGGCAAGCCACAATACCCACTTTCATGATAGTCATGCAGTAGCCATGGTTTTCAACTTGAATATTTAATAAATGTTTGCTTGTTGAAAAGATGGTTATCGTTGTTTCGGTGATGTTCAGATTTGCATGTTCACTTTTGTGCTATGTTGTCTTATACTCTGTGATCATGTTATACCTGCTAGTATTACCTTTCATATGATTATGCTGGTTAGTAGTAGTACATGTTGATGTCGGAGATGGTCATGTAGTCAGATGCCATGTTCAGTGGAGATGAGTTATTGTTGATATGGTGGAAAGTTATGTGATACTCTCATGGTGATGTTGATATCATGTTCATGTATTTTATCATGGCTCAGCATATTTGCATTCAAGAAAACCAAATTAAATTGAACTCGAACACCCATTGGCTGAGTCATGGTGCCGCTGAATCGATGCTGACCAGTGCAACCACGCTTACCGGTATGGGACGGTCCTAACTGGTTCTATTGTTGTGCCTCTCGTCGGTGCCTCCAACGAGGGAAGGTTATGGGCGCGTGCTACCCTGATCAGGTAGGCGGAGCATAACCTTGTGTGCCCGTAGTTATTATAGCCAGCGGATCCCCGTGTGGGATCGTTTATGTTTTGGGCCACGATAGTGGTCGTTGTGTCTGGAGGTAGGCACGGGGCCACCCATGACTTAGATCAGTGAGGAGTAAGTCGGAGTGGCCGGGAGAGTGTCATGGCAGTAGATCGGTTTTGTCGGAATGCCGTTGGTCCACACGGATGGGAGTGCGAGGCCATGGGTTCCGTAGTGTGGGTACAGTGTACTAACCTCTACAGACTGTATATTAAATCTATCGATAGCCCGCCCGTGGATAAGGGCCCAGGTCGAGAGAATGTCACACCATGAGTCAACAGTAATAAAAATAATGTGCTAAGTAACAATGAGATAAGTTGGCTGTGATCACCGTAAGGATCACGGGCCAAGTGTTGGTCGGGTTGTGATCGCCGTAAGGATCATGGGCCATTTAGTGGTCGGGTTGTGATCGTCGTAATGATCACGTTTTGAGACTAGTGTTGGTCGTGGTTGTGATCGTCGTAAGGATCACGAGGGTATCGAGGATACCAAGTTGTTGGATATTCGTGATGTTGTACGAAAATCATGGGTAAAGGTCAAGCTCCTTGTGGTCATTTATTGATAAGTGCGTTATTGTTTATACCAAGCTTGATTTGATCCTGAGATGATCGTGTGATGTCCGAGGTTGGTAAGTAATGCATGTGTTTGTTATGAGATATCCGTGTAGAGTAAGTGGTGCATGTAGTGACATCATGTTGCATGATAGTATTGTCGGATTAATGTGTTCATGTTGTGATAGATGTATCATGTTTATGTTGGTCATGCCATGTTATGCTGATAATCTCATGTCAATTCCTGTTTAACCTGTAATTGCTATGCCATTGTCTGTCTTGAATGCTTCTGGTTATTTGTGAGCTTGCAAGTACATTAAATATACTGACCTGGCGTGTCGTGCCAGTTTGTAGGTCATTCCGGATTTGATTGCTTGCTTGTCTTGGTTTCCGTCCGTGCGAGCTAGGATAAGCGTTCCAGCCAGAGTCCCTGCGGAGTGGAGTTCACCACCGTCGTCGTTGTTCCGCTGCTAGAGTTATTCCGCTGCTTCGAGTTGTTCTGCTGCTTGCATGGAGCAACTGAGGATGGCATAGTGTCGCCATACCGATGTTATTGATTGTAATATCGGAGACCTTGTATTCATATTCGTGTAATAATAGGCTCGTTTGTTCTATGCTAAGCAGTGTTGTATTCCAGAAGACTTCTCCTCGATCTCTGGGCTGGAATATGGGGCGTTCCGGTTTCCTTTGAGCCGGGGTGCCACACGGAACAAAGCAGTAGCACATAGTGAATACATGAACTCCTCAAACTACGGTTATCACCGAGAAGTATCCCGATTATTGTCACTTTGGGGTTGTCGGATCATAACACATAATAGGTCACTATAGACTTGCAAGATAGGATCAAGAACACACATATATTCATGAAAACATAATAGGTTCAGATCTGAAATCATGGCACTCGGGCCCTAGTGACAAGCATTAAGCATAGCAAAGTCATAGCAACATCAATCTCAGAACATAGTGGATACTAGGGATCAAACCCTAACAAAACTAACTTGATTACATGGTAAATCTCATCCAACCCATCACCGTCCAGCAAGCCTACGATGGAATTACTCACGCACGATGGTGAGCATCATGAAATTGGTGATGGAGGATGGTTGATGATGACGACGACGATGAATCCCCCTCTCCGGAGCCCCGAACAGACTCCAGATCAGCCCTCCCTAGAGAGATTAGGGCTTGGCGGCGGCTCCGTGTCGTAAAACGCGATGAAACTTTCTCCATGATTTTTTTTCTCCCCGAACGTGAATATATGGAGTTGGAGTTGAGGTCGGTGGAGGTCCAGGGGGCCCACGAGATAGGAGGGCGCGCCCTACAGGGGGGCGCCGCCCTATCTCGTGGACAGGCCCTGGGCCCCTTGGTGTATTTCTTTCGCCCAGAAATTCTTATTAATTCCAAAAAGTGCCTCCGTGGATTTTCAGGACATTCCAAGAACTTTTCTTTTCTACACATAAAACAACATCATGGCAGTTCTGCTGAAAGCAGTGTCAGTCCGGGTTAGTTTCATTCAAATCATGCAAGTTAGAGTCCAAAACAAGGTCAAAAGTGTTTGGAAAAGTATATACGTTGGAGACGTATCAATAAGCCTCACAGAAGACTTGGAAGTTGCAAATATTGGACATGGAATTAGGCCCAATGTCTTGAGGATGAAGTTGGAAGAAATGCAGCACGTCCCTAAAGAATTTTGAACTGGGCGGGGTAAACCCCCAGATCATATGATCAGTGAAAACAATTACTTCTCCTTCCTTGGGCACAGGAGGATTTTCGAGGCCTGGGACTCTCCAGTGGATGTCATTCTTCTTGGCTAAAGCGTCAGTTGCAACGAAATTGTTCAGATCTTCCTCGGTGGCCTGAGATGATACCTAGTTGCATGTAGTCAATGTCTTAGTCATTGTTGATGATCTGAAAGGAAAAAAATTCCGTTTTAAGATTATGTTGTTAAGCCGGTCGTTGGTTCAAGGGTAAGAACAATAAAGCATGTAGTGTGTTAAGTCGGAGGATAGCAGTGGAGTTATGCAAGACAAACCATTGATGGCTTAAGAGGGGCCTAATGGTACCTGGCGGGTTATGGTTTATAAGTTAAGTCGCCCATGCAGTTATCAATTTTTAGATCTATGAGGGGAAAATTACTAAGTATTGGACAAACAACTTTCGCAGATTGATGCTATAATTTTGGATCTACAGCAAGTCAAATAATGAAGGAAGTTCTAAACCTAAGTTGCGGCAGCAGAGCAGTTCATGTGCTTAGATGGGATCTTTCACGGAGAGGCGGCGTTCAAATATCAAAAATGAGTTCTAAAGCTGATGCCGCACAAGATGTGCATTAAACTTAGATCAAAGCTACAAGAAACATGGAAGAACAAAGAGGAGCGGAGATGAACTCCGACGAACTCGCACAAACCCTAATGGGATCTACGGTGAGAGGAGGAGAAAAGATTACCGGGGCTGTTAAAACAGCGGAGGCGCGCAGACGAGCTTTGGTTCGTTCAGGTTGATGCAATGGTCGCGGTTGAGGCAGTGGTGAAGGTCGACAGCGGTAGTGGAGTTCGGGTGCTAGAGGTGTTGTGAGGAAGAGGATGAAGATGAGGAGGCAAGGGGGGAAAGTGAAAGGGACCTCTGGCCCTATTTAAAAGGCAAAATGATAAGTGGCATATGCGAGAATCAAGGAGGCTAAAAAATGGATATGTGATAGCACAGATGCCTCGATTTTTGGAGGATCATTAAAAGTGACAACATATTAAGATTTGTGCCTCATGTGATATTAATGTGAGATGGCATCACGGCGGGTTACCATGATTCTAGGAGATGACGTCACGACGGGTTATATGGTCCCGTACGGACAGATGGGGAAGGATTTTTTCTAAGTATTGAAGATTGATATGAACAAGTTTATATCAACCTAGGGCCTAATGTTGGAGATATGACTATTGAGTATGACATGCCCAGGAGGGGCCAGGTCATACCAGTGGCGGTTCATAATCAGAAGGCCGAAGAAGATGATTAAGATGGCGGTTCATGAAGCAAGTTACTGAAGACCCAAGACCCAGAGGAGACTTGAGGCCCACGGGCATAAACTGCCATATGTTTAACTTGTGTGTTAAGGAAAGTGTAGTTTTGTCACCGAGCCGGACACGTTGTGTATGAACCGGCCGGAACTCTTTAAGCCGCCGGGCATCAGCCTGTGTATATAAAGAGGAGACCCGCGGCGGGTTAAGACAGGAAACAACAAGTCGAGAACTAGGTCAAGCGTATTCGCTCCCTGGTTATCGAAACCCAAGCAATACAACCTATAGCAGGAGTAGGCCTTTACCTCGTTGCGAACCTCGATAAAATCTTTGTGTCCCTTGTCCCGTTTTAACCCCTTCAAGCTAACTACGTTGTGATGGCTTCGCACCTAAGTCCTTATGCTAGGGCATTTGCTGTGACAATTCCACGACACAGGCAATACAACCAAAAGCAGGAGTAGGCTTTTACCTCCTTGAGGTGGGCCGAACCTAGGTAAACTCTCTGTGTCCTTTGTCCAGTTCACCCCCTTTAAGATAACCTAGTGGCGATGGCTCCAAACCTAAGTACTTTTGCTAGGGCATCTACCGTGTTAAGTCCACGATAGTTGGCGCCCACTATGGAGCTAGAGCACAATGGTTTCGATTTCTTGAAGGGCAGCTTCTTAGGGATCAAGGGATACGCCATGTGCCGGATGACCAAGAGTCGCCACGGCAACATCTACATCGACGACGCCGTCTGGGGTCCCGAGGCCGATTCAATCGAATATGGGTACCGGGTCCCCTTTGGCGGAATCCACGTCTTCATCGTCAAGATTGAAGAGCCGGAGCCTGAGCCGCTCGCCAGCTCTGGCGTCATTGAAACAGCTCAGCGCGCAAGGCCTACCAAGGTTCAACCCGCCCGGAAGTGTGCTTTTGTTGGCTTTATTTATGGGGCGGCTTTCGAGGAAGGTTCTGTGTATGGAGGAGAGACGACCATCTACTCAGATGATGAGTCCTCAACCGACGAGACCAATTTGATCTATCAATTGCAAGAAGGCGGGCTCGGGGGCTGTTCCGATGGTGATAGTATTCGAGACTCCTATGAGCCGCCGATCAGGGCAGCTATCTTCATGGCTGGCACGCAACAAGTTTTGAATTCATCAACCACTACGGCTATGACCTTTGGTGCTACGGCCGCTGCGACAACCAGGGCAGGTGACCCTGTGCGCCTACCAGCTCAAGTTTTATCCGAACTCTTGGAGGCTTTGGCAACTTTGCTGATTGCAGAGGTAACCCCGGCGAATCAAGCACAACATAATGTGGACGTTGCAAAGTTGCAGGATGAGATAGCTGAGGCCAAGGAGGATCTTAATGCCGAGAATGCTAGGATAGCAACAGAGCGAGCTGCCTTGGATGCAGAATCACAATGGATTCAAGCAGAAATTTTTCGCTTAAGCTTGGATCAGAATGCATCAAACGCCGTTTTTCACAGGAGATACCAGAGTCGTCTACCTTTGGAGTTTGAGGCAAGGAATCTCTTCAATACGCCCAGGGCAGGACCGAGTAACACACCCGACGTGACCTGGCCCCCTGAGGCGCCTAGGACCAGAGCGGTGGTTCAGCCTCGCGCAGCAGACCCGCCCCGTGACTTAAACCCACCTCAGCGAGTCTCAACACCTCCGGGTCACTTCTCTAACCCGTTGGACAACATGATTGCCACAGCATCACGGCTGGTGGCTCTCCCGATGAAAGGTGAGTCTCCTGCGGTGGCCGAGGCTCAGAAGGCTATGGAACTTCTTTAGACGGCGGTGGCCCAGCAGGCGGCTTACTCCTACGGCTGCGATCGAATCCATTCAACTCCGTGTCCGAGTCGAGATTACAACCGACATGTTGAGTCACCAGCGGTTTCTGGCGTGTTGAGTCGTCAGCGGTTTCCCACCAGTGAATGACATCGACACAGGGACGATGGTAATCAAGATGTTCAAAATCAGGCGGATCAGGCGCGTGCGCGTCGAGAGGCGGAGCTAATGGCTCAGTTGGCGGCTCTTCGACAACCTCAATTGAATCCACCAATGTCCATAGAAGCCGGAGTGACTTCCAGGATAGCGGGTGTGCCGTGCTTGGTGCCTGCTCTGCGTAATGAGCATTTGCTCAAGGACTTCAAGGGCCCTCGAAAGATACCTAATTACACTGCGGATCAGTCTCCGGATGCTTGGATTGGGAGCTACGAGCTAGCCATGGAGATGTTGGATGTTAATGATGTTGTGTGTGCCAAATATTTCACCATGATGTTGGATGGGCCGGCTCAAACCTGGTTAAAGGGATTGCCTCCTAATTCCATCAACTCATGGACTGAATTGAAGACGCGTTACATTCAGAATTTTAAAGATACATGTAAGCAGCCTCTGTAGATTATCGACCAAGATACTTGCATCCAGTGAGAAGGTGAGTCAACTGCCCATTGGGTCCGCCGGGTCTTAGCTATTATCCACTCATCGGAAAGCATCAATGCTGAACCAGCTGTCCTGATTTTGGAGAAAAACTGCCGATTCATTCCCCTCAAACAGAAGCTAGGGCGACTTAAACGCCACTTCAACGACATGGGGGAGCTCATGGCAGCTCTCATCAAATAGGCCAACTCTGATAACACTAAAGACCCTGGGTCTGATGAGGAGAAGTCTGGTAAAGGAAGAAGAACGGTAATGGGAACGGACAACATCATAATATGGCGGGAAAAAACCTAGGCAACAATGGTAAGTGCAAGCAAGCTGACGGTGGTTCAGATTTTGTGGCTAATACCAACACGCAGAGTAACAATCAATGTCGTAAGGGGAAATCATCAATGCCCGGGTTTGGCGGGTCAAAGTTCAACCTTGAGGCAATAATTAATCAGCCTTGCCCACAACACGGTTCTCAAGATAAGCCGGCTACTCCTTTATGGAAGGATTGTTTCATCACGAAGGAGTATAGGAATTCCGATGTTTATCAGGACCATCATGGCACGAACGGCGGGTCAGGATCTGACTCTCATGGGCCTGGCTTTGGAGGTGGCGGTTAAAATTTTGGATTTCAAGGCCAAGGTAATCAAGGTGGATTTAATCAATAGCCCAATCCAGGTAATCAGCAGCAACAGCTGTCCGGCTATCAGAGTAATCCAAAGGTGCTCATGGATTGGGGCAGTAGTATCCTTTCATATGACACTTTTTGCCGTATAAATTTGAGTGACAAAGATCTTAAGCCGTCCTCTAAAGTCTTTCATGGGATGGTGCCCGGTAAATTGGTGTATCCAGTGGTAAGATAGCCTTGGAGGTAGTTTTCGGTAACGAGTATGACTACAGGGCCGAAAAATTGACTTTTGAGGTGGTCAAGATCAAGAGCCCTTATCACGCCTTATTTGGATGACCGGCTTATGCCAAGTTTATGGCACGGCCTTGTTATGTTTATCTGCAGCTTAAGATGGTAGGTTGTAAGGGTACGATCACGGTGCATCGAGACAAAAAGATAGATTTGGAGTGTGAAGAAGGCGACGCTGCCTATGCTAAGTCAGCTTCTGCGACGAAGGAGCTGAAGTTCTATAAAGTAATGTCGACCCGGCGGATATGAACCCCTTAAAGAAGCCAACCACATAGTAGGACCCTTTGTTCAAGTTTAAGTCGGTGGATGACACTAAACAGATTGACTTCTATAACATCCCAAATTTCCAATTTGGAATGTTATACATAGATCATCATTGCATATCATATTTTATTGCATTTTGGTTGATCCTCGAAATTCTAAGCAACTCAAGGACCCACGAAGAGAGTTGGGGATTTCATTTATATTCATATTTGAGTTTTCTCGAATATTGAAAAAAGGATCATTTTGGTTTTCATTGTTTTCTCTCCAAATATTTCCATTCTCAAAATAAAAGAGAGGGGATAAAATGACCTCTCCAAAATAAAAGAAATATTGGAGGAAAAATGTTAAAATCAAATAAGTATTTTATTTGGAGTTTTATCTCTATTTTATTTGAATTAGAAAAATATGCATGTTTTCAAAATTCAATTTTTAGGCCAGAAAAATGTTCAATTTGTTCTAAATATTCTATTTAGACGGTGAACATTGTTTTGGCATTTTTAGGATTTTTTATTTTCTAGGATTTTCTTTACATTGCTCGGAATTATTTTAAAAAGTTTCCCTTGACCGGGGCAAGCTCACTGAGCAGGCCGGCCCGCCTAGCGCCGCCGCCTCTGTTGGAAATATGCCCTAGAGGCAATAATAAAAGTATTATTATATTTCATTGTTCATGATAATTGTCTTTTATTCATGCTATAACTGTATTATCCGGAAATCGTAATACACGTGTGAATACATAGACCACAATATGTCCCTAGTGAGCCTCTAGTTGACTAGCTCGTTGTGATCAATAGATAGTCATGGTTTCCTGGCTATGGACATTAGATGTCGTTGATAACGGGATCACATCATTAGGAGAATGATGTGATGGACAAGACCCAATCCTAAGCATAGCACAAAGGTCGTGTAGTTCGTTTGCTAGAGTTTTGCCAATGTCAAGTATCTCTTCCTTCGACCATGAGATCATGTAACTCCTGGATACCGTAGGAGTGCTTTGGGTGTATCAAAAGTCACAACGTAACTGGGTGACTATAAAGGTGCACTACAGGTATCTCCGAAAGTGTCTATTGGGTTGACACGGATCGAGACTGGGATTTGTCACTCCGTATGACGGAGAGGTATCTCTGGGCCCACTCGGTAATGCATCATCATATTGAGCTCAAAGTGACCAAGGTGTTGGCTATGGGATCATGCATTACGGTACGAGTAAAGTGACTTGCCGGTAACGAGACTGAACAAGGTATTGGGATACCGACGATCGAGTCTCGGGCAAGTAACGTACCGATTGACAAAGGGAATTGTATACGGGGTTCGATCGAATCCTCAACATCGTGGTTCAACCGATGAAATCATCAAGGAGCATGTGGGAGCCAACATGGCTATCCAGATCCCGCTGTTGGTTATTGCCCGAGAGTCGTCTCGGTCATGTCTGCGTGTCTCCCGAACCCGTAGGGTCTACACACTTAAGGTTCGGTGACGCTAGGGTTGTATGAATATGAGTATGCAGCATACCGAATGTTGTTCGGAGTCCTGGATGAGATCCCAGACGTCACGAGGAGCTTCGTAATGGTCCGGAGGTAAAGAATAATATATAGGAAGTGGTATTTCGGCCATCGGGAAAGTTTTGGGGTCTCCCGGTAATGTACCGGGACCACCGGAAGGCTCCCGGGGGTCCGCCGGGTGGGGCCACCCATCCCGGAGTGCCCCATGGGCTGACGTGGGAGGGGAGCCAGCCCATAGTGGGCTGGTGCGCCCCCCTAGGCCCACCCCCTGCGCCTAGGGTTAAAACCCTAGGGTGGGGAGGGGCGCACCACATGCCTTGGGGGGCACTCCTCCCCCCTTGGCCGCCGCCCCCTTGGGAGATCCAATCTCCCAGGGCCGCCCCCCTGGGGGCCTATATAAAGGAGGGCAGGGGGGAGGGCAGCCGCACCCTTGTGCTTGGCGCTTCCCTCCCCCTGCTACAACTTGTCCTCCTCCCGTAGTCGCTTGGCGAAGCCCTGCTGGAGTTCTGCTGCATCCACCACCACGCCGTCGTCTGCTGGATCATCATCAACCTCTCCTTCCCCTTGCTGGATCAAGAAGGAGGAGACGTCTCCGTCCGCCGCGTGTGTTGAACACGGAGGTGCTGTCCGTTCAGCACTTGGACATCGGTGATCTGAATCACGTCGAGTACGACTCCATCATCACCATCCCCTTGCAAGCTTCCGCACACGATCTACAAGTGGTATGTAGATGCAAACTCACTCCCTTGACTCGTTGCTTAGATGAACTCATAGATGGATCTTGGTGAAACCGTAGGAAAAATTTTAATTTTCTGCAACGTTCCCCAACAGTGGCATCATGAGCTAGGTCTATGCGTAGTTCTCTAATGCACGAGTAGAACACAATTTTGTTGTGGGCGTGGATCTTGTCAACTTGCTTGCCACTACTAGTCTTTTCTTGCTTCAGCGGTATTGTGGGATGAAGCGGCCCAGACCAACCTTACACGTACGCTTACGTGAGACCGGTTCCACCGATTGACATGCACTAGTTGCATAAGGTGGATGGCGGGTGTCTGTCTCTCCCACTTTAGTTGGAGCGGAATCGATGAAAAGGGTCCTTATGAAGGGTAAATAGAAGTTGACAAAATCACGTTGTGGTTATTCGTAGGTAAGAAAATGTTCTTGCTACAATCCAATTGCAGCCACGTAAAAGATGCAACAACAATTAGAGGACGTCTAACTTGTTTTTGCAGCGATTGATCATGTGATGTGATATGGCCAGAAGTTGTGATGAATGATGAATTGTGATGTATGAGATCATGTTCTTGTAATAGGATTCACGACTTGCATGTCGATGAGTATGACAACCGGCAGGAGCCATAGGAGTTGTCTTTATTTTTTGTATGACCTGCGTGTCATTGAAGAACACCATGTAAACTACTTTACTTTATTGCTAAACACGTTAGCCATAGAAGTAGAAGTAGTCGTTGGCGTGGCAACTTCATGAAGACACGATGATGGAGATCATGATGATGGAGATCATGGTGTCAAGCCGGTGACAAGATGATCATGGAGCCCCGAAGATGGAGATCAATGGAGCTATATGATATTGGCCATATCATGTCACAACTATATAATTGCATGTGATGTTTATTATGTTTATGCATCTTGTTTACTTAGGACGACGGTAGTAAATAAGACGATCCCTCACAACAATTTCAAGAAGTGTTCTCCCCTAACTACGCACCGTTGCTACAGTTCGTCGTTTCGAAGCACCACGTGATGATCGGGTGTGATAGATCCTTACGTTCACATACAACGAGTGTAAGACAGTTTTACACAGCAAAACACTTAGGGTTAACTTGACGAGCCTAGCATGTGCAGACATGGCCTCGGAACACGGAGACCGAAAGGTCGAACACGAGTCGTATGGAAGATACGATCAACATGAAGATGTTCACCGACGATGACTAGTCCGTCTCACATGATGATCGGACACGGGCTAGTCGACTCAGATCGTGTAACACTTAGATGATTAGAGGGATGTCTAATCTGAGTGGGAGTTCATAATTTGATTAGATGAACTTAATTATCATGAACTTAGTATAAAACCTTTGCAAATATGTCTTGTAGATCAAATGGCCAACGCTCATGTCAACATGAACTTCAACGCGTTCCTAGAAAACCAAGCTGAAAGATGATGGTAGCAACTATACAATTTGGGTCCGGAACACATGGATCATCCTCATAGCTGCGAGAAGCAATATGTCCTAGAAGGACTGCTAGGTGGCGCTCCGCCCCGAGAGAACCAAGAAGTTATGAGCGGCAGCAAACTCGTCTTGATGATTACTCCCTCGTTCGGTGCGGCATGCTTACTGACTTAGAACCGGGGCTCCAAAAGCGTTTTGAGCATCACGGAGCATATGAGATGTTCAAGAGCTGAAACTAGTTTTTCAAGCTCATGCGGGTCGAGAGATATGATGTCTCCAACAAGTTCTATAGTTGTAAGATGGAGGAAACAGTTACGTCGGTGAGCACATCCTCAAGATGTGCAGGTTGCATAACCGTATGACCCAGTGAACATTAACCTCCCAAATGAGGCGGTCATTGTGAGAATCCTCGATCGCTCCCACCAAGCTACAAGAGCTTTGTGATGAACTACAACATGCGAGGGATGGTGAATACCATTCTGAACTGTTCTCGATCTTTGAAGTCGCAGAGGCTGAAATCAGAAAGAACATCAAGTGTTGATGGTCAATAAGACCACTAAGTTCAAGAAGGGCAAGGGCAAGAAGAACTTCAAGAAGGACGGCAAGGATGTTGCGCGCTCGTAAGCCGATTCTGGGAAGAAGTCAAAGAATGGACCCAAGCACGAGGTGAGTGCTTTTATTGCAAGGGAAGGGTCACCGAAGCGGAACTGCCCCAAGTACTTAGCGGATAAGAAGGCCGGCAACACCAAAGGTATATTTGATATACATGTGATTGATGTGTACCTTACCGATACTCGTAGTAACTCCCGGTATTTGATACGGTCCGTTGCTCATATTTGTAACTCACGCAGAGCTGCAGAATAAACGAAGTGGCGAAGGGCGAGGTGGCGATCGGCGCGTCGGGAATGGTTCAGTCGATGTGATCGCCGTCGACGCTGCCTCTACATTTACCTACGGGATTAGTTTTGAACCTTAATAATTGTTATTTAGTGCCAAGTTTGAGCATGAACATTGTATCTGGATCTCGTTTAATACGAGATGGATACTCATTTAAGTCTGAGAATAATGGTTGTTCGATTTATATGAGAGATATGTTTTATGGTCATGGTACGATGGTCAATGGTTTATTCTTAATGAATCTCGAGCGTAATATTACACATGTTCATAGTATGGATGCCAAAAGATGTAAAGTTGATAACGATAGTCCCACATACTTGTGGCACTGCCGCCTTGGTCACATTGGTGTCAAGCGCATGAAGAAGCTCCATGCTGATGGACTTTTAGAGTTTCTTGATTATGAATCGTTTGACACATGCGAACCATGCCTCATGGGCAAAATGACCAAGACTCCGTTCTCCCAAACAATGGAGCGAGCAACCAACTTGTTGGAAATCATACATACCGATGTGTGCGGTCCAATGAGCGTTGAGGCTCGCGGAGGATATTGTTATGTTCTCACTCTCACTGAAGACTTGAGTAGATATGGGTATGTCTACTTAATGAAACACAAGTATGAAACCTTTGAAAAGTTCAAGGAATTTCAGAATGAGGTGGAGAATCAACGTGACCGAAAGATAAAGTTCCTATGATCAGATCGTGGAGGAGAATACTTAAGTCACAAATTTGGCACACACTTCAGGAAATGTGGAATCGTTTCACGACTCACGCAGCCTGGAACACCTCAGCGTAACGGTGTGTCCGAACGTCGTAATCGCACTCTATTGGATATGGTGCGGTCTATGATGTCTCTTACCGATTTACCGCTATCATTTTGGGGATACGCTCTAGAGACAGCTACATTCACTTTAAATAGGGCACCGTCTAAATCCGTTGAGACGACACCATATGAATTATGGTTTGGGAAGAACCTAAGCTGTCGTTTCTAAAAGTTTGGGGATGCGATGCTTATGTCAAGAAACTTCAACCTGAAAAGCTCGAACCCAAGTTGGAAAAATCGTCTTCATAGGATACCCTAAGGAAACCGTCGGGTATACCTTCTACTTAAGATCCGAGGGCAAGATCTTTGTTGCGAGAGCGGATGCTTTACGGAAAAGAGTTTCTCTCGAAAGAAGTAAGTGGGAGGAAAGTAGAACTCGATGAAGTACTACCTCTCGAACGGGTAAGTGGTGCAGCTCAGGAAAATGTTCCTGTGATGCCCACACCAACCGAAGAGGAAAACAATGATCAAGGTACTTCGGATCAAGTTGCTCTTGAACCGTGAGGTCCACAAGGACACGTTTCGCACCAGAGTGGTACGGCAACCCTGTCACGGAAATCATGTTGTTAGACAACGGTGAACCTTGAACTATGAAGAAGCGATGGCGGGCCCAGATTCCAACAAATGGCTTGAAGCCATGAAACCGAGATAGAATCCATGTATGAAAACAAAGTATGGACTTTGGCAGACTTGCCGATGATCGTGAGCGATAGAAAACAAATGGATTTTTAAGAAGAAGACGGACGCGGATGGTAATGTTACCATTTATAAAGCTCGACTTGTCGCTAAGGGTTATCGACAAGTTCAAGGGATTGACTTCTGACGAGACATTCTCTCCGTAGCAAAGCTGAAGTCCGTCCGAATCATGTTAGCAATTGCCGCATACTATGATTATGAGATATGGCGATGGACGTCAAAACAGCATTCCTTAACGGACATCTTAAGGAAGAGCTGTATATGATGCAGCGGAAGGTTTTGTCGATCCTAAGAACGCTAACAAAGTATGCAAGCTCCAATGATCCATTTATGGGCTGGTGCAAGCATCTCGGAGTTGGAACATTCGCTTTGATGAGATGATCAAAGCGTTTGGGTTTATCTGAGACTTATGGAGAAGCCTGCGTTTACAAGAAAGTGAGTGGGAGCTCTGTAGCATTTCTCATATTATATGTAGATGACATACTCTTGATGGGAAATGATATAAAACTTCTGGACAGCATTAAGGCCTACTTGAATAAGTCTTTTTCAATGAAGGACCTTGGAGAAGCTGCTTATATATTAGGCATCAAGATCTATAGAGATAGATCGAGACGCCTCATAGGTCTTTCACAAAGCACATACCTTGATAAGATTTTGAAAAGGTTCAAAATGGATCAGTCCAAGAAAGGGTTCTTGCCTATGTTACAAGGTGTGAGATTGAGCTCGGCTCAGTCACCGACCACGGCAAAAGATAAAGAAGAGATGAGTGTCATCCCCTATGCTTCAGCCATAGGATCTATTATGTATGCCATCTTGTGTACGGACTGATGTAAACCTTGCCGTAAGTTTGGTAGCAAGATACCAAAGCAATCCCGGCAAGGAACACTGGACAATGGTCAAGAATATCCTGAAGTACCTGAAAAGGACAAAGGACATGTTTCTCATTTATGGAGGAGACGAAGAGCTCGTCGTAAAGGGTTACGTCGACGCTAGCTTCAACTCAGATCTGGATGACTCTAAGTCACAAACCGGATACATGTATATGTTCAATGGTGGAGTAGTGAGCTGGTGCAGATGCAAGCAGAGCGTCGTGGCGGGATCTACGTGTGAAGCGGAGTACATGGCAGCCTCGGAGGCAGTGCATGAAGCGATTTGGGTGAAGGAGTTCATCACCGACCTAGGAGTCATACCCAATGCGTCGGGGCCGATCAAACTCTTCTGTGACAACACTAGAGCTATTGCCCTTGCCAAGGAGCCCAGGTTTCACAAGAAGACCAGGCACATCAAGCGTCGTTTCAACTCCATCCGTGAAAATGTTCAAGATGGAGACATAGAAATTTGCAAAGTACATACGGATCTGAATGTCGCAGATCCGTTGACTAAACCTCAGCAAAACATGATCAACACCAGAACTCTATGGGTGTTCGATTCATCACAATGTAACTAGATTGGTGACTCTAGTGCAAGTGGGAGACTGTTGGAAATATGCCCTAGAGGCAATAATAAAAGTATTATTATATTTCATTGTTCATGATAATTGTCGTTTATTCATGCTATAACTGTATTATCCGGAAATTGTAATACACGTGTGAATACATAGACCACAATATGTCCCTAGTGAGCCTTCCCCAAGTTCGGGCCCTCTTAATGGAGGTAATACCCTACTTCCTGCTTGATTGACTTTGATGAGTATAGTGGTTACAAGAGTTGATCTACCTCGAGATCGTAATGGCTAAACCCTAGATGTCCAGCCTGTATGATTGTTATCCTGCCTATGGACTAAGCCCTCCGGTTTATATAGGCATCGGAGGGATCTAGAGATGTACAGAGTCGGTTTACAAAGAAAGGAAGGTACATGATCCGAACACCAAGCTTGCCATCCACGCAAAGGAGAGTCCCATCCGGACACGGGGGAGGTCCTCCTACCTCGTATCTTCACGGCCCATCAGTCCGGCCCATGTCACATAGGCCGGCTCCCTGAGGACCCCATAGTCCAGGACTCCCTCACTCACAAAGAAATAACACTAGTGCACCTAGTCCTTCTAAAAAGAAAAAGAAGAAGAAAAGTAATAGGACTTTGCATGCTTCTAGTGAACCTGGAGTAGAAAAACCTCCTGATAATGATAATGATGTCTCTATCATTGATGCTAAAACACAATCTAGTAATGAACATCCACCTAGTGATAATGAAAAGATAATGTTGATGTTCATGAATATGCTCAACCAAACAATAATAAAGAACCAGATAATGATGTTGAGATAGAACCACCTGCTGATCTTGATAACCCACAACCCAAAAATAAAAGGTATGATAAAAGAGACTTTATTGCTATAAAACACGGTAAAGAAAGAGAACCATGGGTTCAAAAACCTATGCCTTTTCCACCCAAGTCAACGAAAAAGAAAGATGATGAAGAATTTGAACGCTTTGCTGAAATGCCGAGGCCGATCTTTTTATGCATCATTTGGATGATATCTTGAAAATGCCTCCTTATGCAAAGTATATGAAAGACATCATCACTAATAAGAGAAAAATACCGGAAGCTGAAATCTCCACTATGCCTGCTAATTACACTTTTAAAGATGGAGTACCTAAAAAACTTGGAGATCCGGGAATACCAACTATACCTTGCTCTATCAAAAAGAATTATGTGAAAACTACTTTGTGTGATTTAGGAGCTCGTGTTAGTGCTACACCTTTCTCTTTATATAAAACACTTGACTTGAATAAACTCACACCTACTGAGATATCTTTGCAAATGGCTCACAAATCAATTGCCATACCTATCGGTATCTGTGAGGATGTGCCCGTTGTTGTTGCTAATGTTACTATTTTGACTGACTTTGTTATACTTGAGATGCCCGAGGATGACAACATGTCGATTATCCTTGGTAGACCCTTCTTGAATACTGCGGGGGTTGTTATTGATTGCAATAAAAGCAAGGTCACTTTTCATATTAATGGTAATGAGCATACGGTGCACTTTCCAAAGAAAAAATTCCAAGTGAATGGTATTAATGTTATTGAAAAATCTCCGACAATCACTATTGGAAGTTTTCAAATACCTCTACCTACCGTCAAAAAGAAATATGAAATGCTTATTGTTGGGGAAATGCATATCCCCATTGAGGTAACTTAGTGATTTATGAGAGTTCTTCTGTTTCATGCTAATCGAAAGTGGTTGTTAATAAGACCTGATCAACCTTATTAATGAATCATTTTTGAACGGTATGAAGTTGATGAATTTAGTAAGCACTACCTTCTGCCCTTACCTTTTGTTTCCTGTTTTTACTAGTTAAATAAAATAAAATGCCATGTTTTGTCTATTTTCTAAATTTCCCGTGCAATAAAAAGTGACCCAAATATAAAAGTTATCAGAATGCTCTGGAAACCTGATACGATTTTTTTCGGAATATTTATGAATTTTTGGTGCAAATATTAGTAGAGGGAGGTGCACCAGGTGGGCGCAACCCACCTAGGCGCGCCATGGCCCCCAGGCGCGCCCTGGTGGGTTGTGGTCCCCACGTGGGCTCCCTCACTTATCTCTTTAGCCCACATCATCACTTACCTCCAGAAAAAAATCCCCACTTCTCTCTCTCTCCCGTGTTCTTGAGCTCAAACCCACGGATTTCAATCTCTTAGCTCGAAGCTCCATTTCCGAAACTGTTTCGGGGGATTGTTGCTTGGTATGTGACTCACCATTTGTCCAATTAGTTTTTGTTTTAGTGGTTTATACTTTCAATAATTAGCTACTCTTGGTGCTGCTATAGATTAGCATGCATGTTGAATTATTAGTGTTCTAAGTAGTTTGAATGCTTGTTATGGCCTCTATGTATCCCTAGGAGTAGTTTCTATTAATTTTCTGAAGTTTTGCTGACAAATTTTTGTCACCTCAAAATTTTTATTTTCAGAAAATTGTACACGAACATGAATATCTTTAGGAAGTTTGGCTCGAGGAAGAACTCCAAGGGTGTTATTGGGGAGTCTTATGACAGTGATCTCCACCCTTGGAGGTTGGCGGAAGTACGTCCATGCAAATGGCCGCACACCCCATACCTACAAGAGGCTGGGATTTTTGAGGAGTTCATGCAATATATTGCTAATGTTGGCCTCACCGACTTCATTACAGAAGAGTGTGATCAGCACCAAATCCTCACAAACATCTTTGTTCGAAGTTTTACTTTCCTGCCTAGGAATAATCCTCCTGAAGTGAGCTTTGATTTATATGCTGAAAACCATCAGATACCACTTACTGAATTTTGTAACATAACCCACCAGGGCGCGCCCCTCTCTCCTGGCACACCCAGGTGGGTTCTACCCACCTGGTGGCCCTGCAGACGACACCCCTGATACTATAAAATCAAATATTTCCAGAAAAAAATCAGGGAGAAAGAATTATCGCGATCCACGAGACGGAGCCGCCACCAAGCCCTGTTCTTCCTCGAGAGGGCAGATCTGGAGTCCTATTGGGGCTCTAGAGAGGGGGGTTCTTCGTTCTTCGTTATCACCAACCCATCTCCATCACCATTTCAATGATGCTCCCCGCCGGGAGTGAGTAATTCCTTCGTAGGCTCGCTGGTCGGTGAGGAGTTGGATGTGATTCAGCATGTAATCGAGTTTTGGTAGGGCCTGATCCCTAGTATCCACTATGTTATTAGATTGATGTTGCTATGAATTTGCTATGCTTAATGCTTGTCACTTTGGGCCCGGGTGCCATGAACTTAGATCTGAACCGTTTATGAATTCATCATTATATCCATGTTTTAGATCTGGTCTTGCAAGTTATAGTCACCTACTACAGTTATGATCCGACAACCCCGGAGTGACAACAACCGGGCCCACTCTCGGTGATGACCGTAGTTTGAGGAGTTCATGTATTCACTATGTATTAATGCTTTCTTCCGGTTCTCTATTAAAATGAGGCCTTAATATCCCATAGTTTCCAATATGGACCCCGCTGCCACGGGAGGGTAGGACAAAAGATGTCATGTAAGTTCTTTTAATAAAGCACGTATGACTATTTACGGAATACATGCCTACATTATATCGATGAACTAGAGATAGTGTCCTATCGCCCTAGATTATAAATGTCACATGATGAATATCATCCGACAAGTCATCGATCCAATGCCTACGAATTTATCTCATATTGTTTCTCCTAAGTTACTACTACTGCTACTACTGTCACACTTGCTACAAAATAAAGTTATCACTGTTACTGTTACAATTGCTATTGTCACTACTATCAAAACAATCATATTACTATGCTACTGATCACTTTGCTGTAGATAATTAATTTCCAGGTGTGGTTGAATTGACAACTCAGCTGCTAATAACTTCAAACATTCTTTGGCTCCCCTTGTGTCGAATCTATAAAATTGGGTTGAATACTCTACCCTTATCAAACCCCATCTTTTTATCCTTGGTGGCAACAATACCATATGTGCCTCGCTATCCCTTCTGTCCCTGGGTGAGGACACCTCAAGATTGAACCCAAAACCTAGCACCTCTCCCGTTGCAAGAAAAACCAATCTAGTTGGCCAAACCAAACCGATAGTTTGAAGAGAAATACAAAGATATCTTAATCATGCATAAAAAATTTCAGAGAAGACCCAAATAATATTCATGGATAATCTGATCATAAATCCACAATTCATTAGATCGCAACAAATGCACCGTACAAGAAGATTACATCGGATAGAACTCCAAGAACATCGTGGAGAACATTGTATTGAAGATCAAAGAGAGAGAATAAGCCATCTAGCTACTAGCTACGGACCCTTAGGTCTATGGTAAACTACTCACGCTTCATAGGAAGGGCAGCAAGGTTGATGTAGAGGCCCTCCGTGATCGAATCCCCCTCCGGCAGAGTGCCGGAAAAGGCCCCAAGATGGGATCTCACGGGAATAGAGGCTTGCCGCGGTGCAAAATTATTTTGCTGGACACTTCTGATGTTCGGGGAATATTTGAGAATACATAGAGGTGGAATTAGGGTTAGAGGACCTCCGAGGGCCCAACAAGCCAGGGGCGCCACCCTAGGGCGCGCCCTAAGGGCTTGTGGCCTCCTTGGGACTCCTCTGGCCCTCTCCCCAATTCTTCTGGGTGTCCTCTGGTCCAAGAAAAATCATCGTAAAGTTTTATTCCGTTTGGACGCCATTTGATATTCCTTTTCTGTAAAAGTCAAAAAAAAGAAAAAAAGAAAAAAAAAAACTGGCACTGGCTCTAGGTTAACTAGATGATACCCCGCGCGTTGCTGCAGGATTGTTTTAGCACGCAATGGTAGAAGTTAAATTCAATAAAATTGTGGAACAAATATTTAATAGTAGTAATAACCAAAAATAGATAGTAGTAAAGAAGTTTTATTTTTGCAAGGAAGAAAGAAAATTCAGTACAAATGGAAATAAACCAGTGGAGGAAAATTAATGACAAAAGAAATTTAAACATGTCTTAGGTAGATTGCTTAACATTTCTTGGTTAGAGGAGGCAAGAACTTCACATATTTTTCTTGAGTATACCAATTAGATTCGTAGCTAAGTTTGTATGATATGCATGTATCTCTTAGCTAGGGTCCATTGGCTACGTAGCTTAGGGTAATTAGCAAGGAACTAATCATGCATGCGTGCGCATGCTAGTACCAGCAATGACATACACAAACGCGTAATAGTAGTGGCATGCAAGCAAGTGCAGCGCTCTTGCTGGTGAGGCTGCGGGAGATCGTCGTGATGGAGATCCTGGCGAGCGTTGCGACCTCTTCTTGTTGCCGCGCAAGTCTTGGCGATGCCCTTGCCACCGAGCCGTCCTTCCTTCTCTGCCGCTGGCTAGGGGCCGGGCGCCTGCCAATGCTCCTCCCTTTCGGCTTCCTCGCCCGGGAGCAGCGCCACGGTTGGGAAGGTCCGCCTGGCTCGAGCTTCGTCCATGCGCCGTTGTAGGTGCTCTGCCCCAGACGTTCCTTGATCGGCTCCTTTGTCCAGGCCTCGCCAGCCTGTTCGACGACCACGTCATGCATGTCACTCGCGTCGGCGTCCTCCTCTAGTGCTTCGGCAGCAGTGATGAGTCGGAGCCTGGCATCTACGGCTGCCTCGTCTGCAAAGTGCTCTCCCGTGCCTGCCACATACTCAAGGAGAAAAGAACATAGGTGTATCAGTGTGTTTCCTTTCCGCTAGGCCTGGTTCTTCCACTTCTTGGACAGGAGTGTGCGCGTGCCTGTACCGGACACTGGCAAAACCTCGGCAGGAAGACAACGGGGACTACGGAACACACACACACAGCTTGGGTCAGCGGCACACTAGATAAACGTCGCGGTGCTTGGCTGCAATTGGGAAGAACAAATCCGACCACCACAAGCTTGAGGTCGTCTACGTCAGCAAGGATTAAGCGCCAGTTGTCAGTTAGGTGGGAAGGTCCTCGGGAGCTTCCCAAGATGATGGATGCAAACAACTAGACACAAATGGGGCAGCGGGCGCTCGGCTCGATCAGGTTGATCCACAGTTATATCAAGGAGAGATTGGAAGAGGAGAAGACATGCTTCCAATGGAAGGGGAAAGGACTCCAATAAACAGATGTAATGGTCGGTATTAAAATGGTCGCATTGATAGACGCCTAGTGGCCAACGTGGATGCATGGGAAAGATCATTCATATTCTGCCGGTGGAGAGAAAAATCGGTTCACACCTGAGAGAAAGAGAGAGCTCAGATGGAATGCATGAGTGGGTGAAAAATTGCTGACATGGCACAAAGCTTAGGTGGACAACCTGCATGAGTGGGTGAATAATTGCTGACATGGCACAAAGCTGAGGTGGACAACCTGCATGTTGAGAGAATGCCTTGTAGTGGGGAGCAACTTCTTAAGAATGGTAGATAAGTTAGTCCCAAACATAATATAAAATAGCATACAAATGCATATAAAACATCCAAATTAGATAATAAAACAGCATGGAACAATCAAAAATTATAGATATGTTGGACACGTATCAAGCATCCCCAAGCTTAATTCCTGCTCGTCCTCGAGTAGCTAAATGATAAAAACAGAGTTTTTGATGTGAAATGCTACCTAACATATTTATCAATGCAATTTTTTTATTGTGGCAAGAATATTCAGATCCATAAGATTCAAAACAAAAGTTCAATATTGACATAAAAACAATAATACTTCAAGCATATTAATAAAGCAATCATGTCTTCTCAAAATAACATGGCCAAAGAAAGTTATCCCTACAAAATCATATGGTCTGGCTATGCTCCATCTTCATCACACAAAGTATTTGATCATGCACAACCCCGATGACAAGCCAAGCAATTGTTTCATACTTTTGGTGTTCTCAAACTTTTTCAACATTCACGGAACACATGAGCATGCACTACAAAAAAATACACTTCCATGATGATACGTGTTTGTCACAGTAGGTCACGTTTTCTGTCATGCATGTACATCCATGACGATTTTATGACAAAATCAAGATAGTCATACATGTGTTGTCGTAGAAGTGTTCCTTGACATTACCAAAATTATCATCACAGAAGTGTCCACTTCCATGACGATAAATCACGCGTCACAGAAGTGCTTTCGTCAAGGGTGACTGACACGTGGCATCCACCGTAACGGAACGTTGTTAAGCTATCGGGTCCAGTTTTGGATCCGATAACCTATTAACAGCCCCGACCAATGGGGATTTTTCACGTGTAAAATCATCATTGGCTGGAGGAAACACGTGTCGGCTCACCGTTGGGACAGATGTCATCCACTCATTGGACCGAAGGCGCCTATCATACGTCGACACGTGGCATGGCCCAACAGAGGCCCGTTCCTATGAAAAGGCCGGCCCGTTTGAATTGGTCAAAAGGTGGCGGGTTGACATGTGGCATATAGCCCATTTACAGCCCGCTAACCTAGGGCCCGTTACGACCTATCCAAATTAGGCCAAGTAGCGTCATCTGGGCTGTCCAATATAATTCCAGACCGTTTTTACTTTCGGCCCATGTATGGCCCATGACGTCTTTCTGCCCATATGAGGCCCTTTATAACTCTTGGCCCATTAATGGCCCGTGGTGAAACTGGCCCGTAATGAATAGTGTATCACTTTATACCCATTAATGGCCCGTGGTGAAAATGACCCGTAATGAACAGTGTATCACTTTATACCCATTAATGACCCGTTATTCCGTTGGGCCGTTTCCAGCCCATATTACCTTTCGGTATTCTCAGGGCCCATTTATTCTTGGGCTCATTTCCAGCATTTGTTTACTTATGGCCCGTTACTGTCATTTTTTGCTTATGGGCCAAATTCAGCCCGTGGTTACAGTCGGCCCGTTTGTGGCCCGTTAATACGTTGGGCCGTTTTCATAGCGTCATCAAATACAGCCAATTAACGATGGCCCGTTATGGTCGGTCCATGAACGGATGATTCCAACTCTAGCCCATTTACGGCCTTAATGCGGTCTGTTATTGGCCCATGTTTGGCTAACCGTAGAAGGACCATTGATGATACGCCTCATAGAAGTCCCATTATGTCTACAACCCGTATAAGGCCCATTGTTTCTACGCCCCGTAGAAGACCCATTGTTTCTACGGCCCTTAGAAGGCCCATTGTTTCTACGGCCCGTAGGAGGGCCACGGTAACTAAAGTAAATATATAGCCCACGATTATCGTGGCGTAGTTTTAAAAAATAGGTTATTGCGGTCACTAGCAAACCGCGGAAAAAGAACTGCACTGACTACAAGCAAACAAATAAACAAGACAATAAGGAAATAAATAAGCAAGCAACTTACACTAGGCTATCACCGCTATTACACATATTACATCCATTGGGCATCAAAGTTCGCCACCAGTGCAAATATAGGGAACAAAGCAGCATATAAACGCCGCAGCAAAACAAGTCCAGAACTGAAACCACTTCATAAGCACTCAAGAAACAATATCCTGGGTACCCATAATGCTGGCAAGATGCTTAGCAAGATTATTAACTTTCTCTTGTTTGGCGCTTAAATCCTCCACCACTTGTTGTTGCACCAGAAGGTATGCATCTGAATTCTGTAGGGACTTCCTCAGTCCTTCGGCTTCTTGTCGCATAACATCTGATCGATGTCTTTCAACTTGAAGTTGAGACTCAAGAAGCCAAACTGATTCAGGCAACGAGTTCGAAGAGCTGGTGCCACCAGTAGTAGCCAGTAACTCGAACACTACATCAAAATAGGACTTTGGGGTTGTCTCACTGTCTTCAGTATAGTTTTTATCAGCTTTCTTGGAGACCAACAGGGATGTCTCATGATGCGGAGCATCCTTCGGTCGTCCCCATGGACCTTCCATCACCTCACCAAGCACCAAGAGGACCCATGACTAGAGCACGAACTAGATATCTCGAGACCGAGGTGACTTCTCTCCTTTGTGATATATCATATGATCCTCTCGAGACATGGCTACTACCTCAATCCGGAATGTTGTGCATGATTAGGTACCAAGAGGACCCTCCCGAGGATGCAAATGAAGATGGTCAAGACCCCAAGTCCATGGAAGAAGAGAACCAATGGAAGAAGGCAAGAACAGCCTCCAGGCACCGGACATCCGGCCAGGACCCCGGACATCCGGCCCCTGGAGATATACACGGCCAGCCCTCTGCAGAAGAAACTCCAGTGACCGGACATCCGGCACCGGCGTCCAGGGAGCATAGAAGCTTGCCCCGTCAGCCAGGACATCCGACGCCTCCCAAAGCAGCAGACATCCGGCCCCTCCGAGCGGACATCCGGCATCGCCCATCCAGAGAGCAGAACGGCCATGTGCGCCAGCCTGGACATCCGGCTCCTCAGCCCGGACATCCGGCGCCTCGCGAGCCACCGGACATCCGGTCCGATGCCCGGACGTCCGGCCCTCCCAGCGCCTGCGCGTGCGTGTTGGACTGAGTCCATGTACCCCTTTGCCCCTAGCCTATATATAGGACTCCCCCTCCTCATTTCCAGACTTAGCATTGTGATAGCTCATTTAGAGATAGAGCTCTGCTCATCCGTACCGGATCTACTCCACGTGAGGGGCCGTGCCTCCTCGGAGAAGATCCATTCAGATTCAAGGCCTCCATACGGAGAAGACAATCAAGACCTCCTCACGGAGAAGAATGGCTATTCTTGTATCCTTCCTTTGTTGATTTTGGTTCATGTGTTACCTTATGCTCTCGGTGATCTAGCCCTTGTGTGATTGATTAATTGTCTGTCTAGTGATTCTCTTGTTTCTCCCCGTGTTTTCCCTTGTGTTTTCCCCGCGTTCTTCGTGCTCCCCCGTAGGGATCCTCTCCAAACGTGAAAGATCGGCCCCTAGGGTTCCGCCCTACATCATCTTGGTATCATGAGCCACGTTGATCACGTTTTTGGAGCCCCTACCCCATGTTTTCTAGCTTGATTTTGTTGTTTTCGTCTTAAATCTAAAAATCCTCACCAAAAATAGCCCCAAATTTTTTTTGTGATTTGTTGGTGTGATGAAGTTTTGTTGAATTTGATCCATGGATCTGCTTTGCATCAAGTTGATCTAGCTTTTCCCCATCTCTCCCGCGATTTCCATCCACCAATTCGTCCGAATTTTGCCCCAGAGTTGCAATTTCTCCTGTGGAGTTCATCGTGTTCGTCCCCGATCCAGAGCCCGGACATCCGCCCTGTGTCCACCGGACATCCAGCATCCCGGACATCCGGCCGCTGGCCCGGATATCCCGCCCCTGGGAGCAGCAACTCCATCCCCGCGCCCATTTCCGCATACTTTCTCCCAATTTTGCCCCGGTGCCCATGCTTACTTCCGCATACCCCCAACACTTTCCACAAACACCACCACCGCTCACCGCTACCTCCTATGTCGATTTTGACACGTTTTGGTCTTTGAGATTTTGAGTTGTGGTTCCCGTGTCCTATTGTGTTTCGGCTATATAGGTACGGTTCGACGTCAACATCACCACCGCTCATCTCCATCGACTACTCAACATCGCCAAGGATGGTAACCTCGACGACATCTTTGTCATACCTTGCAATTGCATTGATACCCCACATGGCCTTACTTTCGCATAGCTTACCCATCGAGACTATCCATTGAGTATTGCCGGCAACGTGACTTGTGCACATTAGTGATCATACTCCATAGCATACATACCATACCATCGTGGTGCATATCTTGGCATCAACTTGTGTGTCACAAAGTTGTCATAGCATACACAATTGCTATCTTGGTTAGTGAAGTTTTGCATGAGAAAAGAGCTCAAAAGTGCAAGAGCCACCCAAGCTTTTAAGCAAAGAGGAAAGATAAGCAAAGAGCTTATAAGAAAGAACCATAGCATCATACTACAATAAGATTGTCATATAAGATCATCTTGGATCATAGCACCGAAATACCATACATATAGCATACTTGGGATAGAGATCGTTGCATTTTTTCCTAGTAGGTTGTGCACAAGCTCCGTATCCGCCTGTTGTGCAATCGTGCTAGCGTCTCTCTAGTATTGTGCAACAAGAGCATTTTCGTGGATTCCACATTTTGGCTCACTTTTGGGTTGCACAATCCCATTTATCTATTTGCGTGTGTGTTTCCGTGTACATCTACTTGCTTGATCTACTTGTTGCATGTGCAAATTTGTGAATCTTTTCCAACATTATTGAATCTCACTTTCAATTGCATCAAATTTTGTGCCACCATCCAAACCAAGCTCCACCATAAGCTTTTATTTGTGTAGGTGTGAGAACCGACAAGAATTGGTACCAATAGTGCTATTTCATAGTCCGCATTTGAGTGAACTTGATTCATCATCAACGTCAGTCAAGGTACATTGGTATAAGTTCTTCTCCTTCTACCACTCACATTTTGCTTGGAATGATGGATAGGCCGAGTACTTCTACCAACCCACTCTTTATCGAGCAAGACGACGAAATGTCATCATACGTCACCAAGAGCCACCTCTTTGGTGCACAACGAGCATTGCATCAAGAGCAACAAGCAATGAACGACCGCATCGACAACCTCACCACTGACTTGCGACTCTCCGAGCAACGTACAAGAGACTACTTCGACAACAAGCTCGACGCGCACAAGCAAGAGAACAATGCAAGAATGGACGAGATCCGTGCCTTGTTGGTGAACCGCCTTCCTTCTACATCGTCATACTCAAGACGGAGCCACTCAAGTCGACTCCGACGACTCCTTCTCCGGCTCAAGTACACCGTCATCGAACACTCTTCGACGAGCCGTGCGTCAAGACTGTCATGCATCTCGCAACCCGCTACACGTCAAGCATTCACAAGAGCAAGTCGATGAGCAAGTCCCTCGTCCTCAATCAAACCAAGTCGCTTTTGCTCAAGCTCAAGAACGACAATGTCTTCGTTGCCAAGAAGAAGAAGAACGAGCATGTCTACACCAAGAGCAACAAGACGCTGAGGCTCAATGTCTTCAACAAAAACAACAAGAAGAGCAAGCTCTTGAGGCACAACGTGCCCTTCAAGAATCAAGTCGAGCTATCGCCAACCGCAATCGCGAACGGCGCAATCAAGAGGAAGCCCTTCGAGAAGAAATCCAAGAGAGGAACTACCAACCGCGTGTGCAACATCAAGCTCCACAAGCTCCTCCACAAGCTCGTCAAGCTCCACCTCAACCTCAAGTTCAACAAGAGCAAGTTGATCATGGACTTCCTCCACGCCAAGAGCAACATGAGGATGATTACCCTCACCGTCAAAGGCGTCATCATCACCATCGCCAACAACACAATGAAGAGCAACGCTATGGCAAGCTTAAATTCACCATGCCCAAGTTCAATGGAAGCAATGATCCCGAAGAATACCTCTCATGGGCATTGAAAGTTGACAAAATCTTTCGTTTGCACAACTATGAGGAAGAGAAGAAGATCACTATGGCATCACTTGAGTTCCAAGACTATGTGCTCATATGGTGGGAACAAGTCCTTGAGCGCCGACAAGCAAGAGGTGAACCTCCAATCACCACTTGGGCTCAAATGAAGGATGCCATGCGAGCACGTTTTGTGCCAACCTACTACAACTGCGATCTCTTCAAGAAGCTACAACTCCTCAGGAAAGGAACAAAGAGTGTTGAATAATACTACAAGGAAATGGAGATATCCATGATTCGAGCCAATGTCACGGAAGATGATGAGCAAACAATGGTGTGATTCTTGAATGGACTCAATTATCCCATCAAGAAGATCGCCGACTTCCAACCCTACTCCGACCTCATTGAGCTCGTACATCAAGCTACAAAGGCGGAACGTCAAGTGCAAGATGACTTCAAGTACGCCAAATACTCATACAAGACCTATGGCTTCTCCAACATCCAAGCTTCAACAACTACTCTAACATCTACATCAACCAAGCCTTCTCCAAGCAACGACGACAAGTCAAGTTACAAGAAAACTTCGGCAAGTTCAAGTCGTCTTCCTCCTACTACAATCAACTTCAAGCCGCGTGCTTCTTCATCTACTCCGACCGATGAGACCGTCAAGACAAGCTCATTCAAGTGTTTCACTTGCGGCGGCCGAGGCCACAAGTCCTATGAATGCACAAACAAGCTCACCATGATCCTCAATGATGATGGAACCTATGACTCCATGAGTGATGAGGAGATGGAGCTCTTGAGCAAGTTGCCATGCACCGGCGCGTGAATGAGGATGAATATGAGCAAGTCTTTTGTGATGAGGATTCGAGCCCCGCTCTCGTTGTCTCCAAGGTCTTGACTCTTCAAAATCAACAAGATGAAGACCAACGATGCCACATCTTCCACACAAAGGCCGGCATCAATGGATGGTCCGTCAAGGTCATCATCGACGGAGGTAGTTGCCACAACTTGGCAAGTGAAGAACTATGATCCAAGCTTCAATTGGTCAAGAGGAAGCACCCGCACCCCTACAAGGTTCAATGGCTAAGTGACTCCGGCACTATGCGAGTTGAGCATACAGTCCAAGTCTCCTTCAAAATTGGTGCATATGAAGACACTTTGGAGTGTGATGTGGTCCCCATGACCGTTTGCCACATATTTCTTGGTTGACCATGGCAATTCAACCGTGGTGTCATCCACAATGGGCGTACCAATCACTATAGCTTCAAGATGAAAGGGAACGAATATGTGCTACGACCTATTTCTCCTAGTCAAGTGATAGCCAACAAGCAAGCCACCCATCGTGGAGAGAAGAGTGAGAAAGTGATCCACCCAAAAGTGAGCGAGAGCCACAAGCCAAACTTGAGCGCCTCTTCGCCTAGAGAGAAAAACATAGTCCTATTTGCCACAAAAAGTGAGATGAGAGAAGTGTGTGAGAACCCATCGAGTGTTATGCACTTTGTCCTTGTGTGCAAGGATGGAGAACCAAAAACTAACACCTCTCACGAGCTACCTTTAGTGTTTCAATCTCTTTTGCAGGAATTCCAAGATGTTTTCCCCGATGAGCTACCTCCGGTTCTACCTCCTCTTTGAGGCATTGAGCATCGAATCGACCTCATCCCCGGAGCGCCACTTCCAAACAAAGCTCTGTACCGCGTCAACCCTGAAAAAATAAAGGAGATCCAACGGCAAGTACAACAACTAATCGACAACGGTCATGTACGTGAAAGCTTAAGCCCTTGTGCCGTTCCCATTATACTTGTGCCTAAGTCCGATGGAAGTTTCCGCTTGTGTTTCGATTGTAGACCTATAAATGCTATTACCGATCGCTATAGGCATCCCATTCCTCGCTTAGATGATATGCTTGATGAACTTAGTGGAGCCAACTTTTTCTCAAAAATTGATCTTAAAAGTGGCTATTATCAAATCCGCATACAAGAGGGTGATGAATGGAAAACTGCTTTCAAAACAAAATTTGGCTTATATGAATGGTTAGTCATGCCTATGGGTTTATCGGAGGCTACCGGTACTTTCGTGCGTCTTATGCATTATGTGCTTCGCCCTTATATTGGAGTCTTTGTTGTGGTTTACTTCGATGATATTCTTGTGTTTAGAAAAAACATGAAAGAGCATCTTAATCATGTTAGGGCTGTTTTGCAAACCCTTCGCAAGGAACGTCTTTACGCCAACGTGAAAAAGTGCACATTTGGTGTTGAAAAAGTGGTTTTCATGGGTTTTGTTGTATCTTCCAAGGGTGTCCATGTTGATGAATCTAAAATTGAAGCAATTAAAACTTGGCCCCAACCCACCAATTTGCAACAAGTGCGTAGTTTTCTTGGTCTAGCAGGTTTTTATCGTCGCTTTGTGAAAGACTTTAGCACAATTGCCGCTCCTTTGCATGCTTTGAGTAAGAAGAATGCTCCTTTTGTTTGGGGATCTTTGCAATCCACCTCTTTTGATGAGCTCAAATCATTGCTTACTCATGCTCTGATTCTTGCTTTGCCCAACTTTGACAAAACTTTTGAGGTTCATTGTGATGCAAGTGGTACCGGAATTGGCGGAGTTTTGATGCAAGAAAAACGAGCCATTGCATATTTTAGTGAAAAACTCTCCGGTGCTCAACTTAACTATCCCATCTATGACAAAGAATTGTATGCTTTAGTGGGTGTGTTATATGTTTGGGAACATTATCTTAACCTCATGAGTTTGTCATCCATACCGATCATGAAACGCTTAAGTACTTGAAAGGTCAAACTAAGTTGAACAAGCGTCATGCCAAATGGAGTGAATTTATTGAATCTTTTCCCTATGTGATCAAGTACATTAAGGGTAAGGAAAATGTAGTTGTCGATGCACTTTCACCCATATGCACACTTTTCACTAAACTTGAGTTGAATGTTATTGGCTTTGAGCACATAAAAGACTTGTATGCTAATGATCCATCTTTTGCGACTCCTTATGCTAAATGTTTGATGCATACATCTTGGGAACAATATTACATCAAGGATGGTTATCTTATGAGTGCTAACAAACTATGCATTCCCGAGTCTTCTCTTCTTTTGCTCCTTTTGCAAGAGGCTCATGGAGGCGGACTCATGGGACATTTTGGACGCGACAAGACATTCGCCACGCTCTCCAAGAACTACTTTTGGCCCAAGATGTTCCACGACGTATCACGCTTCACCACCCGATGCTCTACATGTCGCAAGGCTAAGTCTAAAGCTCAATCCCATGGTCTTTACATGCCTCTTCCTATTCTTTATCAACCTTGGGAAGACATTAGCATGGATTTTGTACTTGGTTTGCCTAGAACTCAAAATGGCAAGGATTCTGTGTTTGTTGTTGTGGACCGATTTTCTAAGATGGCACATTTCATCCCTTGCAACAAGATAGACGATGCTTCACACACTGCAAATCTCTTTTGTAGGGAAATCTTGCATCTCCATGGAGTACCAAAGACAATCGTCTCCGACCGCGACGTCAAGTTCTTGAGTTACTTTTGGAAGACCCTATGCGCCAAGCTCGAAATCAAGCTCTTGTTCTCATCCGCATACCATTCTCAAACCGACGGCCAAATGGAGGTGACGAACCGTACACTCTCCACTCTACTTCGTGTGTTGATCAAGAAGAACATCAAGGAGTGGGAGGAGTGTCTACCCATCACCGAGTACACCTAGAACCGTGCAAGACATTCGACGACCGGCAAGTCCCCCTTCGAGGTCGTCTACGGCTTCAACCCATTGTCCCCATTGGACATTCTACCTCTCCCTCTACAAGAGTGCACCAACCTCGACGCAAGTGCCCGTGCAAGCTACATCAAGAAGATGCATGAAGATACAAGGCACACCATCGAGCGCCAAGTACAACTACTCGCGACCAAGATTAACGTCAACAAGCATCCCATGATATTCAACATTGGAGACCTCATGTGGCTACACCTTCGCAAGGACCGCTTCCCCAACGAACACAAGTCCAAGCTTCTCCCTCGAGCCGATGGACCCTTCAAGGTGCTAGCACGCTACAACAACAACGCTTACAAGATCGATCTCCCACGCGATAAGTACAACGTGAGCGACATCTTCAACGTCTCCGATCTCTCCCCGTACCATGGTGATGAGGATTTCGATCCGAGGTCGGATCTTTCCGAAGGGGGGAGATGATGTGGAGCTTCCTTCGGTACTCCCCATGGACCTTCATCGCCTCACCAAGCACCAAGAGGACCCATGACTAGAGCACGAGCTAGAGCTCTCGAGACCTAGGTGACTTCTCTCCTTAGTGATATCTCATATGATCCTCTGGAGACATGGCTACTACCTCAATCCGGAATGTTGTGCATGATTAGGTACCAAGAGGACCCTCCCGAGGATGCAAATGAAGATGGTCAAGACCCCAAGTACATGGAAGAAGAGAACCAATGGAAGAAGGCAAGAACAGCCTCTAGGCACCGGACATCCGGCCAGGACCCCGGACATCCGGCCCCTGGAGATATACACGGCCAGCCCTCTACAAAAGAAACTCCAGCGGCAGGATATCCGGCGTCCAGCCCGGACATCCGGCCCCCACCAGAAATCCGGCCAAAATCCCGGACATCCGGCACCAGCGTCCAGGGAGCACAGAAGCTTGCCCCGTCAGCCCGGACATCCGGCGAGCACTCCGGACATCCGGCGCCTCCCGAAGCAGCGGACATCCGGCCCCTCCGAGCGAACATCCGATGTCGCCTATCCAGAGAGCAGAACAGCCATCTGTGCTAGCCCAGACATCCGACTCCTCAGCCTGGACATCCGGCGCCTCGCGAGCCACCAGACATCCGGTCCGACGCCCGGACGTCCGGCCCTGCGCGCGCGTGTTGGACTGAGTCCATGTACCCCTTCGCCCCTAGCCTATATATAGGACTCTCCCTCCTCACTTCGAGATTTAGCATTGTGATAGCTCATTTAGAGATAGAGCTCTGCTCATCCGTACCGGATCTACTCCACGTGAGGGACCGTGCCTCCTCGGAGAAGATCCATTCGGATTCAAGGCCTCCATCCAGAGAAGACAATCTAGACCTCCTCACGAAGAAGAACGGCTACTCTTGTATCCTTCCTTTGTTGATTTTGGATCATGTGTTACCTTATGCTCTAGGTGATCTATCCCTTGTGTGATCGATTAGTTGTTAGTTTAGTGATTCTCTTGTTTCTCCCTGTGTTTTCCCTTGTGTTTTCCCCGTGCTCTTCGTGCTCCCCCGTAGGGATCCTCTACAAACGTGAAAGATCGGTCCTTGGGGTTCCGCCCTACATCATCTCACTATCTTGAACCTTATCTGCATTATTTCCTTTACCATTGCATAACGGGGTACTCTTCTCCAATATTTTATCCGCGTTCTAAATGAGAAACAAACAAACACATCACAAGTTTACAATGTAGTATATGAAATTCATTTTGGTAAACCAGTTCAGTAGTAAGGTGGACAGGATAATAGCATGAAACAAACATATATCTATGTAGTATGGTCACTGTATGGTCTATATCATTCTAGTTTATGTTGCCAAATCAAGATAGATACAGTTTGAATCATATCTATTTAAGACAAAGCAGCATAGACAGAATATAAGTGTGGGAAACTACACAGCAACAACAACACTTGTAATGTGCATGGCATGAGAACATAACTGTTTATTCAATTGAAACTGGAATCAACATAGAGTAAGTTACAACAGCAAACACGTTAAAGAAACAGGTTTAAAACAACCTGTTGCGCCATTGGAGTTTCAATTACATCCTTCAAATTTGCAATTAGTTGGTATGAGTAAATACAGTGATGAAAGAGCAAAGTAGTATGAACCATAGCTACAGAACCTGACCTGAGAACAATTCTTCTTCTACTTTAAGCATTGACTTGGGGTTCGGAGTGGTGGTCCTCGTGCTTTGGGCACTGCAGTTGCCTTACTAACTGCTTGTGTTTGGGTGCTCTGTGGTGGAGACGATGTTGTGTCAATGGGAACTGGGTTACTATCTGCTGGGGTTGGGGTTAGAAGGGGTGTAGTTGGTTCTCTGTCCAACAGGGTAGGGGTACAATCCGTGTGAGTCTGGGTTATGTGTGGTGGGGCTGGTTCTTGGGCAAGTACAATCGTGGTTCTATCTGCAATGACAGGTAGCACGATCTTTTCTGAAGACCGTGTTTTTACTCCCACAGATACTGCCATCACCCCCTCCAATTGAAATGGCTGATAAACAAGAAAAGTAATTGAATGTACAGACATTGTAAGATAGACAGGTGCAATGGATAGTAGGGAAGAAAACAGGGCATGAAATAATTCACATTTTGTTGTCTAACCAAACAGAATAGCAGGACATAATTTCACATATATGATGGCCAATTAAACAGGATAGCATGACACAATTTCACATGTATGATGGCTAACTTAACAGGATAGAATGACATACTTCAAAATATGACGACTATGTAAACAGGATGACATGATATAACTATACGATGTGTCTATTAATGTGGTTGGCATGCCATAAATCACAAACATGCCGTCGATGGAAACATGATGGCATGATATAATTCACGAATAGAATGACATAATTTAAAATATGATGACTATGTAAACAGGGTGAGATGATATACCTATATTATGTCTTTAGAAAATGGGTTGGCATGCCATAATTCAGATACATGTTGTCTATGTAAACATCATGGCATGATATAATTCAAATATATGATGTATATACTAAGGAAGTGAGCAGAGGGCAATCACATATATGATGTGTCAACTAAGGAGATGGCATTCAATATAGTCTTTTTCTTCCAAATATTTTTGCGAATACGCTTTTTTGACATTGAAGTACGTTTTTTTGGAACTGCCATTCAAAAAGGAAATTTCTTTTTTCTAGTTGTATGTGAAAGACATCTCTAGTGTCCTTTTCTACTTAGTTGGACAGATCACTTTAGAAAATCGTATAAAAATCAAGCGAAGCTTTCCGAGCAGTTGTTTATTTCTCACTTTAGCTGTTGTCGTTTTCCTCTTCCGAATTAAGCGAGTGTAAAAACTTAGCATTGCAATACAACATATGCATGATATGAGTAATATAACCCTGCCAAGTTTGAGCATACACCTCAGGGGATAATAGGGCTGGCCATCTACCTCTGAATCCTCCTCTGAAGAGCTATCTGTAACCAGCAAGATATCTGCTTCAGCAGGTAGCATTGTCTGCTCTGAAGACCTTGTTTTCACTCCAGATTTCTCCAACACCAATTCAAATGGCTGATGCACAGGAGGAGCAGTTGAATATACAAACATTGTCGACAAAAGCAATGAGAAATACAGAAAAAGGACGGCATGATATAATTCACATATATGACGCTTGGCTAAACAACATGGCATTGCATAATTCACATATATAATGCCTTGCAACAAGATAACATTGCATAATTCACATATATAATGTCTTGCAACAAGATGGGATTGCATAATTCACATATATGGTAATTAGACACTAAATAGGTGGCATTTACACAAAGCATGTCTAAACTAAGCAAATGACGTAGCAATGCAAGAAACCATGCGCAAGATATGAGCAACATAACCCTGCCAAGTTAGAGAATGCACCTCGGGGGGGGGAATAGGACTGATCATCTGTCTCCGAATCCTCCTCTGAGGAGCTATCTGTAACCAGCAAGACATGCGCTTCATCAGATAGCATTGTCTTCTTTGAAGACCTAGTTTCCACTACAGATTTTTCCATGACCATGCCGAATGGCTGATGCACAGGAAGAGTAATTGAATGTACTAAAACTGTTGAAAAATTTAACATGTAATAAAAAATGATGGCATGATATAATTCACATATAAGATAACTGGCTAACTAGGGTGGCATTGCAAAATTCACATATATGATGCCTGGCTAAACAAGATGGCATTGCATGATTCACATATACGATAAAAAACTAAACAGATGGCATTAACACAAAGCATGTCTAAACTAAGTAGATGACATCTTTGATGTATACAATAAGCAATGCAAGGCACCACATGCATGATATTACCAACATCAGCATGCCAAGTTAGAGCAAAGACCTCATGGGGTAAATAGGAGTGGTCTTCTCCTTCTGAATCCCCCTCAGAACAGTTATCTTCCTCTTGATTATGATCCGAAATGGGTGGAGGGGGGCTGCCTTTGCATCCACCATGGAGCGATGTCTGCATGAAATTTTATTGCCACACAAGGCTCGTCTCTTTTGCTCTACATGATCAGTGCCATTGTGTACAATAATTGACATGCATAGGAATAAAACATAGCGAGATCATGTAAGGAGTGCATGCACAAATCCAGAGTGATGGTAGCAAACTGTGGATAGACCCAAAACCAATGATAGGAGGCAGATAATAGCTTTAGTTAAAAAATACAGATATGGCTCCTTTAATGTTTGTTTGCACCCAACATGAAAGTCATAGTAGACACCCAAGATTAACCAGATAGTAGACAGATAGTATTGATTGATGCCACAATATGTACCCCACAACCATTTAAAAACTCAAGTTTCAGCATTAGTTTGGACCTGACTCAGAGTCTAATAGGTGAACACGACCATAATGTAGCATGTCATCATATTCAGCGATGCATAACATAAGCAGACACGGAAGAGTGCAACCTCTCTTGTGGACCCGTGTAGTCCTCAAGGTCATCTGCTCAGTTCATGATGGTAATGCAGTTGTCATGGCTGCCGGCGGCGGGGAAGAAGATCTGAGGCGGCGAAAGACGGTTTGGAGAGTGGATCCCTGCTGTGGTGAACCCATCCATCGTTGGAGCAGCTGATCTGGGTGGATTACAGCGCCGTAGGAGCAGGACAAACCACACAAGGTTTTCTTTGACACATATCTGTAACAGAAGTAATTGTGTAAGGGCTTGTTTGAATTTGAGGATTATAACAATGCAGGGATAGGAAATAGACAGGAATAGGATAGGAATGCACGTGCAAAACAGAGAATTCAAAAACACAGGATTTCTGCCAATCTGGGTGTTTGATTCAAGAGAATTGGAAGATCACAGGATGCAAAGAAGCATAGTGAGATTAAGTCAAACCACAAGAAAATGTTCGGTTATAATGCTATTATGCTACTATCTCTTAGTCTTGTGCTTCATGAATAGGAATTTGAAAAGGAGGACAAGTGGAAATTATAATTCCTATGGTTTTTCTTTCAAGGAGACACTAAAGGAACAAATCCTACAGTTTTCCTTTGCTCCATCCTTTGCACCAAATTCATGAAAAGTAGTACCATAGGAAACTTTCCAATTCCTATGTTTTTCATTCACTTTTCCTTTCAAGCACTGGAGATTCTAGTAGGCAGGCTTGAGCAAGGAAAAGCCTACACTAAAAAATGTTTTTGTGCTACTTCTATTACTTTGGACCTGTGCCCACGCCCTACTAGCTCAACTCCGTGCCCATCGACAAATGCACAGCTCAAATGCGTAGAGATAAATAATGATGGCGTTCAAGAGAGTCCATCATGGATAGCTAAGTTGCCTGGTACCTCACTGCTTGTCATATAGTAGGATAAAATAATCATATTTCACGTTACTACGTGTGCTCAGTGGACAATATATATAACATGTAGAGTAAAAAAGAGATGCAACAAGTGTACAACCTCTTTGGCGAAGCCATGTCGATCTCAGCGTGATTGGGTTGGCCGGTGAGGATGCTCCGGTTGACTTGGCTGTCGGAGGAGGGGAAGAAGATCTTAGGCGTCTGGAGATGGAGCCCAAGGTACTGCTCCATTGTGATGGAGGGTTTCGTCGTTGGAGCAACTCCAGTGAGTTGTACGACGCCGAGGCTGAAGCAGGACAAGAGAAACAACGTTAACCTCAGTGGAATTCTAATAGCATCTCCAATAGATGACGTAAAATACATAACCACAAAGTGCTAGATGTAAAATACATCAGCCGCTCATCTCTGAACTTAATTGTCGAAACTGAATTTAACTGTCGAAACTGAACTTAATTGTTGAAACTAAATTTTGCTGACGAAACTGAACGCACTAGAGGTGAGGCTACACGTCAGTCGACTGACTTTTTCATCTCTGGTCAATCGATTTTGCAGCCCTTGGATACTAAATCAAGGGTCCGCAGTTCATCTTCAACGTCCACCCCCCTGAGCCGCCAGCCACCACCGGCCAAATAGCCGCCCCCCACCGCCCGCGGCCGGCGGTGCGCCGCCCCGCCCACCCCGAAAACACTCCCCACCATCGGTCTGCTGCCGCCCTGGCCATCCCTCTAGGACCCCCATGCCGAGCTTTTCTCCGGCGATCCCCACGCCACCGCCACCACCCTGAACCCTAAGATAGATAATGGGGTACCTCTCCGGCGAGCCCCCCTCCCCACTGCAGCTGGTTCTTCCTCAACTCCGGTGAGCCCCCCCCCCCCACCCCCACCCCTTGAAAATTGACTGACCCAAAAGTCAATTCAGTCAATTGAAGTGTAGCTAAATCGGAGCAGCATCGCAAGCAAGAGCAAGAGCGAGAGCAGCAGCGCGAGCAAGAGCAATAGCGAGAGCAGACCAGGCAGGGGACCGAGAGCAAGAGCAGAGCAGCAGCGCGAGTGAGAGCTAAAGCAGCAGCAGCTCCTACTGATGTGGATGTCTCCGTCGAGGGAGCGACACCATGGAGGAAGTGGTTGGCGACGCCGCCGTGGATGGAGTCGCACCGTGTCGGCTCGGGACCAAGCACCGGCAGCACCGTGAGATCGAATCAAGAAGAAAATGCGGCGATTAGTGTACAACCTCTTTGGTGGCGCCGATTAGGCTGCGGCTTCATCCGAGGAAACAGTGATGATGCTTCTCTTCCGGTAGTGCAGGTGAAGACGGCGGTGTGGGAATGGAGGTGGCGCGAAAGATGAGGGGAATGTCGCGGCAGCTCCTTGGAGGTGGAGGACGGGGTGGCTGAACCGGAGGGACGACGAGATCGATGACGGATCCTCATCCGGTATGGTGGATGAGGGACGTCGAGGTGTTGTTGTGGACGACGTCGTCGGGGAAGAGGCTCCGGCTGGGTCGCGGACGGAGGAGGGTGTGGGGCTTCGTGGGTTTTCGCGGCCTCGGTGTACGAATGGGTGGGCGGATGGGATGGGAGTGGGGAACAATGGCTTAGGGACGCGCTTGTCCAAAATGTGAGGTAAGTTATGAAAGTACCCCCACTGATTTGAAGCAGTTCTTTCGGTTCAGGGGTACCATGGGCATTTCGCGTGTCGAGATTTCACAGGAGGTGGGAGTTTTCGCGCGCATTGTAATTTTTGGAATAGCAAGGCACGAGTTGAGATGGAGGGAGTTGTTGGAGAACAAAGAGAGAAAGATATATCTTAAATATTTCGGGGTAACAAGGCGCGGGTTGAATAGGCGGGAGTTTCGTAGCATGATAGACAGAGACGCTAGCTTGAAATTTCGGCATAACAAGGCGCGGCTTGAAATTTCGGGAGAACAAGCTTAACGTGTAGCCAAAAAAGACAATTCGCACCTCATCACTAGAGAGAGCCATGTCCCGTTTTACTATATTACTAGAAATGCATTCAAATACAAAAAAAACTAAAAACAATTGGGACAACAAACATAACATGTACAGTACCAAACCAATTTGTACTTCCCTCAACAATAGAAAAAACAATGTGTGTTGTCTAGCATATGGACCAAATTTGAGTACATTTTCCCTGTTTGAATGGGATAGTACTCGGGTTAGTTATACAACCATCTATATATTATCTTCACAACACATGGCATGAATATAGGAGAAGTAAATTCCTATATAAATACGAACTACATGTACATACGGTCTCAAATTCAAATATATGTATCCATTTTGTGTTGAATTCAAATCATAGTACATGTATTCTCTAGCTAGATGTTCGGAATCTAAACCATGTATGATATACTACATACAATGTGTTTAACACACACAACACACACACACAAACACCATTTAGATTAGTAAGGTACACGTGCATTGCACGCATGAGATTTGGCAACCAAATTATGAATAAATACCACATTATAGCATGTAAGCTTTGAGTCATATATGCATGATGTAGATGTTCGTTTAATTCTTACAGTTCATTTCATTCAAAATCATCTAGTTTTTATAAGAAAGCTAATCTATTTTAAGATTCATGGAATTTTGCGTTGTAAGACATAAAGTAAAAACAAATAATGGCAAATCATGTAGAAAAACATCTGGGCAATTCTGATACGGAAGATTCTAGAACAAAGAAGAAGTGCTTGTGTTTTGAGGTTTGTGCATTATGCTTAAGTTCAACCATGGAGTCTTGTAGATTGTACATGTGGCAAAATCTTTTGGAATGTAGATGATATCCAACGGCTAGTAGTGCTCAAATTTGCCATCTCTGCACCATCGGATTGGCCTCATCCAACAACCATCTTCCAAAGTTAAAGTTACCCGCACACTCTATAAAAATATAAAATATAATATATATATATATATAGGGGTATAGATATAGATATGTGATGCGAAAGCCACCCATCATATCCAATTAGAATAGTGTGTCCATGCACGGATGCAATGTGGCCAAATGATGTCTGCGATCGGTATCTGAAATTCAAATCAGTCTGACCTTGTTCAATGTGTATACATTACAACATGCTCGTTTCCAAACCACACCGCGTAGATCTCTGTTATATTCATGCATGCATGGGTTTCAAACATCATGATCTCTTAGTCAAATATTTGGATTCAATTTTACATTGATTATGACCTCACCTAGTATTTTTCGCCCACACAGTCGTCTTCTCTTTATAATTGTACCACTAACTTTCTCTCGTGCATGCAAGCACACACACTACCAGTCGGCATTATCCATCACACACATGCAATCTTTTTGTTCAGGTCGATCTCCCATGAAGGCACACACACACATCCCCCTCTCCATCATATCGGGCATTCTTTATCTCTCACGTGCATGCACAACGATCGATGTTCCTCTATGTGTGTGTGTGTATATAGCTAGGTCTTTCATAGTTTTCCACACAAACTAATCAATCTATATATCTAGTGAGGTCTCACCCTCTTTCCCACGTCCACATCGATCAATCTATACCTCTCTATATAGGATTACATATATAGCTAATACACCCACATTAATTATATATCCAACGTCCCCCTCTCATCATCCATGCCTTCCGCTTCATCTCTCAGACGCGTGCACAATGGCGAAGACAGGGCATAGTAAGGGCCCTGCCACCCCCCCTAACATCACTATATATCGAGGCTAATATGAATGTGATCATTATACAATTGCTGATAAAAATGGTTTAAGTTCATGAATTGTCCCTTCTCGTAAAGGATTAGCAATGCTTGGCCCCCTAGCTCATTTATTTTTCATGGCTCCGCCACTGCGCGCAACAGCGCATGTTCTCGCCCCCTCTCTCTAAATATCGATCTCGCACTTGTGCACTCCTTCATAGTCTCCCTCCACTCGGCCCCTCACACCATCTTCTAGCCCCCCACCGGATTTTGCCACATGTAAAATCTAGCAGACTCCATGGTTGAACTTAAGCATAATGCACAAACCTCAAAACAACAGTGGTTCTCCTTTGTTCTAGAATCTTTCGTATCATAACTGCCCAAACTTTTTTTCTAGTTGAATTGCCATTATTTGTTTTTACTTTATGCTTTACAACACACAATACCATGAATCATAAAATAGATTAAGGGCTTCTTTGATTCAAAGGATTCTCAAAGGAATTTTGGAGGATTCTAATCCTTAGGAATTTTTCCTATCTTGGTTGTTTGATCCATAGGATTGTAAACCATAGGAATTTTTCCATATGATTCATTTGCACTAGATTTCATAGGAAACATCCCATCCACTCAAACCTCTTTGAAAGAATTCTGCGTTTTTTTCTCTGCACAATCAAACACTCGTACAATCCTGTAGGATTCAAGACGACATTCCACTCTAATCCCATGTTTTTCCTATTCCCGCGTTTTGGAAATCCTACAAATCCAAGAGGCCCTAGCTTTTTTATAAAAACTAATTGATTTTGAATGAGATGAACTATAAGAATTAAACGAAGGTCTACATTAGGCATACATGACTTAGAGCTTACATGCTATAGTGTGGTATTTATTCATAATTTGGTTGCAAAATCTGATGCGTGCAATGCACGTGTACCTTACTAGTACTTCGAGTATGTGCAAAACACGTAAATGAGAATTCCAATGGCATGCTACACAGTGTCGCTCTTGCAGTTCATGAAGCCACGTGGCACATGTGGAGGCGTTGTCGTGACCTCCTTGTGTGGATTGATCACAGTGACGTGCTGCTGGTTCCAGAAGAATGTACTTGTCCTCCCTGAGCCACACTGGCGGTACATGCATGAAGCGAAGATGTGCACGCACGCCACGCACGCACTCATTCCCTCGCACGCATACGCGGGTACACGGGAGGATGCAATTTTGAATCAAGATCCACCCCATGTGATAATTTGACGCGTGTAAATTCCTTCACTTCATTGATGGTCAATTAATACAACGCATGCAAATTGAGTGGACGTGAGGGTGGAAGGAAGACATTACTACTCCACTGCACGCATGCAAGTAGTTAAATCATGCATTGCTAGTAGTACTTCCATTGGTCTCCTTTGTATTTTGTGCCAATTTTTGACAGTAACATAATATTTACGCATTTGAGCAGTGTAGTCTACTTGAAATTTATGTTCCACTAAACTCATCGGGGGCCGTTTCGGGCCTCAAAACCAAGACCATCAATTAATCTTTACCTTGTTCCCATCACATTCGAAAGTACTAGTGCGACAATTAAGTGCAAACCTGCTCACACCTACTAGTACGTACCAAACCTAAACGTGTTCCCACTATGCAGGTATTAGTGCTAGTGCTAGTACTTAGGTAATAAAAAGGGGAACTACCTAATCGAAAATTACTCTACCTTTCCTCCTCATAAGTGCTTCTTCTTCATCCGTCCTTGCCATGGCCGGTGAGCAGAGCTCTAGGTCGAGAACTACTCGTAACAAGGGAGCGGCAACCAAGGATGCGGAAAAAAAGAGGGCTCTCCGCCACGTAGAGACCTGAAAGATCTCTCACGGGCAGGTGATGGCTCCCAAGAGCGCCCTAGCCGCGGAGGCGAACATGCTGAGCCGGTGGCGCTGGAGTCGTTATCCCTCGACGGCATGCCTGGTCAGCTCAATAAGCACCTCAATAAGCAGAAGGAGTTTATCCACGGCTTGGTGGAGTTGCTGTAGGAGAGCCTCGACGACATGCCCGCTGAGCTCAATAAGCAGGGGGAGTTGACCGCCGGCTTGGTGATGCTGCTGAAGAAGAGCATTGCCTCGGAGAAGAAGGTGACCGGCGAAATCCTGCAACTTCAGGAGGACAAGGCAAAGCTCTGCCATGAGCTCGACCAGCCAAAGGAGAAGAACACCGGCTAGATGCTGCTGCATGAGAATAGTAGTTCCGCATGAAGATGCTGCAGGCCCTTGTCATGGAACAGAAGGAGGAATTGGCGAAGCTCCGCATCGAGCACCCGACTGCTGTCAAGGTACATAATGCGGCCGTGGAACAGATGATGAAGGCTCGCGTCGAGAAATCCCGTGTCATCGACAGAATGAAGAAGATGGAGGAGGAGACGCGCAAGGAGATGGAGGTCGTGGAGGCGATGAAGAAGCAGTTACGACTTCACGGCGAATTAGATCATTTGGGGTGATAATATTCCTTCTTCTTTTGCTCCTGTGTTTCTTCTTTTGCTTCAGGTGTTTCACCGCACATGTCACGTTCTCTGCGAGGCATGAATAGAACAATGCTAACAATGAGATGACTAGCAAATTAGGTCATTTTTTATCGCCATATGACACTCGGCTGCCGCGTGTCGTGCTCCTCCGTCGTAGTACTACTCCAGTGGAAAACTTGAGTATACCATACGGTTCTTTGCTCCTCCTCAGGTCGTCGGCACATTTATACGAGCAGTCAAATCACAAGGCCCCGCCTTCCAGCAGTAATGAGCCGTCAAATCACAAAGGCCCTCGCCTCTCGTGAAAACGACCAAGCTAGACTACCCCGCCCTCTAGCCTTTTAAAAATGTATACTTTTGTGCAGTAGTAGTATCGATGGATTGCACCATGGAGCAAAACTAACAAGATGAAATTAAAGAAAAAAGGTGGTACATATAGAGAGTGCTCATCGCCAAATTATGCATATAGTACTATTAAAGAAATAAAGAACTTAGCATACCTATTTAATTCTTGGGTTCTTATTATTTATGCCACTAGTTGTGTATCACTACTCAGTTTTGCCATTAGAAGTTACAACTACTCAAAAATGCCATCGATCCGTGAGATGTCTGCTCAAAAATGCAATTAGATATCTAAAAAATGCCATCGTTAGGTTAGATGTTTGCTCAAAAATGACATTAGACATTGTTATTTTCACGTCAAACCCATTGACCATGTTACATGACAAAAATAAGCTGATTCTCACAATGATAAGTGTGGCCCCGCTTGTCAGGAGTAACCAAGCGAATAATTTTACAGGAAAATAAGAACGTTGTTGGGATCAAGTAGGCCCCACACTTTATTTTACTATAGTGAGATAGAGGGAGAGCTGACATGTTGGTCCATTGGTATTTATGTCATTATAACATGGCAAAAGAGATTTGAGGCACAATAATGGTGTCCAGCATAACACATCCCTCAAATAAAACTAAGCACCCTTGAATACTTTGACAAAACTAAGCACCCTGAAATTCTTTGACAACTAAACTGCTGACTATATGATATTGGCCATATACATTGTACGTATATAATGTGAAGAAACGAGTGGTAGTACTATACAAACTAAAAGATGAAATGTAAGAAATACTAGTATGTACGTACTGAAGAGTTAAAGTAACAAGAAGAAACATAACATAGTTCTCTTGGGGCTCAAAGACAACACACCCTCAAATTAAACTAAGCACACCTGAAATTAAACTATGCAACTAATCCGGTAGACACTGCATTAGAACCACTATGAGCAATGACACTGCCACCTTACTCGGAGTCATCGTCCACGTCCTCGACTTCATCCTTGTCCCTCTTCCTCTTGGCCGATACTTCTTTGCTTGAACCGCACACTTGGCTCTTGCTCTTCATCCAACCCTTGTAGATATTGAAACAAAGTTAGCCATCCATTGCAGCATAGTGGATGTGGTCTATATCTAGTACATTCCACTGCCATGCATGACGATGAAACATGTGCGGAGGTTTCTCCAGTTTACCGTACAAAGGATGAACTATGGCTCCTGCCAGGGTCAGCATTGAAGGCTGACCACGAGAGGGCAGCAGCCGATTCTTCTGGAGGTCGAAGGGGTTGCCTACAACGAGGTCGATCTGACCCAGGACTCTTTTGTCATTCGTAAAGTCTATAGTAACAAATTTGACTAGGCCACTCTTGAGGAAGTTCTTAAATTCCCCGCACTCAACGTCGGCATGGCATATGTGGTAGACCAAGCATAAGTCATGCACGCAAACCTGGATCACGGCGGGCTTCTTCTTCTCTTCCTCCTTTAGATCCTTCTCTTGTCCCAGGACTGTGGTGTACTCAACATCTAGCCCAGCGACCACTCATCATTTGAGTTTTCGAACATGCGTCTAAAGCGAGCAAGGCATCCTTTCACCGTCGCGGAAGAACGGGTGTCGATGATGTCGAACTCATCACCGGTAATGGTTGTAACCTTGTACTCACTGCCGATCATGGAGATTTGGGACGCCATGGATTTGGGAGGAGGGTTAGGATTAGTCGAATTGCCGTAATGTGAAAGGACGGGACGACCAGGAGCGAACTGTCGTAATGTTAAAGGATGTCCGGGGATGAGTAGGAGCGAACTGCCAGCAGTTTTTTGATTGTAAAAATGTTGAGTGGGGCATGCGAATGGCAGGGTAGTGGCTTGCCTGGTGGATAAATGGATTCATGCATAGTACTATGGGGGCCCAATTAGATGTCATGTCTACTCGACGCCCAATTAAATGGCTTTAGATGTCATGTCAAGTGTCGGGGAAATTACAGCTGATACGAAGCTTTCCATTCTCCCATGATACGGGCTTCCGAGAGCCCTTGGATCTGAGATCGAACGGTTGCATGGCGTGATTCTAGACCTATGGGCAAATATCCTATCCTAGAGGGTTATTCTACAAATTTTCAGCAACTTAGCATGCGACCATTTGATCTCAGATCCAAGGGCTGCCAGCAGCCCGTATCATGGTTGTGCCTACCACGATCGTCGCCTCGCTCGCGCGGTTGCGCCTTTGGAGATTTAACACGGTGCGTTAGGCTATCTGATGTTGGCATGTCATACATAGTCATCACTTAGTCACTCATACTACAACAAGGTTAGCTATAAGGTTGGCTATAAGAGTATTTTTATTTTACTTCTCTCTATCACTTTCTTCGTAGTATTTATTGCATTTGCCAAGGAGTGACCTCTTCCAATCAAATGGTGCTTTGATGAGGTGCTAATGGCATTAAATGGCTTAGCAATCAAGTCCCCAATGCATAGGTGCTTAGTTTTTTGTTGCTAAGTTTGCTTCATTTAATTAGCTATAGACTCAAAATTGTCTTTTCACCTAGGTACACGCGCTTAGCACCATTTCTTCCTTGGGGTACCAAACTAGTCTCTCTCTTCTTAATTAACTTGTCACATCAGACTTTGTGCCTATGTGGCAAGCTTAGCACCTGCAGGAGCAAGTAAGTACAATAGTGGGCTATAACCCACTTTACATGGCATTTTTGCATATGTGGAGGAAAGAGGCAAGGAAAAAGTGGAGGAGTGGGCTCTCATGCAGGAGCCAGCCACTACATGGTGGAGCATTGGGAGAGGCACCTGTATGGAGGTGGTCAAGAATCGGGAGACTCACGCCGGTCGTGGCGCCGCAGTTAAAATGATAATGGCAAGTCAAATCACGGCGCCCCACCTGTCCAGCAGTAACTCGCTTTCATATCACACAGCCTTACGTTTGTAGCAGCCTACTCCCTCATCTTCTCGCGTCTCTATCGAACCGACTAGGCGGAACTGCCCCGCCTACCGCGCAGGAAAAGCCCCGCCCTCGACTTTTAAATAGTACAGTATTCTAATTTTGTATCCATGGATTGTGCAATGGAGCAAAGCCTCAAGAAAATGGCGGTACACATGTATGGAGTATACAGCACGCCCGTCGCATTTGCGTCGCACCCCAGACGGTCGGTCGGTCTGGCACGCTGCTCTCCGAATGGAACACGCGTCATTTTGCATTTGCACACACATGTGGGACCGCAATTGAGAATCGACCATATGCACACTCCCCGGCCCTGCAAGTCGGATGAGTTAATAGAAGAGAGAGACGAGCGATAGTACTAGAGAAGTGTTGTACATATGTTGGTGCATGGATGATCCCTGCAAGACACGGAAGATCAGTTCGTCCATGCATGTGATCAGACTCCAGCAGACACGCCTGGATTGGCTATCGTCTACATATCATGCAGGCTATGTTGTACAGGGTTGTAGTTATGGGGAGAAATCTAAAAAAAGGTTTCTTGTCATCTCGCAAAATTAGGTATCATGTGCTTCGGATCACTGTGAGGGTTAAACAGCGACAACTGAGTTGGGCTAGTCATTGGGGGCACATGCACGAAGACTACTCGGTTGCCATCTAGGTCAAGCCCGCTATGCTAATTAGGACATCTATTGACGGACCCCTTTTCTACGAGTTTATCTTTAATTTGAGCTTTGATTCTCGTCTAGTTTGTCCGTCGGGATTCATGTTGTCTCCTTTGGGCAGTGAGGTTATGATTTCTTTTCATGTGGCATTTTTTCGTGTTATATGTTATAATCCGGTGCTTCAGATTAAAATGACGACAACTGCGCCTTCGGGTCACGTGCATGAAGACTTCTCGACAGTCATTGACGAGGTCAAGCCGGCTCCGGTAGACAAAAGAAAACTAGTACTCCACTATATAGGCAGGAGCCTCCGCGCTTGCTTGCTAGTGTTGCTCTCTTCACACTGTCCTGTCTTCTCCAGATCTAAACACAACAGCGGTGGCCACACACTCTCTCTCTGCTCACTGCTGGTCACAAATCCAGCCGGATCCTCTCTGTCACGGAAGGTGAGAAGGTGCAAAGTTCACGCGGTCGTCCTCGGCGATGGCTCTTACCCACAGCCGGCGCGACCCAATTAGCGTGCCTTGTCGTTCCCTCCCAAGCACCGCTGGCGAGAGAGGGCCTCCAACCCCTTCTTCCTCGCTGCCGTAGTGTGGCCAGATCCGGCCTCCCGCCGCCCACCTAGCGACATCCCAGTGACCCTCAGGTATAACTTCCTTCGAAACCGGCCTTGCTCTGCTTCCCGAGCTCCTGACGTCGCTGCATTTGTATCTTTTACTATTTCTCAGGCCCCCTCGTAGATAGGATCAATCGGCTGTTCGAAAACCACCTAAATTTTTACGGTTAGGAGGTAAAACTAGTTCATGCACTCGAATCTAGTACTACTTGGTTCAAACAAGGAAAAAAGGGGGTGGGGTCTGATACGTCTCCAACGTATACATAATTTTTGATTGTTTCATGCTATTATATTACCCGTTTTGGATGTTTATGGGCTTTACTCTACACTTTTATATCATTTTTGGGACTAACCTACTAACCGGAGGCCCAGCCCGAATTGTTGTTTTTTTGCCTATTTCAGTGTTTCGAAGAAAAGGAATATCAAACGGAGTCCAAACGGAATGAAACCTTCGGGAGCGATCGTTTTGGAACAAACGCAATCCAGGAGACCTGGAGTGGACGTCAAAAAGTAAACGAGGCAGCCACAAGGGTGCCCGGCGTGCCCTAGGGGGGGCAGGCGCGCCCCCCACCCTCGTGGGCCCCTCGTGGCTCTCCTGACCTACCTCCTTCACATATATATATCCACGTACCCAAAAACATCCAGGAGCACCACGAAAAACTATTTCCACCACCGCAACCTTCTGTATCCGCGAGATCCCATCTTGGAGCCTTCGCCGGCGCTCTGCTAGAGGGGGAATCGACCATGGAGGGCCTCTACATCATCTCCATGGCCTCTCCAATGAGTTGTGAGTAGTTTACCACAGACCTTCGGGTCCATAGTTATTAGCTAGATGGCTTCTTCTCTCCCTTTGAATCTCAATACAAAGTTCTCCTCGATCTTCTTGGATATCTATTCGATGTAACTCTTTTTGCGGTGTGTTTGTCGAGATCCAATGAATTGTGGGTTTATGATCAAGTTTATCTATGAGAAATAAATGAATCTTCTCTAAATTCTTTTATGTGTGGTTGGTTATCTTTGCAAGTCTCTTCGAATTATCAGTTTGGTTTGGCCTACTAGATTGATCTTTCTTGCAATGGGAGAAGTGGTTAGCTTTGGGTTCCATCTTGCGGTGTCCTTTCCCAAAGGATGTTAGGGCAGCAAGGCACGTATTGTATTGTTGCGATCGAGGATAAAAAGATGGGGTTTATATCATATTGCATGAGTTTATCCCTCTACATCATGTCATCTTTCTTAATTGTTACTCTGTTCTTCATGAACTTAATACTCTAGATGCAGGCAGGAATCGGTCGATGTGTGAAGTAATAGTAATAGATGCAGAATCGTTTCGATCTACTTGTTGCGGACGTGATGCCTATATACATGATCATGCCTAGATAATCTCATAACTATGAACTTTTCTACCAATTGCTCGACAGTAATTTGTTCACCCACCGTAATACTTATGCTATCTTGAGAGAAGCCACTAGTGAAACCTATGGCCCCCGGGTCTATGTTTTATCATATAAGTTTTCCATCTACTTTTATTTGCATCTTTTACTTACCAATCTATATCACAAAAATACCAAAAATATTTATCTTATCTTATTATCTCTATCAGATCTCACTTTTGCAAGTTACCGTGAAGGCATTGACAACCCCTTTATCGCGTTGGTTGCGAGCTTCTTGTTTGTTTGTGTAGGTGCGTGGGACTTTTGAGGAGCCTCCTACTGGATTGATACCTTGGTTCTCAAAACTGAGGGAAATACTTACGCTAGTTTGTTGCATCACCCTTTCCTCTTCAAGGGAAAACCAATGCAGTGCTCAAGAGGTAGCAGGGTGGGGGAAGATTTGTTACCTGAATCTAGGACTTGGTCGAAAGAGGAAATAATGGGGGTGAAAAGTAGCAGAGACTGGCTATCCAACTGGTCTCTAGGGGATATAAAGGGAAACGCAGTACAAACTCAATATAAACCCAATCTATTGGTTGAAAAAGGAAAGAAAGTGGGGACTGGAGGACAAGTCAATAGAGTAAGTCCAGCAATAGATTTGCTAGCCTCACACAGTATAAGGTGGCTATACCGAACAAAAATGGGACCAACCCAGATATCCTGCTGGTGTTTGTTGCCCCGGGCCACTCTTATGTAATGCCACTGGTAAAATGTAGCAGTCGCACTATTAAAAGTAAGGACACGTTAAACCAATGTTGTTTTCAATGTAATGCCTCCAGTAATATGAATCAATGGCACTTCTTTTCATGTCCTGCTAAATTTCCCATTAAGATAAGTTGCTTCTTTTTGTTAGATATGCAACTATCCTGGTCTACCTACTCTCCCGTGCCCAAATACCGACTCTGTGGCAGCTGTTAATGTAATGTTGCTGGTAAAATGAAGCAATGGCACCATTAAAGTAATGTCGTATTTAACGGTTGTCATAGTTAATCCTAATGCCCACACTAATATCTAGCAATGCTGCTGCTTTATAAATTGCTTTTGTCCTTGTAGGATTGCCATTCAGATAAGGAACATGCTTCTTTTCATTTGATGCATGTTTCATCACTTGTTAGTCACCCTCCTTTCCACCTTTTTTATGCAAACAGAGATATACATTTCACGCTCGATCTTAGTTGAACTGCACAAATGATATCCAATTATAGTTGAACATTCCAGGAGCTTCACAACCAACCTTGATGTTGCTCAATTTTATTGCAACTAATGAAGAAGAAGCTCTCTGGGTTTCATTTTCTGATGGAAATGGAACCGGGGTTGGAGCCCTTTTCTTAAAAAAACTACTAGCTCATGGGACATTGCTTCATTTTAGGTGAACTGCACCAAAAGGTCCCATGATTAAATCTTCCATGTTGGTGACTGGTGTCATCCCTTCTACGATGGCGTTGACTGCAGATATGGTTCCCATCACGAGGTATGTTCCTTTTTGGTCTGAACGTTTGCCAAAGATCCTACATGTTAATCCTGCTCTTATGCTACTGTTTTGGCACTACCATGATAAAGAAGTAATGTTATTATTTTGCACCTTAATCTAGTGGCACTATTAATTTGAGGCAATGTTTTGGCACTGCTAGTGCCACTATTTTTCTTTATATATTGAAAGAGGGGGTTCCCTCCCAATTCATTAAAGAAATCCAACCATAGAGAACCATTATCCTACAACATCTCAGTGTAAATGGCCAGTTATGCAACTACTACTAGAACGGACTGAGTACTAGCAGGAGACAAGTTCGCCACATAAGCTAGGCAGGTAGGGGGATGCAACACCAGCTCGACCAAGTTTGGATTACAACCCAAATGCTACCACAGAAACATCAGGGGGAAGATAGGGACTGAAAGAGCCAGCTTCAACATCCCAGTCTAAGCACCCCCGGCCTTCATCCTTGCGACGCACGGTACACCTCGTTTGCCACCTGCTCGACCCTTGTGTCACTGATAAAATGAAGTAATAATACAATTAAAATAGAGCGAGTGTCCTCTATATCATTTCATTTCCAATGTAGATAAAGAAAATGCTTCTCTTTGTTAATGTATGTTTCATCAACTAGTCCCATTGTTAATGTTTAAGCGTTTCTGTAAACTAGGGTGATGCGGAGCATCCTTCCATCATCCCCATGGACTCTACATCAACACATCCAACCCCACAAGGACCTATGACTCGAGCACGTGCAAGAGCTCTTGAAACCGAGGTGACATCACTCCTCTCACAACTCCCTTTCGATTCACATGAGACATGGTTACTACCTCAAACGGAAATGCTATGCATAATCAGGTACCAAGCAGTCAACCATGAAGAGGCTAGGAAGCAAGGAGAACCGGAAGCGGAAGACATGCGAGAAGACGGAGAGGAAAAAGCACCAAGGACCAGGGTGGCCGGACGATCCGGACGGCGGCCCGGACGATCCGGACAGAGCCCGGACGATCCGGCTAAATCAACCGAAGGCAACAGAAGCTCCACCCAGAAGCCGGATCATCCGGACCCCGTCCCGCATCATCCGGACCCAGCCCGGACATCTGGACCTCCAGCCGAACATCCGGCCCTGCACGACCACCAGCCGACCCTCCGGCTCATCCGGACCAGCCCGGATCATCCGGACCCTCGTCCGGATAATCCGGCCAGCGCATGCACGCGCGTGTTGGGCTGAGCCCATGTACCCCTTCGCCCCCAACTCTATATATAGGACCCCTTCTCCTCACTTTGAGACTCAGTGTTGATTTAGCTCGTTTTTGAGATTGAGCCTCGCTCATCCATCGGATCTCCTCCTCGTGAGAGATCGCGGCCTCTTCGGAGAAGATCCTCTCGGATTCAAGACCCCTTTACGGGAAGATCCCCTTGTGGATTCAAGACCTCCTCTCGGAGAAGAACGGCTACCTTTGTATCTTTCCTTTGTTGATTTTGGACCATGTATTATTCGTGCTTCGATGATCTAGACCTTGTGTGATTGATCTCTTGTCGGTTGAGTGTCTCTCTCGTTCTTCCCCGTGATTTCCTCGTGTTCTTCCGCGCGTTCTTCGTGTTTCTCCCGTAGGATCCACTCCAAACGTGAAAGATCATCGCTATAGGGTTCCACCCTACATCATAGGGTGCTTAATTTTAGTTGATCTGCACAAAAATAGAGATTTGAATGTCTCAAGGCCCCTCCTTGTACTACCATTGTACACTGATGTTCATCACTGGCAGAAGGTGTATCTGGGAGACTTGGGACGATTTCAAGATGAGGCGCATCAGTATGAGGCGTCGCGTAGGCCCATCTCGCCTCACAAAGATGGCATACTATGATACTATCGCAATATTTTCTTCTATTTATTTTGTGTGTTTCATCAACTAGTGCCACTATAATGTAATCACGCTTTTTCATTATCTGTGCAAACAGGGTTATTCAGCTGCATTTTGGTGGAACTGGACAAATGTATGTATGGAACCGGCATATATGCAGAGTGCGAGGTGTGCCAAGTAAAAATTACTAACACCAACCATGCTCCATGCACGCATTGGCATCCACCACCACCAGTGGGATGTGTGGCGCTCTCTGTGGACGAATCTTTCTCGACAGCAAATCCTCTAACCAAATACTAGTAGCTTATATTGGCGATTTTCTAGGGAGTACTCTTTTCTGACAGAAGCACCAATCTATTTTTCTTTATTTGTACACAGTGTCACAACTTTGACCCAAAGGACCAGAGGTATTTTAGGGTGATTGGCGTTGTCGTGGGCTTTTTGGGTGTGAGCACGAGCACCTATGGGGCAGGGGGCCCCTTCTTGTCCGGCAAGGGAGCGGAGGGCGCACGCAAAGCAGATCGAGGCGGGAGCACGCGGGGGATTTTACCCAGCTTTGGAGCTCTCCGGAGAGTAAAACTCCTACTGCTGCTTTGTGTTAGTATTATGTTCTTGCTCGAGAGTGTGAGCGTGCTGAGGTGTTGAACGCGTCAGATGAACCGAGGCAACTGCGGAACCAAAATTCTGAACCCCTCTATGTGCGCATGGGCCTCCTTTTATAGTCTAAAGGGGTCACCGATGTGGCAGCGAGAAAGAGGGGTAGAAAGGTAAAACGCTGGTTGGTACAATCTGCTACTAAAGTGTCCCCTACCTAACTCGACGGCAGGGACAAGGGCATTTAATGCCCGTCCGGTCGCCCTAACAAAGGCAAGGAAGCGACCGTTAGGGCGCCACCGATCGCCACGATGGCCTCCTTGTCGCCTTTCGCACACTGCGCACCGCATGGCTGCAAATACCGCCACGCGTGCTCTGGGACGATCCTGGGGCGACACGTCCTTGATTGCGTTGGAGCTCGGGTGCAGGGTGGCAGCCTTGCCGCGGCAAGCGCCTTGCCGCGGCCGTTGTCTTATCGCACCAGCAAGCTTGCCGCTCGTCGTGCCTTGCCGGGACGCGTGGGGCGTCGCAGCAAGTTTCTTGAAGCGCCTTGGTTGGCCTCCCGGGCAAGCTCCTCTTGCCGGGGTCTTTGTCCTTCCCGGCAAGCTCCTCTTGCCGGGGTCTTGTCCTTCTTAGTTAACACTTTGTTCTTGAATGGTAGTAATGGCAATAGCGGGGGATCTTGGCGACGCCCGCAAGCCTTTGCTGGGCGCCATGATCGCCTGCAGACAAGTTCGGGTACTAAGGTACCCCTACTTTAGTACACCGATAGGAGCCCGGGCTCGGGCCATACACGGTGCCGAAGCGCTGTTGGGCGAGGCCCAACACAAGCTGCGGCACGCGCGCCCTGGGGCCACACAAAATCCACTCCGTACCGCCCGCCTCTCCGAACGGCACGCGCTCGATTCGGCGGCCGTGAGAGAGATCGTGGGCTATATTTTAATCCAGGAAAGGCGTAAAGTTCACCTCCTCTGTTTATAAGCAGATTAAACGGAACTGTTCCCCCACCTTCGCCACTTGCAGTTCCTTCCTCCGAAAGCTCCGCCGCTCCCCTCCGCTTCCCAAGTCAAAAGAGAGCAGCGCTCCGCCGCCCGTCGCCGTCGCCCTCGCCATCGCCCTCGCCTTCCCCCACCGCTTCCGCCATGGCTCCGAAGACCGGGAAGGCTGCGAAGGCTGCAAAGTCGGCCGAGGCGCTGCAGCTTGAGGCGCTGCGCAAGAAGCGAGCGCTTTTCTCCCCCAAGCTTACCCCGAAGGCGCTGCGGGAGGAGTTCTACCTCTTCTGGTCGACGGAGACGCGGGCGCATCCGCGCACGCCGGTGCTTTCCGCTGAGGCTTCCAAATCGAAAAAGTGCCCCAGAGGTTACTACTTCTTTCCTGTGTTCTTCTATTGTGGGCTCTGCCCACCTTTTTCCGATTTTCTCTGCGACATCATGAACACCTATGGGTTTCATCTTCTCGATTTCACCCCCAACGCCGTTCTGACAATGGCGGTTTTCGCACACCTCTGCGAGAACTTTGTTGGCATCCTCCCCAATGTCGCTCTTTTTCGTCATTATTTCTCCCCCGGGCCGAGAAAGGGGAGCCACTGGCTGGTGGAATCGCCTGGACCTCCCGGATTCGCATGAAGGAGGTGTACTTGACGGCGAGCCCGCAGCAAGTGGGACGAGTGGAGGGCGGAGTGGTGCTGGATCTGTGATGCCAATCTGCAGCCATTCACCAAACCGCGCTGCACCTGTGGTGCGTGGCGGCGATCGAGCGCTCTGTCGCACGGACGACGCTAAGCCGAGGATTGCCACCACCCGAATCCTCCGGCCAGCATGCGGGCTCACAAGAGGGCGGTCGGCGCGGATTTCCTTCGCCGTCGCGACGCCCTCTGCAAAGAGGGGAGGCCCGCTGGCTGTTTGGTGGCCAGCGAATATCATGAGGCTGTGTCGGGCCTCAACTTCAACTTCACCGCTCGAGCTTGACGGATGCCGAGGAGCTGTTCAAGCATGACGCCAACCATCCGAATGGTTCAAGTTGCCGCAGAGCGTCATCCTTGTGCAACAACTCGGTAGCGACCGCATCTCGCAATAATGATGCCAGAGTGCGACTTCGCGCGGGATAAGTGCAAATTGATAGAGCCCGCCGTCGAGGTCGTGCAGCAATTCTTCGATAACTTGACGGAGGTAGCGATCAACTCCGACGAAGCAGAGCTCCTCACCCGCGCCACTACCGACAACGAGATGTCAGACATCGCCGGCAGGCTGCAGAGGCGGCGGCGCCGCTGCGTGGCGAAGTTTGGCTTCATGTTGGCGGAGGCGGATGCAGCTGAGGCGGCAAGCCTTGCCGATCGGGAAGATCTTGCCGGAGAAGTCGATGAAGAGGGGGAGCCCGAGGTCGAAGCGAGCGAGCCCGCCGAGGGAGCGAGCGGCCAGCCGTCTTCGAGCAGCTTGCCGCAGCGGAGCCCCCAGCAGCCCCAATTCCAACCGAGAAGCCGCCTGCCGAGTTGGAGATACTGGCGAAGAGCAGGCCGACCAGCAGCCGCGGCGCCGTGGGACACGCTCCACCGCGGCAAGTACCATTGCCGCGGGAGGGTCCTAGGCTGTGCCGCAATCGAGGCGGGTCTTCCGGGCCGCCACGCTGATCTGCCAAGAGCCTCCCAAGAACGCCGAAGGAACCTACTCCTCCGCCACACCGCGAGAGAGGGTACGGACTTGACCTCTTCGCTGAGCTCGGCGATGATGAAGAGGAGGAGGAGGAGGAGTAAGACTTTCTTCTCATTGTCCTTGATTTTCTTTGATCCTTGTTGTTGTTTGTCTTGTATCTAATTCGCTTCTCTTCTGAATTCCTGTTCTATTTCAGGACTTTGGCGGAGAGAGCGGCGAAGAGGGCCAAGGTCCCCGTGGTTGTCATCGAGGACGATCCTGCTATGACGGCAGAAGATACGTCCGAGACCACCTTGACGGACCCGGTTCCTTCTCCTCGCATCAGCCCCCAGCACAGCCCCCAGCGTAAGTGTTTGGTTCACTTCCTGTTGTGGGGCGCGCATGGTGCTTCTTCTTTTGCTGACATCTTGATTACTGATCCATTTGTGTAGGAGCAGAGCAGGCCCATCAGGGGCAGTCAGAAACCGCCCTGCAGGTGCTGTCTGCTTCAACTACGCCGCCAAGGGGTGATTCCCCGACAAGGGAGCGCTCCCCGACAAGGGAGAGGTCCCCGGCAAGGGGCGGAACCGGTGAGCCCTCGGTGGAGGAGCCCATAGTCACTGAGCCCAGCACAGGTAACCTTCTTTGTCGGAAATCTTCCCTTGGGTTCTTCTTCTGATCTTCTTTCTTCTTCTTTTTTTGGATATTTGCTTGACTTTTCCTCCCTCTTCCTATCCTCAGATCCCCCTCTCGCAGACCCGATGGAGATTGAGGCAACCGGCGAGGAAGGCGCACGTGGCAACACTGAAGATGCCGCCGCTGGCGAGGAAGAGGCCGGCGCTGATGAGCCCGCCGACGAGGGTGTCGCCAAGGCTGCTGGCGCAGGAGCCGGCGAGGGGTCCGGCGATCGTACTGACGACCCGGAGGACGCAGGAGCACAAGGCGCTGCATCGTCCGCCGACCCTCCGCCATCGACCTTGGCTGGCTCCGAGGAGCCCCACCAAAGATACTTGAAGGCCGGCGAGGGCGTATACATCAAGCTCCCCTAGGCGTCGAGCTCCAGGGCGCCGGTTGAGGGGGAGGAGTTTGATGGAGAAGTACTTGCCTCTGCTGGGCTGGCAGTGGTTGACGCGCCGAGCAGCAGCAGTGGCGAGTCCGAGGAGGAGCAGCTGCTCCGGAAGTTGGTGTCACTCTACCGGGCCCGGCAAGCGAAGCTTGAGTCCCGGGAAGCGCTTGTCGCGCAGGCCGGAGTTGACATAGAGAAGCATGCGGAGGAGCTCAAGAGTCAGAACTGTGAGGCCCTCCGGTCCATTGCCGAGGAGAGAGCGCAGCTCGACGAGGCGAATAAGGCGTTCATCTGGAAAGGGCTGAAGTCAAGAGCAGCAGAGGCTCGCCGCCGAGGAGCTGTCCAAGCGGGACGGTGAGCTGATACAGAAGAAGGTGAACTTGGACAGTCACGAAGAGGAGCTCGCCGTCCGGGAGCAATCACTTGGCGGGGCACTCAAGGAGAAGAAGGAGTTAGAGGTGAAGGTGACGCAGCTGGAGGCGGACATGAACAGGAAGAACGAAGAGCTTGCCGCACTCCAGCGCGAACGCGAGAAGGATGCACGCGCCCATGGCGATCTGCAAGTTCAGCTTGCCAAGAAGACCAAGGAGCTGAACGCCGCCAAGGACTCGAGTGCTGATCTGGAGCTGAAACTGGCCACCTTGGCGGGGACGCTGGACGCCGCCAAGAAGCGAGAAGATGACTTGAGGAAGGAGCTCAAGGGCAACGAGGAGCTGCTGACGAGGGCCGCTGAGACCCAGAACACCTTCAAGGCCATGGTGGAGCTCTGGACGGAGGGCCTCGTCAACATTGCTGCATCCATCGACGAGGAGCTGGTGGAGCTGGACTTGGCGGGCTTCGGGTACTCCACTGAAGAAAACCTCCAGCCCAGCGCCAAGCTTACGCTTTTCTTCAAGGGTGTGGTGACGGCTCTCCAGCAGCTCTGGGAAAGAATCCCAAAGAAGCTGGCCGACGAGTCGCGCGCGATCTGCGCCAACGTCTTGGAGAAGGTGTTGGTGAAGATACTCTTTCGCAACCCTGGCGTCGACCTCACCCGCATCCTCAAGAAGCTGCCGGCTGGTGCTGACCTTGAAGAACTCAAAGCCATCGTCGCACCCATTGTGGACAAGGTGAACGAGGTCAGGAGGATCGACGGCGAGCGCGTGGATTAGGCCACCCTTCTTCTCCCTTTTTCTTGCCGCTGCTAGATATGTCATAGGAACAATTCATTAGAGCGCGGCAAGTTATTTATTGTAATATAACTTTATTCTAGGTACTGCTGCTATGTTACTTCCTTTACTTGATTCCATCCCTTGTATGTTTTACCCCTCGCCTTTAGGGAACTCGCTTGGCGCTAACACGCTTGTTGAGTGCGGAACATCGGCAACTGTTTGGCGGTGTTGCCTCCGCAAGAAACCTCGTCGGGATTAGTTGCAGCTCACTTTCATTGTTGAGCGGACTCGAAACAAAGTAAGGGCGCAACTTAGCCACGAGCCGGTTCCTCCGCGCATAGGTTTTCCATACAAGGCACGGTCGTTCAAGGAATATAACTTAAAAATTAAAACTGAACGTACTCAAACTTTGGTAACTTAGCTTTTCTGTCGTCTACGTCCCGGCAAGGCTAGATTCCTTTGAACGACGCCCGGCCCACATCCTTATCTTCTCCTCCCCCCCCCCCCAGTGAACTTGTGGGTGGAGGAACCTTCTTTTTGAGAAGAAAGAAGAGAAAATAATGATATGGAACCTTAAGGTTCGCTATTGCTTACCGGGGGCAGTTGCTGCACAAAGTGTCAGTGTATACATGCTAAAAATAAAAAGGCATGAAATTTGACAACTTTTGGCATAGCATACAATCTTTATTTATGCACGGGATCTGCGCCCGGCTTTGTACAAATGGTTACATGCAACAGCGGCAAGGCTTGTACAAAAGTTGGTTGCCGGAACGGGTCCGGCAACCGCGCCTTATGGGTAAAACTTGCGAAGATGCTCTATGTTCCAGGAGTTACTCACCGGAAACCCATCTTCGGTCTCAAGGCGGACAGCGCCGGGCCTAGTGACTCGCTTTACCCGATAAGGGCCTTCCCACTTCAGCGTCAACTTGTTGGAATTCTTGGCGGATTGAACGCGCCGAAGAACAAGGTCGCCTTCCTCGAAGCTTCTGGCATTAACTTTGCGGCTATGGTAGCGGCGCAAAGCTTGCTGGTAACGAGCAGCTCGTCTTTCAAGACGATCCTCCTCGAGGAGCAGCGTTATCTTGCCGCAGCTGCTCTTGCTCAAGCTCATCATAGCGAGCACTCGAGGCGATCCGTATACTGAGTTCCGTGGGGAGAACCGCCTCGCTCCATAGACAAGAGCAAAAGGTGTCCGGCGATGGCTCGATTTGGTGTCGCCCCGATCGACCAAAGAACGACCGCAGCTCCTCGATCCAATTTCTTCCGCGACTTGTGCAGCACTGTCGAAAGTTACGGTCCGCGACGACTTCGTTGCCCTCTCCGCTTGACCATTGCTTCTCGGGTGAGCAACGAAGCGAAGCAGATCTTAGTGCCAAGATCTTGATGTCTTGCATGAAGGTGCGGCTCGTGAATTGTGTGCCATTGTCGGTGATGATCTGTTAGGGACTCAAACGGCAAACAATCGACCAAGAACTTGACTGGCCGATCTTGTCACCTTCCTCATCGGTTCCACTTCGGCCACTTTATGAACTTGTCAATTGCAACGTACAAGTACTCAAAGCCCCCGACAGCTCGGGGAAAGGGGCCGAGGATGTCGAGCCCCCAGACCGAAAATGGCCAGGATAAAGGGATTGTTTGGAGAGCTTGAGCTGGTTGATGTATCTGTTTGGAGTGGAACTGGCACACTTCACACTTGGTTACTTGTGCAGTTGCATCCTGGAGGGCTGTCGGCCAAAAGAAACCTTGTCGGAAGGCTTTGCCGGCAAGTGCTCTTGCGCCAATGTGGTGACCACATATGCCTCCATGTATCTCCGCCAACAGCTCCTGTCCTTCTTCCCGGGAGATGCACTTCAATTTCACTCCGTTGAATCTTCTTCTGTACAGTATGTCATCGACAAACTGGTACATACTTAATTGCCGGGCTACTCTCTCTGCTTCCTCTTGCTCCTCGGGAAGTTCTCCTGTCTGAAGGAAATGGACTATCTGCTGTGCCCATGTTGGAGCTTGCGGCTCGACAACAGGGACTGAAGGCGCAAATCTTCAAGGAACATCCGCTTCTCGGCAAGAATCGGGATCTCGCCGAGCATGATGCTCCCGACAAGCGTGTCGGGACACACTGGTCGGGAGCGTCGCTTCAACGAAACAAACCCTAGGGTTTGCCGGAGCAGACTGCTCCTCAGCAATTTCTGTGTTGATCCTGGGGACCTTCTTGGCGGTGGCTCCGGGGAGCTCTGCCGGAAAGTAGTCGCCAGTGACCAACTTTCTCTTCTTGCCCTGTAAAGTTGATGGTGTTACAGATGGTTGAGTCAGCTTGAGCACAAAAATTCCTGGTTCCATAGGTAACTTGAGTGCGGCACACTTTGACAGGCCATCTGCAATGTCATTCTGAGCTCTTGGAACATGTTCCATCTGCAGGCTGTCAAAATGTTCTTCCAGCTTCCTCACTTCATTGATGTAGGCTTCCATCAACGGACTCTGGTAATCTTTGTTAACTTGGCGGACGACATGTCGTGAGTCACCCCCGACAATAAGCTTCTTGATCCCAAGCTCTGCTTTGCTATCCTCGAGTCCGCAAGCAAGCCTTCATACTCTCTGAGATTGTTTGTTGCTTGTTCTTTGGGAAAGTGCATTTGGACTACGTGCTTGAGGTGCTCTCCGGTGGGGCGACAAGTAACGCCAAGACCGCGCCTTTGCAGCGAGAAGGCACCATCAAAGTACATGATCCATTCTTTGCTAGCTTCCTTGACGGGATGCTCCTCTCGGGAGTTTCTTCATCGTGCATTGGCATCCATTCTGCTATGAATTTTGCCAATGCTCGGCTCTGAATAGTTGAAGTACTTTCAAACTTGAGGCCAAAGCTTGATAATTCCAAAGGCCCACTCGACAATCCCGCTGTTGCTTTTGGATTACGCAATATCCTCTTCAACGGAAAGCGAGTGACCATTGTGATCTCATGTGCTTGAAAGTAATGGCGCAGCTTCCTCGAGGCCATGAGTAGGCCAAAAAGCAACTTCTGCACACCAGAGTACCTTGATCTAGCCCCCTGCAGAAGGGAACTGACAAAGTAAACTGGGTGCTGCACCATCTTCTTCTGTTTCTCTTCTTGTGGCTGCGCAGATCCATCCTTGCCGGAGCCAGAACTTGTCGGGGAAGCCCCCTGCTTGTTGCTGGACTCGCTTGCCGCGGTCGCTGGCTCATTATCTGCCTCCCTCTCCGCAACTAACGCAGCACTAACCACTTGATTGGTTGCCGCCAAATATAGCAGCAACTTCTCTTGTGGCTTAGGTGCGACAAGTGTTGCAGTGGAGGATAGGTATCTCTTCAAGTCCTGCAGCGCAGCCTTCGCTTCCGGAGTCCATTTCATTGGACCCGCCTTTTTCAAAATTTTGAAAAATGGCAGGGCGCGCTCAGCAGACTTAGAGATGAACCTACTGAGAGCAGCAACACAGCCGGCAAGCCTTCGCACATCCTTGACGCGCTTCGGGGCTTCAATCTGCTTGATGGCTTTGATCTTGTCGGGATTGGCTTCGATCCCCCTCTGGGACACAAAGAATCCGAGAAGCTTGCCGGAAGGAACTCCAAATACACACTTCTCGGGATTCAACTTGAGATTGATCTTGCGCAGATTTGTGAAGGTCTCGTCCAAATCTTGGATCAAAGTTGCTTTGTCTCTGCTCTTGACCACTATGTCATCCATGTAGGCTTTACATTTACGTGGTACCGTGGCTCAAAAGCGTGATCGACTACTCTTGCAAATGTTGAACCAGCATTCTTTAGTCCGAAGGGCATCCGTACAAAGCGAAAGACGCCGCCACATGGAGTAATGAATGCGGTTTTTTCTTCATCCTCTTCGCCATGAAGATCGATGATATCTCGAGTATGCATCAAGGAATGAAAGATCACATCCCGCATGGAGTCGACAATCTGGTCAATGCGCGGCAAGGAAATGGATCTTTGGGGCAAGCTTTATTAACATCCGTGAGGTCAATACAAAGCCTCCACTTCCCGCTTGCTGCGCGCGCACGACCACCGGATTGGCTAACCACGTTGGATGGAGCACTCCTCGGACCAGCCCGCTGCTTCCAATTTCTTGATCTCCTCTCGCAATGAACTCTTGACGCCCATCGCTTGTTTCGACTCTCTTCGCTGACGGGCGCGTGTGAGGGCGACGGCAAGGTGGTGCTCAATTACTTCCACAGGAACACCGGGATGTCGGATGGTTGCCATGCAAACACATCGACATTCGCCCGCAAGAAAGCAACGAGCGCTTTCCTATTTAGGATCAAGCGTGGCACCGATGGTGAAGGTACCACCGAGGCCGTCCTCCTTGGCGGCCACTTTCTTGGTCTCGTGAAGCTGTCTTTGCCTTCTTGCACTTGCGGTGGAGCTCGATGGTGCGTCCTCGACGGTAGCGCAGCACCGAAGAGGTGCGCTTCCGGAGTGGGCATCGAGCTACTCTTGCGGACTTGGTCTTCTTCTTCCCCGGAGCTTCGGTGGCAAGTGGTTTGCGTTCTGCTGCGGTCGCTGCTTCCCGGTAGATCTTGTCGGACAGATAAGTGCATCCTTCTTGTCGCCTTGGACAGAAATGACACTTATCGGACCGAGCATCTTGAGCACATTGTAGGCGTAATGAGAGGCTGCCATGAACTTGGCAAGCGCCGATTTGCCAAGTATCCCATTGTAGGGCAATGGGAAATCAGCAACATCAAATGTGACTCTCTCGTCCCGAAATTCAGCTCGCTGCCAAACGTCATCGGGCGGTGTGATCTTCCCCTTGGCTTGCTCCTTCCGGGTTGATTCCTTGAAAGGTACCCGTCTCTCGAGCTTCTTTGTCAGGATCTGGAGCTTCTTGAGTCCGCAGAGGAGATCGATTCAGCCGCCCGCCGTCAACCAACATCTTCGTGACCTTGAGGTTGCGGATTGTTGGCGAAACCAACATCGGCAAGCACCCAACCACAGTGATGCGATCAGGGTGATCCTCAACGTCGAAGATGATGGGCGTGCTGGACCACTTCAGGGGCTTGCGCGATTCAATGGACGGTTCTACTGCGCTCACTTCTTGTACCCATTGTTTGAGTTGACGGTGCGAGGTGTGCAGAGAAGCACCGCCGTCAACGCACAAAACCTCCGTTGCCTTCTGAAACTCCTGCTCGTCAGTCTCATCTTCCTCCATCTCATCATCTTCATCTTCGTCTTCGTCCTTGTCACGGCCACGGGGAGGTCTGTCTCCTTGCCACGGCTTGGCCTTGCCGCGGCGCCCTCCCCGGGCGGGACCCTTGTTGCCGGATCCTCTGCCACCTTCCCGGGCCTTCTCCTTGTCATGGCGCCAGATTCAGCTCTGTAGCTCCGCCATCTGCTCAACCTTCTTGCGGGCTTGGAGGTCATGGCCCTTGGTGCGGTGGATCTTGCAAGATCGCTTGCCGGAGCCGTCCCGCTTGTCGGCGGCTACCACAGCCTCGCCAAGTCACCAGCTTTGGCCTTGTCGGAGCCGCCTCCGCTGCCGGACCGCTCGACAACTAGCACATCCTTAGCCTTTCTCTTTCATTATTCCGCCTCCGGTTCTTCTTTGGGGGGCATCCTCCTTGCCGATCCTTCGCTCTGTGTTCTCTCCGGAGTCTCCTCCCCTCCTCGGCTAATGCACACTTGTCGCCAGAGCGTATAGCTCGGCCGACATCTTCGATCTTGCACATCACCATCTCCTCCCTCATCTGCGGTTACGCGACGTTCGATGGAACGCGCTGATAACCGCGCAGGTGGACGCTCGATGTTACGCTGCACTGGCTGAATCTCAGATGTACTGCTTGCAGGGTTCTCCTTCCTTCGGGTGAGCAGATGAAGATTGCTCTCTCGCCATGGGGCTTGTGGTCACCGTGAAGGCGCCGACAAACCGATGGCACAAGTCCGCATACGAAGAGATGGAGTTGTCCGCAAGTGCATGAGCCAAGATCGGCGTTGGGCTTGAGCACCGCGGAAGTAGTTGGCGAGATCTTCTCGTCGCGCCCCGCAGCTCGCACCGTGATGGTGTAGACACCGAGGAACTCCGACGGATGTATCCCGCCATGGTACTTCTTGGGCACGCTCGCTTCTTAGTTCTGGTATCACATGGACTTGCCGCAGCTCACGGGTGAACGCAGGCAACCCTCACAGACGGCAAGTCGCTCGTTCTTCTGGCGCATGCATATCGACAGTGGGCCCAGCGCGCTGGTCGGATTGACGTCGCGCTTCTCTTCTGCACTCGATGCGAGTGCGAGCATCTTCGTGTCGTCGTTCTTGAAGAACTTGGCGTTGATCGCGGCGAGCTCGCGGGTCCGACGACGCGGTGGAGTCAGCGTCGAGGTTGGCCCGACGAGTCGGCGATCTTGGCCTTCGGGGCGGGGAGTGCACAGTGGTGGCACCCCCAGCGGTCTTGTCGACTTCGGCTTGCGCTTGGGCGTCCTGCCGAGGCCTCGATGTGTTCAGTTGCCGGGGCTTGATGCCGTTGGCGAAGCCAATGAGGCTATAGATGGCGGCCCTCCAGTCGTCGATCTTTGTCCGACGCTGGAGGGTAATCTAGAAGCAGCTGGGCTCGGGCCAGTGCTTCCTCTGGGGTCTTGGGTGGCGGTGGTAAGCGACGCGAGGTGCGAGACATGCTCAAACTCCTAACAGTGTTAGAAGGAGCAACATCTTGCCCAGCGATCAAGATCGCTCGTGCCGGCGTGTTGGCGTGCATGCTGGCCTTGAACGTCCCGCGACCCACCAGCTTGGCCTTGTTCTAACGCAAGCACGGTGCTAGGAGCACCGTGGCGTTGTCGATCTTGCACCTCCTGGGAGGGGTGCGGTGGATGTGCAAACGCTGAACCTTGCGGGGCCTTGTCTTTGGACCGGGTGACGATGTGAGTCCCCCCGCTGGCGCCCGCTCCTCCGCCGGCGTCCACCCCACCGCCCGTTTGCTCCGGTGGCGGTAGGATAGTCGCAGACTGAGCGGCCACCTCAAGTTTTCTTCTTCGGTGGCATGTCGATGAAGATGTTGATGTAGTGCGCGCAGACGCCGGATCAGATACGCACGACCTCGACGCCCCCCTACCTAGCGCGCCAAAGATGTCGTGTGCTCTTTGGGTGTGAGCACGACCACCTATGGGGCAGGGGGCCCCTTCTTGTCCGGCAAGGGAGCGGAGGGCGCACGCAGAGCAGATCGAGGCGGGAGCACGCGGGGGATTTTACCTAGCTTCGGAGCTCTCCAGAGAGATAAAACTCCTACTGCTGCTTTGTGTTAGTATTATGTTCTTGCTCGAGAGTGTGAGCGTGCTGAGGTGTTGAATGCGTCGGATGAACCGAGGCAACTGCGGAACCAAAATTCCGAACCCCATCTATGTGCGCATGGGCCTCCTTTTTATAGTCTAAAGGGGTCACCGACTGGTGGCAGCATAGAAAGAGGGGTAGAAAGGTAAAAACGCGGGTTGGTACAACTGCTACTAATAGTGTCCCCTACCTAACTCTGACGGCAGGGGACAAGGGCATTTAATGCCCGTCCGGTCGCCCCAATAGTGCAAGGAAGCGACCGTTAGGGGCGCCACCGATCGCCACGATGGCCTCCTTGTCAGCTTCGCTTGCCACCTCGGACCGCATGGCTGCACTGGCGCCGCCACGTGCTCTGGGGCGATCACCGGGCGACACGCCGCTGAATGCGCCTGGAGCTCGGGTGCAGGGTGGCAGCCTTGCCGCTGCAAGCGCCTTTGTCTGCGCCGTTGTCTTGTCGCACCAACAAGCTTGCCGCCGCCGTGCCTTTGCGGGACACGGGCGTCGCAGCAAGTTTCTTGAAGCGCCTTGGTTGGCCTCCCCGGCAAGCTCCTCTTGCCGGGGTCTTTGTCCTTCCCGGCAAGCTCCTCTTGCCGGGGTCTTGTCCTTCTTGTCCGGCAAGGGAGCGGAGGGCGCACGCAGAGCAGATCGAGGCGGGAGCACGCGTGGGATTTTACCCACTTCGAGCTCTCGAGAGATAAAACTCCTCCGCTGCTTTGTGTTAGTATTATGTTCTTGCTCGAGAGTGTGAGCGTCTTTGAGGTGTTGAATGCGTCGGATGAACCGAGGCAATGCGGAACAAAATTCGAACCCCCCACGGCGCATGGGCCTCCTTTTTATAGTCTAAAGGGGTCACCGACAGTGGCAGCGAGAAAGAGGGGTAGAAAGGTAAAAACGCTGGTTGGTACAACTGCTATTAACAAAGGTCCCCTACCTAACTCGTGGCAGGGGACAAGGGCATTTAATGCCCGTCCGGTCGCTCTAACAAGGCAAGGAAGCGACCGTTAGGGCGCCACCGATCGCCACGATGGCCTCCTTGTCGCCTTCGCTGCCACCTCGCACCGCATGGTTGCACAAATACCGCCACGCGCTCTGGGGCGATCCCGGGCGACACGTCGCTGAATGCGCTGGATCTCGGTGCAGGTGGCAGTTTTGCCGCGCAAGCGCTTTGCCGCGCCGTTGTCTTGTCGCACCAGCAAGCTTGCCGCCGCCGTGCCTTCTTGGGGACGCTAAGCGCCGCATGAGCAAGTTTCTTGAAGCGCCTTGAGTTGGCCTCCCGCAAGCTCCTCTTGCCGGGGTCTTTGTCCTTCCCGGCAAGCTCCTCTTGTCGGGGTCTTGTCCTTCTTAGTTAACACTTTGTTCTTGAATGGTAGTAATGGCAATAGCGGGGATCTTCATGACGCCCGCAAGCCTTGCCATGGAGCGCCGCGACGCCTGCAGACAAGTTCGGGGTACTAAGGTACCCCTACTTTAGTACACCGACAGACGTAGTACTCGGAGTCTGATTGTAAGCATGATTTTCATTAGCTGTCACACTGATAGTAAGCATGAGCATGTGGAAGATTAGGTTAGTGTGAAGCTTACCTTAAACCCTACCACTGTTGAAACGAGGCAAGCGTCGAGGGAACCGTGGAGAATGGCGGGGAAGCGACGTCGCTCCATCCGGCCTCCTCTTGCGGTGGGAGAACGAATACTCCTGTGACTCCGGCTGGCTCTGCACCCTCATGAATCGCACACCGTACTTGATCGATTCGTTATCCTCTGGGTGGTCGACCTTCAACCTGTACGCCCACTACCTCCGCCTGACTGTCGCCTTAGACGAATCTGTGTGCTCCACCGCCCAGAGGAGATACTCGATGAACTCGAAGGACTACGGCGTGACTGTCGTCGAGGAGTACATGTACATCTCCGCCCTCATCGCTGTCGTCTCGCTCTTTTGCATACATTGCCACATGGCCCTCACCGTCCTTGAAATCTCCCACTCATTGTCAAACTAAGTAAGGATCTCTTTCAACCTGGCTAACTTTGCCTGGTCGCCGCCGGCGATCTGCCTGATTCGCTGTTGCATCCTCTCCATAGATGTCCTTCTGAGTGGTCTGGTGCTAGCATTGGAAGATGGGAGGAGATATGGTGGCCTTGCAATAGAGAAGAGGGAGAGGCGAGACGGTGGTTTTGGAATGGAGATGATGGAGAGGAGAGGAGGTGGTTTTGCAATAAAGAAGAGGGAGAGGCGAGACGGTGGTTTTGGAATGGAGATGACGGAGAGGAGAGGAGGTGGTTTTGCAATGGAGAAGAGGGAGAGGAGCGTGCGGCAGTGACTTAGGATTGAACAAGAGGGCCAGCGCGCTGTGATGGATCAAAATCAAAATCAATTTCCCCTTCAATTAAGAAAGCGACCCCACATTAACTAGTCTCCCTTTTATTTTGGATCATAATTGACCATGATTTTCGCAAATAAAATATATGTTATAAGTTGCAAAAATAATATAATTTGAAAGTACATTCAGATACGAACCAAACGATACAATTTTTGGTGACATGCATTCACATATTGCTTGTCAAATATAGTACGTGGTCAAACTTTGACCCAAAATACGCAAAACAAAAAAATACTTCCAAGACCAGCGCTGCTCTTCCGCTCTTCTCCTCTTAAACCACCACTGCTCCTTGAAAGTGCATTACGTCGACTAGAGGGGGGTGAATAGGCGATTTTTATGAATTCTTCACTAAGTAATTTCAGGGTGAGGAAATTCCTAAACGAAGAAGTACTTGCAGCGGAATAAGTACTCAGGTATAAGCATAACAGAGCAACAGCATATTCATCATGATGAAATGAAAGACAAACACAGAGTACAGAAAGCGTAAACACAGGATAAGCAGGATGTAGACAAACAGACTTAAGAAATAGGATTGAGGAATTAGAGAAAGTCTTCAGTCAAAGTATTCAAACAGTAATGATCAGGTACATCAACACATAACTGAGGAAATGAAAGGGTTGAGGAAATAGAACCAGTTGGCTTGGTGAAGACAATGATTTGGTAGACCAGTTCCAACTGTTGTGGCTTGTACATCCTGGTTGAGCAGCTGAGTATTTAAACTCGAGACACACGATCCGGACACACGATCCTCGCCAGATTCTCCTTGAGCTAAGATCACACATACCTCACCCAACAGTAGTGGTAAGTCTTCACATGTGACTTCCAAACCTTCGCCGACTTGGTCACTCGGCAATCCACAATTCCTCTTGGATGCTCAGGCCATGACGCCTAACCGTCTGGAGGATCCTCAAAGGTAAAAAGCGTCAGTTCCACACAGGAACAATCTCTTCAGTGATGCTCAATCACTTTGGGGTTTGTAGGTTTGGGTTTTCCTCACTTGATGATTTTTGCTCAAAGTCCTCAGAGGATGGGATGCTCTCAAATGACAAGTGTTAGTTTCTCTCAGAGCAGCCAACCAGCTAGTGGTTGTAGGGGGCGGCTATTTGTAGCCTAGGGAGTAGCCCAACATGATAAGACATAAATGCCCTTGTCTGATATGACCGTTAGGTGGTAGGATATTTTGGGACAACTGGCACGTGGCACAGCAACGGTCGGGTTTGAGGTTCGAATTCCTCAGGGCTATCATGTTCCTCATTGTTAGGCAATTCGCACTGGCGAATTCGAAACTCCTCAGTCAGAACAAATTCCTTCGAGACCAGAAGATCTTCATCTCTGTCGCTGAAGAAATTGACTGAACTGATATGAGATTTCCAATGGCTTCACTGGAAGGATTGGGTAGGTGTAGGATTTTGAGATGAGCATCACTTGGAAATTTGTTTCCTTAGTATTACCTCGACCCCCTTTAACAGTACGGTGTTTCCTATGACTCAAGAAGAAGAAAATGAAACTACGAAAACAAAGTCTTCACAGTTCAGATTCCTCGCATGAATATCGAAGTCTTCACGGTCACACCAATTTCTTCACTTTCAAAGTCTTCAGGAGAACCAAAGTCTTTAGCCAAAGACATTCATTTTTAGGGGTCGACTTTCACTATAAATATCAAACTCCTCATTGACTTATAGAGCATGTGTACACTCACAAACATATTAGTTCCTTAACCTGTAAGTCTTCAATACACCAAAATCACTAAGGGGCAGTAGATGCACTTACACTCCTCTCCTGTTCAATCTAAATCCAGCGCCGCTCCTCTCCTCTTCCATTTCAAAACCACCGCCCCTCCTCTCCTGTTCCAATCCAAAACCAGCTTCGCTCCTCTCCCGTTCTAATCCAAAACCAGCATTGCTCCTCTCCTCTTCCATTCAAAAACCACCACCGGCGAGTGAAGGTGTTGTGGAGTAGTAGATCGATGGAGGAGTACAACCGATACATGAGGATCAGAGACGGCGACCCTGTGAAGCTAGCTAGGATGTTGGAGATATAGTCTTGGTTTGACAACAAGGACCAACTAGCGGCGACGGTGACATCCATGGCCAAATATCTCCAACAGAGCGAAAAGGTGGCGATACTCCCGAAGGGAGTCGCGCGGGAGTACATGGAGTCACCGAATCCGATCATGAGGGAGCGGTGGTGGGTATCAATCCCAGATGGACCATCTATAGGGTGCCGTTTCTGAGGGTGTCGTGCCAGAGCGAGCCAGTGGAGTCTTCGCCGACCGAACCCAACTGCAAAAGGAGAAAAGCAGTTGGCCCGACGATGCTTCCCCGCCATCCTCTAACTCGCCGTTCACATCATCTCACGGGCGGTATGCCCGCCACCGGGAATAGGAGGGGATCGCTTCCCAGCCCAATAGTCGGGCAGGTTGTGAATTGTCAGGAGGAGCTTAGGGTTGTCACTATTTGCAGGTTGTGAATTGTGTTTTGTGTTGTGTATTTTGAGAGTACTTTCAGATATGAATGTCTTTTGAATTTCAGATTTGCAGTATTGAGCATATGAAGTATTTTATGAATTTAGAGATCTATTTTTAGCACTTAAAAAAATGTAGTTTCATAGGAGTATAAAAGTGCAAACAATGTGATTCTCAGAGAAGAAACTGCAAGTTTCAGTTTCAGATAAGAAATTGCAAATTCAGTTTCAGATAAGAAACTGCAACTTTCAGAGGCAGAGCATTTATATTAACACGACCTTTTCAAACAGGGTTAACATCATGTTGGAAGTTTTATTCATGGTCGAAAATGGAACTACCAGCCAGTTAACATCATGCTGATCAACATTCATGCATAGCACATCTTCATATGATGCACAGTCAAAAAGATATGCTATTTTCAAAATGCCCACACAATGTCGAGTGTGCGAAAAACGAGAAAACGAGGGACAAATTTTGGCAAGTGTTGGACGTGGTGTGCATAGATGACAAAAGGGGACCCATATGTCAATAAAGGCAGAGGCAAAAAATTTGGAGATATTTTCCCTGCACAGTTGGAATCGAACCCGGGAGGAACAACTGTCGGTGCCACTTGGCCACTAGGCTAGTTCAGTAGTTTCGTTACTAATAAGGCACTTCCTCATGTGGTCGGATCTCCTCCTACGCCTTTGTGCGCTCGCCGTGATGCCGCTGTCTGCCATTGTGAACATGCTGAACAAACGAGAGGAATCTAAAGAGGACTGTACGTGGAGAGGCGGACAGTTGGGACCCACCAGGTCTATGGCTGTACGCAAGCAAGTGCCTCATCGAAAAAATACTTCCTCCTAATGCTATACTGATGTTGGGGCCCACGGGTTTGTCAACATAGTTACATTTTTTTAGGTGCTTCAACATAGTTACTATAGGAGATAAACTCACAATGAAGCAGGGGAGCTGGCAGGTATCATTTATTATCACTGGGGCAGCAAGTATCAGCTAGGTTTTGGGTTGCCTTGTCTAGGCTTTCTTTTCTAACATGTGCATCCCACGACATGCCGGTTTGTATTTTCTTGAGGGACGTCATGTATCGACCGGCCTATGGGCCTCCCTTCCGAGGTTCTATTTGTCCTGAAATATCGGCAGCCCAATTTATGTATTTTCTTGAAGAAAACGCAGAGGTCTGTTCTATGTTTCTATAGAAGAATAGGAACGCGTGGTCCAACTTATGTTTCCCTTCTAACTATATTATATATATTTAAATTATTTTATATGTTATTATATATTATTGTTATTGCCATCACATATTTAACAGATACTTACATATGTAAGAAAACAATATCCCACATCTTATTAACTTATAAAAATAATTTCTTAACAATAAAATTCTGGATTTTTTTGGCAATGAAAATCCTAGTGATTGTGTACAAAAGCTTGGTAAGATTTAAGGACCAATGTAATAATAAATCACTTATTATTTAAATATATTTATAACAAAATGCTCAGCCCATGTTTTAATTTTTGATAACATTGTTGGCCCAACCCAACATTATAATTAGAATCAGCCCAGCACAAATCGTGTATTTTGAGAAAGTGCAAATGGCGTGTAATTTTTTAGGATAAAAATAATTGGGCTGCATGGACGCTACATTATTTGTTCACCCAGCCCAGCTAATGGACCGTAATTCAAAAAAAAGATCAAATTGACTGTAATTTCTACCCCGCAAAAAAAAGACTGTAAATTCTGAAAAAATGGGTTGAATACGTGCCACATTTTTGGAGGCTGAAATGTGGGCCAATAGGTCGAAGCAAACGCAAGTCATTGTCAACTTAGTCAACAAATGATTCTGACATCGTTAGCCGTTGGATTTACATCCAACGATCGGCATCCATCTTCAATCTCTCGTCTTCTTCCTCCAGCGCCGTCGGGACCACCTGCTCCCGCCTCCTGCTGCTAGTAGCTCTACTTAGCACGCTTCACTGTGAAGCGCTACTCCACCGTTGGCCAGGCCATCCCTCCACCCCTCCACACCTCATGTTCTTCTCCACCAACTGCGAAACCACACCGCACCAGAACTAGTTAACCCTCGTACACCTCTCCGTCTGTGACTCTACTCCCGCGTCTTCTCATCTCTGGCTCGTTACTGTCTGGGGCCTCGCCGTCGTCCACCACCTTGGATGCACTCGGCGCGGAGTGGTTAACATGGTCAACGAACGACACCATCAGAAGTAGACTGTGCGTGGAGAGGCTGATAGCTGGGTCCACGGCCGCACGCAAGGAAATGCCGCTTATTACGCGCAAAATCATGATTCCTCCACCTGACAGCTGGGACCCACCGGAAGGGCCTCTGTATTTCACAAAAAAATGTTCCCCCCACTAAAAGGTCGGACCCACCAGCTATATCTTCGCACGCAAGGAAGTGCCTCCTTATTACGCACAAAAAAATAAATACCCCCCTCCCTCAAAAAAAAATGAATACCCCCTGCTAGCTGGGACCCACCATAGTGGGAGGCTAACTTGTTGGCCAACTAAGTTGACAGGGACGGAAGGCTTTGTAAACTTAGTCAATATGAACGATTCTAGCTCCACTGACCATACAATGTCCATCGAACGGTCGTAGTGCTTCTTCAACCTCTGGTCTTCTTGCTCCAGCCGCCCAAACCAGCACCGGTCGTGTCGCATGCTCCTGCGTCCCGTGGCCGGCTGTGATGACGCGGAGGCCTCACCACCCCCTACTACTTCCACCGCTGGCCAGGCCATCCCTCTACTCACCCACACCCCCTGTTATTCTGCGGCGACGGCAGCCTCGCACCGCAGTCGAACCAGTGAACCCTCATACTCCTCTACACGTGGGCATCCACTGTCGCGTCTTCCCCGGCTCCGCATCGTCCCCTTCCTAGGCCTCACCGTCGTCCACCGCGCTGGTGCTCTCGGCGCGGCATGGTCAACATGGTCAAGGAATGACTTCCATCGGAAGAGTATTGTACGTTGATAGGCTGACAGCTGGGTCCACGGCAGCTGCAAGAAATTGGCTCCTTATTACGTGCAAAATAATTATTCCTCCACCTGATAGCAGGGACCCATCGTACAGGCCACAATATTTCACAAAAAAAAGCTTCCCCCTGACTGCTGGGACTCACCAGCTACATCTTCGCACGCAAGGAAGTGTGTCCATATTACGGGGAAAAAATTATTCACCCCCCTGACTGCTGGGACCCACCAGCTACATCTTCGCACACAAGGAAGTGCCTGACAGTCGGGACCCACCTAGTCGAAGCGTACGTAGCGTTCTCATTCTGGTCGCGAATGTGTACGTACATACTGGTCATTGTAGACGCGCATGTGTCATAGTAGAGGCGCACACGTAGCATGTACACGTACGTACAGCGGCTAGGGTGCAAGAAAGTAAATACGGCCACGTACGTACATACGGGCGGGGTCTCGAATGCCTGCTCGCGCATACATATGGCTAGGGCTCGTGTACATGGCTGGGTCGGAACGGAGAAACTGCGTCATCATCATGTTCATGGGGAGGCAACGGAATGCGTCATGTTCATCGGGAGGCAACGGAATGCGTGGGAGCCAACCGGCTTGGACGGAATAGCCGATGGAAACGAGGCCTGCCATACCGCAAAATGGAGGAAACGGCTTTGTGCTCGACCGGCCACGTTTGAAATGGGATCCTGTTCATCGGGAGGGGTCTGGCGTACCGCAAAACGGAGGAAACAGACTTCTGTTGGACCTCCTATGATCGAAACGGGGTCCTGTTGATCGGGAGGGGTGTGGCGTACCGCAAAACGGAGGAAACAGACTTGTGTTGGAGCACTATGGTCAAAACGGGGGTCCTGTTCATTGGGAGGGGTGTGTCATACCGCAAAACGGGACTCCACGGGATACTGTTCATCTCCACCGTTTACCTCCTCCAGCCTCCACGGGCTACTGTTCATCCACCGTCAGCCTCCTCCAACCTCCACCTATGACTGTTCATCCACGGACTCCTGTTCATCCAGCCTCCACCGTGCGCTACTCCACCGGCTACTGTTCAACCAGCCCTCTCCACGGGCTCCTGTTCAACCACCCCTCCACGGGCTATTGTTCATCCAGCCCTCCACCGGCTACTGTTCAACAGTCCTCCACGGGGTCATCCTGTTCATCCAGCCCTCCACCGGGTCCTGTTCATCCAGCCCCAACCGGCTCGATCGATCGGTGTCCTGTTCATCCAGAGGTAACACGCGGGGTCCTGTTCATCCACCCCCACCGAAAACTGTTCATCCAAACCCCCCAGCAGCGCTCACTATTCATCCAACCCCCCAAAGAACGCCATCGTCATCCAGAGGAAGCATCGATCGGCTTCAGTTAGCAACAGTAGCGAAGGAATCGCTCGATCGCTCGGGTTCAGTAACACGTAGCCCGTAGTGCAATCGCTCGGGTTCAATTAGGCGACGCCTCACTCGGGTTCAGTTAGAGCCCAATGCCTCAAACCCACGTGCGTACGGTACAAGAGAAACGCGCATCGCTCGGCCCCCGACCACCCACCGTAACCGGGAACTCCCCGATATTTTCCTCGCCCTCGCTTCTACCACGGTTTTTTCCGTCATCAACGACCCAAATAATGTCATGCAACTGCGTCTCTGGCCCGCCCAGGACGAAAAGCCCATTTTCTGTCATGATTTTTTGTCATAGAAGTAGGAGCCCACCACATCTATGATGATACCGGGTTTTGTCACAATTATCGTCATAGAAGTGTCATAAGTATGATAGGAAAAAATTCGTTCGGCCCAAAATGTCACGGATGTGTCTTTTTTTGTATTGGTGAGCCATGGATATAGCACTATAGGTGGAATAGAATATGGTGGTTGTGGAGAAGACAAAAATGAAGGAGAAAGTCTCACATCAACTAGGCAAATTAATGGGCTATGGAGATGCCATCAATTGATATCGATGCAAGTGAGTAGGGATTGCCATGCAACGGATGCACTAGAGCTATAAGTGTATAAAAGCTCAAAAAGAAACTAAGTGGGTGTGCATCCAACTTGCTTGCTCATGAAGACCTAGGGCAATTTGAGGAAGCCCATCATTGGAATATACAAGCCAAGTTCTGTAATGAAAAATTCCCACTAGTATATGAAAGTGACAAAATACGAGACGCTCTATCATGAAGAAGATGGTGCTACTTTGAAGCATAAGTGTGGAAAAAGGATAGTAACATTGTCCCTTCTCTCCTTTTATCTTTTTTTTGTTTGGGCTTCTTTGGCCTCTTTTTTTCACCTGAGCTTCCTTGGTCTCTTTTATTGTTTTTTTTAGTCCGGAGACTCATCCCGTTGTGAGGGAATCATAGCTTCCATCATCATTTCCTCACATGGGACAATGCTCTAATAATGATGATCATCACACTTTTATTTACTTACAACTCAAGAATTACAACTCGATACTAGAACAAAATATGACTCTATGTGAATGCCTCCGACTGTGTACCGAGATGTGCAATGATCAAGAGTGACATGTATAAAAAATATGAACGGTGGCCAGCCACAAATACTATGCCAGCTACATGATCATGCAAAGCAATATGACAATGATGGTATGTGTCATAATAAAACAGAACAGTGGAAGTTGCATGTCAGTATATCTCAAAATGGCTATGGAAATGCCATAATAGGTAGGTATGGTGGCTGTTTTGAGGAAGGGTATATGGTGGGTTTAATGCACCGGCGAAAGTTGCGGAGTACTAGAGAGGCTAGCGATGGTGGAAGGGTGAGAGTGCGTATAATCCATGGGCTCAACATTAGTCATAAAGAACTCACATACTTATTGCAAAAGTCTATTAGCCATCGAAATAAAGTACTACATGCATGCTCCTAGGGGGTAGATTGGTAGGAAAAGACCATCGCTCATCCCCAACCGCCACTCATAAGGAAGACAATCAAAGAATAAATCATGCTCCGACTTCATCGCATGACGGTTCACCATACGTGCATGCTACGGGATTCAAAAACTTTAACGCAAGTATTTATATCAATCTACAATTACTCACTAGCATGACCCTAATATCACCATCTTTATATCTCAAAATAAATGCAAGAAATCAAACTTCTCATATATTCAATGCTCTTTTATATGAAAGTTTTTATTATATCCCTCTTGTATGCCCATCATATTAGGACTAAATTCATAACCTAAGAAAATTACCATGTTGTTTAAGAACTATTAAAATAATATAAGTGAAGCATGAGAGTTCAACAATTTCTGTAAAATAAAGCCACGGTCGTGCTCTAAAAAGATATAAGTGAAGCACTAGAGCAAACTGCCTAGCTCAAAAGATATAAGTGAAGCACATAGAGTATTCTAATAAATTCACGATTAAAGCATGTCCCTCTCAAATGGTGTGTACAACAAGGATGATTGTGGCAAAATAAAAGGCAAAGACTCATATCATACAAGACGCTCCAAGCAAAACACATATCATGTGGTGAATAAAAATATAGCTTAAGTAAATTTACTAGTGGATTGAAGACGAAAGAGGGGATGCCATCCGGGGCATCCCCAAGCTTAGATGCTTGGTTGTCCTTGAATATTACCTTGGGGTGCCTTGGGCATCACCAAGCTTAGGCTCTTGCCACTCCTTATTCCATAGTCCATCAAATCTTTACCCAAAACTTGAAAACTTCACAACACAAAACTCAACAAAAAACTCGTAAGATCTGTTAGTATACTAAAATAAATCACCACTTTAGGTACTGTTGTGAACTCATTATAGATTTATATTGGTGTTATACCTACTGTATTCCAACTTCTCCATGGTTCATACCTCCCCGATACTACCCATAGATTCATCAAAATAAGCAAACAACACATAGAAAACAGAATCTGTCAAAAACAGAACAGTCTGTGGTAATCTGGAAATTTTTGTATACTTATGTAACTCCAAAAATTATGAAAAATAAGGACAATTTAAGAAAATTGTATATCAATCTTTTGTAAAAAAATCATATCAAAAGCATGTTTCTGTGATTTACTAAATTTATGGCAATGAGCGCAAAAGTTTCTGTTTTTCAGCAAGATCAATTCAACTATCACCATAGACCATCCCAAAGGTCTTACTTGGCTCAAACACTAACTAAAACACCAAAACACAATTACTACAGAGGTAATAATGTGTATTTATTGAAAAACAGAACCAAAAACAAAAAACATAAAAATAAAAATTGGGTTGCCTCCCAACAAGCGCTGTTGTTTAACGCCCCTAGCTAGGCATAAAACATAGATCTTAATCATTGAAATAGAAGTGAGGGAGATCATCCATACTCATCTCATATTCCCTCCTCTCGGCACCAAGATTTTTTGTGGCAAGAAAAAATATACAAAGGGGCTAAATTGAATAGGGTAAGGTGTTGGGAAACGTAGCATGCAATTTCAAGAAAAAAATCATAGGCTCGCGCAAGATCTATCTAGGAGATGCATAGCAACGAGAGGGGGAGAGTGTGTCTACGTACCCTCGTAGGCCAAAAGCGGAAGCGTTTGACAACACGGTTGATGTAATCGAACTTCTTCTTGTTCTAACCGATCAAGCACCGAAGGTACGGCACCTCCGAGTTCTGCACACGTTCAGCTCGACGACGTCCCTCGAACTCTTGATCCAGCAATGTGTCGAGGAAGTAGATGACTCCCGTCAGTGCGACGGCATGGTGACGGTGATGGTCAAGTGATTCGCGCAGGGCTTTGCCTAAGCACTACGAAGATATGACCGAAGGTGTAAACTGTGGAGGGGGGCTCTGCACACGGCTAACAATTGTTCATGTGTGTTCTAGGCGCCCCCTCCCCATGTATATATAGGTGGGAGGGGGAGTAGCCTTGGGGTGCCCCAAGTAGGAGGAATCCTACTTGGGACCCTAGTCCAAATCCCCCCCCCACCCCTTCCTTATTACCGAAAGGGGGAAAAGGGAAGAGGGAAGGGAGGAAGGAAAGGGGGGGCGAACCCCCTGCTCCTCCTATTCGGCCTCCTTCCTTAGGGGGGTGCCACCCCTTGTGGGCTGGTGTGCTCCCCTCCTATGGCCCATATGGCCCATTATTCCCCCAGGGGGTCCGGTAACCCCCCTCCCCCCGGTAGTCCGATAAATACCCGATACTACCCGGAACACTTCTGGTGTCCGAATACTATCATCCTATATATCAATCTTTACCTATCGACCATTTTGAGACTCCTCGTCATGTCTGTGATCTCATCCTGGACTCCGAACAACATTCGATTGCCAAATCATATAACTCATATAATACAAAATCATCATCGAACAATAAGCGTGCGGATCCTATGGGTTCGAGAACTATGTAGGCATGACCGAGACACCTCTCCGGTCAATAACCAATAGCGGAACCTAGATGCTCATATTGGCTCCCACAGATTTTACGAAGATCTTTATCGGTCGAACAGTTATGACAACATACATTATTCCCTTTGTCATCGGTATGTTACTTGCCCGAGATTGGATCGTAGGTATCTTCATACCTAGTTCAATCTCGTTACTAGAAGTCTCTTTACTCATTTCATAATGCATCATCCTGCAACTAACTCATTAGTCACTTTGCTTTCAAGGCCTCTTATGATGTGCATTACCGAGAGGGCCCAGAGATACCTCTCCGATATTTGGAGTGACAAATCCTAATCTCGATCTATGCCAACCCAACAAACACCTTCGGATATACCTATAGAGCATCTTTATAATCACCCAGTTACGTTGTGACATTTGATAGCACACAAGGCATTCCTCCGATATTCGGGAGTTGCATAATCTCATAGTCGGAGGAATATGTATTTGACATGAAGAAAGCAATAGCAATAAAACTGAACGATCATAATGCAAGCTAATGAATGGGTCTTGTCCATCACATCATTCTACTAATGATGTGATCTTGTTCGTCAAATGACAACACATGTCTATGGTTAGGAAACTTAACCATCTTTGACCAACGAGCTAGTCTAGTAGAGGCTTACTAGGGACACAGTATTTTGTCCATGTATTCACACATGTATCAAGTTTTCGGTTAATACAATTCTAGCATGAATAATAAATATTTATCATGAAATAAGTAAATATAAAATAACAACTTTATTATTGCCTCTAGGACATATTTCCTTCAGTCTCCCACTTGCACTAGAGTCAATAGTCTAGATTACATTGTAATGATTCTAACACCGAGGGAGTCTTGGTGTTGATCATGTTTTGCTCGTGGAAGAGGCTTAGTCAACGGGTCTACTACATTCAGATCCGTATGTATTTTGCAAATCTCTATGTCTCCCTCCTTGACTAGATCACAGATGGAGTTGAAGCGTCTCTTGATGCGTTTGGTCTTTTGTGAAATCTGGATTCTTCCGCTAAGGAAATTGCTCCAGCATTGTCACAAAAGATTTTCATTGGACCCGATGCATTAGGTATTACACCTAGATCGAATATGAAATCCTTCTCGAGACTCCTTCATTTGCTGCTTCCAAAGCAGCTATGCACTTTGCCTCACATGTAGATCCCGCCACGATGCTCTGCTTGGAACTGCACCAACTGACAACTCCACCATTCAATATAAATACATATCCAGTTTGTCAATTAGAGTCATCCAGATCAGTGCCAAAGCTAGCATCAACGTAACCATTTATGACGAGCTCTTTTTCTCCTCCATAAATGAGAAACATATCCTTAGTCCTTTTCAGGTACTTCCGGATGTTCTTGACCATTGTCAAGTCATCCACTCCTAGATTACTTTGTTACCTCCCTCTTAAACTTATAGCAAGGCAAACATCAGGTCTGGTACACAGCATAGCATACATGATAGAACCTATGGCTGAGGCAGAGGGAATGACCTTCATTCTCTCTCTATCTTCTGTAGTGGTCAGACATTGAGTCTGACTCAATTTCACACCTTGTAACACAGGCAAGAACCCTTTCTTTTACTAATCCATTTTGAACTTCTTCAAAACTTTATCAAGGTATGTGCTTTGTGAAAGTCCTATTAAGCGTTTTGATCTATCTCTATAGATCTTGATGCCTAATATATAAGCAGCTTCACCAAGGTCTTTCATTGAAAAACTTTTATTCAAGTATCCTTTTGCGCTATCCAGAAATTCTATATCATTTCCAATCAACAATATGTCATCCACATATAATATTAGAAATGCTACAGAGCTCAGACTCACTTTCTTGTAAATACAGGCTTCTCTGAAAGTCTGTATAAAACCATATGCTTTGATCACATCATCAAAACGTATGTTCCAACTCCGAGATGCTTGCACCAGTCCATAAATGGATTGCTAGAGCTTGCACACTTTGTTAGCACCTTTATGATCGACAAAACCTTCTGGTTGCATCATATACAACTCTTCTTTAAGAAATCCATTAAGGAATGCAGTTTTGACGTCCATTTGCCAGATTTCATAATCATAAAATGCGGCAATTCCTAACATGACTCGGACAGACTTAAGCATCGCTACGGGTGAGAAAATCTCATCATAGTCAACTCCTTGAACTTGTCGAAAACCTTCTGCGACAAGTCGAGCTTTATAGACAGTAACATTACCATCAGCATCAGTCTTCTTCTTGAAGATCCATTTATTTTCTATGGGTCGCCGATCATCAGGCAAATCCACCAAAGTCCACACTTTGTTCTCATACATGGATCCTATCTCAGATTTCATGGCCCCAAGCCATTAATCGGAATCGAGTGAAGTCTGTTTTGAACCCTGTGGTTGTGGAGCGTGACGCAAACGAACCTTCACGTTGAAATCCCTGAAGTCCATACCCTTTACTCATCAATCCCAGCTAATTGTAACCCTAAACCGACCCTACACCTGTTTGGCATGACAATCCCGACCGGGATAGCTTGTTTCTCTCACTGACCATATGGGCCTACATGTCATAACCTTCTTCAACAATCTTTTTCTTCCTTTGTTGTAAAAAAAATCCTTTCTCCTTTCTGCCCCCCTCTCTCTCTCTGTCAGAGTGCTGCTCGTCTTGGCCCATTGCTATTTTCCCGAAACCACCTCCCCGTCCGCGCACGTCCATGTACGCCATGGCAACATGGACTCGCGAGCCATGGAGCGACAGAGCTTCAGATCAATTGCCCACATGTGTCGTATACATGTAGCTAGCCTTCGCAACGAGCAATACACACACACACACCGGCGGCCCGGTGAGCAATTGAACACACACACGCATGCGGCCAGCGTAGGCGCCTCATCTAAACCAAAAGAAGGCATAAACTATTGTGAATTACGACATAACGAATAACTTTATGGCACCCACCACGTTCAAGGTCCGACCTCTACCTCGCCTCACGCAGAAACATCGCTACGTCCCTGTTCTCCATCATGCTATTGTTGCTCGTATGCCATATTAATGTTCCGTCACTGGATGGAGACGTCGCGCCCTCGTGGACTTTTTCCTTGCCGACCTCTGGCTTGTGGCGCCATGGACTTTTCGCCACGACCGCTCCGTCGTGCTCGTGAGCTGGAACTGCTGTCGCCTCATCCCGCCCAGCGAGGAAACAACCACGGGTGCGGGATGACTGAGCTTAGCGATGACGCGGATGGTACTCGAGGGCACGACCTGTCCGGCGCGGACGCGTTTCCCCATCGCCAAGTTACTCCTCCACCAGCGCCGCCCCATCTCGCTTTTTGGACGTGCAGGCCGCCCCTCCGTTCAGAGTGATACTCGCAAGGAGCTCATCGACGACATGAAGACGGCTGTCCATTGTCGCTTGTGCACCAGTGGCCTGTCTCCGCCTCCACCCGAACACACATCTGAAAGGATTGGGACCGAGGATAGATATGACAAGTGGGCCAACCTAGTCAACGAGAGTAAAGGTAGATACCGGCCAAGATCATTTATTTCCCTGTATGCCAAATGGATCCAGGGTCTAAATCGACTGGGATCGACGAGTAGAGGGTATCGATTTCAGGGATTTAGATGTGGGGGTTTGTTTACGTCGCGCTCTACAATCTTAAGGTTTAAAATAGACTTCACTCATCGGAATCTAGACTCATCATAGCTTCTTCATAGTTCATAGGTTTGTCATGGTCAAGTAACATGACTTCCAGAACAAGATTACCATACCACTCTGGTGCGGATCGTGCTCTGGTTGACCTACGAGGTTCAGTAGTAACTTGATCTGAAGTTTCATGATCATTATCATTAGCTTCATTTCTAGTTGGTGTAGGCATCACGGGAACGGATTTCTCGGATGAGCTGCTTTCCAAATTGAGAGAAGGTACAATTACCTCATCAAGTTCTAGTTTCCTCCCACTCACTTCTTTCCAGAGAAACTCCTTCTCTAGAAAAGTTCCATTCTTGGCAACAAAGATCTTGCCTTCAGATCTGTGGTAGAAGGTGTACCCAATTGTTTCCTTAGGGTATCCTATGAAGACGCACTTCTCCGATTTGGGTTCGAGCTTATCAGGCTGAAGCCTTTTGACATAAGCACCGTATCCCCAAACTTTAAGAAACGACAGCTTAGGTTTATTGCCAAACCACAGTTCATACGGTGTCGTCTCAACGGATTTTGATGGTGCTCTATTTAACGTGAATGCAGTTGCGTCTAATGCATAACCCCAGAACAATAGTGGTAAATCGGTAAGAGACATCATAGATCGCACCATATCTAATAAAGTATAGTTACGACGTTCGGACACACCATTATGCCTTGGTGTTCCAGGTGGCGTGAGTTGTGAAACTATTCCACATTGTTTTAAATGAAGGCCAAGCTCGTAACTCAAATATTCACCTCCGCAATCAGATCATAAAAACTTTATTTTCTTGTTACGATGATTCTCCAGTTCACTTTGAAATTCTTTGAACTTTTCAAATGTTTCGGACTTGTGTTTCATTAAGTAGATATACCCATATCTGCTCAAATCATCTGTGAAGGTCAGAAAATAATGATACCCGCCACGAGCCTCAACACTCATCGGACCGCATAAATCGGTATGTATTATTTCCAGTAAGTCATTGGCTCACTCCATTGTTCAATAGAACGGAGTTTTAGTCATGTTGCCCATGAGGCATGGTTCGCAAGTATCAAATGATTCATAATCAAGTGATTCCAAAAGTCCATCTGCATGGAGTTTCTTCATGCGTTTTACACCAATATGACCTAAACGGCAGTGCCACAAATATGTTGCACTATCATTGTCAACTTTGCATCTTTTGGCATCAATATTATGAATATGTGTATCACCATAGTCGAGATTCAACAGAAATAGACCACTCTTCAAGGGTGCATGACCATAAAATATATTACTCATATAAATCGAACAACCATTATTCTCTGATTTAAATGAATAATTGTCTCGCACTAAACAAGATCCAGATATAATGTTCATGCTCAACGCTGCTGGGGGAGTCCTGGACTAAGCGGTCCTTGGATAGCCGGCCTATATACTTTAGCCGGACTCTTGGACTATGAAGATACAAGATAGAAGACTTCGTCCCGTGTCCGGATGGGACTCTCCTTTGCGTGGAGGCAAGCTTGGCGATTCGGATATGTAGATTCCTTTCTCTATAACCGACTTTGTACAACCCTAGTCCCCCTGGTGTCTATATAAACCAGAGGGTTTAGACTTCTAGGGTTTAGCCACAAGAATCATAACCTCATAGGCTAGACTTCTAGGGTTTAGCCATTATGATCCCGTGGTAGATCAACTCTTATAATGCTCATATTCATCAAGATCAATCAAGCAGGAAGTAGGGTATTACCTCCATAGAGAGGGTCCGAACCTGGGTAAACATCGTGTCCCCTGTCTCCTGTTACCATTAGCCTTAGACACACAGCTCGGGACCCCCTACCCGAGATTCGCCAGTTTTGACACCGACGTTGGTGCTTTCATTGAGAGTTCCGCTGCGTCGTCACCAGAAGGCTTGATGGCTCCATCAATCGTCTACAACAACGCAGTCCAGGGGGAGATCTTCATCCCTGGACAGATCTTCATATTTGGCGGCTTCGCACTACGCGCCAACTCGCTTGGCCATCTAGAGCAGATCGATAGCTACGCCCCTGGCCATCAGGTCAGATTCGGAAGCCTGAATTTTGTGGCCGATATCCGAGGAGACTTGATCTTCGACGGGTTTGAGCCCATAACGGCTGTCCCCGGCCAAAACGATGAACATGACCTAGATCTGTCATCGGGCCACACGCAGGATATAGCACCTGTGACCGCCCTGGCCCTAGAGCCGGAGCGGACCGTGTCATCCGAAAACGGGAAGCTTAACCCTACCACGGAGGCCGCAGACTCAGCGGCGCTCGAGCCGCACACAGAGCCAACATCGAGCTGTGCTTTTGTCACCGGAACCTCAGACTCCTCTCCGGCCATGGGTTCCAGACTGCGCGCATCCGCGTCCATCAAACCTGATAGGGCGCCAGTCTTGGAGTTCAGCTCCGCGGACATCTTCCAGCACTCGCCTTTTGGCGACATGTTAAGCTCATTAAAATCCCTCTCCTTGTCGGGGGACTCTCGGTCGAACTATGTCTGGCTCAGTTGGGAAGTGGACGACGAAGAACTTTGTTTCCCACCCACCACCCACTTTATAGCCACTGTTGATGACTTAACCGACATGCTTGACTACGACTCCGAAGACATCAATGGTATGGACGACGATGCCGAAGATCAGCAGGAACCACTGCCTACAGGGCATTGGACAGCCACCTCCTCGTACGACATATACATGGTGGATACACCCAAGCAAAACAACGGCGACAATGAAAGTCCAGTCGAGAATAAACCTCCTGAGGTGCAACCAAAGCATTGACGTCAGCGGTGCCACTCTAAACCACGCCATAGTAAAAACAGCAATACCGTCACAGGAGAAAATAACACTCCGGATGACGCTGAAAACAATGAAGACCCCGTTGAGCCAACGTCCGAGCAGGAGGAACGGGAGGATGGGCGAGTCAGCCCTGGTGAACAGGCCATGAACAAAGAATCGGAGGATAGCAACTACCTTCCGCTCTCTGAGGACAGGGTGAGCCTCGGCGATTAAGATTTCATCGTGCCTGAGGAGCCCACCGAACAGGAACGCCCTAAGCGTCAGCTAATTGTCACTGCAAGAAGCCTGAAAAAGAAGCAGCGGCAGCTTTGAGCTGATCAAGATCTGCTCAATGAAAGATGGACTGATCTCCTAGCAGCCGAGGAATATGGCCTCGAGCGCCCAGCCAAAAGCTACCCGAAGCGCAAATTGTTACCACAGTTCGATGATGAGGCGCTGGAGCCCGTCCTACCAAGGTACAATGCGGCTGACCGACCACCACGTGGCCGGGACAAAGCGGTACCTCGAGCCGAACACCAGCCCGCACTGCCTCGCCAAACAAACAGAAATACAACAGCTTGGGGATATAACCATGACATGTGGCATCATTTGGAAAACAGAGCAGGTCAGACAAGATCAATCTATGGATCATGGGGGCATGCACCGATGCGCAACGATGGCCATCCGGCTGAACGTTACAAACATAATCACGTTCGGGCCAAAAACCGCAGACGAACTCCATCCGAGCTACATCACGACCTGGCTCGATATAGAGGCGCCACACACCCCCTTTGCTTCACTGACGAAGTAATGGGACACAATTTCCTAGAAGGGTTTAAACCCGTGAACATCGAATCATATGATGGCACAACAGACCCTGCGGTATGCATTGAAGACTTTCTTCTCCATATTCATATGGCCCGCGGTGATGATCTTCATGCCATCAAATACCTCCCGCTCAAGCTCAAGGGACCAGCAAGGTACTGGTTGAATAGTCTGCCCGAAAACTCCATTGGCAGCTGGGAGAACTTGGAGGACGCCTTCCTTGACAACTTCCTAGGCACATATGTCCAACCTCCGGATGCCGACAACTTTAGTCACATAATACAACAGCCCAGAGAGTCAGCCAGGAAATTCTGGACTCAGTTTTAACTAAAATGAACCAGATCATCGACTCTCCGGATGCCGAAGCCCTAGCGGCCTTCAAGCACAGCATCCGCGATGAATGGCTGGCCAGACACCTTGGCCAGGAAAAACCGAAGTCCATGTCAGCCCTTACGGCACTCATGACCCGCTTTTGCGCGGGCGAAGACAGCTGACTAGCCCATAGCAACAACAATACAAGTTAACCTCGCACTTCGGGTTAGAAACAAGAATAAAGAAGCCCGACGCGATAGACATAAGCGTCGAAACAATGGTGATAACACCGAAGACACGGTGGTCAACGCCGGATTCAGTGGCTCTAAGTCCAGTCAGCGGAAGAAGCCATTTAAGAGAAATAATCCGGGCCCGTCCAGTCTGGACCACATACTAGATCGACCATGCCAAATCCATGGCACTCCTGATAAACCAGCCAATCATACCAACAGGGAATGTTGGGTCTTCAAACAGGCCGACAAGTTAAACGCCGAGAATAAGGAGAAAGGGTCGCAAAGCAATGAGGATGACGAGGAACCCCGACCACCGAACATAGGGGGGCATAAGAAATCCCCCCCCCCAAGTCAAAATGGTGAACATGATATACGCCACCCACATTCCCAAGAGGGAGCGCAAGCATGCGCTCAGGGACATCTACGCGATGGAGCCAGTCGCCCTAAAATTCAACCCTTGGTCCTCCTGTCCGATCACCTTTGATCGCAGGGACCATCCGACCAGTATCCGCATGGTGGTTCAGCCGCACTGGTCCTTGACCCAATTATCGATGGATTCCACCTTATGCGAGTCCTCATGGATGGTGGCAGTAGCCTGAACCTACTCTATCAGGATATAGTGCGCAAAATGGGTATCGATCCCCCAAGGATCAAGCCCACAAAAACTACCTTCAAGGGTGTCATACTGTGTAGAGGCTCACAGACGGGCTCAATCACACCGAAGTGGTCTTCGATCCTCGGATAATTTTCGGCTTAAGAGTTAATCTTCGATACCGTCCCCTTCCACAAAGGGCTATCATGCATCGCCGGATGAACCGTGATTCGCCGATTCAATGCGGTGCCGCACTATGCCTACCTCAATCTCAAGATGCCCGGACCACGCAGTGTCATAACGGTCAACGGAAATACGGAACGCTCCCTCTGTACTAAGGAGCACACCGCGGCCCTTGCAGTAGAAGTACAGAGTAGCCTCCTTAGGCAGAACCTCAATTCGGCAGTAAAGCTCCCGGACACCGTCAAGCGAGTCCGAACTACTCTACAGCAGGACTGTCCAGCTCATCCAGAGCTTGACTAGCAATTCGGCCTCCGTCCCAGTCCTAATCAAGCAGCAACATTTGTGCCGCGCATACATAACTACGCACTCAAAATACCATGGGCAGGGACGGAGGCACAGCTAGACCGTGGTCCATAATGCGGCTCAACCGTGCCTGGATCCGAATACCTTCACCTTTTCTTTTTCATTTTAGGTTTTTCTCTTCTCGAGGCTTTTCTGATAACTTGATCATCGGGCCGATAACGGGACGAAAACACCAAGAAGGCAAGGAGCTTTGACGTACAAGGGAATCCCCAGGTGGTCTCTGCTAACGATCGTTATACCTGTTTTACATACCCGCACGCAGCTAGCTCTTGGTCATGGCATGTCAAATAGCCTATTTTGCCTATCGCATTACTTGTACAAATACGCCTTGATGTATCAATCAAATTACAACGGAAAATAGTTTGTGGCTCAATATTTGTGGCGTCAGCTTATTATTTGTTTCTTTCCTTGTCTTTGTATTTATTACTTATTGCACCCGTACACTCTGGTATGTATTACTTCGCCAGGGGCTTCATCACGCCCCGCAATACGGCAATAAAGTCCGAACACTTTTACAGTACAGTTCAGCACCCCAAACTTATAGCATTATATGCATCGGCTCTGAATCATGCCTTTGGTCATAGTTGGGTTGCCCGGCTCCTGTTCTTACTACCTTACATTCCGCTATATCGGCTAGGGTAGTAAAGGGAGAACTACTGCGATTGTGTCCCAGTTCTTCTGGATGAGCACCTCGGTAGAGAAAGCCAAAAACTGACTGTCATGATGCGACGAGAGCTGGTCAGCTGTTCGAGAGGTTTCAAATCCTTAGAGATTTTTTCTGCATTATGTGATGAGTCGGTTTTTACCCGATTAGGCGTGTATAGCGCCCCAAGTTAGGCCTTCCGAACACCAGGGGCTGCGCCAAAATTTTCACTGCCAAACTCCTATGGCTAAGTGAGGGTGATAAAGTGGCATAGTCCGATTGCCTTGTTCATTGCGTTAAACACCTCCTTTAAGGATCAAAATTTGGAGTAAAGAGTGTTTATATTTATCCCGAACACCCCCGTACTATTTTCGTGGGGGCAGAAGCCGATGACTGGCCAACTCTCAGATTTCATAAACGGCCGCACAGGAGGTAAAATTTTAAATAAACAAACATTATATTACACAAAGATCTTGTTTCATATTATAGGACAGGATAACATGAATGTTTTCATGGGAATATGATATCCTTGGCACATTGCTCCGCCACAAGGCGGGATCCCTCCAGGACACTGTTGTCGTGGAATTAACACGTCAGATGTCCTAGTGAGAGGACTTAGTCGTGGATCCATCGCAATGAGATTAGCTTAAAGGGGTTAAACCAGACAAAGTACACGGGGAGTTTATACTGGTTTGGCCCCTTGCGGTGAAGGTAAAAGCCTACGATCCGGTTGTGGTGGAATTGATGGGGTCTCGATGAGCAGGGAGCGAATTCGCTTTACCTATCCCTCGAGTTGTTGTTTCTTGTCCCTGAACCACCGCCGGGTCGTCCCTTTATATACACAGGTTGACGCCCGGCGGTTTACAGAATACCGAGGCCGGCTCATACACGTGTCCGGCTCGGTTTCTACCTTTCCCTATCTTGCAACACAAGTTACATATCTCATGGCGGTTTATGTCTATGGGCCCTAATCCGCCCTTGGGCTCTGGGCCTCTAAGTCTACAATAGTAAAGCATCATATATCTTGTCTTCATGGGCTTCAATACGGATGAGCATAACCCGGCCCCTCCTGGGCGGTTTATACTCAGTAGTTATATCCCCAACATTAGGCCCCAGATTGATTTGAACTTGTTCATGTCAATCTTTAATCCTTAGATAAACTCCTTGATCTTCAAAGAATCTTGTAAACCGTCATGACATCATTTCCATATGCACTTGGTAAACCGCCGTGACGTCATCTTTTAAGATTGTAATAAATCACTGTGACGTCATCTCTATATAAAAACCTATAAATACTTTCTTTTCCTTATTGACCCTCCGAAAACCGAGGCGACAGCTGTGTCAGATATCCATTTTTTTGGGTTCCTCGATTCCCACGCCTATCACTTATCCCTTCACCTCATAAATATGGCCAAGGGTCATTCTTTCCTTTTTCCCTTCGTGCCCCTTCGCCTCATCGTCTTCCTCTCGTCGCCTCAAAGCTCGAGCGTAGCCGCCGCCGTCGACCTTCGCTTCTCCACCGCCAACGGCCGCTGCATCAACCTGATCTGACCAGAGAAACGCGACACCTCCTCCGCTGTTCAGCAGCATCAATAAGTACTTCTCTTCTCATGTAACAGATCTGCATTAGGGTTTCCGCCGTTCATCAGCGTTCTTCACCATTCCTCACTTTCTTTTAGATCGCGTAGTTTGATCTCAATCTGATAGTAAAGGCGAGCAACAGTAATTTAGCATCCATTTCCAATCAGAGAAGATACCTTTCTCTGCATAAGATCCCATCTGAGCATATGTGTTCCTCTGTTGTCGCATCTTTAGGTTTTAAAATTTATCTCCTTTTTAGAACTGCGGTAGATCCAAAATTATAACACCAACCTGTGAAAACTGTTTGTACAACACTTAGGAATTTTTCAGATCTGTAACTTCCACACCATTGTAGGCGGTTTAACTTTTTAAAAAATGATAACCCGCCAGGTACCATTAGCCCTCTTTTAAACCGCCGACTCATCGTCAATATAAAGTTCCGGCTTATCATGCGCATATGTTTCAATTTGTTTTTCCTATCTTTAAACTGGATTATCTGCATCAATCAAAAACCATAAACCGGCCTTCATCCTCTTTTCCAGCTTTCTGTTCAAATGGCCAAAACATTTTATGCTTGCAATTGGGTCCCTTCCCGGGTTACTGAAGAGCAACTGACTGGGTATGTTGTGACTGGCGCTTTAGCGAGCAAGGAAACCATCCACTGGAGAGTCCCCGGTTTAGAAAATCCTCCTGAGCCTCAGAATGGAGAAGTGATTGTTTTTACTGATCATCTGAATCGAGGGTTCAGCCCTCCCAGATCAAAGTTCTTTCGTGATGTTCTTGCCAGCTTCCAACTCCACCCTCAAGATATTGGACCAAACTCTGTGTCCAGCATTTGCGATTTCCAAGTGTTTTGTGAGGCCTATCTTCAGAAAGAACCCACAGTTGAACTGTTCAGAGATTTCTTTTATTTGAACCGTCGCACAGAATTCACAGACGGACCCAACACTGAGCTTGGTGGGATGGCAATTCAAAAGAGGAGAGATGTCAGTTTCCCTCACGCCAAGCTTCATAGTCGCCCCAAGGACTGGAATCAGACTTGGTTTTATTGTAATGACACATCTCCAACTGGTGAAAATCCTCTGCCGGGTTACCGCCCTCACCGTCTTAGCAATACTCATCCGGTCCCTCAGAGGCTGACTGCCAAGGAACGGTCCAACTATGCACCACAACTCTCAAAACTCAGAGCCTTTATGGCAAACAGGTTAACAGGTGTTGACTTCGTCCACTGCTGGATATCTTGGAGCGTTCTGCCTTTAAGCCGGCGCCCTAGTTTAATGTGTGAGTACACGGGGGACTTAAAAGATCCTCAACGTCATATTGATATTCAGCTAACAGAGGATGATGTTACTGAAGCCGTTAAGAAAATACTGAATGAACCGGAAGTTGTCTGCAGCCGAGTAGGGCTTAGTCCCTTCTACACTTCCTATAAACCGCCAGCTGTAAGAATTGCCTCATTTTTATCTTAATCCGTCCTTTCTTAAATATTCCTTTATAATTTATTATCCATCTGTGCAGGGCGATGATCCGTTCTGGAAGAAGAAATCACAAGATAAACTGGCAAAACCCCAGGATAAACCGCAAGAGCACCCCGCGTCAAGACTAAGGCTATAAAGAAGCCAGCAAATAAGAAAATCGCCGAACCCTCTGATTTTCCCAATGATGAAGAGCTCGATGACCCAGAATCAGAGGTAGAACTTGACTCTCTTGGTTCTTTTTCATACACCTCATTGACAATGATTGTTATCAGGATGACGCGGAAGCTAGCCACGCTGGTGTTGTAGAGGTAATTGTTCTATCCTTCGATTCAAATCATGTGCTAGTACCAAAACTTCATCGAGCAGTACGGAAAGTAAAATGTTCACCCTCTTGATTATTTGGATCCGCACTTTTCTTTGAAGACACAACAACATGAAACGCGTCGCACCACTCGGCATAACGGTCAACAAGTTACATCCTCCAGTTTACCATATTCTCCGGTTAGCAAACATCGACAAGAGGTATCTTGTTCTTTTAGTACACTTTATCCCAAGGTGGGTTACTTCCGATATCCTCTTAATCCGTCTGATTTGAATTATCAGGGAACCTCCCATTCATCCTCTGGTGATTCATCAACCACACAGATGCCTCCACTCAAGACCGTTCCTGGGTAAGCATAATAGACTTAGTTTTTATGCTTTGCACCGGCTTACTGTATTAACCTTCTGCACTTGTTCTTTTTACTACCAAAGCCAGACTTAGCAAGAAAGCTAAACTGACTACCCCAGCTGATGATAATCCGGCCACTAAACCGGAGAGGACCTCAAAGGCTGCAGATCAGAATGCTGATGTGATGCTGGATGACCCGGTACCTCAAGGTCAGGATACTTTTGTTGAACCGCCAGAAGTGAATCCAACGAGTCAGTCTGCTGATCCGCCAAGCCCCGTTGCCAATCCGCCAAGCCTAGCAAGAACATCTGCTAAACCGCCAAGCCCAGACAAGATTGTTGATGGCACGACAGATGATGTTGTGATTACCGGATTTGGCCATACTACTCCTGGCAATCCTGTCACTTTATCCAAGCACAGTGCCAAAGAAGAATTTTCTGTTGTGGACAAGGACAAATGGAAAACAGATTTATCAAGCTATGCCCACCTCTCTGCTCAGGACATCCACTCTGGATATCTAAACCATTTGTATACCAGCCGTGATTATGAAGCCGGTTTAGTAAACCTGATGAAAGAGCGATATGAGGTAAATATCTGTTCCTTTGAATAACTTCTTTTTCCTTATATCCTGCTTCAATTGTCAACTCTAGTAGCCCCCAAGGGCCGGTTCATCAATATGAATGTGAACCGGGACTTGTAATAGGAGAAGATTGGATTTTGCTTGTGTAACCCCTATAGACTGGTTTATACCTTTAGGATAGTCCGGTTTATACATTCGAATTCCTTTCAGCTATTAACATGATCCGGTTTCATGCAGTAAAACTTGATAACCTTGAATTGATCCGATATGCATTAGCCCCCAAGTGCCAAGTATATAACTTGTTGTATGCTTGGGACTTAATATATCAGTTGATAAAAAGCAATCCGCATTAGCCCCCAAGTGCCAAGTGTATAACGTGCTATGTGCTTGGGACTTCTGAAAAAGTATTACCAACTTATTTTCTGTCTTTTTCAGGCTGACTTGACCAACAAAGATTCTCAAATCGCCGATCTCCAGGAGAACATCAAGTCCCAGCAAGCCGAAACTTCAAAGGCCAAAGAAGAGTCGAAGGGCACTTTAGCAGCCATGGAGCAATTGAAGGATCGCTTCAAAGGCGAGCGAGTGGATTGGGAGGCTGAAAAAGCCACTTTGTTAAAGCGGGCGGAAGATGCTGAAGCAGCACTTAAACTGGTGGCGGAAGAGCTAACTGGCTTGAAGCGGCAAATCAACGCTATGACTTCTGCCATCTTTGGTAAGTAGCCTTGTCATGAACCGTACTTAATCATCCTTGAAACCTCCGGTTTAATAATATTGTAACCATTGCAGGTAGCCGTGTTGCCCATCTCGGTTCAGATATGCGCAAGAAATTGAAGGCTGCCTATACCTTGATAGAGCAGTTATATACCGGCGCTCAACGGGTCATCTGCACAGCCTCGTACAATAAACCGCCGCCAACATTAATCAAGGACACATTGGCCAAGCTATCCATGACACCTGCCCAGCTAGAAGAGGTGAAGAGATCTGCTGCAAGGACCGGCGCACTGTCTGCACTAACTCGGGCTAAAGCTTAGATAGCCGATCTTGATCCGGAAGACATTGGGAATGGCTATCCTAGCCAAAAAGAAGATGGGTCAGAATTTGACAATGATGCCCTTAGAGCTCAGACAAAGGAGATGCGCCCGCTTGCAAGTAAACTGGCCGAAGAGACTGATTTGTCTTTCCACCGGTCCATTTATGATGCAGAGAATAAGCGGATTGGCGCGTCGGTTTATGAAGCGTAAAATCTAATCCCGTCAATCTGTAAGCATACTTATGCCCCTGATGTTGAACCGTCAGACCTTATAAGCGATGAAGCTGTCTTTCGAGCTTTGTCTGGAATTGATTGGGCAACCGTTGACTTCCAGCCACTGGGTGGGAGGCGGAGGGTGAACCGGCATAGGACGATCCGCAACCTTCGCATCAAGCTGAATAAGAATCATAATCCGGAAGCCGGTTTATCATCTGCGCACTGTCCTCTTTATGAGAAACAATTATCCTTTTAGGCAGTTAAAACGCCTTGTAATAGGCTAGCTTAAACACTTGGTCTGCTATGCCATCGTGCATAGCCACTTTGCCTGATACTGTCAATCTGTCATGATATGCATTGTCTACTTATGATCGTTAACAGCTAGATGCAATCCTGTTTTCTACATGTGATAAACTTAAAACTACCCTGGCAGTTTACCGCCGGACGGGTTATGATACCCAATATAAAGCTAGAGTTTATAACCAAGGCTGTAAAACAATGAAATATGAAATATATCATACCTGTGATATTGAATCACATCGTTGGTTTACCAACTTTTTGTAGTAAGGGTGATAACCCAAATCTTGAGTGTTGATAACTCCCACCATGTTGTGCTGGTTTATAATAAGCCATGCCGAGTTATGATAAACACTGGATGATCATCCTGGCGACGTATAGTCAATGCCAGACCGGGTTGGCAAACACCGGTTTATAATTGGTTGTGTACTAACAACTTATAGTTGAAAGCCACACCGGGTTAACAAACACCATGTTATATTGATGACTTATAGTCAGGCCGGGTCAATAGACGCCGGTTTACCTCAAAAACTTCATCAAAGGAGAAAAACTTTGACAAATAAAAGCAAATGAAAAACTTGTAGTCGAGACTTTTCAAGGGCTGCCAGGCCCAAATTCGAGGCTTTTCATGGGCTGCCAGGCCACTGAGTTAAACCATTTTACAAAGCCTTTTAAGATGGGCCTCACATTAACCAATTGTCATTTTAACTTTGACAAGTTCAGGGTCTGTATAAGATTGACTTGTCAAACGTTCGGTGGGTCATACCAGGATTACCTGGATGGAGTGGCTTACTTGATGAAGGCAGGTTAACCCGGGGTTTTAGGTGAATACACCTGGCTTCCAAGCCTGGCTTGATAGCCTATTACAAGGGTCCTTTAAAACTCTTTGTTGCTGTGCACAACGAGCCCCCAGGTAACATTGTGAGCTGTGCTCAGTGGGTACCTACGTTTGAGTTGTGCGTGGCAATAGACTCTCTTTGATCCCTTGGGTGTGAAGCTCCCAAGCTTTTTTTATATGGATTTATAAGCCGGTTTAATGGGTAATTAGAACTCTGCTTTATAAGCAGAAGGCCCCATGTAACCAGGAAGACATATAAGACAAAATGGCAGAGGCCCCGCTTTATTAAGGATACCGGTTTTTTATTGATCATAATATGTACATTGTCAAAAATATATACATAGTAGGAGCTTGTGGCTCAAGTGTAGTAAGGCCGAAGATGAGCTGTATTCCACGGCCGGCGGGTCTCCTCCTCCGATTTGCGTGAGTCTTTGTGGTCTCGAACATCGATAAGGTAGTACGACCCGTTGTTCAGATTCTTGCTGACCACAAAGGGCCCTTCCCAAGGTGGGGATAACTTGTGCATGTTCGTCTGATCTTGGATGAGTTGAAGCACTAAGTCGCCCTCTTGAAAAGCTCTGGTTTTAACCCGGCGGCTGTATAACACCGTAGGTCTTGCTGATAAATCACCGAATGAGCTGCCGCAATATCCCGTTCTTCATCTAACAGGTCCAATGCATCTTGGCGTGCTCTTTCATTGTCCGCTTCAACATAAGCTGCCACTCGGGGCGAGTCATGGCGAATATCACTTGGGAGAACTGCTTCTGCTCCATAAACCATAAAGAAGGGTGTGTAACCCGTGGATCTATTAGGGGTGGTGTTAATGCTCCATAAAACGGAAGGCAACTCTTCCACCCAACAACCCGGCGTCCGCTGCAAGGGGACTATAAGCCGGGGCTTGATACCCTTTAGGATTTCTTGATTAGCTCTCTCCGCTTGACCATTAGACTGGGGGTGGGCCACTGATGACACATCAAGCCGGATGTGCTCACGCTGACAGAACTCCTCCATAGCACCCTTGTAGAGATTCGTGCCATTATCTGTTATAATACTGTGTGGAAAGCCAAAGCGGAAGATCACCTTTTTCATGAATTGAACCGCCGTGGCCGCATCACACTTGCTCACTGGCTCTACCTCTATGCACTTGGTAAATTTATCAACCACCACCAGAAGGTGGGTCTTCTTATCCTTGGACCTCTTAAAAGGCCCAACCATATCCAGCCCCCAAGTTGCAAACAGCTAGGTGATTGGAATCATCCTCAATTCCTGGGCCGGAACATGAGCTCGACGTGAAAATTTCTGACAGCCATCACACTTTCTGACCAGATCCTCCGCATCAGCATGAGCTGTTAACCAATAAAAACCATGCCAAAAAGCCTTTGGCCACCAAGGATTTTGAACCGGCATGATGACCAAAATCCCCTTCGTGGATTTCACGCAAGATCTCACAGCCTTCTTCAGGAGAAACACAACGCTGAAACGCCCATGAAACACTGCAATGATGTAACTCGCCATTGACAACAGTCATGGACTTGGACCGTCAGATTATCTGCCTGGCCAGAACTTCGTCCTCGAAGACTTCGCCCGGGTCATATCGCTGTATGGCATCGTCCAATCGAGGATAGTATGAAGAACCGCCACCAATTGAGCCTCTGGGTCAGGAACAGCCAGATCTTCCTCCGTTGGTATGTTGACCGACGGATTATGTAGAACGTCAAGAAAAACATTGGGCGGCACTAGTTTACGCTGGGAACCGAGCCGGCTTAAAGCGTCCGCCGCTTCATTCTTGCGCCGATCAATATGCTCGACCTGGTAACCCTTGAAGTGACCGGCAATGACATCCACCTCGTGTCGATAAGCCGCCATAAGTGGATCCTTGGAGTCCCATGTACCAGATACTTGTTGAGCCACTAAATCGGAGTCGCCAAAGCAACGTACCGGATTAAGTTCATCTCCTTGGCCATCCGAAGACCGTGGAGTAAGGCCTCGTACTTAGCTGCATTGTTAGTATAGGGAAACATCAAACAAAGAACATAACAAAAAAATTCACCTCTAGGGGAAGTAAGAATCACTCCAGCCCCCGACCCTCCAATTGTCTGGATCCATCAAAGTGAATAGTCTAATATGTGTTATTCGGTTTATCCTCTGGTGCCTGCAACTCTGTCCAGTCGTTGATGAAATACACGAGTGCTTGGGACTTGATAGCAGTGCGAGGCATATATTTTAACCCGTGAGTCCCAAGCACAATAGCCCACTTCGCAACCCGGCCAGTCGCCTCCCTGTTCTGAATGATATCTCCCAATGGAGCGGAACTGACCATAGTAATGGGATGGCCCTGAAAATATTGCTTAGGCTTCCGGCTTGCCATAAACACTCCATACACCAGCTTCTGTCAATGCGGATATCTCTGTTTGGACTCGATAAGCACCTCACTGATATAACAAATCGGCCATTGAACCGGATACTCCTTACCAGCCTCTTTGCGCTCCGCCACAATAGCCACGCTGACAGCTCGGGCATTAGCAGCCACGTATAATAGCAATGGTTCCTTATCAATGGGGGCAGCAAGAATGGGCGGTTCGGCTAACTGCTTCTTCAGATCCTCAAACGCCCCATCAGCAGCATCACTCCAGACAAAGTTGTCTGTCTTCTTCATCATCTGATAAAGCGGGATCGCCTTCTCCCCCAACCGGCTGATAAACCGGCTTAGCGCTGCAATATGACCCGCCAGTCGTTGAACGTCATTGATACACGCCAGTTTATCCAGGGACGTAATAGCCTTGATCTTTTCCAGATTAGCTTCAATGCCCCTGTTAGACACCAGAAAAACCAGGAGCTTGCCTGCTGGTACACCAAAAACACACTTAGCCGGATTAAGCATCATCTTATAAACTCTTAGATTATCAAAATTTTCCTGCAAATCAGCTATTAGTGTTTCTGCTTTCCTGGACTTCACCATGATATCTTCCACATAAGCATGAACATTGCGCCCAATCTGATTATGAAGGCAATTCTGCACACACCGCTGATAAGTCGCATGGGCACTCTTGAGCCCAAAAGGCATAGATACATAGCAGAAGGCTCCAAAGGGAGTTATAAAAGGCGTCTTATCTTGGTCCTTCACTGCCATTTTGATCTGATGATAACCCGAATAAGCATCCAGAAAACTCAAACGCTCACAACCCATCATAGCATCAATGATTTGATCAATACGAGGGAGGGCAAAGGGATCAGCTGGGCAAGCCTTGTTCAAATCTGTGTAGTCCACACACATACGCCAAGTGCCATTCTTCTTGAGTACCAGCACCGGGTTAGCCAACCACTCGGGGTGAAAGACCTCCACAATAAACCCTGCTGCCAAGAGCCGGGCTACCTCCTCACCAATGGCCTTGTGTCTCTCTTCATTAAAGCGGCGAAGGAACTGCTTGACCGGTTTAAACTTGGGATCAATATTAAGAGTGTGCTCAGCGAGTTCCCTCGGTACACCTGGCATGTCAGAAGGTTTCCATGCAAAGATGTCCCGGTTCTCACGGATGAACTCGATGAGCGCGCTTTCCTATTTCAGATCCAAGTTAACGCTGATGCCAAACTGCTTGAATGAATCGCCAGGAACAAAATCAACCAACTTAGTCTCATCAGCCGATTTAAACTTCAAAGCCGGATCATGCTCTGTAGTGGGTTTCTTCAGAGAAGTCATATCCGCCGGATCAACATTGTCTTTATAGAATTTTAACTCCTCTATTACACAAACCGACTCAGCATAAGCCACATCACCTTCCTCGCACTCCAGAGCAATCTTGCGGCTGCCATCAATTGTGATGGTCCCCTTATGGCCCGGCATCTTGAGCTGCAGATAAACATAACACGGCCTTGCCATGAACTTAGCATAGACCGACCGTCCAAACAGGGCATGGTACGGACTTCTGATTTTTATCACTTCAAAGGTCAATGTCTCTGATCTTGAATCATGATCATCTCCAAAAACCACCTCCAGAGCTATCTTACCGACCGGATAGGCCGATTTACCAGGCACCACACCGTGAAAAACGGTGTTCGACGGCTTAAGATACTTATCCATTAACCCCATACGCCGGAAGGTTTCATAATACAAGATGTTGATGCTGCTTCCCTCCATCCATGAGCACCTTGGTGAACTTATAACCTCCAACCTGTGGTGCGACCACCAACGCCAGATGACCCGGATTATCAACCCGGGGCGGATGATCTTCTTGACTCCACACAATAGGTTGTTTAGGTTCACTGCCCTCTTATGAAGCTTCTGATCGCGCTTGCACAAACTAGTAGTGAAGACATGATACTGTCCCCCATTTAATTGCTTCGGGTTACTCTGATAACCCGACTGCTGCTGTTGTTGATTCCCCTGTTGATTGTAACCACCCTGGTTGCCCTGATTGCTTTGATTGCCCTGTCCACCTTGGTTACCTTGAAAACCTGAACCAGAGTTACCTCCACCATAACCTGGCCCGTGAAACCCGGGCCCTGAACCGCCAGACGGTCCATGATCATACCAGAAGAGATCTGAGTTTTTGAACTCTCGCATAATAAAGCAATCCTACCATAGGTGCATTGCTGGCTTCTCTTGCATCTCATGCTTTGGGCAGGGATGGTTCAACAGGCGCTCCAGATTCATACCTGATCCTCCGCTCCGCGGGGGTGGTTTACCCTTACAGCGCTGATTATTACCCCGTATGTTGGTGTTAGCCACAAAATCAGAATTACTGTCCGCTTTGCGCTTACCGTTATTCCCATGGCTCGCCTGGTTATGTTGCTATCCTTTTGTGCTGACATTCTTCTTTCCCTTCTCTGGCTTCTCATCGTCAGACTCGGGATCCTTAGTACTACCAGAATCGGCATAATTAACCAAGGCCGCCATAAGGGTTCCCATATCATTGCAGTGACGCTTGAGTCGTCCCTACTTCAACTTCAGCGGCTTAAACCGGCAATTGCCCTCTAATGTTATGATCGCCGAATCAGCATTGATGCGGTCCGATGAATGTAAGATTTCTGAAACCCGGCGCACCCAATGAGTTGTTGATTCGCCTTCTCCTTGAACACAAGCGTCCAGATCCACGATTGACATGGGTTGTTTGCACGTGCCTTTGAAGTTTGCTATAAACCGGGCCTTCAACTCGCCCCATGAACCGACAGAATTAATGGGCAGACTTTTTAACCAGGTGCGAGCCGTTCCATCCAACATCATGGTGAAATACTTCGCACACGCCGCTTCATCCACATCTAGCATCTCCATCGCCATCTCATAACTCTCCACCCATGACTCGGGGGGTAAATCGGTGGTGTAATTAGGCACTTTACGCGGGCACTTGAAATCCTTGGGTAACCGCACATTACGTAGAGCTGGGGTGAGGCATGGCACCCCCCAAGAGCTGAAAGCCAGTCCTCGTTCCAGTGACATCGTCGGTCGAACCAGAGCGTTTTGATGATTCGCGTACTGCGCTGCCAACGGTGCTGCTAACTCGGCCTCCCGATGCACTCTACCATTATCCACTACATCCTGAGCATTCGTACCACCACGTGCCGGATTAGGCCCTCGACGGGCGTCACGGTTCCGCGCACTGCTTGACACTGTCAGTTCATCAATGTGCCTGCTGTAACTCCTACTCGGGCGAGGGGTTGAATGGATTCTGTCTCGGCTATATGAATAAGTTTGCTGCTGTACCATAGCGGTTTGAAGGAGATCCCTGGCCCACCGCATCTCAACCGTTGCTGGAGACTCGCCCTCCATTGGAATAGCTGCCAATCGGGACGCCGCAGCAATCATGCTATCCAAAGGGGTGGAGAAGTGACCCGGCGGGGTGTGCATGTACGGCGGCGGATTATCTGTTAGTCGAGGCGGTCCGCACCGTGGCTGTCTGGCGATCTGTCCCGGTGCTTGATCCGGCTTATCACGCCGGATTCTCGGGTCATGCTCCTGGTGTGTTGAAAAGATTCATTGCTTCAAAACTGGCGGCAGACGAGACCGGTGCCTCCTCCTTAACACGTCGTTCAAAACATTCTAATCCAGCATGAACCGGTAATTCTCTGCTTGAATCTGCTGTGACCGGGCATCTAAAGCGGCCCGCTCATCGGCCATCCTGGTTTCCTTAGCCACCAAGTCCTCCTTGGCTTGAGTTATCTGATCCGCAGCTTTGTGACCTCCGCATTATGCCGATCTTGAGTCTCCGGGGTAATTGATGTGGTCAACAAAGTCATCCAAGCGTCCAATAAACCGGACAGAACTTGAGCCGGCCGGCGCACAGGGCCTCCTGCCCCGGCTGCCGATCTGGAAGTCATCGCTGCTGCAGTTGAAGATTACAATGTGGGCTGCGTACCGGCCATGAAGATTGTAACCCAGTTTGGCGGTTCAAGGGGGTCCAAAATACTCTCGCCATCGGAACAGCCCCCGAACCGGCCATCTTGTAGCTGGTACAGCGACTCAATCTCGCCGGTGGATGATTTGCCATCAGAGTAAATGACCGTCTCACCATCAGACACAGGTTCAGATTCCGTACCATGGATGAACCCCACGAACGCATGCTTCATGACAGGCTGAACCTGGGCAGGGCTTGCACACTGAGCCATTTCGACGAGGTCAGTGCAGATGTCTGGCTCAGGGCTCGGTTCGCCGATCTTGCAGATGAAGACGTGAATTCCGCCAAAGGGGACCCAGTACCTGTACTTGATTGAGCCGGCCACGGGGCCCCAGCCTGCGCCGTCGATGTAGAGTTTGCTGTGACGACTCTTGGTCATCTGGCCAACTGCGTATCCCTTGAGTCCTTCAAAGTTGCCCTTCAAGAACTCGAAACCATCGTGCTATAGCCCCACGGTGGGCGCCAACTGTCGTGGAATTAACACGTCAGATGTCCTAGTGAGAGGACTTAGTCATGGAGCCATCGCAATGAGATTAGCTTAAAGGGGTTAAACCGGACAAAGGACACGGGGAGTTTATACTGGTTCGTCCCCTTAAGGTGGAGGTAAAAGCCTACGATCCAGTTGTGGTAGAATTGATGGGGTCTCGATGAGCAGGGAGCGAATCCACTTTACCTATCCCTCGAGTTGTTGTTTCTTGTCCCTGAACCGCCGTTGGGTCGTCCCTTTATATACACAGGTTGACGCCCGGCGGTTTACAGAATACCAAGGCCGGCTCATACACGTGGCCGGCTCGGTTTCTACCTTTCCCTATCTAACAACACAAGTTACATATCTCATGGCGGTTTATGTCTATGGGCCCTAATCCACCCTGGGGCTCTGGGCCTCTAAGTCTACAATAGTAAAGCGTCATATATCTTTTCTTCATGGGCTCCAATACGGATGAGCATAACCCGACCCCTCCTAGGTGGTTTATACTCAATAGTTATATCCCCAACAACTGTCAAAATACAGTTCTGGTTGACGGTGCTCCTTGCCCTCAGGCGGTCCCTCGGTTATCAGCTTCGTGGCGTCCATCTTCGCCCAATGCATCTTAGCACGGGCAAAGGCCATCCGCGCGCCTTCGATACAAACCGACCGCTTGATGCCTTCAAGCCATTGGCAGGCACCGACAAGCCGCTTCATGAGTCTGAAGTAGTTGCTGGGCATGGGCTCGGCAGGCCATAGCCGGATTATCAAATCCTTCATGGCTAGTTCGGCCGCCTTATGTAGCTCAACCAGCTATTTCAGCTGGTCGCTAAAGGGCACTGGATGTTCTGGTCCAAGGTATTGAGACCATAACAGCTTCTCTGTAGAGCTCCCTTCTTCGGCTCGATAAAATTCTGCAGCGTCTGATATGCTGCGCGGCAGATCTGCAAACGCCCCTGGAGGACTCCAAATCCGGGTCAGTAAGAGGAACTTTTCCTTCACATATTTGCTCTGCATTATGAAAGCCTTACCCACCGCGATTTTCTTGGCCACTTGGATTTCCTAGAGGGCACTCCGGGCTTCGGCTAGGCGTCTTGTACGCTCTGGCGGGCCTTGGAAAGTTCGGACTCTTGCTCCTTAAAATCACGCTCCAAGAACTCGTACTTCTTGACGACGTCCTGGAGCTCTTGCTGGACCTCGCTGACCCGGGCCTCCTACTTCTCGTGCGCGGCGTGTTCCTTGGTCGCTTTGTCCTCGGCCTCGGCCAACACCTTCTTGAGGGCCGCTACTCCGGTCGTGGCCCCTAATAAAGTTCATGACACTTCGGTCAGTACGAACCATTCATCCTTCCTAAATATACGCACAGGTTATTGCATACCGTGGTTGTCCTCCAGCTGCTTCTTCACATGGCCGAGCTCTTCCTTAGCCCACTCTAGGTTTTGCTTCAGTCCGGAGACTTTCGCAGTGTGAGTGGTTGCAGCCAGCAACGATGCCTGCTTATTCACATAGACATATTATATTAGACTCCTGCGGAAATTATTTGATCCTCGGCCCACTCTAGGGTCTACTGTCTATACTGTGACATTCTTTTACAATTACATTACTTACCTGAAAGCCTGTTAGAAGGCTAGTGCAGGCTTCGGTCGGTCTGCTTTTGGCGGACTGGATCTTCTCAATCACCATACTCATAAGGGTACGGTGTTCTTCAACGATGGACGTGCCTCGCAGTGCTTCCAGCAATCTATCCGGTGCCTCTGGATGGACAGGGGTCACCGGTGGAGTTGACTCACCTCCCCCCCCCCTCTTTTGAAAGAGGCAGCCTGCATGAGTCCGGAGCCACATGGGCCTCAAGAGCTGTATTCGGCTGGGGGCCGAATTGGATACGACCCCCATCGTCGGTGTCCATAGGGGTTTGTCCCCCCATGTGTTCGACAACTGGGGTTTTACCCTCCGGCACCATCGGGACGGCCTCTTGGGACTCTCCCTGACCTAGGATACTTCGAGACAACACCTCAGTGTTGTCCGCGGCCTTGGGGGAGGAGGCCGTCGGAAGGGACCTACTGTCCATCGCCGACGTGTCCAGTGATACCTCCGAAGAGGAGAATAGCGCGATGTTGGACTGAGCCGGACTGCAAGTGCAATAAAGTAGAAAGTCCGGAAATACTACCGTGTCTGGACACTTACCATTTGGCCAGCGGCTTGACCCTGGGCTCCCACTCCCCACCGATGTTGGTGGCCGCCGTGGAGTTGTCTGGAAGGGAAGTTTTCCCCTTCTTGGACGCCTCGGCCTCCCCATGTGTGGAGGTCGTCCTCCTCTTTCTCCCCACTGCAGGGGGGAATGGATCTCTTCTTCCTCCTCCTCTTCCTCGTCGTCTTCAGTGACGGAGGAGCGATCCTTGATGTCTTCGGACATTGCGTCCGAAGCGCCCCTGCAACGGAGACCATCTCTGGTCCCCTTGGCCTTCTTTTTGGCCTTCTTCTCCAGACCTCATAAGGCACCGGAAACAGCATCTTTGCCAGAAGAGGGGTTTCTGGATCTTCGGGCAGCGGAGCTGGACAGTTAATCCGCTCCGCTATCTCTATCTAGGCCTGAAAAAATTGGTAGGGAGGCTTAGATTCCTTCCTCAAATATGCCAGTAAAGGGTATACCTTGAAAGCATGAAAGAACTTATCGGATTAGCCTAGCAATTTGAGCTAAGCCCACGATCCTTGGTCGTGGGCGGTGGTATCTCGCCGACCTTGAAGAGCACCTTCCAGATGTCTTCGTGCATCGAGCCGAAGAGCTCCAGATGGCCGGGTTGAACTCCCACAAATTGCAAGTCCGGCGTTAGCACAGAAGGATCTGACGGACGAGCATAACCTGGACCATGTTGACAAGTTTGATTCTCTTGTGTGTCGGGTTCTGGACACACGTTTGGAGCCCAATCAGCTCGCCCGAAGAGCTCCAGGTCAGGCCCTTCTCTTGCTAGGAGGTGAGTCGCATCGGGACTTCGGATCGAAATTCGGGGGCCGCCGCCCAGTTGGTGCCGCATGGCTCGGTGATGTAGAACCACCCCGACTGCCACCCCTTTACAGTCTCCACAAAGGAGCCTTCGTGCCAGGTGACATTGGGCATCTTGCCCACCATGGCGCCTCTGCACTCTGCTTGTTGGCCGCTCACCACCTTGGGCTTCACATTGAAGGTCTTCAGCCATAGGCCAAAGTGAGGTGGAATGCGAAGAAAGGCCTCGCACACGACAATAAAAGCCGAGATGTTGAGGATAGAGTTGGGGGCCAAGCCATGGAAGTCTAGCCCGTAGTAAAACATCAGTCTGCGAACGAATGGGTGGAGGGGGAATCCTAGCCCGCGGACGAAGTGTGTGAGAAACACCACCCTTTCCTGGGGCTCCGGGGTGGGGAAGATCTGTCCCTTGGCCAGAAGGCGATAAGCGATGTCCTTGGCCAGGTACCCGGCCTCCCGGAGCTCCTTCATGTCCTTCTTCTTGACGGAGGAGGCCATCCACTTGCCTCCAGCTCTGGATACGGACATGATTGGAGTGCTTTTTTGGGCGGAGAAGGCGAGAGCTTGGGTGCTGGAGCTTGAGAATGGATGGGCAGAGGAAGGAGAAGGCGTGGGTGGACGAGGATGAATCCTTATCCCTTTATAAAGATAGTAAAAGTCATGCGCCTCCCCCTCGCCTTAAAATCCGCCTATTCCCCAAGCGTCGTGCAAATGGCACGGTTGGGTTACCCATGCCCGTATTGATGAGAATCCCGTTATAAGGGGACATGATCTCTGCTTCGACAAGACGAGCCAGTGAAATCGCACCTCGAAATACGAAGCGGCAGGCCAGAAAATGGTTCGAATAATGAGCGAGCAGTGGCGTGATGTCACGCTACAAGAAGTTGTCAATGGATTGGACTCGTGAAATATTATACTCTCTACGGTTGTGTGTGGTACTTGTTTTGCAGAACCGGACACGTTTTCTATGTTCGGAGGGCTATGTCGGAGTATTCGGAGAAGGAACCCGCCTTGCAATGCCGAACACAATCTGCACGCCGGACTCATCGTCGTTGAAGCCTAGTTTAGGGGCTACTGAGGGAGTCCTGGACTAAGGGGTCCTCGGACAGACGAACTGTTGTACTATGAAGATACAAGATAGAAGACTTCGTCTCGTGTCTCGATGGGACTCTCCTTTGCGTGGAAGGCAAGCTTGGCGATTCGGATATGTAGATTCCTTTCTCTGTAACCGACTTTGTACAACCCTAGTCCCCCGGTGTCTATATAAACTGGAGGGTTTAGACTTCTAGGGTTTAGCCAGAACAATCATAACCTCATAGGCTAGACTTCTAGGGTTTAGCCATTACGATCTCGTGGTAGATCAACTCTTGTAATACTCATATTCATCAAGATCAATCAAGCAGGAAGTAGGGTATTACCTCCATAGAGAGGGCCTGAACCTAGGTAAACAACGTGCCCCTGTCTCCTGTTACCATTAGCCTTAGACACACAGCTCGGGACCCCCTACCCGAGATCCGCCGGTTTTGACACCGACAGCTGGCACCAAATAACAATTATTCAGGTCTAAAACTAATCCTGAAGGTAGATGTAGAGGTAGCGTGCCGGCGGTGATCACATGACCTTGGAACCATTTTCGATGCGCATCGTCACCTCATCCTTAGCCAATCTTTGTTTAATCCGTAGTCCCTATATCGAGTTACAAATATGAGCAACCGAACCGGTATCAAATACCCAGGCACTACTACGAGCATTAGTAAGGTACACATCAATAACATGTATATAAAACATACCTTTGTTCACTTTGCCATCCTTCTTATCCGCCAAATACGTGGGGCAGTTCCGCTTCCAGTGACCAGTCCCTTTGCAATATAAGCACTCAATTTCAAGCTTGGGTCTAGATTTGGGCTTCTTCCCGGGAGTGGTAACTTGCTTGCCATTCTTCTTGAAGTTCCCCTTCTTTCCCTTGCCCTTTTTCTTAAAACTAGTGGTCTTGTTAACCATCAACACTTGATGCTCCTTCTTGATTTCTACCTCCGCAGCCTTGAGCATTGCAAAGAGCTCGGGAATAGTCTTCTCCAACCCTTGCATATTATAGTTCATCACGAAGCCTTTGTAGCTTGGTGGCGGTGATTGGAGAACTCTGTCAATGACAAAATTAGCTGGAAGATTAACTCCCAGCTGAGTCAAGTGATTATGATATCCAGACATTCTGAGTATGTGTTCACTGACAAAACTGTTCTCCTCCATCTTGCAGCTATAGAACTTGTTGGAGACTTCATATCTCTCAACTCGGGCATTTGCTTGAAATATTAACTTCAACTCCTGGAACATCTCATATGGTCCATGATGTTCAATACATCTTTGAAGTCCCGATTCTAAGCCGTAAAGCATGGCACACTAAACTATGGAGTAGTCATCAGATCGAGCTTGCCAGATGTTCATAACATCAACATCTGCTCCTGCAGCAGGCCTTTCAAATAGCGGTGCATCAAGGACATAATTATTCTGTGTAGCAATGAGGACAATCCTCAAGTTACAAACCCAGTCCATGTAGTTGCTACCATCATCTTTCAACCTAGCTTTCTCTAGGAACACATTAAATTCAAGGGAATGGTAGCACGGGCCATTGATCTGCAACATAGATATGCAAAAACTATCAGGACTAAGTTCATGACAAAATAAGTTCAATTAATCATATTACTTAAGAACTCTCACTTAGATTGACATCCCTCAAGTCATCTAAATGATATGTGATCCAAATCAACTAAAGCATGTCCGATCATCACGTGAGATGGAGTAGTCATCAATGGTGACATCTCTACATTAATCATATCTACTATATGATTCACGTTCGACCTTTCGATCTCCAGTGTTCCGAGGCCATGTCTGTACATGCTAGGCTCGTCAAGTTTAACCTGAGTATTCCGCATGTGCAAAATTGTCTTTCACCCATTGTGTGTGAACATAGAGCCTATCACACCCGATCATTATGTGGTGTCTCAGCACGAAGAACTGTCGCAATGGTGCATACTCAGGGAGAACACTTATACCTTGAAATTTTAGTTAAGGGATCATATTATAATGCTACGGCCGTAGTAAGCAAAATAAGATGCATAAAAGATAAACATCACATGCAATCAAAATATGTGACATGATATGGCCATCATCATCTTGTGCTTTTGATCTCCATCTCCAAAGCATCATCATGATCTCCATCATCACCGGCTCGACACATTGATCTCTGATGACCCGCAAGTATAGGGGATCTATCATAGTCCTTTCGATAAGTAAGAGTGTCGAACCCAACGAGGAGCAGAAGGAAATGACAAGCGGTTTTCAGTAAGGTACTCTCTGCAAGCACTGAAATTATTGATAACAGATAATTTTGTGATAAGGTAATTCATAACGGGTAACAAGTAACAAAAGTAACTAAGGTGTAGCAAGGTGGCCCAATCCTTTTTGTAGCAAAGGACAAGCCTGGAAAAACTCTTATATAAAGCAAAGCGCTCCCGAGGACACATGGGAATCACTTTCAAGTTAGTTTTCATCATGCTCATATGACTCGCGTTTGTTACTTTGATAATTTGATATGTTGGTGGACCGGTGCTTGGGTGCTATCCTTACTTGGACAAGCCTCCCACTTATGATTAACCCCTCTCGCAAGCATCCGCAACTACGAAAGAAGAATTAAGGTAAACCTAACCATAGCATGAAACATATGGATCCAAATCAGCCCCTTACGAAGCAACGCATAAACTTAGGGTTTGAGCTTCTGTCAATCTAGCAAGCCATCATCAAATTATTACTTCCCAATGTGTTCCCCTAGGCCCAAATCATGGTGAAGTGTCATGTAGTCGACGTTCACATAACACCACTAGAGGAGAGACAACATACATCTCATCAGCATATCGAATGAATACCAAATTCACATGACTACTAATAGCAAGACTTCTCCCATGTCCTCAGGAACAAACGTAACTACTCACAAAGCATATTCATGTTCATGATCAGAGGGGTATTAATATGCATTAAGGATTTGAACATATGATCTTCCACCAAATAAACCAACTAGCATCAACTACAAGGAGTAATCAACACTAGTAGCAACCCACAGGTACCAATCTGAGGTTTTGAGACAAATATCGGATATAAGAGATGGACTAGGGTTTGAGAGGAGATGGTGCTGGTGAAGATGTTGATGGATATTGACCCCCTCTCGATGAGAGGATCGATGGTGATGACGATGGCAGTGATTTCCCCCTCCCCGAAGGGATGTTTCCCCGTCAGAATAGCTCCGCCGGAGCCCTAGATTGGTCCTACTGATACGTCTCCAACGTATCTATAATTTTTTATTGTTCCATGTTATTATATTATCTGTCTTGGATGTTTAATGGGCTTTATTATGCACTTTTATATTATTTTTGGGACTAACCTATTAACCGGAGGCCCAGTGCAAATTGTTGTTTTTGCCTATTTCTGTATTTTGCAGAAAAGGAATATCAAACGTAGTCCAAACGGAATGAAACCTTCGGGAGAATCGTTTTTGGAACAAACACAATCCATGAGACTTGGAGTGGACGTCAAGGAAGCAATGCGGCGGCCACGAGATAGGAGGGCACGCCCAGGGGGGTAGGCGCGCCCCCCACCCTCGTGGGCCCCTCGTGGCTCCACCGACCTACTTCTTTCGCCTATATATACTCATATACCCCGAAACCATCCAGGAGCACCACGAAACCCAATTTCCACCATAGCAACCTTTTTACCCGTGAGATCCCATCTTGGGGCCTTTTCCGGTGCTCCGCCGGAGGGGGAATCGATCACGGAGGGCTTCTGGATCAACACCATAGCCTCTCCGATGAAGTGTGAGTAGTTTACCTTAGACCTTCGGGTCCATAGTTATTAGCTAGATGGCTTCTTCTCTCTCTTTGGATCTCAATACAAAGTTCTCCTCGATCTTCTTGGAGATCTATTCGATGTAATACTTTTTGCGGTGTGTTTGTCGAGATCCGATGAATTGTGGGTTTATGAACAAGATTATCTATGAACAATATTTGAATCTCCTCTGAATTATTTTATGTATGATTTGTTATCTTTGCAAGTCTCTTCGAATTATCAGTTTGGTTTGGCCTACTAGATTGATCTTTCTTGCAATGGGAGAAGTGCTTATCTTTGGGTTCAATCTTGCGGTGTCCTTTCCCAGTGACAGCAGGGGCAGCAAGGCACATATTGTATTGTTGCCATCAAGGACAAAAAGATGGGGTTTATATCATACTGCTTGAGTTTATCCCTCTACATCATGTCACCTTGCCTAATGCATTACTCTATTCTTATGAACTTAATACTCTAGATGCATGTTGGATAGCGGTCGATGTGTGGAGTAATAGTAGTAGATGCAGAATCGTTTCGATCTACTTGTCGCGGACGTGATGCCTATATACATGATCATGCCTAGATATTCTTATAACTATGCACTTATCTATCAATTGCTCGACAGTAATTTGTTCACCCATCATAATACTTATGCTATCTTGAGAGAAGCCACTAGTGAAACCTAGGGCCCCCGGGTTTATTTTCCATTATATAAGTTTCCGATCTATTTTATTTTGCAATCTTTACTTTTAAATCTACATCATAAAAATACCAAAAATATTTATCTTATTATCTCTATCAGATCTCACTTTTGCAAGTGGCCATGAAGGGATTGATAACCCCTTTATCGCGTTGGTTGAAAGGTTCTTATTTGTTTGTGCAGGTACGAGGGATTTGAGTGTAGCCTCCTACTGGATTGATACCTTAGTTCTCAAAACCTAATGGAAATACTTACGCTACTTTGTTGCATAACCCTTTCCTCTTCAAGGGAAAACCAACGCATGCTCAAGAGGTAGCAAGAAGGATTTCTGGCACCGTTGCCGGGGAGTCTACACACAAGTCAAGACATACAAAGTACCCATCACAAACTCTTATCCCTCGCATTACATTGTTTGCCATTTGCCTCTCGTTTTCCTCTCCCCCCCCACTTCACCCTTGCCGTTTTATTCGCCCTCTTTTTCCCGTTCACCTCTTTTTTGCTTGCTTCTTGTGTAAATGGTTAAATGCATACAGCTAGTCCTTCTATCATTGTTAGTACTCCCGATCATGAAGTTCTTAATTTTAAACAAAGGGAGGGAGAAAATCTAAAAGATGCTTGGCATAGAATATGCAATGCTCAGAATAGGTCTACTAGGAAACAATCTACTTCCGTTCTTCTTCGCAATTTTTATGTAGGCATTACTCCTTGGAATAGATATATTCTTGATACCATTACCGGAGGGAATTTCTTGGGTAGCCATACTTTTGATTCTGCTATGATAGATTTGTTTGGTCCACCACCTCTATTGGTTAATGGAACTGTTTTAACTTTGGAACATGTGATGCAAAGGCTTGAAATTATTGAAAATAAAGTTGCCACTATAGAGTTAATTGAAAATTTGGGTAAAAAGATCCACAACCAGATTACCCAATATGGATCTAAGGTTCGAGTTACTCTGATTTTTTTTAAAGAAAAGGAACCTATAGTTAACGAAAGAATAGATCAATATTCCACAAGAATTGGTAAACTTGAGGATATTATTACCAACTTAGGGTCTGCCTTTTCATCTGTGAAAAATACTCCAAATCCTCCTACTACCAAAATTACAAAATTAATGTATGTTCCTAAAAATAAGGGTGAATCTTCTATTAAGGAAAATGCGGATCTCAAATCAATAAGCGTTCACCCCAGCTTTTTCGCTATCATTAAGGAACCTTTTGCTACAAACGAATTTCTTGATTTCTTGCCTAGGGTTTAATCATTAATAAAAATAAGGAAACTCCTAAGGGTTATAAGTGTTCTATTGAAGAATTGAATACCAAAGATGGCAATACTTAGATCTATTCTCGCTTTTATGCCTAGCTAGGGGCGTTAAACGATAGCGCTTGTTGGGAGGCAACCCAATTTTATTTTTGTTCTTTGCTTTTTGTTACTGTTTAGTAATAAATAATTCATCTAGCCTCTCGTTAGATGTGGTTTTGTGTTTTAATTAGTGTTTGTGCCAAGTAAAACCTTTAGGATAACCTACGGTGATAATTAATTTGATCTTGTTGAAAAACAGAAACTTTTGCACGCACGAGAATAATTTTCATAAATCACAGAAACGTGATTTTCAATTTATTCTGTTTGAAGAAGATTAATAAACAAGTTACCTAGGAATTCCTAATTTGGTAGAACTTTGGGGGGTCGATAAGTATTCGAGAGTTACAGATTGCTACAGATTGTTCTGTTTTTGACAGATTCTGTTTTTTGTGTGTTGTTTGCTTATTTTGATGAATCTATGGCTAGTATCGGGGGGTATGAACCATAGAAGTTGTAATCTGATAGGTTTAACACCAATATAAATAAAGAATGAGTTCATTACAGTACCTTAAAGTGGTGGTTTGTTTTCTTGCACTAACGGAGCTCATGAGATTTTCTGTTGAGTTTTGTGTTGTGAAGTTTTCAAGTTTTGGGTAAAGATTTGATGGATTTTGGAATAAGGAGTCGCAAGAGCATAAGCTTCGGTATGCCCAAGGCACCCCAAGGTAAAATTAAAGGACAACTAAAAGCCTAAGCTTGGGGATGCCCCGGAAGGCATCCCTCTTTAAATCTTAAATCTATCGGTAACTTTACTTGAGGCTATATTTTTATTCACCACATGATATGTGTTTTGCTTTGAGCGTCTTGTATGATTTGAGTATTTGCTTTCTAGTTTATCACAATCATCCTTGCTGTACACACCTTTTAGAGAGACACACATGAATCGGAATTTATTAGAATACTCTATGTGCTTCACTTGTATCTTTTGAGCTAGACAATTTTGCTCTAGTGCTTCACTTATACCTTTTTAGAGCACGGTGGTGGTTTTATTTTATAGAAATTATTGATCTCTCATGCTTCACTTATATTATTTTGAGAGTCTTTTAGAACAGCATGGTAATTTGCTTTGGTTATAAAATTAGTCCTAATATGATGGGCATCGAAGTTGGGTAAAATAAAACTTTCATATGGAGTGCATTAAACACTATGATAAATTTGATACTTGATAATTGTTTTCAGATATAATGGTGGTAATGTTAGAGTCATGCTAGTTGGGTAATTATGAAATTGAGAAATACTTGTGTTAAAGTTGGCAAGTCCCGTAGCATGCACGTATGGTGAACGTTGTGTGACAAATTTGAAGCATGGGGTGTTCTTTGATTGCCTTCCTTATGAGTGGAGGTCGGGATCGCGCGATGGTTAAATCCTACCAACCCTTCCCCTAGGAGCATGCGTAGTAGTACTTTGCTTCGAGGGCTAATAAACTTTTGCAATAAGTATATGAGTTCTTTGTGACTAATGTGAGTCCATGGATTATACGCAATCTTACCCTTCCGCAATTTGCTAGCCTCTACGGTACCGTGCATTGCCCTTTCTCACCTTGAGAGTTGGTGCAAACTTCGCCGGTGCATCCAAACCCCGTGATACGATACACTCTATCACACATAAACCTCCTTATATCTTCCTCAAAACAGCCACCATACCTACCTATTATGACATTTCCATAGCCATTCCGAGATATATTGTCATGCAACTTTCCACCGTTCCGTTTATTATGACACGCTCCATCATTGTCATATTGCTTTGCATGATCGTGTAGTTGACATCGTATTTGTGGCAAAGCCACCTTTATAATTCTTTCATACATGTCGCTCTTGATTCATTGCATATCCCGGTACACCGCTGGAGGCATTCACATAGAGTCATATTTTGTCCTAAGTATTGAGTTGTAAATAAATAGAAGAGTGATGATTTCCATTATTAGAGCATTGTCCCATGTGAGGAAAGGATGATGGACACTATGTTTCCCCCACAAGTCGGGATGAGACTCTGGACAAAATAAAAAGAAAAGAAAAAAAAAGAGGCCACAAAAGCCCAAATGAAAAAAAATGAGAGAAAAAGATAGAAGGGACAATGTTACTATCCTTTTTCCACACTTGTGTTTCAAACTAGCACCATGATCTTCATGATAGAGAGTTTCTTATTTTGGCACTTTCATATACTAGTGGGAATTTTCATTATAGAACTTGGCTTGTATATTCCAATGATGGGCTTCCTCAAAATGCCCTAGGTCTTCGTGAGCAGGCAAGTTGGATGCACACCCACTTAGTTTCTTTTTGATGAGCTTTCGTACATTTATAGCTCTAGTGCATCCGTTGCATGGCAATCCCTACTCCTCGTATTGACATCAATCGATGGGCATCTCCATAGCCGTTGATTAGCCGCGTCAATGTGAGACTTTCTCCTTTTTTTGTTTTCTCACATAATCCCTATCATCATACTCTACTCCACCCATAGTGCTATGTCCATGGCTTACGCTCATGTATTGCGTGAGGGTTGAAAAGGTTGAAGCGTGTTAAAAAGTATAAACCAATTGCTTGGCTGAAACCGGGGTTGTGCATGATGGGAGCATTTTATATGACGAAAATGAATCATGGCCAAACTATATGATTTTGTAGGGATAAGCTTTCTTTGGCTATGCTATTTTGATAAGACATAAACTGCTTGGTTAGCATGCTTGAAGTATTACTATTTTTATGTCAATATTAAACTTTTATCTTGAATCTTTTGGATCTGAACATTCATGCCACAATAAAGAGAATTACATTGAAAATTTTGTTAGGTAGCATTCCACATCAAAAAATTTGTTTTTATCATTTACCTACTCGAGGACGAGCAGGAATTAAGCTTGGGGATGCTTGATACATCTCCAACGTATCTATAATTTTTTATTGTTCCATGCTATTATATTATCTGTTTTGGATGTTTAATGGGCTCTATTATGCACATTTATATTATTTTTGGGACTAACCTATTAACCGGAGGCCCAGTGCAAATTGTTGTTTTTTACCTATTTCAGTGTTTCGCAGAAAAGGAATATCAAACGGAGTCCAAACGGCATGAAACCTTCGGGAGTAGCGTTTTTGGAACAAACGCAATCCAGGAGACTTGGAGTGGACGTCAAGGAAGCAACGAGGCGGCCATGAGGTTGGAGGGCGCGCCCAGGGGGTAAGCACGCCCCCACCCTCGTGGGCCCCTCGTGGCTCCACCGACCTACTTCTTTCGCCTATATATACTCATATACCCCGAAAACATCTAGGAGCACCACGAAACCCTATTTCCACCAACGCAACCTTCTATACCCGTGAGATCCCATCTTGGGGCCTTTTCCAGTGCTCCGCCGGAGGGTGAATCGATCACGGAGGGCTTCTACATCAACACCATAGCCTCTCCGATGAAGTGTGAGTAGTTTACCTCAGACCTTCGGGTCCATAGTTATTAGCTAGATGGCTTCTTCTCTTTCTTTGGATCTCAATACAAAGTTCTCCTCGATCTTCTTGGAGATCTATTTGATGTAATACTTTTTGCGGTGTGTTTGTCGAGATCCGATGAATTGTGGGTTTATGATCAAGACTATCTATGAACAATATTTGAATCTCCTCTAAATTCTTTTATGTATGATTTGTTATCTTTGCAAGTCTCTTCAAATTATCAGTTTGGTTTGGCCTACTAGATTGATCTTTCTTGCAATAGGAGAAGTGCTTAGCTTTGGGTTCAATCTTGCGGTGTCTTTCCCTGTGACAGCAGGGGCAGCAAGGCACGTATTGTATTGTTGCTATCGAGGATAAAAAGATGGGGTTTATATCATATTGCTTGAGTTTATCCCTTTACATCATGTCATCTTGCCTAATGCGTTACTCTGTTCTTATGAACTTAATACTCTAGATGCATCTTTGGATAGCGGTCGATGTGTGGAGTAATAGTAGTAGATGCAGAATTGTTTCGATGTACTTGTCGCGGACGTGATGCCTATATACATGATCATCCCTAGATATTCTCATAACTATGCACTTTTCTATCAATTGCTCGACAGTAATTTGTTCACCCACCGTAATACTTATGCTATCTTGAGAGAAGCCACTAGTGAAACCTATGGCCCCCGGGTCTATTTTCCATCATATAAGTTTCCGATCTATTTTATTTTGAAGTCTTTACTTTTCAATCTATATCATAAAAATACCAAAAATATTTATTTTATTATCTCTATCAGATCTCACTTTTGCAAGTGGCCGTGAAGGGATTGACAACCCCTTTATCGCATTGGTTGTAATGTTCTTATTTGTTTGTGCAGGTATGAGATATTTGAGTGTAGCCTCCTACTGGATTGATACCTTGGTTCTCAAAACCTGATGGAAATACTTACGCTACTTTGCTGCATCACCCTTTCCTCTTCAAGGGAAAACCAACGCATGCTCAAGAGGTAGCACCTGCCCAGGTTCTGCCTCGAGACGGCAGCGCTTCATCCCGAAAGCTTCCTTATGATTTTTTCCAGGGTAAAATACACCATATAGCAGAAGATGGACATCAGGGGCCTACCAGGGGGCCCACGAGGCAGGGGGCGCGCCCAGGGGGTAGGGCACGCCCTCCACCCTCGTGGATGACTGGTGGTCCCCCTCTGGTGCTTTCAGCGCCCAATATTTTTAATATATTCCAAAACTGATCTCCGTGGAGTTTCAGGACTTTTGGAGTTGCCCAGAATAGGTGATGTAGGGTAGAACCCTAGATACCCGATCTTTCACGATTGGAGGGGATCCTACGAAGAACACGAGGGGGAAAACAAGGGGAACACGAGGGGAAACACGAGAGAAATCACTCAACCAACAAGATATGGTCACACATATGCTAGATCCTTGAAACACAAAGAGTGATACACGATTCAAGGTGAACAAAGGACGATAAAAAAGGTCTTCTCTGTGAGGAGGTCTTGAAGGGTCTTCCTATGATGGGGTCTTGAATCCGCTTGGGGGATCTTCTTCGAAGAGGTCGTGAACTCCGAGGAGAAGTAACCAAGTGGATGAGCAAAGCTCTATCTCAAATATGAGCTATCACAATGCTAACCCTAAAACGTAGGTGGAGGGGATGTATATATAGTCTAAGGGGCAAAGGGGTACATGGGCCTCGGCCCAGATGCGTTGCACGCAGGCAAGGGGGTCAGATGTCCGGGCATCGGGTCGGATGTCCGGGCCTTCCCGAGACGCCAGATGTCCGGGCGCTGGGGCCGGATGTCAGGCTGGAAAGGTCCAGCTTCCTTGATGGGGAGCCGAATTTCTGGGGGTCGAGCCAGATGTCCGGCTGTTTGTCGAGCGTCAGATGTTCGGGCCTCTGGCTGGATGTCCGGTGCCTGTAGACTCGGCCTCTGGTCCTTTGCTGCGGGCGTCACATCCAGGGGCTGGATGTCCGGGGACATGGCCGGATGTCCGGGTCCTGGGAGGTGTTCTTGACACCTTCTGTTGTTTCTCTTCATCTATGAACTTGGGGACTTGTCTGTCTTGACGTGCATCCTCAGGAGGGTCCTCTTGGTACCTAATCATGCACAACATTCTGTACTTAGGTAGTAGTCATGTCTCGAGTGGATCATATGAGATATCGGTAAGGAATGAAGTCACCTCGGTCTCGAGAGCTCTAGCTCTAGCTCGTGTCATAGGTCCTCTTGGTACTTGGCGAGACGATAGTAGGTCCATGGGGATGACCTCGGGATGCTCCGCATCATCTCCCCTCCCTTGGGAAAGATCCGACCTCGGATCAAAATCCTAATCACCATGGTACGGGGAGAGATCTTTGATGTTGAAGATGTCGCTCACGGAGTACTTGTCCCGTGGGATGTCGATCTTGTAGGCGTTGTTGTTGTAGCGTTCAAGCACCTTGAAGGGTCCATCGGCTCGTGGTAGCAGTTTGAACTTGCGTTTGTTGGGGAAGCGTTCCTTGCGAAGGTGTAGCCACACAAGATCTCCAATGTTGAATATCATGGGTTGCTTGTTGATGTTGAGCTTGGTCGCGAGTCGTTGTACTTGGCGCTCGATGGTGTGCCTTGTATCTTCATGCATCTTCTTGAGGTAGTTCACTCGGGCACTCGCATCCATGTTGATGCGCTCTTGTAGTGGTAGAGGAAGAATGTCCAATGGGAACAGCAGGTTGAAACCGTAGAGGACCTCGAAAGGGGACTTGTCGGTAGTCGAATGTCTTGCGCGGTTGTAGGCATACTCGGCGATGGGTAGTCACTCCTCCCACTATTTTATGTTCCTCTTGATCAACACGCGTAGTAGAGTGGAGAGTGTTGGGTTTTTCACATCCATTTGGCCGTCGGTTTGAGGATGGTATGCTAAAGAGAACAAGAGCTTGATTCCGAGCTTGGTGTATAGAGTCTTCCAAAAGTAACTCAAGAACTTGACGTCATGGTCTGAGACAATCGACTTTTCACTCCATGTAGGTGCAAGATTTTCCTACAAAAAAGGTTTGCAATATGTGAAGCATCGTCTATCTTGTTGCATGGGATGAAATGAGCCATCTTAGAGAATCGGTCCACAACAACAAACACGGAATCTTTTCCATTTTGAGTTCTAGGCAAACCAAGTACAAAATCCATGCTAATGTCTTCCCAAGGTTGATAAGGAATAGGAAGGGGCATGTAAAGACCATGGGATTGAGCTTTTGACTTAGCTGTGCGACATGTACAGCATCGGTTGGTGAAGCGTGAGACGTCGCGAAACATCTTGGGCCAAAAATAGTTCTTGGAGAGCACAGTGAATGTCTTGTCGCGTCCAAAGTGTCCCATTAGTCCGCCTCCATGAGCCTCTTGCAAAAGGATCAAATGAAGAGAAGACTCGGGGATGCAAAGTTTGTTAGCTCACATAAGGTAATCATCCTTGATGTGATAGTGTTCCCAAGATGTATGCGTCAAACACTTGGAACGAATTGCAAAAGTAGGATCATGTGCATACAAGTCTTTTATGTGCTCAAAGCCAATGACACTCAATTCAAGTTTAGTGACAAGCATGCATATGTGGGAAAGAGCATCTGCCACAACATTTTCCTTACCTTTGATGTACTTGATGACATAAGGAAAAGACTCAATGAATTCACTCCACTTAGCATGACGCTTGTTCAACTTAGTTTGACCCTTAAGATACTTAAGCGTTTCATGATTGGTATGAATGATAAATTCATGAGGGCGAAGATAATGTTCCCATTCATGCAAAACTTGTACTAAAGCATATAGCTCTTTGTCATAGATGGGGTAATTGAGTTGCGCGCCGGAAAGTTTCTCACTAAAATATGCTATGGGGCGCTTCTCTTGCGTTAACACACCTCCTATGCCATTACCACTAGCATCACAATGAATTTCAAAAGGTTTGTCAAAGTTGGGTAATGCAAGCATGGGAGCATGAGTAAGCAAATTCTTAAGCTCATTAAATGCGGTATATTGGGATGGTCCCCAAACAAATGGTGCATTTTTCTTACTCAAAGAATGCAAATGTGAAGCAATGGTGCTAAAATCCTTCAACAAATCTACGATAGAAACTAGCTAAACCAAGAAAACTACGCACTTGTTGCAAGTTGGTTGGTTGAGGCCAACTTTTAATAGCGTTGATCTTAGATTCATCTACATGAACATCCTTAGAAGACACAACGAAGCCTAAGAAAACAAGCTTATCAACACCAAAAAGGCATTTGTCCATATTAGCATAAAGCCGCTCTTTCCTAAGGGTTTGCAACACAGTTCTAAGATGGGTGACATGATTTTTGAGGGATTTGCTAAAGACAAGAATATCGTCAAAATAGACCACAACAAAAACACCAATATAGGGACGAATAACAAAGTGCATGACTCGCATGAAAGTACCGGGTGCTTCGGATAAACCCATTGGCATAACTAGCCATTCATATAAGCCAAGTTTGGTCTTAAATGCGGTTTTCCATTCATCACCTTCTTGGATGCGTATTTGATAGTAGCCACTCATAAGATCAATCTTAGAGAATATGGTGGCTCCGCTAAGCTCATCAAGCATATCATCTAAGCGTGGAATAGGGTAACGATATCTAACTGTGATAGCGTTGATGGGACGGCAATCGGAACACATGCAATAAGTACTGTCTTTCTTTGGAACAAGTATTACCGGAACGACATAAGGGCTCAAACTTTCACGTACATGACCATTGTCGATGAGTTGTTGTACTTGCCGTTGGATCTCCTTAGTTTCCTCGGGGTTGACGTGGTAGGGAGCCTTGTTAGGTAGAGGTGCTCCGGGGATGAGGTCGATTCGGTGTTCAATGTCTCGTAGTGGAGGTAGACCCGCAGGTAGCTTGTCGGGGAAAACATCTTGGAATTCCTGCAAAAGAGAAGACAACACTAAAGGTAGAGCGTGAGAGGTGTTAGTTTTAGGTGCCTCGTCCTTGCACACAAGGACATAGTGCGTAACACTTGATGGGTTCTCACACACTTCTCTCATCTCACTTTTTGTGGCAAAGAGTACTAAGTTTTTCTTGTTGCTCATCGTGGAGGCACTCGATTTTGGCTTGTGGTGCTCACTCTCTGTTGGGTGGGTCACTCTCTCACTCTTATCTCCATGATGGGTGGTTTGCTTGTCGGTGATCACTTGGCTTGGAGACATAGGTCGTAGCACATACTCATTTCCTTTCATCTTGAATCTATAGTGATTGGTACGCCCGTTGTGGATGACACCTCGGTCAAATTGCCATGGTCGACCAAGAAGGAGGTGGCAAAAGAACAAACATCACATTCCAAAGTGTCTTCATATGCTCCTATCTTGAAAGAAACTTGCACCGTATGCTCGACTTGGATAGTGCTAGAATCGCTTAGCCATTGAACCTTGTAGGGGTGAGGGTGCTTCATCTTGACCAATTGGAGCTTGGAGCATAGTTCTTCACTTGCCAAGTTGTGACAACTCCCTCCATCGATGATGACCTTAACGGACCTTTGCCGTCCTTGGTGTGGAAGATGCGGCATCTTTGGTCTTCCTCTTGTTGATGTTGAAGAGTCAAGACTTTGGAGACAACGAGAGCGGGACTCGAATCCTCATCACAAAAGACTTGATCATCTTCATCTTCGTTCACGCGCCGGTGCATGCCACTTGCTCAAGGGCTTCCATTTCCTATTCACACATGGAGTCATAGGTTCCATCGTCGTTGAGGATCATGGTGCGCTTATTAGTACACTCAAAGGACTTGTGGCCTCGGCCTCCGCATGTGAAACACTTGATGAAACTTGTCTTGACGGTCTCATCGGTTGGAGTAGATGATGAAGCTTGCGGCTTGAAGTTGCTTGTAGTATGAGGACGACTTGAGGTTGTCGAAGTTTTCTTATAACTCGACTTGTCGTCGTTGTATGTAGATGGCTTGGTTGAGGTAGAAGTTGTTGGAGTCATTGAAGCTTGGGTGTTGGAGAAGTCGTAGCTCTTCGAAGAGTACTTGACATACTTGAAGTCATCTTGCACTTGACGTTCTGCTTTGGTAGCTTGATGCACGAGCTCGATGAGGTTGGAGTAGGGTTGGAAGTCGGCAATCTTCTTGATGGGATGATTTAGGCCATTCAAGAAATGGGCCATAGTTTGCTCATCATCTTCCGTGACATTGGCTCTTATCATGGCGATCTTCATTTCCTTATCGTATTCTTCAACGCTCTTTGTTCCTTGCTTGAGGAGTTGGAGTTTCTTGAAGAGATCGCAGTTGTAGTAGGTTGGCACGAAGCGTGCTCACATGACATCCTTCATTTGATCCCATGTGGTGATTGGTGGTTCACCTCTTGCCTTTCGGTGCTCAAGGACTTGTTCCCACCATATGAGCACATAGTCTTGGAACTCAAGGGATGCCATAGCGATCTTCTTCTCTTCCTCATAGTTGTGCAAGTGAAAGATTTTGTCGACCTTCAATGCGCATGAAAGGTACTCTTCGGGATCATTGCTTCCATTGAACTTGGGCATGGTGAACTTGAGCTTGCCATAGCGTTGCTCTTCATTGTGTTGGGGTTGAGGGTGATGATGACGCCCTTGACGTGGAGGATTGTCAACCTCATATTGCTCTTGGCATGGAGGATTTCCATAGTCATCTTGCTCTTGATGAACTTGAGGTTGTGGAGGAGCTTGTCGAGCTTGTAGAGGAGCTTGAGGAACTTGACGATGCACTCTTGCTTGGTAGTTTCGCTCTTGAATTTCTTGACGAATTGATTCCTCTTGATTGTGCCTATCTCGGTTGCGGTTGGCGACGGCTCGACTTGACTATTGAAGGGAACATTGCACCTCAAGTGCTTGAGCTTCACGTTGTTGTTGTTGTTGAAAACGTTGAGCCTCGGCATCTTGTTCGTCTTGGTGTTGACACGCTCGCTCTTCCTCTTGGTGACATTGACGTTGCCTTTCTTGTGCTTGTGCAAGAGTAGCTTGGTTTTGGTGATGACGATGTGCTTGCTTGTCGAATTGCTCTTGTGGATGATTGCCGTATAGAGGATTGCGAGTTGCTTGATGGTCTTGGCGCACGGCTCTACGTAGAGTGTTTGATGTTGGTGTACTTGAGCCGAAGAGGGTGTCGTCGGAGTGTCGACTCGAGCGGCTCCGTCTTGAGTAGGACGGAGTGGTAGAAGAGCGGTTTACCAACAAGGCACGAATCTCGTCCATTCTTGCATCGTTCTCTTGTTTGTGAGCGTCGAGCTTGTTGTCGAAGTAGTCTCTTGTTCGTTGCTCGGAGAGTCACAAGTCGGTGGCGAGATTGTCGATGTGGTCGCTCATTGCTTGTTGTTCTTGATGCAAGGCTCTTTGTGCACCGAAGAGATGACTCTTGGTGACATAGGATGACATGTCGTCGTCTTTCTCAATGAAGAGTGGGTTTGTAGAAGAACTTGGCCTATCCATCATTCCAAGCAAATATGTGAGTGGGAGAAAGAGAAGAACTTATACCAAATGTACCTTGACCGATGTTGAAGATGGATCAATGATCACTCAAATGTGGAACAAAGGAATAGAACAATTGGTACCTATTCTTGTTGGTTCTCGCACCTACACAAGTAAAATCTTATGGTGGAGCTCGGTTAGGATGGTGGCACAAAATTTGATGCAATTGTTAGTGAGCCTCAATAATGTTGGAAAAGATTCGCAAATTTGCAAATGCAACAAGTAGACCAATAGCAAGATATGGTACACGGAAACACACACGCAAATAGATAAGTGGGGTCGTGCAACCAAGGAATGAGCCAAAATGTGGAATCCACAAAAATGCTCTTGTTGCACAACACTAGAGAGACGCTATCACGATTGCACAATAGGCGGATACGAAACTTGTGCACAACCTACTAAGCAAAAATGCAACGACTTCTATCCCAAGTATGCTATATGTATGGTATTCCGATGGTATAATCCAAGATGATCGGGTATGACAATCTTAATGTAGTATGATACTATGGTTCTTGCTTATAAGCTCTTTGCTTATCTTTCCCTTTTGCTTAAAAGCTTGTTTGGATCTTTCTCTTTTGAGCTCTTTTCCCATGCAAAACTTCACGAACCAAGATAGCAATTGTGTATATGCGATGAAAACTTTGTGACACAAGAGATGATACCAAGATATGCACCACGATGATATGGTATGTATGTTGTGGTGAGTATGATCACTAATGTGCACAACTCACATTGCCGGTAATACTCAAAGGCTAGTCTCGATGGGAAAGCAACGCAAAATTGGGCTATGGTGGTTATCAATGCAATGGCAAGGAATAGACAAAGATTTCGTTGAGGTTACCGTCAAGGTAGTCGTTTGTAAACAAGGACGGTTGTTGGTGATGATGAGTCCTTGGCGAAGATGAGTTGTGGTGATGTTGATGACGAGCCATACCTATATAGCCGAAACACAATAGGACATGGAAACCACAACCCAAAACCTCAAAGACCTAAACGTGACAAAATTGTCGGAGTTGCGAGCGGGTAAGTAATGGTGGAAGTGACGGTGGTATGAGGAAGTGTATGTGGGCACCCGAACAAAATTTGATGAAAGTTAGGCAGGAAACGGGGCGGTGGAAGGAAGTGATGCTGTCAGGGGCCGGATGTCCGGGGGTCACGAGCCGGATGTCCGGGCTCGGGATCCGTGGACGAACGCGATGAACTCCGCGGGGAAAGGTCAAATCCGGGGCGAAATTCGAAAGATTGTGTGGATGGAAATGGGGGAAAAGATGGGGGAAAGCTAGATCTACCTGCTACACACAAAATCCCCAGATCAAATCCAACAAAACTTCATCACACCAACAAATCACAAAAAATTGGGGCTATTTTTGGTGGGGATTTTCGAAGTTGGGGAAGAACACAACAAAATCAAGCTACAAAACAAGGGGTAGGGGCTCCAAATTCGTGATCAACGTGGCTCATGATACCAAGATGATGTAGGGTAGAACCCTAGATGCCCGACCTTTCACGATTGGAGGGGATCCTACGAAGAACACGAGGGAAAAACAAGGGGAACATGAGGGGAAACACAAGAGAAATCACTCAACCAACAAGATATGGTCACACATATGCTAGATCCTAGAAACACAAAGAGTGATACACAATTCAAGGTCAACAAAGGATGATACAAAAGGTCTTCTCCGTGAGGAGGTCTTGCAGGGTCTTCCTGTGATGCGGTCTTGAATCCGCTTGGGGGATCTTCTCCCAAGAGGTCATGAGCTCCGAGGATAAGTAACCAAGTGGATGAGCAAAGCTCTATCTCAAATATGAACTATCAAAATGCTAACCCTAAAACGTAGGTGGAGGGGATGTATATATAGTCTAAGGGGCAAAGGGGTACATGTGCCTCGGCCCAGATGCGCTGGACGCAGGCAGGGGGGCGGATGTCCGGGCGACGGACCGGATGTCCGGGCCTTCCCGAGACGCCGGATGTCCGGGCTGGGAGCGTCCAGCTTCTGTGATGGAGCACCAGATTTCCGGGGGTCGAGCCGGATGTCCAGCTGTTTGCCGAGTGCCGGATGTTCGGGCCTCTGGCCGGATGTCCGGTGCTTGTAGACTCAGCCTCTGGTCCTTTGCTACGGGCGTCACCTCCAGGGGCCGGATGTCCAGGTCCTGGGAGGTGTTCTTGACTCCTTCTGTTGGTTCTCTTCATCCGTGAACTTGGGACTTGTCCGTCTTCACGTGCATCCTCAGGAGGGTACTCTTGGTACCTAATCATGCACAACATTCCGGACATAGGTAGTAGCCATGTCTCAAGTGGATCATATGAGATATCACTAAGGAAAGAAGTCACCTCGGTCTCAAGAGCTCTAGCTCGTGCTCGTGTCATAGGTCCTCTTGGTGCTTGGCGAGACGATGGTAGGTCCATGAGGATGACCTCGGGATGCTCTGCATCAATAGGTCTCTAATATTTGCTCCTTTTCCAGTCCAGAATTCCAGCTCCCGGCATTCTCGCTCTTCATGTAAACCTTATAAAATAAGAGAGAAAAGGCATAATTATTGTGATATAACGTGTAATAACATCCCATAATGCAATAAATATTGATATAAAAGCATGATGCAAAATGGACATATCAATCTCCATCGTAGCATCGTGGTCGTCTTGCCAACTATTGCTTCTACAACTATCACTATCGCTTAGTGATCAAGTAAAGCAGTTACATGGTGTTTGTATTTCATACAATAAAGCGACAACCATAAGGCTCCTGCGAGTTGCCGATAAATTTTACAAAACATGATCATCTCACACAACAACGTATATCACATCATGTCTTGACCATATCACATCACAAGCATGCCCTGCAAAAACAAGTTAGACGTCCTCTACTTTGTTGTTGCATGTTTTACGTGGCTGCTATGGGCTTCTAGCAAGAACCGTTCTTACCTACGGCACAAAACCACAACGGTGATTTATCAACTTTGTTGTTTTAACCTTCAACAAGGACCGGCCGTAGTCAAATTCAATTCAACTAAAGTTGGACAAACAGACACCTGCCAGCCACCTTTATGCAGAACTAGTTGCATGTCTGTCGGTGGAACCGGTCTCATGAACGTGGTCATGTAAGGTTGGTCCAGGCCACTTCATCCAACAATACCACCGAATGAAAATAAGACGTTGGTGGTAAGCAGTATGACTATCACCGCCCGCAACTCTCTGTGTTCTACTCGTGCATATCATCTACGCATTGACCTGGCTCGGATGCCACTGTTGGGAAACATAGCATGCAATCTCAAAAAAATTCCTACGCTCACGCAAGATCTATCTAGGAGATGCATAGCAACAAGAGGGGGAGAGTGTGTCTACGTACCGTCGTAGACCAAAAGCAGAAGCATTTGACAACGCAGTTGATGTAGTCAAACTTCTTCTCGTTCCGACCGATCGAGCCCCGAACGTACGACACCTTCGAGTTATGCACACGTTAAACTCGATGACGTCCCTCGAACTCTTGATCTAGCAAAGTGTCAAGGAAGTAGATGAGTTCCGTCAGCACGATGGCATGGTGACGGTTATGGTGAAGTGATCCGCACAGGGCTTCGCCTAAGCACTATGAAGATATGACCGGAGGCGTAAACTATGGAGGGGGGCGCCGCACATGGCTAACGATTATTCATGTGTGTTATAGGCGCCCCTCCCCATGTATATATAGGTGGGAGGGAGAGGGGAGCAGCCTTGGGGTGCCCCAAGTAGGAGGAATCCTACTTGGGGCCCTAGTCCAATTCGGCCCTTGTTTCCTTATTAACGGAAGGGGGAAAGGGAAGAAGGAAGGGAGGAAGGAAAGGGGGGACTAACCCCTCCTCCTTGTCCTATCCGGCCTCCTTCCTTAGGGGGGAGCGCCACCCCTTGTGGGCTGGTGTGCTCCCCTCCTATGACCCACCCATATGGCCCATTATTCCCCCTGGGGGTTCCGGTAACCCCCCTCCCGGTAGTCCGGTAAATACCCGATACTACCCGGAACACTTCCGGTGTCCGAATACTATCATCCTATATATTACCTCTCGACCATTTTGAGACTCCTCGTCATGTCCGTGATCTCATCTGGGACTCCGAAAAACATTCGGTCAACAAATCACATAACTCATATAATATGAATTATCATCGAACATTAAGCGTGCAGACCCTACGGGTTCGAGAACAATGTAGACATGACCGAGACACCTCTCCGTTCAATAACAAATGGCGGAACTTGGATGCTCATATTGGCTCCCACATATTCTATGAAGATCTTTATTGGTCGAACCGTTATGACAACATATGTTATTCCCTTTGTCATCGGTATGTTACTTGCCCGAGATTCGATCGTCAGTATCTTCTACCTAGTTTAATCTCGTTACTGACAAGTCTCTTTACTCGTTCTATAATGCATCATCCTGCTCATTAGTCACTTTGCTCGCAAGGCTTCTTATGATGTGCATTACCGAGAGGGCCCAGAGATACCTCTCTGATATTCAAAGTGACAAATCCTAATCTCGATCTATGCCAACCCAACAAACACCTTCGGATACCTGTAGAGCATCTTTATAATCACCCAATTACGTTGTGACGTTTGATAGCACACAAAGTGTTCCTCCGATATTCGGGAGTTGCATAATCTCATAATCGGAGGAATATGTATTTGACATGAAGAAAGCAATAGCAATAAAACTGAGCGATCATAATGCTAAGCTAACGAATGGGTCTTGTCCATCACATAGTTCTACTAATGATTTGATCCCATTCATCAAATGACAACACATGTCTATGGTTAGGAAACTTAACCATCTTTGATTAACGAGCTAGTCTAGTAGAGGCTTACTAGGGACACAGTATTTTGTCTATGTATTCACACATGTATCAAGTTTCCAGTTAATACAATTCTAGCATGAATAATAAACATTTATCATGAAATAAGGAAATATAAAATAACAACTTTATTATTGCCTATAGGGCATATTTCCATCATAAGGATGTATGAGATCAAGTTTGGGAGGAATAGGATCCTCCTTCGGCCCTTTGTACTTGATAATTATTTCTTTGTTATAAACATCCCTTTGAGTGAGTTCTCTAAGTTTATCTCAGCACAAATCTAAATCCATCATTTTGTATAGAAAAATTTTCATTGTGTTCAGAAATCTTATCAAACAAAACATCGGGAGGAACTTTCTTTCTTAAGTTTTCATTATAAGCAGCATAATCCAGAGATTGCAATCTCATTATTTCTTCTTGATTAAAAAGGATCTCCTCTATGAGAGGAAAACCTATATTGATATTATAATGAGCAAATATTTCACCCGCTTCTTTTAAAATAAACCTAAATTCATGAGCTAGGAATATGGTGGCAATATGTTTAACGGAAGGGTGATGGAAATTTGAGAATTCTAGAAAACCCTTTGTATACACGGATGTGTGTGAACAAACTGTCTTTCAAGTTCAATTACAAGCAAAGATATTGCATCCGCAAGGCTATTAGTTTTATTAGGATTGATGGCAAAGACATTCTTTGTTGTCAGCTGGCTGACGACAAAGAGCTGGCTGACGGCAAAGATCCTGATTCCAGTAGTGATCATACTGGCACAAGTAAAGAAATCTTGAATAACACATTTTCCAATAATATTGCCGCTACCCACGCGGAGTTTTTTTAGTATGCATGATAGTAGGTTCTTCAAGAGGATCATCATTAGAAAAGTCATCAAAGTTTCCCTCAAGATTATTACTATCTTTTTCATTGATAACCTCCCCAAATTCACACATGATGGCAAGAAACCAATCTAGCACACAAGCAAACGAAAAAGCAAATGAAAAGATGAATGAAAGAAGGGCAAAAAAAAAGCAAATGTTTTTGTATTTTTCTGAAAATGTTTTAGAAGTGGGGGAGAGGAAAATGAGAGGCAAATTGGCAAATACTGTAAGTGTAGGAGATGAGAGTTTATGATGGGTACTTGGTAGGCTTGATGTAGAACCTCCCCGGCAACAGCGCCAGAAATTCTTCCTGCTACTTCTTGAGCTTGCGCTGATTTTTCCCTTGAAGAGGAAAGGGTGATGCAGTAAAGTAGAGACAAGTATTGCCATTAGTTAAGAACCAAGGTATCAATCCAGTAGGAGGCACAAGCAAGTCTCCAATATATGCACCTGCACAAACTAACAAGCACTTGCACACAACGCAAAAAAGGGGTTGTCAATCCCTTCACGGTCACGAAAAAGGGTGAGATCTAATAGAGATAGGTATAAAAGATAAATAAAAGAGCAAACTACAGTAAATATAAATAAATTGCAGCAAGGTATTTTTGGGTTTTTTGGTTTATAGATCTGCAAAACATATGATGAAAAATAGACCCGGGGGCCATAGGTTTCACTAGAGGCTTCTCTCTTGAAAGTAAACATACGGTGGGTAAACAAATTACTGTTGAACAATTGATAGAAAAGTGCATAATTATGACGATATCTAAGGCAATGATCATGAATATAGGCATCACTTCTGTGACAAGTAGACCGAAACGATTCTACATCTACTACTATTACTCCACACATCGACCGACTCCTGCCTGCATCTAGAGTATTATGTTCATAAGAACAAAGCAGCGCTTTAAGTAAGACGACATGATGTAGAGGGATAAACTCAAGCAATATGACATAAACCCCATCTTTTTTATCCTTGATGACAATAATACAATGCGTGCCTCGCTACCCCTTTTGTCACTTGGTGAGGACACTACAAGATTGAAGCCAAAACTAAGCACCTCTCCCATTGCAAGAAAAACCAATCTAGTTGGACAAACCAAACCAATAGTTCGAAGAGAAATACAAAGATATCTTAATCATGCATAAAAGAGTTCAGAGAAGACTCAAATAATATTCTTAGATAATCTGATCATAAATCCACAATTCATTGGATCTCAACAAACGCATTGCAAAAGAAGATTACATCGGATGGAACTCCAAGAACATTGAGGAGAATATTGTATTGAAGATCAAAGAGAGAGAGAAGAAGCCATCTAGCTACTAGCTATGGACCCTTAGATCCGTGGTAAACTACTCATGCTTCATCAGAAGGGCAGCAAGGTTGATGTAGAGGCCCTCTGTGATTCAATCCCCCTCCGGCAGAGTGCTGGAAAAGGCCCCAAGATGGGAGCTCACAGGAACAGAGGCTTGTGGCGGCGGAAAAGTATTTTGGTGGACGCTTCTGATGTTTGGGGAATATTTGAGAATATATAGAGGTGGAATTAGGGTTAGAAGACCTCCGAGGGGCCCATGAGCCAGGGGCGCGTCCTGAGGGCTTGTGGCCTCTTCGGGACTCCTCTGGGCCCATCCCCAAGTCTTGTGGGTGTCTTCTGGTCCAAGAAAAATCATCGTAAAGTTTTATTCCGTTTGGACTCCCTTTGATATTCCTTTTGTGTAGAAGTCAAAAACAAGGAAAAAAAGAAACTGGCACTGGGCTCTAGGTTAATAAGTTAGTCCCAAAAGTAATATAAAATAGCATATTAACGCATATAAAACATCCAAAACAAATAATATAATAGCATGGAACAGTCAAAAATTATAGATACGTTGGAGACGTTGAGAGAGAGTGGGGCTAATGCCCTTAAGATCATCAAGAGTATATCCAATAGTAGGTCGGTGCTTTTTCTTGTTTTGAAAGGTTAGCACTAATAATAATAGGATATATCTTTTTCTCATCAAGATAAGCATATTTCAAAGTGTCAGGCAATTGTTTTAATTCAAACACAGGATCACCTTTGATGAGGACATCAATACCATTGTTACACCCACAGCCCCTACTGCTACATATACTGGACCAATTACTAGAGCCCGCGCACGCCAATTAAATTATGAGGTACTTTTGTTTCTTGGTAATGATTCTAATGTTCATGAGAATATGATGCTGCCTAAATTGGATACATTTGTTTTGCTTACAAATGAAGGGCCTAGCATGGATAAAAGGGACGAACACTGGAGCAAGACCAAGCATGGAGATGATGGCATGCGCAAGGGGAACAAGAACGGAGTTACAAGTGATGATTTCAGGACTTTGAAGCCACCATAATGAGTGCATGAAGCCTTGGACAAACTATACAAGATGCCAATTCATAAATTTCGTCCAGAGGCTATTCTAGGTGTTGCGTCACCTTATTATTGGGCCAGGCCCATGTAATTTCGAAATACATAAGTATAGGCTATTTTTAGAGTCCGTATGTGTGGGGAAATAAGAGATAGGGTTGGTTTCAGACCCCTTCCCCAAGGGCTACGAAATCCCCCCCTCCCTCTTCCTCCATATATACAGCCCTTAGGGCATCGTTTAGACTTTGGGTTTTGTTTAGATTAAAGTTCGCCATAGCTGCAACTTCGGGTACTTCGTTTGTGTTCAACAACCAGACAAAGGCGTCACAAAACCCCACGTTCATCAATAAAGCTTTCCTCTTCTATTCGCAATATCCAGATTGCAATCTTAGGTTCTTGCTTGTTCTTCGTTTGCTTGTAGGAAATAGACCCTCGTGGTCAGGTTGATCGTGCTCCAGCGTGGTCAATAACCTCTCGGAGTTGGTTTAGAGATTGCTAAGGCGCACCGTCCTCGCACGTTCGTAGTCGGATCGTCGAAGTCTACTCCACCCAAAATGATACCACCATCTCATCGAAAGACGGGGCACCTTTGCCTCTATCAAGTGGTATAAGATTTCCAGGTTGCTCGATGAGATTTTACAGTCTTTCGTAGTATAGATCGAGTATGTTCTTCATACCTATAGTCCACGAAAAAGCCAAAAAAAAGTTAGGGTTAGTTCATCATATCTGAACCAGTCTGAGCCTTTGCATAGTCTTTTCAGTATTTTGTTTGTTGAATTTGTGGTTGCATCGTCGTGTCAAGTTGCTGGTCTTAGTGTCTAGTCTTTTAGAGTTTTGAGTTCTCGTCATAAGTTGTCACGCCGCCGCCGCACTGATACGGACATTTTGCATCATGCTTTTATATCGATATTTATTGCATTATGGGCTGTTATTACATGTTATGTCACAATACTTATGCCTATTCTCTCTTATTTTACAAGGTTTACATGAAGAGGAGAATGCGGCACTGGGATTCAGAAATTTGGAAAAGGAGCAAATATTGGAGACCTATTCTACACAGCTCAAAAGTCCGAAACTCCACGAAAGTCATTTTGTGAATTAATAAAAGTATTCAGCAGAAGAAATACGAGGGGGCCACCCACCACCCACGAGGGTGGGGGCGCGCCCTACCTAGGCGCGCCTGCCTCGTGGGCCACCTGGCAGCCCTCCGGTGCCCATCTTCTATTATATGGAGTCTTTTACCCTGGAAAAAATCATAAGCAGGCTTACGGGACGAAACACCGCCGCCACGAGGCGGAACCAATTTAGGGCTCCGGCGGAGTTGTTCTGCCGGGGAAACTTCCCTTCGGGAGGGGGAAATCATCACCATCGTCATCACCAACGATCCTCTCATCGGGAGGGGGTCAATCTCCATCAACATCTTCACCAGCACCATCTCCTCACAAACCCTAGTTCATCTCTTGTATCCAATCTTTGTACCAAAACCTCAGATTGGTACCTGTGGGTTGCTAGTAGTGTTGATTACTCCTTGTAGTTGATGCTAGCTGGTTTATTTGGTGGAAGATCATATGTTCAAATCCTTAATGCATATTAATACCCCTCTGATCATGAACATGAATATGCTTTGTGAGTAGTTACGTTTGTTCCTGAGGACATGGGAGAAGTCTTGCTATTAGTAGTCATGTGAATTTGGTATTCATTCGATATTTTGATGAGATGTTTCTCTCCTCTAGTGGTGTTATGTGAACGTCGACTACATGACACTTCACCATTATTTGGGCCTAGAGGAAGGCATTGGGAAGTAATAAGTAGATGATGGGTTGCTAGAGTGAAAGAATCTTAAACCCTAGTTTATGCGTTGCTTCGTAAGGGGCTGATTTGGATCCACTTGTTTCATGCTATGGTTAGGTTTACCTTAATACTTCTTTTGTAGTTGCAAATGCTTGCAATAGGGGTTAATCATAAGTGGGATGCTTGTCCAAGAAGGTAGTACCCAAGGACCGGTCCACCCACATATCAAATTATCAAAGTAACGAACGCGAATCATATGAGCGTGATGAAAACTAGCTTGACGATAATTCCCATGTGTCCTCGGGAGTGCTTTTCTCTATATAAGAACTTGTCCAGGCTTGTCCTTTGCTACAAAAAGGATTGGGCCACCTTGCTGCACCTTATTTACTTTCATTGCTTGTTACCCGTTACAAATTACCTTATCACAAAACTATCTGTTATCGATAATTTCAGTGCTTGCAGAGAATACCTTACTAAAAACCGCTTGTCATTTCCTTCTGCTCCTCGTTGGGTTCGACACTCTTACTTATCGAAAGGACTACGGTAGATGCCCTACACTTATGGGTCATCACGCACCATCACCATCGTCGCTGCCATAAACCACCACCGCACCAACATCATCGCCGCTGCCATATACCACCCCACATATTTGTCGCCAATCCGAGTCCATATACGCCACCACATATCTGCCGCCATCACGCCAATCCGAGTCCACCTGCAACATATATCCGTCACCAGTCCGAGTTCCACCAGATTCATCTCCGCCAGCAGTCCAAGTTCCACCAGATTCATCTCCGCCACCAGTCCTAGTCCGAGTCCAGTATTTGTTACTCTATTTTAGATTTCCAGATCACGCCATACTCCGAGTCGTGACAGAGTCGGACTCCCCAACTTCCGTGCCACCCGCAGTAAAAAAATAGTTCCAGTTTCAAAACAAAATCTGGCTAGGCAGTTTTTAGACCATTTGTAGACTTTTTCGGGAAAAAAAATTTGCGGAGCAAAAAAAAAAGAGCAAAAAAAGAGAAAAAAATTCAGTGCGCTCCTCCCTTGTTTACATGCAGCGCCGTGATTTTGTTAGTGTTTTAGGCTCACGTCTCTAGAACGGTCTAGCCTAGGACCAGCATAGTACCGTCGTTGAGTGTTTATTCAATTTTGCATCTCTTTTTTGACTATAAACAGTAGGGTAATACCCCACTGCAATTTTTATTAATAATAGAAAACAGAGAAACAAATGTGCCAGTAGGGCTTGAGGTAAGCCCAAGAAACCAGAAGACTAAAGACCTAAAATCTAGGAAAGAAAAGAAGAAAGAAAAAAGAAGAAAGAAAAACTAAACAACCAACTAGCCTAAGAACAAATAATTACAACAAGGTATCAAGCCAAACTGAAAATTGTCTCTCATGCTTCTTCCTCATTCTATATTTGAGAAGTTTCAGTTCCTCCAGAAATATGAACTTCCACCCTTGGAATGAAGGTGCAATATTTTCAAAAAAAATATTTTTTCTGGTGATCCAAATGGCCCAAGCTCCAAGAATGATTATCTCCATGTAAAATGGGTACCTTAGCTTTTCTTTGAGGTCTTGGAATGCTTCTAACACAGATAGGTTTGGAGCTCTTGTTGGACAAATGAGTCCCAGCATTGTTGAGCAAATGGGCAGCCCCAAAAGAGATGATGCAGTGTTTCTTCTAGTTGACAGCCTCCAACAGCACAGTTGTAATCTTCCAACACAAAATTCTTCCTTCTAAGTAAGTTTCTGGTGTTAACTCGATCATGAAGAAGTTGCCAGAAAAAAACTTTATGCTTTGGTTGGCATGAACTCTGCCAGATCCAGTTGAAGTGTGGGGGTGTCTGTTTGTGACCAATTAAGACTTTATATGCTTTGATGGAGGAATAGTGCTCAGTCCCCCAAATGTAACTCCAAGTGTCTAAAGAGTCTAAATGTTCATATTGTCTCATGGATATACAAATGTCTTCCATTTGTACGAATTCCTCATAGGCCTCTGTTGTCAAGGGGAGGAAGAATAAATCCTGCAGGTACTCAGTCTGCAGTACTTGTTGAATATTCAGCTGGGGGTTTCTGACAAAAGAGAACAAGTGAGGGAATTGGTGTTTAAGAATTGCTTGGCTCCATAAATCATCCCAAAAGAAAGCACTAACACCATCTCCCACATTACATCTAGCAATAGCTTTGTACTGATCAATGAGGGCTAAGTTGGATTTCCACCAGAATGATCCAATCATGTTGTCCCCTGGTAATTTTCCATTATTATAGTATGTTTCCTAGATCAAGTTGACCCAGGGAATATCATGTCTGTTGAAGAATTTGTGAAGATTCTTCATGAGCAGGGTTTTATTATGTGTAAAGATATCTGTAACACCTAAGCCTCCACGATCTTTTGGTGCACTGCCGTGGTCCATGCCACCAAGGCAGCCTCTTGTCCTCCATATCAGGTCCTCTCCAAAGACAGTGTCTCGGTATTTGATGATCTGCTTTTTATTGTAAGGTATGTCCAAACAGCACATGAAGAAGACTGACAAAGATGTCATCACTGACTTGACCAACAGTAATTTTCCAGCTTGGGTCATGAAGATAGAGATACCAGCCACTCTTTTTGCAATCCTGTTAACTAAGGGGAGACAGTGCTCAACACTTGGTTTGTAAATTCCCAAGGGCATACCAAGGTAGGTAAATGGGAATTGCCCTCTAGCACACTGCAAGGTGTTTGTATAAATTTCTACCCTGTCTTCAGCAATATTCAAGGGTACCATGATGGATTTCCCGTAATTAACTTTTAGCCCAGTTGTTGTGGCAAAAGTATTCGGAAGTGCTTTTAAGCAGAACAACTGCCTAGAATCAGCTTGCATAACCACTAAGGTGTCATCTGCATATTGCACAATTGGAAAGTGAGGACATGAGTTAACTTGCAGTGGAGCAGTGATGAGGTTTAATCTCATGGCTTTATTAAGGATGGATTGTAGCAAATCAGCAGCCAACACAAAAATTAAAGGAGAATAAGGGTCTCCTTGTCTTACTCCCCTCTTTATGTAAATTCTTTTCCCAGGAACTCCATTGAGTAATACAGAAGAGGATGCAGTTGTGAACAAAGCTTCCATCCAGGAAATCCACTTCTCTCCAAATCCTTTAGCTCTAAAAATATCAATGATTGCATCATGCTCAATTGTATCAAAAGCCTTCTCAAAATCCAGCTTTATAACTAACAGGGCCGGTCCTGAGATTTTGGGGGCCCGGGGCAAAACTAAAAACTGGGGCCCTTCCATATAAACAATATTCTATGCACTCATATATTGGAGGTCTAATTTGAAATATTCTATGGGGAAGGAGCCATCAACGTGCCTTTGAGATAACGATTTTGCAGCATTGCTACAAAACCATAAGTCCATAACACTGATCATCGAATTAAACAGACGAGTTCATAAAGAGTTATGTAGTTTATTAGTTAATCATGTTTTAGTAGACATCATCTCATATTCAAAGAACACATCTATGTAAATTCTCCGTCTTCCTTCAAGTTCGATAGGTGTAACATTCTCCAAAACATTTTCTGCCTTTCCTAAATTTTTTAGTTTTTGAATTACAAAGTGTAAATTATGGTCCATTACTCAAAATCATGTGCTACTACTTCCTCCACCCGGTAGTATAGGGCGTGTGCATGTTTTTAGTTCGGTAATTTGATTAATCAAATATGTATCATGTGCGACTAAAAAATGTTTGGAAAGTATATTTAGAGATGAATCCTAAGATAAGCTCTTGTGACATATTAAGTCAGTCAAATTGATGACCTAGAGACACAGACACGCGACCAACACGGACGCAGGGAGTAACATTTGCTACAGTACATCATAAGTGCCTTAGGTAAACACATCCTAATAACTAGGGTTTGTACTTGACTTACTACTGGAGTAAGTAGTGCTGGTAATTAAGACTTTATAATTGAACAATAATGTAATAGCTCCTAATAATTTTGTAATGCAAGTGAAAAATCCTGCTCATGGTGGCTACGATCTTTTTCTGCTGGGGGCAAGGAAGGAGGGCTAGAAACCTCGAAATCCACACATCCCCACATGCCACAGGATTCTGTCAAAAAAAGAGCAAAGCAATCCTTACCCGAACCTGACGACAAGTCCACAGGCATATTCTTTCTCAGTCACCGCCGTCGCAGCGCCGCCGCATCGGTGCCAATGGTCTTGCCGCGATTGGAGACTGGAGTTCTGCATGGGCGAAAAACGAGGGGAAAACGAGACGGACGACGTGTGCTAATATGCCAAGGTATTGCCGCTAGTGGGCCATGCTCATTATCTCGGCCTGGCTGCTATTCGCTACTACTCTACATAGGGCCTCTACGATCGCAAGAAAAGAAACGAGGAATGGCCATGAGGCTGGCTGTGCGATCTGAGCCTACGTGCTCCGTCCCAGCAGGCCTTGTGCCATGGGCTACCAGTGAACCTGGGAGGGGGCCACTAGTCTTGGGTGGCCCGGGGAGGCCGCCCCCCTACACCTCCCCAGGACCGGCCCTGATTACTAAGATCTCCTCCTTAGATTTATGACACTGGTGAATGTATTCATATGCCAACGAAGGCAGTCCTGGATCACTCTATCTTTGAGAAAGCCATATTGATTAATATGCACCAACTGTAGGATAACTCTTTGCAGTCTATTAGCCAACAGTTTTGTAATGATTTTCAGAACACCATTTAGTAAGGAAATTGGCCTGAAGTCATTTGGAGAAAGTGGCACCTCTTTTTTTGTCACTAGAGTGATGAAAGAGGAGTTAATGCTTTCAAAATTTACATTCCCAGCATGAAATGCCAATATGAGCTCAAAGATATCAGTCTTAATTATATCCTAACAACTTTTAATAAACTCATTATTGAATCCATCTGGCCCTGGTGATTTATCATTGGGTAGGTTTTTGACCACTTCCTCAACTTCCTCTTGGGTAAAAGGCTTTTCAAGATCAATGAAAATTTGGGGGTCCACTGTGTTTTCATAAAGATCATTAAGGTCAAAGTGCATTGAGTGTCCACTAGATTGTCCCAATCTATTTTTAAAAGCCTCCCAGAGGATTGCAGCCTTTCCATCATGATCTGTTACTTCAACTTGGTCTTTGTTCAGCAGCATAGCAATCTTATTGTGCCTATGATTAATAGAGGCTTTAGTGTGGAAGAATTTTGTGTTTTCATCTCCAAACTTTACTCCTTTAATTTTTCCTCTCTGTTTCCAATAAATCTTCTGATCATTGAGCACAGTTAATAGATACTCCTTGAGCAAGGTCCTGCAATTATTTTCAAATAGAGTAAGGTCCCTGAATTCCTCAATCATATCCCAGAGAAATATACAGTCATTAAGATCTGCAATTTGCTTCTTATGACAGGCAAGGCTTTTGGCCCACAACTTTAGAGCTCTTCTGACATTCTTGAATTTTGCAGTAATCTTCTTAGCACAGTCTGTATGACCTACTAGAATAGCCCAAGCAGTCTGAACCACCTGTTTAAAAGAACTGTGGTTAAGCCAATAGTTTTCAAATCTGAACACTCTAGACTTTGGGATATTTGTGCCAATTTTCATCATGCAGGGGAGGTGATCAGAAATTGGTTTAGCCATGGGAAGAGCCAAGGTATCAGGATAACTGGTCATCCATGCTGCAGAGGTAAAAAACCAATCTAATTTCTCCAGTAGTGGGTTGTCTTGCATGTTGCTCCAACTAAATTGCCTGCCTTTTAGGGGTAATTCAATCAGGCCAAGAGCACTTATGGCCTCATTAAACATAAGCATTTCATTTACATCTCCTCCAGGTCTGTTTCTGTCTTCAGGTGTTCTGATAAAATTAAAATCCCCCATAATAATCCAATCTATATCATTAGGCATCTGAATATTACCAAACCAGTCTATGAACTCAATTTTATCCTCATGATTGCAAGGACCATAGATGTTTGTGAGGACCCAACTTTTGGAGGATGTCTTGCATGTGAACTGAATAGATAGAGAGAATTTGTTTTGAAACATTAGCTCCCTAGAGAATAGAGCTCCATTCCAAGCAGTGAGGATGCCACCTGATGCCCCAATGGAAGGTAAGAACTCAAATTTATTAAACCTTTGAGGACATATATTATGAATGTAGGCCAGATCAAAGTTTTCTCTCTTAGTTTCCTGTATACAAACAATTCCAGCAGCACTTTCTTCCACTTTTTGCCTGATAGCCAACCACTTATCTGATGAATTAATTCCCCTCACATTCCAGTTTAAGATATTCCATGTTGTATTGTTATCCATTAACAATCAAATTGATGTTACTGTAGTCAGCAGCGCCCACCCCCTGATGACAATCCCAGGCCAGAAAATTATTGGGATCCAAAGAAAGGACAAAACACTGAAATCATGTTGAAACATTCCAGGAGGTGGCATAAGCAAATGAGCAGTTGAACCAAAGCAGCCATATATGATGGACAGCAGTTTCCATAGCATCAGATAGAATAGTAGTCTCTACCACAAGGAAATACCAGAGCTGACACAGCAGCAAAGTGCATATGACATACAAAAGGTGCCTACAAGGGCAAACAAGCATTGTGCCATAGTTGCAAGCATTACATTTGACTGCATACCTAAGAGAAGTAGTTCCCAAAAGAGAACAGCAGGCCATCCTGCTATCTAACAGAGACTGGTGTTGTAGACACATCATCACACATGCCTAGACTTTGCTGCTTCTGCTGTGGCCTTGGACACCTTAGCCACATCTTCCTGTCCCTTCTTCTTGGGTTTCTTTGCCAACATCTCCCGTATGTCTTCCTCAGCAACCTTGCAGAAAGATTTAGACAGGTTTTTAACCACTGAATTGTGAATAATTGGAGGTATGGCATTACATGGTAAACAAGACTGAGTAGCACAAGACTTCCTTCTATAGCCATTGTTATCCTTTTTAATCCTATCACTTCTTCTTACCTCAGTTTCTACCATAGGTTCTTTCTCCCTCCTTTTCCTTGATATGGCCTCTCCAAGGGGCAGGACTTTATTTGGGGACACTTGCTGAAGAGGACTGCTAGCCCCAGTGGAAGAGTGGGCAGCAGGGCTAATGCCCTCATTTTCTTTGCCTAGCCCCAGGATGAAATCCTTACATGCAGGTGCCTGAGAAGTTACACATCCATCAGGTATGTGAAAAAGCAAAGTGTCCTCATGCTCACAATTAGTAGTCAATAATTTCCAAACATCAGACTTTAGCAAATGCATGGTCCAACCAAACTTGTCAGGTGTCAATAGTAAGTGAATTATGAAGTTGAACCAACTTACTGGTATTTCTATTTTGAAAGTTGGTGTATCTCCTTGTGTTGCTGGTGCAAAATGTTGTATCCATAAATCCAGTCCTTCTTGAGATATTAAATGTGAACCATCAATGATTTGCAAAGCATGATCTTGGGCCAAAGTATGAAATGTAATCAAGGAAGGAGAACCTGGCAAAGAGAAGGACCCATAGTTACCTTTAGGGTTTGCAGCAGGTGAGGATCCAATATGGGGAACTGTAACATCAGCCTTGCCCTTGATATCTGTGCTATGGACTTGAAGTGAAGGAATAGAATCTCCCACAGTTGCATTAGTAGCAGCTTCCAGAGGCACAACATAATTTTCAGTAGCCTGGACTTCCTTCAAATTCTCAAGCTGCTTGTCTTGTTGGACAATGGGCAAAGAGGAGCCAGAAGCTTCAATATCTCTGGCAGCGGATGGCATGCCTGGAGTGGGAACTGGCTGCATAATTAGCTGAGTTATGGCACACTCTGTCTGCAGGTTTTGTTGTTCTACAGCAACATTCAGAGTCTGTTCAGCAGGCACCAAGTTTATATTCTGTGGCTCTGCAGCATTGGGCTGCACATCATGTAAATCCTCCTCTTCTTCAACTGCATCATAAGCTAATGCAATGTTCAGGAGCCCTTGACCAATTTGAGGGGCCTGAGCACCTTGGTTGACCTCCTCACGAGCAGAGTGGGTCAAGGAAAGCAAGCCATCAGACAGTGAAACTGTAGTAGTAATGCTGCTGTTTGGAGCCCCTTCTTCTGCCAAAACAGGAATTTCAACTTGAGGCTGCATAGGAAGGACATGAGCTGGCTGTGGGAAAGCCCAATGATCCTCTTGCTCTGCCTGCTCTTCCCAATCATCCCATTCCTCATTAGGAGCATTATTGTTAGGAATAGGCAAAGGTGGAAAGCCTGGAAAATCATTTGCATGTTGTGGAACAGGGTGTGGGTCCACACCCTCAGGTGGAAAAGGGTCCTCTTCTGCAGGCCCACCCCCCAACATTTCCTCAAGAAGTAACTCAACAGAGGAGGTCTAGGACTCCTCCTCAAATACTTCTCCTTCAGACCATCTTATACTCTTTGGGATATCACCAAGGTCAGTGACTCTAGACTTGACCAAAATCTTACCCTTCAAAGCATCTTCTTTCTCCCAACTAATGATCTTGCCCCACTTTGAAATCGCAGAAGCAATATCTTCAGTATTACAGAAATCAAATGGAACCCCCACAAACAGCAACCAACAAGTTCTGTTGAAATGAACCCTACGCCAATTCCTTCCTTGATTGTGCTTAGTAAAAGAAATAAACACATCGCCAAAAGCACGCGGACCCTGCTAAATGAGCCTATCTCTGTCTCTGACATGCGTGAACCTGACATAAGCTTCTCCAAAAGGACAGGGTTGGATTTCCCTAAAACCTACATGCTCATCTCCCTCTAGGAACTCTTCAAGAACCTCACACACATTTGGGAAAATACCTCATCTGGATGCGGGTGGATAGTGGCAATCGCCCAGTCTTCGTGCCGTCTCGGGCGATGAGGGACAATCGCACGAGAAACCCCATTGCGGCCTTCAATTGCCTGAATCTGAAAGCCATGAGGAACGAATGGTTGAGGGTCAATGGGAATGTTGGCCATTGGCAACGGCTCCAGCGAGGTGATGACCCGAGCCCTGTCGGACAGCAATGGCAGCGGTGGCGAGCTTGCCGAGGCAGAAGTAGAGCTGGTGGCAGAGTAGGAAAGTGAAGTGGAAGGCAAGGAGGCAAGCGACGGTCTCGGCTTGAAGTTTGGGAAAAAATCCTTGACCAACTCCTTAAATGAAGGTACCTGCCGAGTCTGCGGCGCTAGCCCAATACAACGAAACCAAGATTCCACTGCACCTTCGGCCCAAGCCTCTGCGGGTGGGCTCGGGAAAGAATCAAAGGGGATAAACGGCCAAAGCCCAGGAAGGTTCCGAGTGGTGCAAAAACGGGCCATGTGACCGCTGGCCCCGCATGCATGGCAAACCACGTGATTACGTGAAAAAGAACGCATAGTGACCTGGCGCTCCATTTGGGGATGGATTTGACCCGGATTAACGTGCAATGAAGTGTCATTAAGACCTTGATTAGATCCCTCTTGAATGGGTCCGATAATCTTTCGAAAACCGATCTACCGTCCTGGACCACCGCAGAATAACTCCGGTGATCACCGGAGTGAGGAACAATGGCTTTGCCGGACCTACCCACTAGGGTCCATTCCTAATCAAGCTCAGCATAGTATAGAGCTTCTTCCCGTTGCCAATTCGGGCCCCCAAAATTCCAAAGATTGAAAACCATGTCAAAATCCTTCTCAACAATATTACCAGCATTGTAGATCTCAAAACCCACTGCTTTTGAAGCAACCGAGAACTTGAAAGACCTATCCTTCAAGAAACGAACTCGAAAACCTTGGGCATAGCCCCCAAACATGGCAAGGAGAGATACACTAACCGTGTGCATAATGAGCCTGAATGAGGCACGTCTAAAAGAAACCACCATGGTGAATTCCTTCTAACGAAAACCCGGGGAGAAGACCACCGGGTGCCCAAACTTGGCCTTCATATCCGCTTGAAACTTCTTCCCACGATCAAAGTTAAGGGCAAAAGGAGCCATCATGAAGGGAGGGGTGGCTACCAGCGCCAGAGCGGCCACTGGTAGGGCTTGTGGCCGCCGGGGCCGAAGCGGCCACCGGCGCTAGGTGGGAGGGCTCAACCGTCCTGTCAAAAGTGCACCACACCTCTCAAGGAAACATTTGAGCCTCTCTTGTTGCTAGTTGTGATAATTTTGCATCTCTGAATTGATTATTGCTGACCCTTTTTTCTACCATAAGCCTTCCCAGCTCCACATACATCTACATCGTGCGTTTGACACCACCTGGTAATCGCTTTGTCCAACCTTTGAGAGTTTTGACTACAATGGTTGCCGATCACCACCTGCTGCTGGGTAAGAACTGGTAAGAATTTGAGATTCGCTTGACGGATTTATGACACCCCGCCACTTTCTAGTAGTCTGTAGGATCATATTCTTGTGTGCTTCTATTGCTGCTAACCATGGTAGGACCACAAGCCGACGAGATTGACTGGGAGAACATGACGAACAAGGAGTTGCATGATAAATTGCAGTAAATGATGAGTGGCCAAGTGGGAGATGTGCTAAACAGATTTGAAGAGACTATGGAGAAGATAGATGCCATGGAGAAGTCGTTCAATACAAAGCTGGATAACAAGTTTAATGAATTGCTCAAGCGTCTTCCCCAACCTCCACCGGCTGCACCTATCACACCTCTGCAATGACAACAACAACGCCCCCCTTCCGAATCAGTTTGGACGAGTGAAGCGTGTTCCTCTTGAGGATGGCCAAACTTCTGGTGTTGTTGTACCTACTGTTGATGCTTCTTTGGCTCCTGCTATTGCTGCTGCTGGTGCCGAGGAGGATGATGATTATGCGGGCAATTACGAGGATGAGGTTGATCAAAATCAGAACTACGTGCAACCACCAGCACTAGGTCGTCCACAGGCATATAATTGCAATGGTAGGCCTGCACTGCCACCTCATGTATGAGATTATGATCATATTCCTAAACTGAAATTGAATATTCCACCGTTTGAGGGTAGATACATTCCTGATGTATATCTTACTTGGGAGTTAGAAACTGAACAACGTTTCACATGCTTACAATATCCTGAGGAGAGACATGTTGCTGCTGCTGTTTGTGAATTCACTTTTTGCTTCTGTTTGGTGTTCTGAACATTGTAGATTATATCCTATTCCAACTACTTGGGCTGCTTTGAAAACTGTTATGCATACTCCCTGGGTTCCACCATATTATCAACGTGAATTGCTTCAAAAATTGCAGCGTTTAAGACATGGATTTTTTTTGTAGAAGAATATTATCAAGAATTACAAACTGGCATGATTAGATGTGGTATTGTTGAGGATAATGAAGCTATGCTTGCACGTTTTATGGGTGGATTAATAAAGAGATTCAAACCATTCTAGAGTATAAGGAGTATAATAATATCACTCGTTTATTCCATCTTGCTTGTAAAGCTGAACGTGAAGTGCATGATCAATAGGAATTGACGCAAACTAATTTTTCTGCAGGTCGATCTTCATCATGGACACCACGTACATCCTCTACTCCCACACGTCCTGCTACAGCACCACTGACTTCAGTCACCAATTCCAACCGAGATACAAGAAAATAGGCACCACCACCACCATCTGCCAGGAGTACACCTTCTGGTCCCGTACAGAGCTCTTCTTCATCCATGGCATCAACAGGGCAAACACATGATATTATTTGTCGTTGTTGCAAGGGTGGAGGTCATTATGCGAGAGAATGCCCATCTAAGCGTGTGATGATTGCTACTGAGGATGGTGGGTATGATTCCTCTAGTGACTATGATGAGGAGACTATGGGTCTTATTACAAGTGAAGAACACGATGGAGATGGTTCTGATCATGAGACGCAATACATGGCTCCTGAAGACGGTGACAGGTATGAATGTTTAGTTGCTCAACGTGTTTTGAGTGTGCAGGTCACACAAGCTGAGCAAAATCAGAGGCATAATTTGTTCCATACAAAGGGAGTTGTGAAGGAACGTTCTGTGCGCGTCATCATAGATGGAGGGAATTGCAACAACTTGGCTAGCATAGAGATGGTGGAGAAGCTATCTCTCACCACAAGACCACATCCACATCCTTACTACATCCAATGGTTCAACAACAACGACAAGTTTAAGGTAACACGTATTGTTCGTGTGCATTTTAGTATCTCTACATATGCTCATTATGTTGATTGTGATGTGGTACCTATGCAAGCATGTTCCTTATTACTTGGTATACCATGGCAATTTGATAAAAAATATGTACTCCATGGTAGAAACAATCAGTATACTCTTGTTCATAAGGATAAAAATATTACTTTGCTTCCTATGACTCCTGATTCTATTTTTAAAGATGATATTAATAGAGCTAATAGAGCAAAACAGGAGAAAAATAAGAGTGAAAATCAGATTGTGGCAAAAGAATTTGAGCAACAAATGAAGCCAATAATAAACCATCTAGTGTTGCTTCTGGAATTAAATTGAAAAGTGCATGTTTACTTGCCACCAAATCTGATATTGATGATCTAGATTTCAGCAAATCTTTTTGCTATGCTTTTGTGTGCAAAGAGGCATTATTTTCTTTCGAGGATGTACCTTCCTCTTTGCCTCCTGCAGTCACTAACATTTTGCAGGAGTTTGCTGATGTCCTTCCCCAAGACGTGCCACCGGGATTACCACCCATTCGAGGGATTGAGCATCAGATTGACTTAATTCCCGGTGCTTCGCTACCAAACCGTGCGCCATACCGTACCAATCCAGAGGAGACGAAGGAGATTATGCGTCAAGTACAGGAGCTACTCAACAAACGTTATATACATGAATCTCTTAGTCCTTGTGCTATTCATATCATACTAGTGCCAAAAAGGGATGGTACATCGCGTATGTGTGTTGATTGTAGAGGCATTAATAATATTACTATTCGTTATCGTCATCCTATTCCTAGGCTAGATGATATGCTTGATGAATTGAGTGGCTCTACAATATTCTCCAAAGTTGATTTGCGTAGTGGATACCATCAAATTCGTATGAAATTGGGAGATGAATGGAAAACAACATTTAAAACTAAGTTTGGATTATATGAGTGGTTAGTCATGCCTTTTGGGTTAACTAATGCACATAGTACTTTCATGAGATTAATGAACGAAGTTTTACGTGCTTTCATTGGACGATTTGTGGTAGTCTATTTTGATGATATACTGATTTATAGCAGATCTTTGGAGGAACATTTGGAACATTTATGTGTTGTTTTTTATTGCTCGACATGATGCACGTTTGTTTGGTAACCTTGGGGAGTGCACCTTTCGCACCGATCGAGTATCTTTTCTTGGCTATGTTGTTACTCCACATGGAATTCAAGTTGATAAAGCCAAGATTGAAGCTATTGAGAGTTGGCCGGAGCCCAAAACGGTCACACAAGTGAGGAGTTTTCTTGGCCTCGCTGGATTCTATAGGAGTTTTGTGAGAGATTTCAGCACCATTGCTGCACCTCTCAATGAGCTTACAAAGAAGGGTGTGCCTTTTGTTTGGGGTACCGCACAGGAAGAAGCCTTCACGATATTGAAAGATAAGTTGATGCATGCTCCTTTACTCCAACTTCCTGATTTTAATAAGACTTTTGAGCTTGAATGTGATGCTAGTGAAATTGGATTAGGAGGTGTGTTATTACAAGATGGCAAACCAGTTGCATACTTTTCTGAAAAATTAAGTGGGCCTAGTCCGAACTATTCTACTTATGATAAAGAATTATATGCTCTTGTTCGGACTTCGAAACATGGCAACATTATTTATGGCCCAAAGAATTTGTTATACATTCTGATCATGAATCTTTGAAACACATTAAAAGTCAAGCAGAACTGAACCGTAGACATGCTAAATGGGTTGAATTCATTGAGACTTCCCCTTATGTCATTAAACACAAGAAGGGTAAAGAAAATGTTATTGGTGATGCATTGTCTTGTCATTATACTATGCTTTCACAACTTGACTTTAAAATATTTGGTTTGGAGACCATCAAAGCTCAATATGTGCATGATGTTGAAGATGTATTGCAGAATTGTAAAGAAGGGAGAACATGGAAGAAGTTTGTCGTTAACGATGGATTTGTGTTTCGTGCTAACAAGATATGCATTCCAGCTAGCTCCGTTCGTCTTTTGTTTTTGCAGGAGGCGCATGGAGGAGGATTAATGGGACACCTTGGCAAGAAGAAGACAGAGGATATACTTGCTACACATTTCTTTTGGCCAAAGATGAGAGGGGATGTTGAGCGTTTTGTTGCTCGCTGCACTACATGTCAAAAAGCTAAGTCACGACTCAATCCTCAAGGTTTATATATGCCTTTGCCTGTACCTAGTGTTCCTTGGGAGGATATATCTATGGACTTTGTTTTAGGTTTACCTTGAACAAAGAAGGGGAGGGATAGCATATTTGTTGTCGTGGATAGATTCCCGAAAATGGCACACTTTATACCATGTCAGAAAAGCGATGATGTTGTTAATGTTGTTGATTTGTTATTTCGTGAAATTATTTGCTTGCATGGAGTGCCAATACTAATGTTTCAGATCGTGATACTAAATTTCTTAGCCAATTTTGGAGATGTTTATGGGCTAAGTTTGGGACTAAACTGCTTTTTAGTACTACTTGTCACCCCCAAACTGATGGACAAACTGAAGTAGTCAATAGAACATTGTCTACTATGCTTTGGGCTGTTTTGAAGAATAATAAGAAAATGTGGGAAGAATGCTTGCCTCATATTGAATTTGCTTATAATCGTTCATTGCATTCTACTACTAAGATGTGCCCTTTTGAAATTGTGTATGGTTTTCTACCTCATGCACCTATTGATTTGTTGCCTCTTCCATCTTCGGAGAAGGATAATTTTGATGCTAAACAACATGCTGAATCGATCTTAAAAATGCATGAGTTAACTAAGGAAAACATTGAGCGTATGAACGCTAAATATAAACTTGCTGGAGATAAGGGTAGAAACATGTTGTGTTTGCACCTGGAGATCTTGTTTGGTTACATTTGCGTAAGGATAGGTTTCCTAATTTTTGCAAATCAAAGCTAATGCCACGTGTTGATGGCCCTTTTAAGGTGTTAGAGAAAATAAATGATAATGCATATAAACTTGAGCTGCCTGTAGATTTTGGGGTTAGTCCCACTTTTTACATTGCAGATTTGAAGCCTTATTTGGGAGACGAAAATGAGCTTCCATCGAGGACGACTTCATTTCAAGAAGGGGAGGATGATGAGGACATCAATACCATTGTTACACCCACAGCCCCTACTGCTACATATATTGGACCAATTACTAGAGCTCGCGCACGCCAATTAAATTATCAAGTACTTTAGTTTCTTGGTAATGATTCTAATGTTCATGAGAATATGATGTTGCCTAAATTGGATACATTTGTTTTGCTTACAAATGAAGGGCCTATCATGGATAAGAGGGAAGAACACTAGAGCAAGACCAATCATGGAGATGATGGCATGCGCAAGGGGAACAAGAACGAAGTTACAAGTGATGATTTGAGGACTTTGAAGCCACCATAATGAGTGCATGAAGCCTTGGACGAAATATACAAGATGCCAATTCATAAATTTCGTCCAGAGGCTATTCTTGGTGTTGCGTCACCTTATTATTGGGCCAGGCCCATGTAATTTCGAAATACATAAGTATAGGCTATTTTTAGAGTCCGTATGTGTGGGGAAACAAGAGATAGGGTTGGTTTCGGACCCCTTCCCCAAGGGCTACAAAATCCCCCCCCCCTCTTCCTCCATATATACAGCCCTTAGGGCACCATTTAGACTTTGGGTTTTGTTTAGATTAAAGTTCGCCATAGCTACAACTTCGCGTACTTCGTTTGTGTTCAATGACCAGACAAAGACGTCACAAAACCCCACGTTCATCAATAAAGCTTTCCTCTTCTATTTGCAATATCCAGATTGCAATCTCAGTTTCTTGCTTGTTCTTCGTTTGCTTGTAGGAAATAGACCCTCGTGGTCAGGTTGATCATGCTCCGGCGTGGTCAATAACCTCTCGGAGTTGGTTTAGCGATTACTAAGGTGCGACGTCCTCACACGTTCGTAGTCGGATCGTCGAAGTCTACTCCACCCAAAATGATACCATCATCTCATCGAAAGACGGGACACCTTTGCCTCTATCAACCTTTAGGTGGAGGAGGACCTCCTAGAGTTTCAATAGACAAATTGTGTTTGAGCAGAGGTCGTTGTTCAGAGAAATTTTTATCTATTTCATTTATTTCATGCATATGCATATCATTTTCATGGTCTAGCAAATATTGTTCTAGTGGATCAGTAGGAGGCACAACTATAGAAGCAAGACCAATTATTTCATCCTTACTAGATAATTCTTTTTATGAGGTTGTCTACTAAACTTGATGAAATTAAACTCATGAGACTCATCACCAAAGCTAACACCGACACTCTGTTTCTCACAATCTATTTTAGCATTAACGGTGTTCAAGAAAGGTCTACAAAATATAATGGAACAAAAGTCATCTTGTGGGGAACCAAGAACTAGAAAATCAGTAGGATATTTTACTTTCCCACACAAGACTTTGACATCTCTAACAATCCCAAGTGGTGTGATGGTGTCTCTATTAGCAAGTTAATAGTAACATCTATGTCTTATATTTCAGAGGTGCAATATCATTCATAATTTCTTGATATAAGGTAAATGGAATAGCACTCATGCTAGCACCTAAGTCACATAAACCATGATAACAACAATCTCCTATTTTAACTGAGACAACAGGCATGCCAATAGCATGTCTATGTTTATCTTTATCATCGGGTTTGCAATTCTAGCAGCTTCATACAGAAGTAAATAACTGAAGGAAATATGCCCTAGAGGCAATAATAAAGTTATTATTTATTTCCTTGGTTCATGATAAATGTTTATTATTCATGCTAGAATTGTATTAACCGGAAACTTAGTACATGTATGAATACATAGACAAAACATATAGTCCCTAGTATGCCTCTACTTGACTAGCTCGTTAATCAAGGATGGTTAAGTTTAACCATAGACATGTGTTGTCATTTGATGAACGGGATCACATCATTAGGAGAATGATGTGATGGACATGACCCATCCGTTAGCTTAGCATTATGATCGTGTTAGTTTCATTGCTACTGCTTTCTTCATGACTTCAAGTTCCTCACACTATGAGATTATGCAACTCCCAAATACCGGAGGAACACTTTGTGTGCTACCAAACGTCACAATGTAAAAGGGTGATTATAAAGGTGCTCTACAGGTGTCTCCGAAGGTGTTTGTTGGGTTGGCATAGATCGAGATTAGGATTTGTCACTCCGTGTTTCGGAGAGGTATCTCTAGGCCCTCTCAGTAATACTCATCACTATAAGCCTTGCAAGCATTGTGACTAATGAGTTAGTTGCGGGATGAAGTATTACGGAACAAGTAAAGAGACTTGTCAGTAACGAGATTGAACTAGGTATTGAGATACCGACGGTCGAATCTCGAGCAAGTAACATACCGATGACAAAGGGAACAACGTATGTTGTTATGCGGTTTGACCAATAAAGATATTCGTAGAATATGTAGGAACCAATATGAGCATCCAGGTTCCGCTATTGGTTATTGACCGGAGACGTGTCTCGGTCATGTCTACATAGTTCTTGAACCCATAGGGCCCGCACGCTTAACGTTCGATGATGATTGGTATTATGAGTTAGTGTGTTTTGATGTACCGAAGGTAGTTCAAAGTCCCGAATGTGATCACACACATGATGAGGAGTCTCAAAATGGTCAAGACATAAAGATTGATATATTGGGCGGCTATATTCAGACACCGGAAGTGTTCCGAGTGATTTCGGAGAAAACCGAGTCTTGGGAGGGTTCTGGGACCCCGGGAAGTATTGGGCCTTAGTGGGCCTTAGGGGAGAGAGAGGGCAGCAACCCAGGAGGTGGAGCCACCCCCCCCCCCCCAAGGGGAGTCCAAATTGGAGTAGGGGAGGGGGCGTAGCCCCTCTTTCTCTCTCCCCCTCCCTCTCCTTCCTTCCCCTTCCCCCTCCTAGTTGGACTAGGAAAGGGGGAGTCCTACTCCTACTAGGAGGAGGACTCCTCCCCTCCTTGGCATGCCCAAGGGTAGGCCGGCCTCCCCCCTTGCTATATACGGGGGCAGGGGGCACCCTAGGACACACAAGTTGACATTGTTTAGCCGTGTGCGGTGCCCCCCTCCACAGTTACACACCTCGGTCATATTGTCGTAGTGCTTAGGCGAAGCCCTGCGCCGGTAACTTCATCATCACCATCACCACGCGGTCATGCTGACGAAACTCTCCCTCGGCCTCAACTGGATTAAGATTACGAGGGACATCCTCGAGCTGAACGTGTGCTAATCGCGGAGGTGCCGTACGTTCGGTGCTAAGATTGGTCGGATCGTGAAGACGAATGACTACATCAACTGCGTTGTCATAACACTTCCGCTTTCGGTCTACGAGGGTACATGGACACACTCTCCCCTCTCGTTGCTATGCATCACATAGATAGATCTTGCATGATCGTAGGAAAATTTTCAAAACTACCGCGTTCCCCATTAGTGGCATCCGAGCCAGGTCTATGCGTAGATGTTATATGCACGAGTAGAACACAAAGAGTTGTGGGCGATAATAGTCATACTGCTTACCAGCATGTCATACTTTGATTTGGCGGTATTGTTGGATGAAGTAGCTCAGACCAACATTACGTGTACGCTTACACGAGACTAGTTCTACCGACGTGCTTTGCACATAGGTGGCTGGTGAGTGTCTGTTTCTCCAACTTTAGTTGAACCGAGTGTGGCTATGCCCGGTCCTTGTTGAAGGTTAAAACAGCACACTTGACGAAAAATCGTTGTGTTTCTGATGCGTAGGTAAGAACAGTTCTTGCTAGAAGCCCGTAGCAGCCACGTAAAACTTGCAACAACAAAGTAGAGGATGTCTAACTTGTTTTTGCAGGGCTTGCTGTGATGTGATATGGTGAAGCATGATGTGATATAAATTGTTGTATGAGATGATCATGTTTTTGTAACAAAGTTATCAGCAACTGGTAGGAGCCATATGGTTGTCGCTTTATTGTATGCATTGCAATCTCCATGTAATTTTTTTACTTTATCACTAAGCAGTAGCGATAGTCGTAGTAACAATAGGTGGTGAGACAACAACGATGCTACGATGGAGATCAAGGTGTCGCACCAGTGATGTTGGAGATCATGATGATGCTTCGGTGATGCAGATCATGAGCACAAGATGATGATGGCCAGATCATGTCAAATATTTTGATTGCATGTGATGTTTATCCTTTATGCATATTATTTTGCTTAGAACGTCGGTAGCATTATAAGATGATCCCTTACTAAATTTCAAGGTACAAGTGTTCTCCATGAGTATGCACCGTTACTACTTCGTTAAATCGTCTCGAGACACCACGTGATGATCGGGTGTGATAAGCTCTCGTTCACATACAACGGGTGCAAGCCAGTTTTGCACGCATAATACTCGGGTTAAACTTGACGAGCCTAGCATATGGAGATCGGCCTCGGAACTTTGAGACCGAAGGTCGGCGTGAATCATATAGTAGATATGATCAACATAGTGATGTTCACCATTGAAAAGTACTCCATCTCACGTGATGATCGGACATGGTTTAGTTGATTTGGATCACGTGATCACTTAGATGATTAGAGATGTCTATCTAAGTGGGAGTTCTTAAATAATATGATTAATTGAACTTTAATTTTTCATGAACTTAGTACCGATAGTATTTTGCATGTCTATGTTGTTGTAGATCAATGGCCCGTGCTACCGTTCCTTTGAATTTTGATGCGTTCTAGAAAGCTAAGTTGAAAGATGATGGCAGCAACTACGGATTGGATCCGTAACTTGAGGATTATCCTCATTGCTGCACAGAAGAATTACGTCCTGGAAGCACTGTTGGGTGCCAAGCCTGCTGCAGATGCTACTGATGATGTTAAGAACGTCTGGCAGAGCAAAGCTGATGACTACTCGATAGTTCAATGTGTCATGCTTTACGGCTTAGAATCGGGACTTCAACGACATTTTGAACATCATGGAGCATATGGGATGTTCCAAGAGTTGAAGTTAATATTTCAAGCAAATGCCCAAGTTGAGAGATATGAAGTCTCCAACAAGTTCTACAACTGGAAAATGGAGGAGAATAGTTCTGTTAGTGAACACATACTCAAAATGTCTGGGTATCATAATCACTTGACTCAGCTGGGAGTTGATCTTCTAGTTGATTGTGTCATTGATAGAGTTCTTCAATCACTGCCACCAATCTATAAAGGCTTCGTGATGAACTATAATATGCAAGGGATGGAAAAGACCATTCCCGAGCTCTTCGCGATGCTAAAGGTCACGGAGGTAGAAATCAAAAAGGAGCATAAAATGTTGATGGTCAATAAGACCACTAGTTTCAAGAAAAAGGGCAAAGGGAAGAAAGGGAACTTAAAGAAGAACGGAAAAAAGGTTGCTGCTCAAGTCTGGACCTAAGCCTGAAACTGAGTGATTCTATTGCAAAGGGAATGGTCACTGGAAGCGGAACTGCACCAAGTATTTGGCGGACAAGAGGATGGCAAAGTGAAAGGTATATTTGATATACATGTTATTGGTGTGTACTTAACTAATGCTCGCAGTAGCGCCTGGGTATTTGATACTATTTCTGTTGCTCATATTTGCAACTCGAAACAGGGGCTACGGATTAAGCGAAGATTTGCTAAGGACGAGGATGATGCGCGTGGGAAATGGTTCCAAAGTCGATGTGATCGCGGTCGGCACGCTACCTCTACATCTACCATCAGGATTAGTTTTAGACCTGAATAATTGTTATTTGGTGCCAGCGTTGAGCATGAACATTATATCTGGATCTTGTTAAATGTGAGATAGTTATTCATTTAAATCAGAGAATAATGGTTGTTCTATTTATATGAGTAATATCTTTTATGGTCATGCACCCCTGCTGAGTGGTCTATTTTTGTTGAATCTCGATAGTAGTGATACACATATTCATAGTGTTGAAGCCAAAAGATTAAAGTTTAATAATGATAGTGCAACTTATTTGTGGCACTGTCGTTTAGGTCATATCGGTATAAAGCGCATGAAGAAACTCCATACTGATGGACTTTTGGAATCACTTGATTACGAATCAGTTGGTGCTTGCGAACCATGCCTTATGGGCAAGATGACTAAAACTCCGTTCTCTGGAACAATGGAACGAGCTACTGATTTGTTGGAAATAATACATACCGATGTATGCGGTCCAATGAGTATTGATGCTCGTGGCGGGTATCGTTATTTTCTTACCTTCACAGATGATTTGAGCAGATATAGTTATATCTACTTGATGAAGCATAAGTCTGAAACATTTGAAAAGTTCAAAGAATTTCAGAGTGAAGTGGAAAACCATCGTAACAAGAAAATAAAGTTTCTATGATCTGATCGTGGAGGAGAATATTTGAGTTATGAGTTTGGTCTTCATTTGAAACAACATGGGATAGTTTCACAATTAACGCCACCTGGAACACCATAGCGAAATGGTGTGTCCGAACATCGTAACCGTACTTTATTAGATATGGTGCGATCTATGATGTCTCTTGTTGATTTACCGCTATCGTTTTGGGGTTATGCTTTAGAGACGGATGTATTCACTTTAAATAGGGCACCATCTAAATCCGTTGAGACGACACCTTATGAACTGTGGTTTGGCAAGAAACCAAAGTTGTCGTTTCTGAAAGTTTGGAGCTGCGATACTTATGTGAAAAAGCTTCAACCTGATAAGCTCGAACCCAAATCCGAGAAGTGCGTCTTCATAGGATACCAAAAAGAAACTGTTGGGTACACCTTCTATCACAGATCCAAAGGCAAAATCTTTGTTGCTAAGAATGGGTCCTTTCTAGAGAAGGAGTTTCTCTCGAAAGAAGTGGGTGGGAGGAAAGTAGAACTTGATGAGGTAATTGTACCTGCTCCCTTATTGGAAAGTAGTTCATCGCAGAAATCAGTTCCTGTGATTCCTACACCAATTAGTGAGGAAGCTAATGATGATGATCATGAAGCTTCAGATCAAGTTACTACCGAACCTCGTAGGTCTTCCAGAGTAAGATCCGCACCAGAGTGGTACGGTAATCCTATTCTGGAAGTCGTGTTACGAGACCATGATGAACCTACGAACTATGAGGAAGCAATGATGAGCCCAGATTCCGCGAAATGGCTTGAGGCAATGAAATCTGAGATGGGATCCATGTATGAGAATAAAGTGTGGACTTTGGTGGACTTGCCCGATGATCGGCAAGCCATAGAAAATAAATGGATCTTTAAGAAGAAGACCAATGCAGACGGTAATGTTACTGTTTACAAAGCTCGACTTGTTGCAAAAGGTTTTCGACAAGTTCAAGGAGTTGACTACGATGAGACTTTCTCACCCGTAGCGATGCTTAAGTCTGTCTAATTCATGTTAGCAATTGTTGCATTTTATGATTATGAAATTTGGCAAATGGATGTCAAAACTGCATTCCTGAATGGATTTCTGGAAGAAGAGTTGTATATGATGCATCCGGAAGGTTTTGTCGATCCAAAGCGTGCTAACAAAGTGTGCAAGCTCCAGCGATCCATTTACAGACTGGTGCAAGCCTCTCGGAGTTGGAATAAACATTTTGATAGTGTGATCAAAGCATATGGTTTTATACAGACTTTTGGAGAAGCCTGTATTTACAAGAAAGTGAATGGGAACTCTGTAGCATTTCTGATCCTATATGTAGATGACATATTGTTGATTGGAAATGATATAGAATTTCTAGATAGCATAAAGGGAGACCTGAATAAGAGTTTTTCTATGAAAGACCTTGGAGAAGCTGCTTACATATTGGGCATCAAGATCTATAAAGATAGATCAAGATGCTTAATTGGACTTTCACAAAGTACATACCTTGATAAAGTTTTGAAGAAGTTCAAAATGGATCAGTCAAAGAAAGGGTTCTTGCCTGTGTTACAAGGTGTGAAGTTGAGGTAGACTCAAAGCCCGACCACCGCAAAAGATAGAGAGAAAATGAAAGTCACTCCCTATGCTTCAGCCATAGGTTCTATCATGTATGCAATGTTGTGTACCAGGTCTGATGTATATGCTGCTATAAGCATAACAGGGAGGTACCAAATTAATCCCGGAGTGGAGCACTGGACAACGGTCAAGAACATCCTGAAATACCTGAAAAGGACTAAGGGTATGTTTCTCGTTTATGGAGGTGAAAAAGAGCTTGTCGTAAATGGTTACGTCGATGCAAGCTTTGACACTGATCCGGATGACTCTAAGTCGCAAACCAGATACGTATTTTTATTGAATGGAGGAGTTGTCAGTTGGTGCAGTTCCAAGCAGAGCATCGTGGCGGGATCTACGTGTGAAGCGGAGTACATTGGTGCTTCGGAAGCAGCGAATGAAAGAGTTTGGATGAAGGAGTTCATATCCGATCTAGGTGTCATACCTATTGCATCGGGTCCAGTGAAAATCTTCTGTGACAATACTGGTGCAATTGCCTTGGAAAAGGAATCCAAATTTCACAAGAGAACCAAGCACATCAAGAGACGCTTCAATTCCATCCGTCATCATGTGTCGGAAGGGGACATAGAGATTTGCAAGATACACATGGATTTGAATGTTGTAGACCCGTTGACTAAGCCTGTCTCACGAGCAAAACATGATCAGCACCAAAGCTCCATGGGTGTTAGAATCATTACTGTGTAATATAGATTATTAACTCTAGTGCAAGTGGGATACTCAAGGAAATATGCCCTAGAGGCAATAATAAATTCATTATTTATTTCCTTAATTCATGATAAATGTGTATTCTTCATGCTAGAATTGTATTAACCAGAAACTTAGTACACGTGTGAATACATAGACAAAACATATAGTCCCTAGTACACCTCTACTTGACTAGCTCGTTAATCAAAGATGGTTAAGTTTCCTAACCATAGACACGTGTTGTCATTTGATGAACGTGATCACATCATTAGGAGAATGATGTGATGGACATGACCCATCCGTTAGCTTAGCATTATGATCGTGTTAGTTTCATTGCTACTGCTTTCTTCATGACTTATACAAGTTCCTCGGACTATGAGATTATGCAACTCCCGAATACCGAAGGAACACTTTGTGTGCTACCAAACGTCACAACGTAAAAGGGTGATTATGAAGGTGCTCTACAGGTGTCTCTGAAGGTGTTTGTTGGGTTGGCATAGATCGAGATTAGGATTTGTCACTCCGTGTTTGGGAGAGGTAGCTCTGGGCCCTCTCGGTAATACTCATCACTATAAGCCTTGCAAGCATTGTGACTAATGAGTTAGTTGCGGGATGAAGTATTACGGAACGAGTAAAGAGACTTGCTGGTAACGAGATTGAACTAGGTATTGAGAAACTAACGATCGAATCTCTGGCAAGTAACATACCGATGACAAAGGGAACAACGTATGTTGTTATGCAATTTGAACGATAAAGATCTTCGTAGAATATGTAGGAACCAATATGAGCATCCAGGTTCCACTATTGGTTATTGACTGGAGACGTGTCTCGGTCATGTCTACATAGTTCTCGAACCCGTACGGTCCACACGCTTAGCGTTCGATGACGATTGGTATTGTGAGTTTATGTGTTTTGATGTGCCAGAGGTAGTTCGGAGTCCCGAATGTGATCACAGACATGACGAGGAGTCTCTAAAGGGTCAAGACATAGAGATTGATATATTGGACGGCTATATTCGGACACCGGAAGTGTTCTGAGTGATTTCGGAGAAAACGGGAGTGCCAGAGGGGTTACCGGAACCCCCTGGGGAAGTATTGGGCTTAGTGGGCCTTAGGGGAGAGAGAGAGCAATAGCCCAGGAGGTGGCGCCCCCCAAGGGGAGTCCAAATTAGACTAGGGGAGGGGGGCGCAGCCCCTCTTTCCCTCTCCCTCTCCCTCTCCTTCCTTCCCCCTTCCCCCTCCTAGTTGGACTAGGAAAGGGGGAGTCATACTCCTACTAGGAGGAGGACTCCTCCCCTCCTAGGTGCGCCCAAGGGCCGACCGACCTCCCCCCATGCTCCTTTATATACGGGGGCTGGAGGCACCCTATGTTGGTGTACAAAAGTAGGGGTTCTCCTTTTGACCCCTTTACTTGTGCACAGGCGGTCAGAGCCTCCCACCACTGCCACACATAACAGGGAAGGAAAGGGAAGCCGGAGAGAAGCCGAAGGCACAAGACAGACAAAGCAACGACAAGGAACAAGGCCACAAAGATCGGATGGACGAAGCAGGTCCGGCAAGACCCTTGCCAGGGCAGCTCGCCCACACCAGCTGAGTGAGCCACCTTTGAGCCCACCAACGCTAAACAAACGCATTGGGACAAGGCTCGGGAGGCACCTCCGTGGTGGCATGCAGATCTTTCTGAAGACAAAGAATAGTCAAGATCAAATGAGGAAAGGAAGGCAACTATCCTCACCGAAGAAACCCACAAGACCCCCGGCAAGATCCTTGTCGGGGACGCCTGCGCGCTATGGCAAGACCCTTGCCGGGCCACCCGGCAAGGCCCTCGCCAAGCGCGCCAGTAGGGCCACTGCCAGGCCCATGCCAGCCAAGCCTCCGTCGTCGTTCGCATGTAGCTGCTGACCCAACCAGCTGGGCAGGCACCTGCATGGCAACATGCAGCCCTTCGTGGAGGCTCCGCCACCGCACCACCTCAGCTGCCTACCTGCCTACATGGCACCGCATGCATCGCTGGCCAGGGCGCGTGTCAAAGCAAGGAGGAGCGGCGATGGACGGGACGGGCCTCGCTCCCGTCCCCGATAAAGTGAAGGGACACCTAAGCCTCGCATTAAATGCACTTTGTCCTATAATACCAGCGACAAGCTCACATCACTGTAGCACTTTCCACCTCCTGTGTGCCACTGTGGCAGCCCCTTTCGCCTATAAAAGGAGGCCCATGGCGCATTGGAGAAGGATTCGGCTTTTTCGAACCTAGCAGCACCTAGAGCTAGTTCAAGAGCTCAAGAACACTAAATACATCCACCAAAGCAGGATCGTAGGGTTTTACGCATCTTTGCGGCCCGAACCTGGGTAAATCCCCTTTGTGTTGTCTACTAGTCCTGCTCTTCTCACGATCCCCGCGCCCCGCAACCGTAGTAGGGATTCCAGTGATCCCATAGGTGTCGTTTCCCACCGACATCTTTGGCGCGCCAGGTAGGGGGCGCAATTGTGAGAATCTAGCCTAGCAGTCGACCTAGCTGTTCTTCATCGCCACGGCTCCTACGGAGAAGGCGGCCAGAAAGCGGCGCCGCCGTTAGCCTTGAAGGACGCCGAGGCAGCGACGAGAGAGCTAAGTCATGCTGAATTTTAAGTTTTTCTCCTTAAATATAAGGTTATTATCCTCGACGGTTCGGCCTATGTATGGAGAGCCCGTACGCAGAGGGGCCCTCCTGCGATCGGCAACGCCCTTGTTCTGTTTTGAGTCCCCTCAACAGTTCAAGCGGCCGCGTCGAGAGCGGCAGGGTAGCCTTTCGCCATCGGTAACGCTCTCAGTTCTGACTCGAGTCATGCTCGACAGATTGAGCGGCCGCGCCAAGGGCGGTAAGGTGCTTTGCCAGGCAATAAGCACACCCGGTAGGCTAATGAGGATCCGTCCTAAAAGCGTCACCCTAGGTTTACGTGCCGACAAGCCTACCCGGTCAACGTGGGGTGGACATACAAAGGAGAATCGAACAGGAAAATAACATGCAAAATTTCAGGGGCACTGTAGAGTAATATTACACAAAATTGCCATCGCGGTTCTAACTAAAGATAGCACTGTATTCGTCATGAACCTGCAACGGCGACGGAGAACGGGGTGCCTAGTCCCGGCGCTGGCCCTCCAACCTCTTGATTTTGTCGATGCGGCTGAGGATGGGCTGGATACGCTCGTTGAGCGCCGCGATGTCGGCATCCTCCGGCAAGCTCTTGACCTGACTTGAAATTGAGGCACAGGTGCGGTCTGCGATCTGGTGAGCACCCTAGTCATGGTCCCTCAGCAGAGTATCCGGGATTCCTCGGCCAGGGAGGCCGCCCGGTTGGAGTGAAGCCGCCTCAGGGCACCGACGACATTCTCAAAGTATATGGCCAGGTTGGCATTGGTTCTCAGGCTCGCTTCTGGGGCGTACCTCATCTTCGGCATCCCCATAATGGCCAGCTGATCGACGGCCGAGTTTGCAACGGCGGCAAGGCGCTCGAGCCAACATTTCTTGCCCGCCTCGTGGTCCTTGAGGTTGGCGGTCTCGTTCATCAGCAATTGCTTCTCCATCTCCAGCTCCTTGGTCAGGATCCCCTCCCGGGTTCTGGCCTCCAACAACATCTCCTCGAGCTCTCCCAACTTCAGCTTGAGGTCTTTGATGGAGATGCTGGCTTTAGAGAGTTCTCCAGCCTTGCTGACGATCTCGCCCTATGCCTCAGTCAGGGCGCCGTTGAGCGTATCCCTCTCCTGGGCCAGCTTCAGAGCTTGCCCCTCCAGCTCCTTCACCCTGCCGGTGTAGGCCTGAGCCTGGGTGTTAAGTGATTCCTGATGCCTCTGCTCCAGCTCTTGGGTCCACTACAGGACGAGCTTTCCCACCTCTTCGTCCTTGCCGCGGAGCGTGGCGGCAAGTTTCTCCTCGCGCGTGGCAAGGTCCTCTTCCTGGGTTTTCAGCGCGGCCTTGTGCTGGGTCCAGGCGGCTTTGGCTTCGTCGGCCAATTTTTTCGCCGTCTCCTGGGCCTTCTTGACGTCGGCCAGCTTCAGGCCGAGCTCCACCTCACGGTTGACCAACTCACCCTGGGCGACCTTCAGCTCGTCCTGGGCCTGGCGGGACCAGTCTTGCGCCTAGGCGATGCACCCTCCAAAGTCCTCCTCTGCCTTCTCCACCACCACCGCCCTGGACTTGGCCTTGTCCAGGCGGGCGCGGTGGAGTGCCTGAAGCTTCTGGAAGCTGGCACCCATGGCCTGGAGCAGCCGCTCCTCCTGGGAGCCGGCGCCACCAACGCCCGGCTCATCGACGACCTCGAGCCCGGCAGAGGCAAGCGCCTCCTCGTCGAACACCTCTCCCTCAAAGGGAGCCCTGGTGTTCGACGCGCCAAGGAGATGGACGAAGAGGTCGTCGCTTACCTTCAGGTACCTGCCGGAGCCAGAGGCGGCGGAGGAGGAGGGCAGGTCTTCAAACGCCACCTCCTCGGCAGCAGCCCTGCCGGCCTCCCCGGCAGGCCTCTTCCCGGGCTCTTCGGCGGGCCCCTTGGCGGCGTCCTCAGCGGTGCCCCCGGTGCTCTCCTCGGCAGCAATCTTCTCCGCCTCCACCGCGGCATCCGCGGCGACGTCCTTGATGGTGGTGTCGATGTCCTCTGAGGAGGGGTCTAGACGCCAAGAAGGAGATAGGGTGGATCCAAGATCGAAAGCCAGTAAGGAAAAAAGGAAAGAAAGAATGCAAGCAGAAGTGGAGAGCGAGTGGCTTACCCATGCCGGACCGTGAGACGGAAGTCCCTTCTCCGCCAAGGCCTGGCGTCGAGGCGAAGCCACTTGCCCCCTCCTCCTCCGTGTGCATGGCCTCAGCACTTGGTGCCCTTGCCGGGGACGCCCCTCGGGGCGGCGTGGTGGACGGGGGCGGCACGATGGGAGAAGCCCCCTGTGGCTCCCCTTGGTGTTGCTCCCCTCCTACATCCACGATAGGGTCAGTACCAAAGCGTCATGCATTACGCACGTCGACAAGGGATGGGTGATGGACTTACGCTGGGGGCTGGGCTGGGGGCTGCTATCCGGGCTGCTTGACACCACCAGTGGCGTACTGGAGGTGCCCGTCGGGGGTTGTCCACTCGCCGAAATCCTGGCCTCTTTATCCTCTGGGCCAGCGTCTCCACATCCCTGCAAGATGAAGACAAGTGAGCAACGCCATCAGGGAAGTGTAAGGAATGAGGGAGGAAAGCAGAAGCTTACTCTTTGTTCTCTTCCTCCTCCTCCTCTCTTGCTTTCCTTTTTCTCTCCGGCTGAGAGACCCGGGGTCTCTCTCCGGGCTAAGGGGCCTGAAGTCAAATGCAATCCCCACGCTGATGTTCGTCGGCAAGGGGGGAGTCGATGGCGTCCGGGCGCGCTTGGACAACGAAGAAGCAGATGTCTTCTTCTTCGATGCCAGGGCTTTCGCCGTTTTCTTCATCGCCACCGCCCTTATCTGGCGCACGGACGCTTCCTACGCCTGCCGCGGCACAAGACAGACAACACAACGACAAGGAACAAGGCCACAAAGATCGAATGGATGAAGCAGGTTTCCCCGGCAAGGACCCTTGTCGGGGCAGGCTCAGCGGCCCGGCAAGACCCTTGCTGAGGCAGCTCGCCCACACCAGCTGAGTGAGCCACCTTTGAGCCCACCAACGCTAAACAAACGCATTGGGACAAGGCTCGGGAGGCACCTCCGTGGTGGCATGCAAATCTTTGTGAAGACAAAGAATAGTCAAGATCAAATGAGGATAGGAAGGCAACCATCCTCACCGAAGAAACCCACAAGACCCCCGGCAAGATCCTTGCCGGGACGCTTCAAGGTGCCACAGCAAGACCCTTGCCGCCACCCCAACAAGACCCTTGTCAGGCCACACAGCAAGGCCCTTGCCAAGCTGCCCACAGGCCACTGCCAGCCCACGCCACCAAGCCTCCGCCCGCCAGACGCATGCATTGCCGACCCAACCAGGTGGCAAGGTGCACTGCATGGCAACATGCAGCCCTTTGTGGAGGCTCCACCACCGCGTCACCTCAGCTGCCTGCCTGCCTACATGGCACCGCATGCATCGCTAGCCAGGGTGCGTGTCAAAGCAAGGAGGAGCGGCGACGGACGGGACGAGCCTCGCTCCCGTCCCCGATAAAGTGAAGGGACACCTAAGCCTTGCATTAAATGCACTTTGTCCTGTAATACCAGCGACAAGCTCACAGCGCTGTAGCACTTTCCACCTCCTGTGTGCCACTGTGGCAGCCCCTTTCGCCTATAAAAGGAGGCCCATGGCGCACTGGAGAAGGATTCGGCTTTTTCAAACCTAGCAGCACCTAGAGCTAGTTCAAGAGCTCAAGAACACTAAATGCATCCACCAAAGCAGGATCATAGGGTTTTACGCATCTTTGTGGCCCGAACCTGGGTAAATCCCCTTTGTGTTGTCTACTTGTCCCGCTCTTCTCACGATCCCCGCACCCTGCAACCGTAGTAGGGATTCCAGTGATCCCATAGGTGTCGTTTCCCACCGACACCCTAGGACACACAAGTTGACATTGTTTAGCCGTGTGCGGTGCCCCCCCTCCATAGTTACACACCTTGGTCATATCGTCGTAGTACTTAGGCGAAGCCCTGTGCCGGTAACTTCATCATCACTGTCACCATGCCGTCCTGCCGAGAAAGTCTCCCTCGGCCTCAACTGGATCAAGAGTACGAGGGACGTCCCCGAGCTGAATGTGTGCTGATCACGGAGGTGCCGTATGTTCGGTGCTAAGATCGGTCGGATTGTGAAGACGTACGACTACATCAACTGCGTTGTCATAACACTTCTGCTTTCGGTCTACGAGGGTACGTGGACACACTCTCCCCTCTCGTTGCTATGCATCACATAGATAGATCTTGCGTGATAGTAGGAAATTTTTCGAAATTACTACGTCCCCAACAATAACATGCCCATCAATATTTTCTACCAAAAGATCTTTAACCATAGCAACACTAGGTTCTACTTTAATTTGTTTTGATGGTTTAGGTGCTTTAATATTAGTTTTGTGAACCACAGTTAAAACCTTAGCATGTTCCTTTATCCTAACAGGGAAAAGTGATTTTTCAGTATAAGCAGTAGGCACAACTGGATCAACATTGTAAATAATAGTTTCATCTTTAGCTATTATCGGTTCTTTACTTTCTTCTTTAATAGGGGGGTGTTATTTAAACCACTTCTCCTTAGGGAGATCAATATGAGTAGCAAATGACACACAAAAGGAGGCTACTATATCCGAGTCAAGTCCATATTTAGTGCTAAACTTGTGAAAAGCATTGATATTCATAAAAGATTTAACACAATCAAACTTAAGCTTAATACCCGACTCTTTACCTTCGTCGAGTTCCCTATCTTCAGAGTTGTGTTTAATTCTTTCTACCCGCCGAAATTCAATAGTCTTCTTCACAAAAGAACCAGTACAAGAGGTATCGAGTATGGATTGATCATCACGAGAAAGCCGAGCATAAAAGTTTTGAATAAAATTCCTCTCGAGAGCTCATGATTGGGGCATGAATATAACATTTACTTAAGCCTCCCCAAGCTAGAGCGATACTTTCTCCTTCACGAGGCCAGAAATTATATATATAATTCCGATCATGATGAGCTAGATGCATAGGATATTTCTTTTGGTGAAATTCCAATTTCAATCAATTCCAGTTCCAAGATCCAATATCATCGCATAGCCTATGCCATGTCAATGATTTTCCCTTCAAAGATAAAGGGAAGACCTTCTTTTTGGCTTCATCTCCGAGCAAACCTGCAAGCTTAAATAATCCACAAATTTCATCCACATAGATCAAGTGCATATCAGGATGTTCGGTTCCATCTCCTGCATAAGGATTAGCTAGCAGTTGTTCTATCATAGTCGAAGGAATATCGTAACCAATATTTTAAATAGGTGCAGTAGGTTGAGAGGCAACTAATTGTGCTTCCGGTGAGGTGAAGATACCCCGAACAAACCCCTCAAAGGATGATTTTCCATAGTAACAAGTGAAAATAAATTTCAGCATGTAGTATAAGTTTTTCCTTACCAATTTCCACTTACTAAGAGCGCTTCACTCCCCGACAATGCCAGAAAAGAGTCTTGATGACCCACAAGTATAGGGGATCAATCATAGTCCTTTCAATAAGTAAGAGTGTCGAACCTAACGAGGAGCAGAAGGAAATGACAAGTGGTTTTCCGCAAGGCATTTTCTGGAAGCATTGAAATAGTCGGTAACATGTAGTTTGATAGCAAGATATTTTGTAATGGACAAGTAATGGTAACGGTAAATAAAGTGCAGCAAGGTAGCTGATGCTTGCTTGAACTACGTCAGTATTTCCCCAAAGAGGAAGGGATGATGCAACACAACAACGGTGGGTATTTCCCTAAGTGATGAGACCAAGGTTATCGAACCAGTAGGAGAACCAAGCAACACAACGTAAACAACCCCTGCACACAAATAACAAATACTCGCAACCCAACGTGTTAAAGGGGTTGTCAATCCCTTTCAGGTAACGGTGCCTCGAATTGGCGAGAAGACGTGATAAAGTTGTGATAGATAGGATAAATAGATCTCAAATAAAATAAAGTGCAACAAGGTATTTTTGTATTTTTGGTTTAATAGATCTAAAAATAAAAGCAAAGGAAAATAGATCGCAAAGGCAAATATGATGAGACCTGGGGGCTGTAGGTTTCACTAGTGGCTTCTCTCGAGAAAAATAGCAAACGGTGGGAAAACAATTACTGTTGGGCAATTGATAGAACTTCAGATAATCATGGCGATATCTAGGCAATGATCATTATATAGGCATCACGTCCAAGATTAGTAGACCGACTCCTGCCTGCATCTACTACTATTACTCCAAACATCGACCGCTATCTAGCATGCATCTAGTGTATTAAGTTCATGGAAAAACGAAGTAATGCAGTAAGAACGATGACATGATGTAGACAAGATCTATTTATGTAAAAATAGACCCCATCTTGTTATCCTTAATAGCAATGATACATACGTGTTGTTTCCCCTTTTGTCACTAGGATCAAGCACCGTAAGATCGAATCCATCACAAAGCACCTCTTCCCATTGCAAGATAAATAGATCAAGTTGGCCAAAAAAAACAATATCGGAGAAGAAATACGAGGCTATAATCAATCATGAATATAAGAGATCAAAGAAGACTCAAATAACTTTCATGGATAAAAACATAGATCTGATCATAAACTCAAAGTTCATCGGATCCCAACTAACACGCCACAAAAAGACTTACATCGTATGGATCTCCAAGAGACCATTGTATTGAGAATCAAGAGAGAGAGAGAGAGAGGAAGCCATCTAGATACTAACTATGGACCCGTAGGTCTACAAAGAACTACTCACGCATCATCAGAGAGGCACCAATGGACATGATGAACCCCTCCGAGATGGTGTCTAGATTAGATCTGGTGTTTCTAGAACTTGCGGCGGCTGGAATTGATTTTTGTCGACTCCCCTAGGTTTTCTGGAATATTAGGGTATTTATAGAGCAAAGAGGGGTTCGGGAGGCTCTCAAGGTGGGCACAACCCAACTGCGCACGCCTGGGCCTCCAAGCGCGCCCTGGTGGGTTGTGCTCCCCTCGGAGCTCCCCTCAAGTACTTTCTTGGCCCACTGCATGCCTTCTGGTCCAAAAAAATCCACAAAAAGTTTCGCCGCGTTTGGACTCCGTTTGGTATTGATTTCCTGTGATGTAAAAAACAAGCAGAAGACAACAACTGACACTGGGCACAATGTCAATAGGTTAGTACCAAAAAATGATATAGAATGACTATAAAATGATTGTAAAACATCCAAGAATGATAATATAACAGCATGGAACAATCAAAAACTATAGATACGTTGGAGACGTATCAGTAGCCCAATCCTTTTGTGGCAAAGGACATGCCAAAACGGTTTCTTATAGTAAGCAAAGGTTCTTGAGGGTACACGGGAATTTCACCAAGTCACTTTCATCATGTTGGTTTGTCGTGTTCACTACTTTGGTAATTTGATATGTGGGTGGATCGACGCTTAGGTGCTTTTCTTACTTGAACAAACCTCCTACTTATGATTAACCCCCTCGCAAGCATCCGCAACTACGAGAAAAGTATTAAGATAAAATCTAACCATATCATTAAACATTTGGATTCAAAATGGTCCCTTATGAAGTAGCGCATAAACTAGGATTTAAGCTTCTGTCACTCTAGCAACCCATCATCTAATAACTACTCCACAATGCAGTCCCTTAGACCCAAATGTGGTGAAGTGCCATGTAGTCGACGTTCACATGACACCACTAAGGGAATCACAACATACATACCATCAAAATATCGAACACATATCAAGTTCACATGATTACTTGCAACATGACTTCTCCCGTGACCTCAAGAACAAAAGTAACTACTCACAAATGATAATCATGCTCAAGATCATAGGGGTATTAAATAGCATAATGGATCTGAACATATAATCTTCCACCAAATAAACCATATAGTAATCAACTACAGATGTAATCAACAGTACTAGTCACACACAGGTACCAATCTGAGGTTCCGGTACAAAGATGGAAAACAAGAGATGAACTAGGGTTTGAGAGGATATGGTGCCATTGAAGATGTTTATGGAGATTGGCCTCCCAAAGATGAGACGATGACTTTGGTTTACCCCTCCGGGAGGGAAGTTCCTCTGGCGGAATCGCTCCACCGGAGGGCAAAAGTGCTCCTGCCCAAGTTCTGCCTCGAGACGGCGACGCTCTGTCCCGAAAGTCCTCTCCTTATTTTTTTCTAAGTCAAAATGACCTATATACTAGAAGATGGGCACTGGAGGTTGGCTGTGAAGGAAATATGCCCTAGAGGCAATAATAAAGTTGTTATTTATATTTCCTTATATCATGACTAGGAAACATGCCCGTGCGTTGCAACGAGGGAAAACATCACACCCCTATTACTCAAAAAAAAGTATGGCTCAAGACCCACCCCCTCCACAGGTCTACGCCTCTATTTCAACACCGTACCATGGTGTCTTAGTTTACCCTCTTTTCCATGCTTGCTGACATTCGCCATGGTATTCGCCTGGTCACAACATCTCTGAACATGACCAATTTCAAGGAGATCAGCTCGGCCACTACATGAGACATATGTCTCAAAGTCGTGTCATCGCAAAACAATGTTTGAAACTTAGAAAAACTAATCTCACTGAGCAAGATGTGAGGGGCGGCCTCCGCGGGTTACTCCCTAGCACAACGCATGTGGTCCGTTACGGAGGAAAAATCGGTTACCATGAATAAGGGTTGGTTGGGTCCAGGAAGTGTGATAATAATTGATTGATATGGGTTGCATTATTCGGGATGCCAATTCGAGACATGGGCTATGTGGGTGAATCAGTGAGTTGTGGGCAATAAATGCATTTCTTCGGAAAATGGACACATCAACTCCCTAGTAGCGGAAAGTGAACTTCCTGCATCCTAAAATTAAATAATGAAAACATCAAAAATATAATCTTTCTAGATAACATGATGGAGATCATAAATAAAGGTAAAATGATTTTTGATATGAGTTAAATGTGTCGGCCCAATTTTGTTAGAGCCTAAAATGGTGTCCTAAAGGCATACTCCCTCCATTCCAAAATATAGTGCTTCCTTTATTCCCGTGCTTTAACTTTGACCATAAATTTAACCAACGAGACCGATTGCGGCGGGAGAAAAGTTATACCAGTGAATTTGTATTCAAAAAAAGTTTTCAATTATATAATTTTTTTCTCCCGCCGTAGTCGTTCTCGTTGGTTAAATTTATGGTCAAAGTTGGACCTCGAAAAGCACGGGTGAACTATATTTTGGAATGGAGGGAGTACTTATTGTTACAAATGAGTAGTTTTGGTTCCAATCTTGCATGCAAATAACCATGAAAAAAGATCTTGACAGTTGTCACCATTGAAAGATGAAGACATTTCATATTCAACATATGGACGCTCAAAGTAACACCGAACATTCCGCATACCCAATTTCACATCATGTGTAGTTACTTTCAAATCTGAGTAGATTAGCTACAGTGAATTCAAATGTTGCTCAAGTAGTTACTTATGGAGTGGATGAAACAAAAATATTTTGTAAAACTCAAAGAATTAAGTGATATCTTAATGCAACTTGAAATTTAAAAATTCCATATATCCATGTAACTAAATCTTGCCAATCTGTTAGTGAACCAATTTAATTACATTTCATGAATTAACAACGGTCATCTATTTGTCCTTCATATTTTACTTTATGAGAAGATGAACCTATTCAAGGGGAAGCACAACGTCATATAATTCAATCATCTTCTATGTTGCATAGAGAGTTGAGACAACACTAAAAGCTACCAAAAAAGGAACCTTGGATCAGTTACAATAGCATTGAAGGGAATAGCCCTTACATGAATACCTGATGTTAGCACTATTGCATCCATGTTGAAGAGAGATAACTGTTATGCAATGAATAAGATGGAGTACAGAATTCAGCACTATGAGCAGCAACCTCAGTGAGGTCAGTACACCATCGATTCTGCCAGAATTCATCGTGCATCACAAGACTTGCATCTTGCTTGTGCTTGTCTAGAGACTATGTGGTACTATACTCTTGAAGGAAAAACAAATATAAGGATTGAATATATTATACTAAAATTTCCTCCTTAGTCCTTACTACAAAGGTCACCTAAACTGAACTCCACAATAGTTAGTTGTATGTCTGTGTACATTGTGATGGGGATGATTGCATACATTTTGGCATGGAAATAATTCAGAGGCTACAACGAGTCAAAGGGTACTGGCGTTGAAGCGGATGGAGGACTCCATCGGTCGCGGAGAGTAGTGAGCGCGTCCTCCTATACATCCCTCGAGGCCCTACACGGTTTCCTCGAGGTGGAGGCATCTCCACCCATCCGCCTTGCAACATCTTGCACACCATCGCCTAACTCCACCCATGGCCCCTCCGGTGGACAACGGCAACGAGGTCGGCGAGGACGCAAGGCGGTTGATGAAGGTGCAGCAGACCTCGAGAAGGCGTCTCGCTGGGCTAGCGTTTGGCGACGGAGAGGATTGGCTCGCGGTTATCATCGATGAAATTGATATGGCGATGTCATTATCCGTGGTCAAGGACACATCCGTACTCCTCTCCATCTTGCCGCCACCATCCCGACGAGCTCGGCTGCGCAGCCACGCAACTCGGACAGCCGCGAAGAAGCCAATCCTAATGAACACAAAGCCGAGAAGAAGCGTATAGTGGGCACTCACCTTGGCCATCTCGACACCGGCCGCTCTTCTCACTAGTGCCACGACGCATCAGCGATCTGCTTCATGGTGATGATAGCAGTCGGATGGTGAGACCACCACCGCAAGGAGGCCCTAGAGTCGTACGTGGAGATGAACAGAATCAGGGCGACCTACCGGGAGCAGTTCATGCCCAAGCTTGAGGGCGCCCTTGCTGGTAGTGCGCATAATCACTTGGAGGTCATGCTCGTCTCACTCATCAGCAGCAAGAAAATTACACAAATACAGACGGTGTTCTGATTCTTCTTCCGGTGGTAGTTGCCTGTCGTGCCTGCTCTCATGCCGATTCTTCTTTCAGTGGTGGTTGCGCGCACATGCGAGGAACAACACCACGGGCAATGCGACGAACCTCCACAGGGCTCAGGTGGCTGCCATCCCCGTTCCTCCTATCCAGCGTTAGCCCAATATCAGGAGCGTTGCCCTCCTCGAACTCGGCGGCGGCGAGCCTCGGGTTGATGGTCCTGAGGAATGAGGATGCGTCCCACATCACCGCCATGATACGAGAGGCCCATCAGCACAAGCCGCGTGTGTCCTCATCGAACACACCGCCGCCGACGAGGGCCCATTAGCAAGAGCCGCTCCGTGTTCTCGACTCCTCATAATTGAGGGCACATGATTGGCTTTACGGAGGCGGCGAGCCAGCGACAGAAAAGTAGCGGCAGAGGCGCCGACAGGGAGGAGGATCTTTGGTCTCGGGGTGCCATATGGGAGGACTCCACATCATCGCGCGCCAAGCCCTCCACGGCACTATCGTCCTTGGTGTTTTGCAAGGGGATGGGCATCGCGCTGTGCTCCATCCCTGCGATCCGGCGCGCAAGAGCTGGCGGAGGCGGCAGAGATGCTATGCGAGCGGCTCCTAGGGTTTATCGTGTGGTGAATTTGAACGCGGCTGGAAGACATCGATCGATCCCCTGTTCGCTCTGAGTCATAGATGAATTAGCTTTTCTTTAGATATAGACAAATCAGCTTTGTTAAGTACATGTGTGCGTGAGTGGGCCCGACAATCTCATAAAAAACTTATGGATTTTTTTCTACACAGCGCCGTTTTAAATCTCCACCGTTAGGCCTTTTTGTAAAAGCGTCGCGACTGTACACAGGGACGTGCGGACCCAGATTAGTATCACCTCATTTATATTACGATTTTGTCTGTACGAATCGTAAAAGCGTATTATGACATGAGAAGAAAGCGCATTGTGATGGTGAACCCGGAGACCCAATCTGTGCTTTATTATTAAGGAGAGATAAATGTTTATTATTCATGCTAGAATTGTATTAACTGGAAACTTAGTACATGTGTGAATACATAGACAAAACAAAGTGCCCCTAGTATGCCTTTACATGACTAGCTCGTTAATCAAAGATGGTTATGTTTCCTAACCATAGACATGTGTTGTTATTTGATGAACGGGGTCACATCATTAGAGAATGATGTGATGGACAAGACCCATCCGTTAGCTTAGCATTATGATCGTTATAGTTTTATTGCTACTGCTTTCTTCATGACTTATACATGTTCCTCTGACTATGACATTATGCAACTCCCGAATACCAGAGGAACACCTTGTGTGTTATCAAACGTCACAACATAACTGGATGGTTATAAAGATGCTCTACAGGTGTCTTTGAAGGTGTTTGTTGGGTTGGCATTGATCCAGATTAGGATTTGTCACTCCGTGTATCGGAGAGGTATCTCTAGGCCCTCTCGGTAATGCTCATCACTATAAGCCTTGCAAGCAATGTGACTAATGACTTAGTTGCAAGATGAAGCATTACTAAACGAGTAAAGAGACTTGCCAGTAATGAGATTGAACTAGGTATGAAGATACCGACGATCGAATCTCGGGCAAGTAACATACCGATGACAAAGGGAACAACGTATGTTGTTGTGCGGTTTGACCGATAAAGATCTTTGTAGAATATGTGGGAGACAATATGAGCATCCAGGTTATGCTATTGGTTATTGATCAGAGATGTGTCTCGATCATGTCTACATAGTTCTCGAACCCGTAGGATTCGCACGCTTAACGTTTGATGACAATTTGTATTATGAGTTATGTGTTTTTGATGACCGAAGTTTGTTCGGAGTCCCGGATGAGATCACGGACGTGACGTGGAGTCTTGAAATGGTTGATACATAAAGATTGATATATTGGAAGGTTATTTTCGGACACCGGAAAGGTTTCGGAAAGGTTCGAGCATTTTTCGGAGTACCGGGAGGTTACCGGAACCCCCCGGGGGATTAACGGGCCTTCATGGGCCTTAGTGGAAGAGAGGAGGCAGCGGCCAGGTGGAGGCGCATGCCCCCCTAGCCCAAACCGAATTGGACTAGGGGAGGGGGTGCGGCCCCCCTTTCCTCTTTCTCCTCCACCTCTTTCCCTCTCTCCCCCTCTTGGAAAATGAAGGGGACTCCAACTAGGATTGGAAATCCTAGTTGGACCCCCTATAGGCGTGCCCCTCCTTGGCCGGCCTCCTCCTCCTACCTTTTTTATATACGGGGGCAGGGGGCACGCCAAAGCACAACAGACAATCTCTTAGCCGTGTGCGGTGCCCCCTCCATAGTTTAACACCTCGGTCACATCATCATAGTGTTTAGGCGAAGCCCTGTGCGGATCACATCATCTACACCGTCACCACGCCGTCGTGCTGACGGAACTCTCCCTCGACCCTCTAATGGATCAAGAGTTCGAGGGACGTCATCGAGCTGAATGTGTGGTGAACACGGAGGTGCCGTACGTTCGGTACTTGGATCGGTTGGATCATGAAGATGTTTCACTACATCAACCGCATTAACTAACGCTACTGCTTTCGGTCTACGAGGGTACGTGGACTCACTCTCCCCCTCTCATTGCTATGCATCTCCTAGATAGATCTTGCGTGATCGTAGGAATTTTTTTGAAATTGCATGCTACGTTCCCCAATAGTGGCATCCGAGCCAGGTCTATGTGTAGATGTTATTTGCACGAGTAGAACACAAAGAGTTGTGGGCGATAATAGTCATACTGCTTACCACCAACATCTTACTTTGATTCGGCGGTATTGTTGGATGAAGCGGCCCGGACCGACATTACATGACCGCGTTCCTGAGAATAGTTCTACCAACGTGCTTTGCACATAGGTGGCTGGCGGGTGTCTGTTTCTCCAACTTCAGTTGAATCAAGTTTGACTACGGCCGGTCCTTGTTGAAGGTTAAAATAGTACACTTGACGAAAAATCATTGTGGTTTTGATGCGTAGGTAAGAACGGTTCTTGCTAGAAGCCCGTAGCAGCCACGTAAAACTTGCAACAACAACGTAGAGGACGTCTAACTTGTTTTTGCAGGGCTTGTTGTGATGTGATATGGCAAGACATGACATGATATAAATTGTTGTATGAGATGATCATGTTTTGTAACAGAGTTATTGGTAACTGGCAGGAGCCATATGGTTGTCGCTTTATTGTATGAAATGCAATCGCCATGTAAATGCTTTACTTTATCATTAAGCGGTAGCGATAGCCGTAGTAGCAATAGTTGGCGAGACGACAACGATGTTACAATGGAGATCAAGGTGTCAAGCCGGTGACGATGGAGATCATGATGGTGCTTTGGAGATGGAGATCAAAGGCACAAGATGATGATGGCCATATCATGTCAGATATTTTGATTGCATGTGATGTTTATCTTTTATGCATCTTATTTTGCTTAGTACGGTGGTAGCATTATAAGATGATCCCTTACTAAATTTCAAGGTATAAGTGTTCTCCCTGAGTATGCACCGTTGCTACAGTTCATCGTGCCGAGACACCACGTGATGATCGGGTGTGATAAGCTCTACATTCACATACAATGGGTGCAAGCCAGCTTTGCACGTGCAAAATACTCGGGTTAAACTTGACGAGCCTAGCATATGCAGATATGGCCTCGGAACACTGAGACCGAAAGGTCAAACGTGAATCATATAGTAGATATGATCAACATAGAGATGTTCAGCATTGAAAACTACTCTATCTCACGTGATGATCGAACATGGTTTAGTTGATATGGATCACGTGATCATTTAGATGACTAGAGGGATGTTTATCTAAGTGGGAGTTCTTTAGTAATATGATTAATTGAACTTTAATTTATCATGAACTTAGTCCTGATAGTATTTTGCAAATTATGTTGTAGATCAATAGCTCGCATTGTAGCTTCCCTATGCTTTTATATGTTCCTAGAGAAAACGAAGTTGAAAGATGATAGTAGCAGTGATGCGGACTCGGTTCGTGATCTGAGGTTTATCCTCATTGCTACACAGAAGAATTATGTCCTTGATGCACCGCTAGGTGACAGACCTATTGCAGGAGCAGATGCAGACGTTATGAACATTTGGCTAGCTCAACATGATGACTACTTGATAGTTTAGTGCACCATGCTTTACGGCTTAGAACCGGGACTTCAAAAAGTTTTGAACACCATGGAGCATATGAGATGTTCCAAGAGCTAAAATTGGTATTTCAGACTCATACCCGTGTCGAGACGTATGAGACCTCTCACAAGTACTTCGCCTAAAAAGATGGAGGAGAATAGCTCAGCTAGTGAGCATGTCCTCAGAATGTCTGGGTACTACAATCGCTTGAATAAAGTGGGAGTTAATCTTCCAGATAAGATAGTGATTGATAGAGTTCTCTAGTCACCATCACCAAGTTACTGGAACTTTGTGATGAACTATAATATGCAAGGGACGACAAAAGTGATTCCCGAGCTCTTTGTGATGCTGAAATCAACGAAGGTAGAAATCAAGAAAAAGCATCAAGTGTTGATGATTAAACAAGATCACTAGTTTCAAGAAAAGGGCAAAGGGAAAGAAAGGAACTTCAAGAAGAATAACAAGCAAGTTGTCACTCCCGTCAAGAAGCCCAAAGCTGGACCTAAGCCTGGAACTAAGTGCTTCTACTACAAAGGAAATGGTCACTGGAAGCAGAGTTTCCACAAATATTTGGTGGATAAGAAGGATGGCAAAGTGAACAAAGGTATATTTGATATACAGGTTATTGATGTGTACCTTACTAGTGTTCGTAGTAGCCCCTGGGTATTTGATACTTGTTCGGTTGCTAAGATTAGTAACTTGAAACAGGAGTTGCAGAATAAACAGAGACTAGTTGAGGGTGAAGTGATAATGTGTGTTGGAAGTGGTTCCAAGATTGATATGATCATCATCACACACTCCCTATACTTTCGAGATTAGTGTTGAACCTAAATAAATGTTATTTGGTGTTTGCGTTGAGCATGAATATGATTAGATCATGTTTATTGCAATACGGTTATTCATTTAAGACAGAGGATAATTGTTATTCTGTTTACATGAATAAAACCTTCTATGGTCATACAACCAATGTTGATGGTTTATTGAATCTCGATCGTAATGATACACATATTCATAATATTGATGCAAACAGATGCAAAGTTGATAATGATAGTGCAACTTATTTGTGGCACTGTCGTTTGGGTCATATCGGTGTAAAGCGCATGAAGAAACTCCATAAAAATGGACTTTTGGAATCAGTTGATTATGTATCATTTGATACTTGCGGACCGTGCCTTATGGGCAAGATGACTAAAACTCCATTCTCCGTAACAATGGAACGAGCTAGTGACTTATTGGAAATAATCGTTGCTGAGGAAATCGTTAACTGGTAGCTGCTCGGTTGGCTGGTGAGTAGGGGATTAATCGGCTAATCGGCAAGTTAACCGGCCATTTAATCAATTAATCGGACGATTTATCGGTTTATAGGCTACTCGGAGACCCTACGAGTAGGGATTAATCGGCAAGTTAACTGGTTAATCGGATGAATTCTTGAATAGGGGAAATAATACATACTGATGTATGCGGTCCAATGAATATTGATGCTCGCGGCAGGCATCGTTATTTTCTGACCTTCACAGATGATTTGAACAGATATGGGTATATCTACTTGATGAAACACAAGTGTGAAACATTTGAAAAGTTCAAAGAATTTCAAAGTGAAGTGGAGAATCATCCTAACAAGAAAATAAAGTTTCTACGATCTAGGCAAATATTTGAGTTACGAGTTTTGCCTTCATTAAAACAATGTGGGATAGTTTCACAACACACGCCACCTGAAACACCACAGCGTAATGGTGTGTCCCAACATCGTAACCGCACTTTATTAGATTTGGTGTGATCTATAATGTCTCTTACCGATTTACCATTATCGTTTTGGGATTATGAATTAGAGACTGTTGCATTCATGTTAAACAGGGCACCGTCAAAATCCGTTGAGACGGCACCGTATAAACTGTGGTTTGGCAACAAACCTAAGCTGTCGTTTCTTAAAGTTTGGGGTTGTGATGCTTATGTGAAAAAACTTCAACCTGATAAGCTCGAACCCAAATCGGAGAAATGCGTCTTCATAGGATACCCAAAGAAAACGGTTGGGTACACCTTCTATCACAGATCCGAAGGCAAGATATTCGTTGCTAACAATGGATCGTTTCCAGAGAAGGAGTTTCTCTCGAAAGAAGTGAGTGGGAGGAAAGTAGAACTTGATGAGGTAATCATACCTTCTCCCGAATTGAAAAGTAGTTTATCATAGAAATCAGTTCCAGTGATTCCTACACCAATTAGTGAGGAAGCTAATGATGATGATCATGAAACTTCAAATCAAGTTACTACCGAACCTCGTAGGTCAACTAGAGTACGGTCCGCACCAGAGTGGTACGGTAGTCCTATTCTGGAAGACATGTTACTAGACCATGATGAACCTACGAACTATGAGAAGCGATGATGAGCCCAAATTCCGCGAAATGGCTTGAGGCCATGAAATCTAAGATGGGATCCATGTATGAGAATAAAGTGTGGACTTTGGTGGATTTGCCCGATGATCGGCAAGCCATAGAAAATGAATGGATCTTCAGTAGGAAGACGGACGCTAATAGTAGTGTTACTATCTACAAAGCTCGACTTGTCGCAAAAGGTTTTCGACAAGTTCAAGGTGTTGACTACAATGAGATTTTCTCAACTGTAGTGATGCTTAAATCTATCCGGATCATGTTAGCAATTGCCATATTTTATGAAATCTGGCAAATGGATGTCGAAACTGCATTCCTTAAATGGATATTTCTTAAAGAAGAGTTGTATATGATGCAACCAGAAGGTTTTGTCGATCCTAAAGGTACTAACAAGGTGTGCAAGCTCCAACGATCCATCTCTGGACTGGTGCAAGCATCTCGGAGTTGGAATATACACTTTGATGAGTTGATAAAAGCATATAGTTTTATACAGACTTGCAGTGGAGCCTGTATTTACAAGAAAGTGAGTGGGAGCACTACAACCTTTCTGATAAGTACATGTGAATAACATATTGTTGATCGGAAATGATTTAGAATTTTCTGGAAAGCATAAAGGAGAGTTTGAAAGGAGTTTTTCAAAGAAAGACCTCGGTGAAGCTGCTTACATATTGGGCATCAAGATCTATAGAGATAGATCAAGACGCTTGATAAGATTTTTCAATGAGTACATACCTTGACAAGATTTTGAAAGAGTTCAAAATGGATCAGTCTTGCTTGTATTATGTAAAGTTGAGTAAGACTCAAAGCCCGACCATGGCAAAATATATAAAGAGAATGAAAATCATTCCCTATGCCTCAGTCATAGGTTCTATAAAGTATGTCATGCTATGTACCAGACCAGTTGTGTGCCTTGCTATGAGTTCGGCAAGGGGGTACAATAGTGATCCAGGAGTGGATCACTATATAGCAGTCAAAGTCATCCTTAGTTACCTAAGAGGACTAAGGAAGTATTTCTCGGTTATGGAGGTGATAAAGAGTTCGTCGTAAAGAGTTACGTCGATGTAAGTTTGACACCAATCCAGATGACTCTGAGTCTCAATCTGGATACATATTGAAAGTGGGAGCAATTAGCTAGAGTAGCTCCATGTAGAGCTTTGTAGACATAGAAAATTTGCAAAATACATATGACTCTGAATTTAGCAGACCCGTTGACTAAACTTCTCTCGCAAGCAAAACATGATCACACCTTAGTACTCTTTGGGTGTTAATCACAAAGCGATGTGAACTAGATTATTGACTCTATTAAACCCTTTGGTTATTGGTCACATGGCGGTGTGAACTATAGGTGTTAATCACATACAGATGTGAACTATTGGTGTTAAATCACATGGCGATGTGAACTAGATTATTGACTCTAGTGCAAGTGGGAGACTGAAGGAAATACGCCCTAGAGGCAATAATAAAGTTGTTATTTATATTTCCTTATATCATGATAACTGTTTATTATTCATGCTAAAATTGCATTAATCGAAAACTTAGTATATGTGTGAATACATAGACAAAACAAAGTGTCCCTAGTATGCCTCTACTTGACTAGCTCGTTAATCAAAGATGGTTATGTTTCCTAACCATAGACATGTGTTGTTATTTGATGAACGGGGTCACATCATTAGAGAATGATGTGATGGAGAAGACCCATCTGTTAGCGTAGCATTATGATTGTTATAGTTTTATTGCTACTGCTTTCTTCATGACTTATACATGTTCCTCTGACTATGACATTATGCAACTCCCGAATACCGGAGGAACACCTTGTGTGCTATCAAACGTCACAAGTAACTGGGTAATTATAAAGATGCTCTACAAGTGTCTTTGAAGGTGTTTGTTGGGTCGGCATAGATCAATATTAGGATTTGTCACTCCGTGTATCGGAGGGGTATCTCTGGGCCCTCTCGGTAATGCTCACCACTATAAACCTTGCAAGCAATGTGACTAATGAGTTAGTTGCGGGATGAAGCATTACAGAACGAGTAAAGAGACTTGCCGGTAACAAGATTGAACTAGGTATGAAGATACCGACGATCGGATCTCGGGCAAGTAACATACCGATGACAAAGGGAACAACGTATGTTGTTGTGTGGTTTGACCGATAAAGATCTTTGTAGAATACGTGGGATCCAATATGAGCATCAGGTTCTGCTATTCGTTGTTGATCAGAGATGTGTCTCGATCATGTCTACATAGTTCTCGAACCCGTAGGGTCCGCACGCTTAACATTCGATGACGATTTGTATTGTGAGTTATGTGTTTTTGATGACCGAAGTTTGTTCGGAGTCCCGGATGAGATCACGGATGTGACGAGGAGTCTCGAAATGGTTGAGACATAAAGATTGATATATTGGAAGGTTATGTTCGGACACCGGAAAGGTTTCGGAAAGGTTCGGACATTTTTCGGAGTACCGAAAGGTTACTAGAACCCCTCGGGGGATTAATGGGCCTTCATGGGCCTTAGTGAAAGAGAGGAGGCAGCGGCCAGGGGGAGGCGCGCGCCCCCCTAGCCAAAACCGAATTGGACTAGGGGAGGGGGCGCGGCCCCCCTTTCCTCTTTCTCCTTCACCTCTTTCCCTCCCCCTCTTGGAAAAGGAAGGGGACTCCAACTAGGATTGGGAATCCTAGTTGGACTCCCCCTATAGGCGCGTCCCTCCTTGGCCGACCTCCTCCTCCTACCTCCTTTATATACGGGGGCAGCGGGGCACCCCAAAGCATAACAGACAATCTCTTAGCCGTGTGCGGTGCCCTCTTCCACAGTTTAACACGTCGGTCATATCATCGTAGTGCTTAGGTGAAGCCCTGCGCGGATCACATCATCAACATCGTCACCACGCCGTCGTGCTGACGGAACTCTCCCTCGACCCTCTACTGGATCAAGAGTTCGAGGGACGTCATCGAGCTGAACGTGTGTTGAACACGGAGGTACCATACGTTCGGTACTTGGATCGGTTGGATCGTGAAGACGTTCGACTACACCAACCACGTTAACTAACGCTTCCGCTTTCGGTCTACGAGGGTACGTGGACACACTCTCCCCCTCTCGTTGCTATGCATCTCCTAGATAGATCTTGCGTGATCATAAGAATTTTTAAAATTGCATGCTATGTTCCCCAACAGGCTGGGCTGAGCATAACCCACGTGGCACGCCCTGGGGGATCTGGCTACCGGTGTCTCGTGCTCACCAGATGGCCCCCCTCTTGTAGTTATCTTCTCTAGTACCTTTTTTATATATTCCAAAATAATCCCCATAAATTTTCAGTTCATTTGGAGATGTGCAGAATAGGTAACTCTGACGTAGCTTTTTCAGGTCCAGAATTCCATCTGTCGACATTCTCCCTCTTTGTGTAAATCTTGCATATTATGAGAGAAAATGCATTATAATTACTCCATGAAGCATTATTATGCATAAAAACATTATAAATAACAGTAGAAAATCATGATGCAAAATGGACGTATCACGCGGGTCGGGGCTAATGAAGAGGAGGAGGGCACGCGCGGCATAGAGCAATGCGGGAAGGTGATGTTGGGGTTGAAACCGCCGAGCGCGTCACCGTCAGCTTAGTCAGGCGAAGGCGCGTACGCCCACACTAGCGACGAGAAGTTGGCCGACGACGCGACGCTCTGCTGGCTACCCCACACGCCTTGTGGGTACTAGTCTGCCTGTTGAGGTGGAAGGAGCTGGTGCTCGTTCGCCATGCCCCCGTGAGACGCCTCCTGCTCCGTTACCGCGTCCCTGGCTTTTTTTATGTTGAGCCCGTTTCACCTATCGCTGGTGACCGCCGCCCGACGATCAACGTCAGCCTTTCATTGGGCGTTCGTCAAGCCCGGGGGCCTTGGCATCGGAGCCCTCGGCTTTCTCGGCTTTGGCTGGGCGGGATCAGTGGCTAGGCGAGGGGGCGCAAACTTCTTCGATGGCATGTGGGCGGATCTGGGGAGAATGGCGAGAGCTGCAGGGGAGATGGGGGTGGTGGGGAGGAAAAGAGAGGGAAAAGCAGAAAACAGTGGGAAAAATCGGTCGGTGTCGCCGACAGTGTGGGTCCACACGCCTTTTCAATTCCGTCGGTGCTCCCAAACGCCCACTGGTGCGCTGAGTTTCGCTTGGTTTCGCCGGATGTAATTTCAACCCAAACCTGTGAAAATCGAGAATTCGAGGCGCGGCGAAAAACAAGTCTCATAGCTCAAACGAGCTGGCCTTCATCATTTTAAACAAACCAGTCGTGCAATCTGCAAGGCCTCCTCGCGACCTCGTCTCCTCCTCTCCCGTCGTCTCTTCTCCCCGGAGGTCGGAGGGGAGGGAGGAAGAGAACAAGGCCCAAAAAAAAAAAAGGGAAGAGAGACACAGAGGAAAAAAGCGCGCACATACGGGAACGCGTGATCCAAATCGAATCCCCTCCTTACGGAGAAACCCAAAATCCAGAGAAAAGACCGCGCAAATCCGGCCAGATTTGGCCCTCGATCTCGCGCGTGGTCCACCGGGAGGTTTCCCGAGATCTCCCGCGGGTTCCTCCAGCGCTTGGTCTGGTGCCGCAGAGGGCAGGATGAGCTCGCGGATAAAGGAGATGGTGCGGGTGGCCACTGCACGGCTTGGCGGCGAGCCTTCGCCGCGGGCGGGGCCTTCTCAGCCCGGACGCGCGGAGTCGTCCAGGACTGCACGGCTCGGCGGCGGAGGCGCCAGCCTCCGGCGTCAGCCCCAACCGCAGGCGCCCACCGTGCGCACCATCTACTGCAACGACCGCGAGGCCAACGCGCCCGTCGCATACAAGGTACATGCCCGGCTTTCCTCCTCTAATTCGGTTGATTCGTCTCGAAGCGTAGGGCTCTATGTGCCTAGATCTCCTTACCATCTGTTTGTTCCGTGTTCGGTCGGTTGGGTTGGAGATATCCATTTGGTACAGTGAGCTAGTAGAGAAGTGCAGTTTGTTTCGGTTTACATAGTCATTAATACTGATTATTCCACGAGAAAGTCACTTAGGATCTGTTTGTCCTCGAGTGCTGCATTTCTAGTCAACTATGAGGCAGTTGGGTGGATCAGAGCCTGTCTGGTTGTTTGAATTACTAGTCACTTAGATTGCTATGGCAGCAATACAAACATACTAGATGCTACTGGCGTTTAGGCTTGAAGAGCTCAGATGAATAGGCTGGACTATTCTATACATCCATCCACTTAACCGCACCTCTGCGTGATGCTTGCTGTGTCGATTACTGAACTTGTTTCCAGTCAGGGGCTCAGGGCAGCCAACTCACCTCTTGATGGCTGCAAGCTGAAGCAACCTATTTACTTGTAAGGGGAATGGTTGCTCTCCACGTCATTCATTGCCATGTTAGCTTTCCATGATAATGCTGTTGGTCTAATTGTAATACTCCATTTTATGCCACAAAATAATGGGAAACACTGTTACTTGCCACTTGCCATTATTTTATTATCTTAACCATAATTTATCTGATCCCTGCAAAACTGCCCTAGTATTGTAAGTAGATGCATTCATAAATTTTCACTAACACTCCACCTTTCCCGTACATATGCTAGTGTAAACGAATGAATATATTCTGGATCGATACTGTGAAGATCAAGCTATATCACTTATCATTTTATCAACAACTTCTAGTTTGTTTGACCATGCAATCAACTCTTTCTGTTTAGTTTGACAGTCTGCCACGTGTAGCATATCAAATCATCACTTTTGTAATTCTAATGCCAGAGCCCCACCTTGGTTTTTCTAATAATCCGTATCTTATATTTCTTTAACATTCTCGTGCATTCTCGTAAATTTTCACTGACACCCCACCTTTCCCGTGCATGCTAGTGTAAACAAATGAATATATTTGGGATCGATACTGTGAAGATCAAGCTATATCACTTCTCATTTTACATCCTCTATTTTGTTTGACCATGTCCCTTTTTGTTTAGTTTCACAGTCTGCCGTGTGTAGCGTATCAAATCATCAGTATTGTAATTCTAATGCCAGAGTCCCACCTTGTTTTTTTCTTCTAATAATTCATACCTTATTTCTTCAACATTCTTGTTCATCATTTCCAGGGAAATTCTGTATCGACTACAAAGTACAGCGTATTGACATTTCTACCTAAAGGATTGTTTGAACAGGTATTGATACGTTGTTTTTTGTTTGTTACATATTCTGTCGACAAACCCTATAAATTTGTCATCTTTTAAAGTGAATTTGGCCTTTGTTTTTTTTGCCTTGAAGCAACACGAAACTATTATCTTGTTTTTTTGAAAAAGCAAAAGCTTTGTGTCCCGATGTATTGAATAGGTAGCAGTGAAGGTTATTTACAAACGTGAGTCAGCAGCAAAATCGGAATAGAAATGCAGAAGAGAGACCGCACGGGGAAATAAATGAACATCCCAACCCTCAGGCCTGCAGGCAACTTGCCCGATGGTGCCTGTTCGAACCCGTGCATGACCCTCATCAAGGATCATGTTGCGAATGGCGTGAGAGTCTGGTTGCGTGCTGTCGAAGGTGCAGGCGTTCCTGTGCGCTTCTAGATCATTTAGGAGTTAGGACGTGAGAGGCGTGGTGCTTGCGAGGCCCTTGCACTGCTTTGGAGGAGTTCTCTGCTTGGCCGGCAGCCACCTGACGACGAGTGACTTGCCAGTGACGGGGCCACTGATGGTGGCATAGATCCAGGGGAGACCTCACGCCAAACAACCCTGGCAAACGGGCAGTCAAGCAGAAGGTGCTGCATGGTCAATAAGGTTTGGCCACATAACATGCAGGGGGATTGCGTGGCAGCTCACAATAAGCTAGGCGCTGCACTGTTCAAGAATGATCCAGACCAGCCAGCTAGAAGAAAAACTTGAGCTTACACGGAGCCAAGCCTTCCAGGTGAGCTTCCAGGCATGGCAGGTGACTAAATCATGGAAGGTCGCCCTGTAGCCTGAACAGGCAAAGTAGACCTGGACTCCATCCATTTCCAGACAAGGCAGCCAGGTTCATCAGAAAGTTTGGCTGCAGCCACCGCCCGCCAGAGCAGCACGAACTGCTGAAGATTCGGCAACGAAAGGCTGCCGAGGATGTTGCTGATCCAGGCCCCATTCTCAAGCCCTTGGGCAACGTGTGTACTTTCTGTCGACGCTTAGGGGCCTTGGTGAGGATCCAGGCGCGATTTCAACCACAACACAATCGCCGAGCAAAAGATCAGACCGAAAGCAGCAGGATTGCCCATTGCCAAGCTTAGTGAAAGTGAAAGTGCGGAATAGGGCATGCTCAGGGGTCAAGGCTTGGAGGTCGAACCCGAACTAGGGCTTGGATGGGTCAGTTTTGCTGTACCAAAGCCACCGAAGACGCAGCGCCATGCCCGTGCGTCCAGGTGGAGGAGTCCAAGGCCGTCAAGCTCAAGTGGATGACAGACGTGACTGATTCACCACACAATTGCCACCATTGGCCTCCTTGCGCACGACGATTCTTGTCGCACTGCTTGATGATCTTTCTTGGAGGGGTGAGAGCCAACAACTGATGGATTGGAATAGAGGTCAACATAGACTGAACAAGCGTGGCAGCCTGTTGGCGGTGCGTTCGATGAGAGGCTGCAAGCCTGCAACTGTCTATAAGTTGTGCGTTTGACCGTCAGGGCCCATATACGTCAGCGGGAGTTTAGCAATCTGGTAACCGAACCGGGAAATTTCCTCAATGTGCTCATGAACGCAACTGAAGGCTGTGGCGGAGCTCTTGCGGAGGTTTGCTATCTGCTCGGAGGGATTGCCAAACACTGTTAGAAGCAGGCTGAAGTAGAGAAGCAAAGATGAGCTGGGGCTGAGCACAGAATAATATTATTTCTGAAGCTGTTGCTTGTATTTTCTGTGCTTAGGTCTATATTTTATGGCAAGTCTGTTGTTAAACCAAACAGACCATGTAGCTCTTGTAGAGGCGAAATTCAAATTGACTAATGGTAGGCTTGAGCCCAAGTTCACCCTACCAAATGTATTTACTAGCCAATATTTTGGTCAAGTTTTTGCTTGGCCATGAATTGGCCAACAATTGCTAAAAAGTTGAACTAGAGTTGCCAAATAGTCATGGGCAATCCAATATATCGGCAACCATCCAAACAAGCATCAAAACTTTTTGGTCATGTCCAAATAACTGGTAGGGTGGGTATTGGCAACCATCCAAACACACCCTAGATGTCTGCCTGCATACACTTTACTTTCTAAGGAAGCTTAGTCGACCTATACTAATACTAGTTAATAAAGACAAAGGGCACAAGGCTTACAACAGCATTCCCTCCTAAACCTCGTGTGTCTACTTGGCACTGATCTTGACCATTCCAATCCTTGTGCTGAGCTTATGGAAATGAACTCGCCTTAATGCCTTTGTTAGGATGTCTGCGAGCTGGTCCTTGGTGGCAACGGAATCAGCAGAGATGCTTCCAAGCATTCAAAGATGAAATGATACCGGGCATCAATATCCTTTCCTTGCCCTGCTCGTGGAAAACTGGGCTCTGCTGAGTGCCAGCGCAGACTTGCTGTCCATCTTCAGCTTGACAGTGTCATCTCTCTTCCTGTTTGGGTTGCCGAGCAACTGTGCCTGTGCCAGCCAGATGGCTTGGAGTGTTAAGTGGCACAGTTCAAGCGGCTTGGGGGTGTTAAGTGGCACGGTTCAAGCAATTTGAAGTTCTAGATATGTAGAAGTTGGAAGTGAACCAAATTGAACTCAAATGCTATACAAGGGATCACAAAAGTAAGGATGGGGAGGCAAAAAGAGAAACCCACGCACAAAGATATTGGGGCTTGTGCAACCAAGAAAGTACAAAATTGGCCTAACAAAGACGAAGCTCGTATTGCACAAACTCAAGAAGAGATGCAACTTGGCACTTGTAGGGCAAGATTCACAAAGCTTGGCAGCAACCTATGTTTGCAAGCAAACGATTCCTATACAATGTATCTTTTGCACAAGCATCTTTTTCTTGAACTCTCTTTGCTTATAAGCTACTCCCTCTACCGCTGTTATGACCCGATGTAAAATCCGTCGACATCGTTGCATGGACTGTTAGATCATATGAGTTTGGTATTTGACAATGCGTTGAGGTCCATCATCTTGTCACACATTGTAATCTGTATTTTGTCAACATAATTCTGACAGTCTGATAGTTTGTCGTTAGGTAAGGGGTATTGTAATATTGCACTATTGCAATGAGCTTTATACGCTATAATTATTGAATCAAGTAATGCTTGTTATAAATACAATGCATGTTTCCATACTGAACAAAGCAGCTTTGCAGTGACAGCTGCAACGTCGATTTAAGTGTTATTGTATTATTCAATAGCAATATGACCTAGGAACCTTTTGTAATTCATTTTTCTTTTCTTTTTTGCTTTGACAGTTCAGGCGGGTGGCAAATCTTTACTTCCTCATGATTTCAATCTTGTCGACTACACCAATTAGGTATCTGTGTGTGTGTACCTATGGAATTATGTAGTTGCAACTTCAAACTTCTGAGCATAACAAGCCCATGATTCAATCGCCCTTTACTTCCCTTTAGCTTTACTTCTAACAATCTTAAGATCATACTTGCTTGTACGTTTGCAGTCCAGTCCACCCTGTCACCAACGTGGTTCCCCTTAGTCTAGTACTTTTGGTGTCACTCATCAAGGAAGCTTTTGAGGACTGGGTTAGTATATTGTCAGCTGCTACACTATTTTATTGTGCTATCGTAATGAGGATATCTGATGCCTTTCCCTTTTGTTTGTTTCCTGTCCTTAATACAGAAACGTTTCCAGAATGATATGTCAATTAATAATGCACATGTCGATGTATTGCAAGGTCAAAAATGGGAAAGTAGTCCATGGAAAAGACTGCAGGTTGGAGATATTGTGAGGGTAATGTCTCAAATCTTTCTTATTGCGTATTGATCAATTGGTCTGTTGCTTTCTAAAGTTAATACACTTGATCTTTTGTCGTGTCTTTAGTTCAATCTTGAGCTTGAAATGCATAAAGAAAAAACTAATAGTGATGGGCACTTTTTAGAGCAGATCAAGCAAGACAGTTATTTCCCTGCTGATTTGCTCTTCCTATCGAGTACGAATGCTGATGGTGTCTGCTACATAGAGGTTAATAATTCATTCTTACATGTTCCACTTTTTTTGCTCAAATTGGAAGTATTAATTGAACTTAAGAGAGAACTTTCTTCCAATTGATGTGTTTTATATATTTTTAATTTATTTTAGACAGCAAATCTTGATGGGGAAACCAACCTGAAAATAAGGAAGGCTTTGGAGAAAACTTGGGACTATGTTCTTCCTGAAAAGGCTTCGGAATTCAAAGGTTATTCATGTATTTCTTTTGTTTCATCTTGAGGACATTCTATTCCATAGTTGGTGGAATTAAGGAAGCTTTGTACTTCCTCTGAACTTCGCATAATCATTCTACCTTTTCTGAACTTCACATTTACATTCTCTGTTTTGCTTATGACTTACAGGTGAAATACAGTGTGAACAGCCAAACAATTCGCTTTACACATTCACCGGGAATCTTATTGTGGACAAGCAAACTATACCAATTTCACCAAACCAAATACTTCTAAGGGTAAGTTCTGTTCATGCTGTGTTTTCTTTTCTCGTTTCTTATTGAGAAAATTGGAACCATTCCACTGCGAAGTTGGCATCATGAAAAATACAACTAACTGTTAGAATGACATGCGGGTCCTGTTGCTCGAGAAAAAGACAGGTGGGTCCTGGTCTTACATGTCAGTTAGACATGATGGCATTTTTCAAACTTACCAACTTTTGAGTGGCATGATTCAGAATTTCCCTCTTGGGTTTGTTTGGATGAGATTTTTTCCTTGGAAAGTTTAGGTATTTAGTTACCAAAGCCTTCCAATTGAAGGCCCCTTAGCCAAATGGACCTTCTATTATTTGTTTACAAGATTATACACTTGCCAAGTTGTTTACAAGTTATAAATATCGTCAAAAACAATGTCACCATCAATGCCTTAACTCACATCCTTCTCACTTTAACCACAAACATGAAACATCTTTTGTTGGGCACATTCGAATGACATCATCAGTAAAAAAATAATTGTGTAATGTGATATTTATTATAGCTTTCGCAAACGAGAATAGCGACGAGCCGATGATACAAGTATTTAGTTAGAAAAGTTCAAAAATTTCAACCATCTCGCAAAAAACTTCCCACTTCTTCTCCAGCCTCAAATGTTGGACAAGCAGCTACTGGTTTAACCAGTTTCCGGAAATTGTACAAGAAATAAGCTAGTGTTTGTTACAAGTATATAGAAATCTTATGGCCAAAAGTTATATTTCCAACACTTTGAGAAGTAATTTTTTTTTGAATTTCGAGTTACGAGCAGAGATAGTAGACCTGCAATGCTCCAAGGTGGAAGCTGCTTAGATGTATAGGCTTTTGCAAGTTTTTTGCAGTGTGACCATCTGAGCACCCATGCGAAGGCGCTTGCACTGAAGGGCTAGACTACATTGGATGCTTGGTGACATGAATTCTCCCTTCTAACCAACTTTTATGCACCTCCTGGCATGGATTTCGAGTCGCGCAACTAGTCGTCGACTAGTCGATGAGTTGCAAAAAATGTCGACTCAACTTAGTGTCGACTCAAGTTGCGAGTCGCGACTAGTCGCAACTGCAGGCTCGACTTTTTCCGAGTCGCTACCCCAGAGTGACTCGGATGAGTCGTGACTCGAAAACCACGCCTCCTGGGTTGGGAGGTGCCCTGATATTTTTCTTCTTTTCAGTGATTACTTTCATCAGACTGAATAATTACTTGCACAACAATCCATTCTATCTCTGTATGTTTGTGCCTTTGCAACAGACCATAACTTCACACTACCTTTTTTCTGCAGGGATGCAGCCTTCGTAATACCGAGTACATTGTTGCCGTTGTTATATTCACGGGCCACGAGACAAAAGTATGGGCTATTTTGTGTTTCCTATCTATTCAACTTGTTATGATTTGTTTTTGGTTTTCTTATTTACTGCAGCGGAACACTATTGCAGGTTATGATGAACTCAATGAATGTTCCTTCTAAAAGAAGCACATTGGAGAAAAAGCTAGACAAGCTTATTCTAGCTCTATTTGCAACCCTCTTTACGATGTGTGTCATTGGTGCTATTGGAAGGTAAGCTTTTTCTTGATTCACTTAATTTTTTTGACATGTCTATTCTGTACAATTTGTTCACATGTACATTCTTAAAATTAGCAATACCGCTTAGGTATATGTTCTGGAGGCTTGCACTTGCATTTTTTTTTTTGAGCTTCTTAGTTGGCCATAGAGAAAAATTTCTAAATATGGTTTTAAAAATTATGTCAGGGTCTGTTGGAGTCTGTGTGTGTACATGTGGCCCGTTGTGTGTGTGTTTGTGGGGTGGGGGGTGGGGGGGTGGGGGGGTGGGGGAGATCTTTATTGTTTTAGTTCTTTTTTGTGGTTTTGTGTGGCATAGAGGGTTACAGGTAAACACATGACTTCATTTTATTGAAAGGGATTGTTTGCAAGCCTTCTTACCCGCCCCACAACTCTTGCGGCAGTTGCTGTCATCTCGCAAACTGTAGCGGCCTTTCGTGGTCAACCTGCATGATCTGCAGCAAGCCCACATAATAACAAAATAGACACGATCATATCCTCCATGCATGCCGTGTTGGCCTCAGACTTCTGGTTTGCAGCTTGCCGCTGCACAAGCTAGCTCACAGTCAATCTAACCATCTATGATCTATTTCTCACTAGTTACTGCATGTAGTCCGGAGCAATGCCAGAACTGGATTGTTCAGGAGAATCGACCAACTTTGTACAGGTCGCTCACGGCAAGAAGTGTTGGCCAGAGAAACTAATCGATCAGTCGACGCCCCATATTTAGCTAGCTTCGTATATCAAGTTGCTCTCGTCGGAAAGCAATCGGCAAGTCAAGTCTTCACATGTTGTGGTGAGGCAGGGCATCACCTCAGTCGCAAACTAAGTTGATTGAAATTCAGAGCATATGCGGGCTTTCGGCTCCCAGGGGCCCGCGCAAAAACTTGGTAATCTGCCTTGTTGGCCATATAACTTTTGCGGGTAAGAGCCAGCGACCGTGAGCAGTCCACAACACGTCCCACTTGCGTCCTGATTTTGGGGTGGACAAACAGAATGAACTCTTTTTTTTTAATGGACAGAATGGGAAAAGCTCTTTTCAGCATATAGATTTCTTTGAAGGTTGGCAGGTTAACAATCAAAGTTATAATCATCACATGGTAAAATTGTAAAGGAATTGTAACGACCTGACCGAATCCACTGGTTCCTGCTACTATCTAGGATCTAGACTGGCTCCACAGACCAACACTAGTTTTTCCTGTGTACCTTGTCCTCACTCGTGTGCACCCAGGATCAACTTCCTAGTTGTTCACTTGTGCTCAAATTGCTCCAAGCTAAGAGCATCTCCAACGGACGTGCCAAAAGACGTGCGCGCGCGGTAAACTGGCATTTTAGCGCGCGCGGTAAACTGGCATTTTAGCGCGCGCGGCAAGTTGTCACGCGCTCCAGCGGAGGCGGGAAACTAGCCCGCACGGGAAGCGATTGCGCGCGCGGGGGAGATAGCGGCAGTTCGCGTGGTAGATTTGGCGCGCTTCGCGCGCGCCTATAAAATGTGGTGCTCACCACGCGCTCCACCACACTGCCATGCGCCCATTTTCCTCGTCTCCTCGCCGCTTCCACTGCTTCCTCGCCGCTTCCAGCGCCCCGCCACCACCGTGCCACCATGCCGCCGCGCCGCCGGGGATCTTCGGGCTACCGCGGCGTCCGCGAGCGCCCCAACGGCTGGTACTACGCCGAGATCCGGTCCGGCGACGTCCGGCTCGGCCTCGGCACGTTCCGGAGCGTGCACGAGGCCGCCCGCGGCGGCGTGGCGCCTAGAGAGGCCTCCGTCGCAGATGAACTTCCGTGACGTCTACACGAGCAAACAGGCGCAGGCCGTCGCCCCTCCGCCTCGTCTTATCACGGACTAGGACCGTGCGGACCACCTTCGGCGGCAGCGCCGCCGCCTCGTCGCCGAGGAGGACGAGCGAGCCATGGCGGAGTGGCGCCAGCGCCACCCGGAGGACGTCGCCAACGAGCGCGCCTACTGGGCGGAGAGGACGGCAAGGCGCCACGCGTAGCGGGCGGACCGGCGTCGGCGGAAGGCATTGGCGATATCACAGTGCGATATCGTTGAAGCAGGTAGGAGGTCGATCTTCACGTCAGACGATGAACGTTGGGACGACATATGGATCGATACCTCGGACAACACCACCGAGGACTCGGAGTAGTTCTAGCTGCACCGTAGTTTAATTTTATGTAGTTGCACCGTAGTTCTGTTTTATCTATCTATGCTATGAACTTGTTTATCTATCTATGCTATGAACAATGTAAAATATCTTTGTATCGTTTTTTATATCTATGTGAAATTTATTTTGTGTCCAAAATGCAACAAATGTGGACATGCGCTGGCTACTCGCGCGCGCTGCTGGAGCTGCACGCGCGCGCTGTATTTTACGGCGGCTGCTGGAGCCAGCACTGCCCGTCGCGCCAAACCTGGCGATGGGCGCGCAGCAAACCAGTTTTTAGCGCGCCGCGCGTTGGGCGGCTGTTGGAGATGCTCTAAGCACGCTTAACTTTGAGGTTCCTTTCGGATGGGCTACCGGGAAAGAAGGTGCACCTTGTTGATATGAGTAGTCTATCATTCCTATTAAGCCGGGATGTCACAAGAATAATGGAGATGGACAGTTTTTTATGGATTGCCAATCATTGCTTTTGGTTACCTTGTAACTATGACTGGTTTATCTTAGTGCAATGATGTGCATGTGCTGTTTGCATTTTGTCTACAAAAAAATTATATAACTCTACCGATAGACCTTATATTTGGCTTTTATCAACAGTGGTGTGTTCATTAATGAGAAATACTTCTATCTTGGATTGCGTGGGCGTGTTGAGGACCAGTTTAATCCCAAGAACAGACTTGTGGTATGTACTATTTTATTATGTTTTCAATTAATTTGCCCCAAGCATGATTATGTCATACAATTGCACTTCTGCTGCAGGTGACCATTTTAACCATGTTTACTCTAATAACTCTATACTCAACGATCATCCCCATATCTCTTTACGTGTCCATTGAGGTATATTGTCCTCGTTCTCATGTAGTGCATCCTTTTATTGGATGTTCAGACCTTATATTACCTTTGATATGCAGATGATCAAATTCATTCAGTGCGCACAGTTTATTAACAATGATCTGAATATGTATCATGCTGAGAGCAACACCCCAGCTTTGGCCCGTACTTCTAATCTGAATGAGGAGCTTGGGCAGGTAATATCCCCTTACCAAAAATGTTTCAATGGTTTCAGTTTGTCCAAGATGAATTTATTCTTTCCAGATTTGCTATTAGACCCTGATAATACAACATGATTGAACTAAATGCTCAGTGGTATTTCAGTAGATTTAGCACTTGCAAATAAATTTTACATTTCTGACATTTCTTCCCACCTTGTCTCTTTCACCATTAATGGTTCAGGTTGAATATATATTTTCTGACAAAACTGGAACACTTACAAGAAACTTGATGGAATTCTTTAAGTGTTCAATTGGTGGGGAAATATATGGAACTGGCATTACAGAGATTGAGAAGGGAGGAGCTGAGCGAGCTGGAGTCAGAATTGATGATGATGAGGTCTCGAGTATCTTCCTTGCTACTTAAGCTGTTAAAGTGTGGTATTTGTGATGAAAAAATTGATGCATAGCTGCCCTTATGTTTGGCCTACTTTTATTAGGATAAAAGATCAGCCACTGCAGTTCATGAGAAAGGATTCAACTTCGACGACACTAGAATAATGCGTGGTGCATGGAGAAATGAACCTAATCCTGAGGCCTGCATGGTAGATACATTGGACTACCTGCGAAATAGTTTTTACTCTTTTCTTCCATCAGTAACTTTGGTTTCATTTTGGTCATAATCATCTTTAATCTTATTGACATACCGTGAGCTATTTCTGTATTATAAAAATTATTTAAAACATATGTTCCCTTTTTAGTGACTTCCCTTTTCATTGTGTGAATTGCTAAACAGCCATTCCTTATTTTCTCTTGTGTCTCTTTAGGAATTCTTCAGATGCCTGGCAATCTGTCATACAGTTCTTCCTGAGGGCGAGGAGACACCGGAAAAGATCACTTATCAAGCTGCCTCTCCTGATGAGGCCGCACTTGTGGCTGCAGCAAAGAATTTCGGTTTCTTTTTTTATAGGCAAGTCTTACCTTAGATGTAGTTTTAGATTGCTCTTGTGGTTTTGTTCCAAACAGGATATATAGAAAGACTGTCTACTCTGTTAGTCCCTCCGTTCACAAATATAAGATGTTTCGGATATTTTAATATGGACTGAAATGAGTGAACAAACGCACTAAAACGTGTATCTACCATTTCGCACCAAAACGTTGAGCTAAAATACTTTTGTTTGTGAATGGCAATGCCTGGAGGGTGACATTTTATGCCTCTTTTGCAGACGTACGCCGACCACAGTAATGGTTCGTGAATCACATGTTGATAGGATGGGTAGTATGCAAGATGTTGCCTATGAAATTCTGAATGTTTTGGAATTTAACAGGTCTGCTTTATTTGGACTGAAATTTGATAGATTAAATCATTATTCTGCACTTCACACTTTGCTGCCCTTTTCTTTTGATCTGACACTTCGCTGCACTTACAGTACAAGGAAGCGCCAATCTGTGGTTTGCCGCTTTCCAAATGGAAAACTTGTTCTCTACTGCAAGGTAATATAAGAAACAAACACTTGATATAGCTTACATTTTTCAGATCGTTGCACTAACCTTATACCACAACTTTTGTGTCATAGGGTGCTGATAATGTCATCTATGAACGTTTAGCTGATGGAAATTATGACATTAAAAAGACAAGCAGAGAACATCTAGAGCAATTTGGATCTGCTGGCTTGCGTACACTTTGCCTTGCTTATCGAGATCTCAGCATGGACCAATACAAAAGCTGGAATGAGAAGTTCGTGCAAGCTAAATCTTCTTTACGTGACCGCGATAAGAAGCTTGACGAGGCATGCATCACTATCTTCTGAATGTTTTATTAGTATTGATACTATATCTTCTTTTATCGAGTATATGTGCTGAATTGCGGTCCTTGTGATTTGAAGTTCTGTTACTGCCTCTGCAATCCCTTCTATAGCTTGCCTGACTTCTTGGTTTACTGTCATCCACTATGGACTTGAGTCTTGTATGCGCTGCTGGGCATGTGATTAATTTCCTGGTGATCACTTCGCAGTTTATGTATAAAAAATGTAATGTGGTTTAGAAATAATTGTTATATAGGAACATTCTTTGTAGCTCTGCATTTTGTCATATATTGGAAGCCTCATTTTGGATTTATTCGATCTGGGCATTTCGTATAATCAGAAGTTGAATTTCTTTTGCGATCAGTTTAATTATTGAATGTACTTGACAAATAGGTCATTTTTGAATTTTCATTCTCGAATGCAAAACTCCTTCTGTGATTTCTATAATAGTGTAGTAGCAGAAGATGTTTTTAAACAGATTGTTTTAAAACCAAATCAGTGTCATTGTTGCACGTCTCTCTACTCCTATAAAAGACCCGGTTGGGGATGATGGTGTGCATGCCATCCATCGTCATTTCTGACCATTCGATCTACATCTAAAGCATGCAAGGTACTCCACATTTGCAGAAAACCCCTTAGTCTCTCTAGGCCAGCCCCATCTGTTCCCCATGTCATCCAAACAGATAAGAGGAACAGACTTTGGGTGATTTCTTTTCAAGCCTGCAAACATGTAGTTCTCTCTTTTGGGTCCGTTGTAACGCACAGGCACTTTGCTAGTACTATTTCAATATACTAATCTATATATTGATGGTCAATGTTTTAAACGGTGGACTGCATGAATCTGAGTATGCCATGACAACCTTTACTTAAGGGACAGAAGGAGTGATTTTTTTAATGGGTGTTTCTTTTCTCTCCAAAAGATAAAAACTAGACGAGTCTTGTTGCCTGTGTAGTGTTAAAAACTATATTATGGGACGGAGGGAGTAGTTGTTTAATAATTTTTGTTGCTAATTTGTAATCTTACCCTGCCATTGAATATTAGTACTTTATACTCCCTCCGTCCGGAAATACTTGTTGGAGAAATGGATGTATCTAGACGTATTTTAGTTCTATATACATCCATTTTCATCCATTTTTGCGACAAGTAATTCCGGACGGAGGGAGTACATATTTATACATAATTTAGAAAAGACATCTGTATCCAGTTAATTCGATGTATATGTACCAAGGTAGGAAAGAGGATCATGAGCAAAATAGACTGGTCCTTCTCCCTAAAACATTAAGCGTTTAAATTATTCTCTAAGTTTGTTGAAAATCGTCACAAGAATACCACTATCTGTGTATTCTGTCATATTATTAAGGACAGTGAGTTGTAAAAAGCATTTGAAGTTAATCTTTTCTGCTATTGCTGGGCCATAATGTGATATAATTTTCTTCTCATTTTTCTTCCAGGTGGCTGAATTGATTGAGAAGGACCTTGTATTGATAGGTTGCACTGCTATTGAAGACAAACTGCAAGAAGGGGTGCCAGCCTGCATCGAAACTCTTTCTGCAGCTGGCATAAAAATCTGGGTGCTAACTGGAGATAAAATGGAAACAGCAATTAATATAGCATACGGTGAGGTTTTAATTGTGTAATATTGTTTTAACATTTGCTTGTTTCTTCCTTAAAGGGAATAGTAAAGCTCCCCCACCCCCCCACCCACCTGATATGGAGAAGCTGCTGAAGTTTTTCAGTTGGTTATTTATTTGCTCCGCAGCATGCAGCCTGGTGAACAACGACACGAAACAGTTCATCATCAGTTCAGAGACAGACACAATTAGAGAGGCTGAGGAAAGGGTAAGATAATCATATAGAATTGCACTGTGAAATGATATTCTGTCATAGAGGCAATCAAGCCTTAACACACACTACCTCTGTTTCTAAATATAAGACGTTTTGGCAGTTGAAATTGAAGTGCATAAACATGTTATATTTAGGAACAGAGGGTGTATTATCTTCTATAGGATTTAAATGGATATACGAGTGAAGACTGCTAAAATCATATTCTGTCCGTCCCAAAATAAGTGTCGCTGATTTCGTACAAAGTTGTACTAAATCAATGACACTTATTGAGGGAGTATCATTTAGATCAGGGAATATCTCAACTGGGTTCTTGCGAGTAGAACTCACATTTTCCTTAGTATTTTGATTGGTGGGGGTATTAAGGGATTTATTTTGGCTGAGATTTAGTCTTTATTCTTATATACCCTCTGTCCCATAATATAAGATCTTATTACATCTAGTATGCTCACATATTGGATGTAATAATGTCTTATATTATGGGACGGAGGGAGTAGATAACAGCATAAATATTTTTTATTGTCTTACCTCTTATGTGGGTTGTGTTGCTTTAGCCTCTCTGCCATGTTTATATGCGCCTTGGTACGCCTTTTTTGTTCTTTGTACTTTGGTTAAAGCATAATCGGCAATATAATTGTATCTGATTGTATTAAACCAACTTTTTGACTTGTGGAGTAATCTTTGTTATGGACCTTCCTTTCCATATATAATGTTCCGGCCATTTTCAGGGTGACCCTGTGGAAATTGCGCGAGTTATCAAAGAGTCGGTAAAACAGAGTCTAAGAAGTTACCTCGAGGAAGCCCACCGTTCTCTAAGTAGCACACCGGAGCGAAAGTTGGCTTTCATTATTGATGGAAGATGCTTGATGTATGCTCTAGACCCAGCTCTGCGTGTGAATCTTCTTGGTTTGAGTTTAATTTGTCACTCAGTTGTATGTTGTCGAGTTTCTCCACTGCAAAAGGCACAGGTAAATTTCATTTCTTGCTGTTAGTGTTTATGCATGCCTTGCGTTTTACCCAGGGAAGTAGTAATAGCATGCCATCCTTGATTTGTGGATATGTGAGTTTTTTAGCCTAGGACTCATATGGGGAGATTATTACATTGCAAAGGCAATAACCAATATTGTACCTTCACAATAAGAGTTTGTGCATGTGATTCGTTATTAATCAGTGTACATTAGTTGCATTTGCTATTCCACTTTTGATCTCAGAAACCAATTCTGTTCTGTTGATATGTCTTATATGTGCTTACTTAGTCGTTACCCATTCCAAGTAATATCAAAGTCTCTGGTTTGTGCGTTTTTTTCCTTGCGTAACCTGTTTGGTCAAAATGATGCCAAAATACCAATGTTGACGCACATATTTTGTAGGTTACTAGCTTAGTTAGGAAGGGTGCTCGTAAGATAACTCTCAGCATTGGCGATGGTGCTAATGATGTAAGCATGATTCAAGCCGCTCATGTTGGGATTGGCATTAGTGGACAAGAAGGAATGCAAGCAGTTATGGCTAGTGATTTTGCCATCGCTCAATTTCGTTATCTTACTGATTTACTTCTTGTACATGGACGGTGGTCATACTTGAGATTGTGCAAGGTATGCTTATGGTTTCGTTAGTTGTAGCTTTCCATATATCTAGAGTTTACGAAACTTAATGTGGTCACTTGCTGTTTCAGGTTATCACATACTTCTTCTACAAGAATCTGACATTTACGCTAACTCAGTTCTGGTTCACTTTCCAAACTGGCTTTTCTGGTCAGCGGTTTTATGATGATTGGTTCCAGTCGCTGTATAATGTCATTTTCACAGCGCTACCCGTAATTATGGTTGGATTATTTGATAAGGTATAGCTGCCTGTATTCATTTTACATTAATTTCTTGAATGATGCTGTTTGCGGCATTCATGTAATCGAACCCTTTCAGGATGTGAGTGCATCTCTATCAAAGAAATACCCACAACTTTACCAGGAAGGAATTAGGAATACATTCTTCAAGTGGAAAGTGATAGCGGTGTGGGGTTTCTTTGCTTTCTACCAGTCAATAGTGTTTTATTACTTCACTGCAGCTGCAAGTCAGCATGGTCATGGCTCATCTGGCAAGATTCTTGGTCAATGGGATGTTAGCACGATGGCCTTTACTTGTGTTGTGGTTACTGTGAACCTCCGCCTCCTCATGTCATGCAACTCTATTACGAGATGGCATTATTTTAGTGTAGCCGGCAGTATAGCGGCCTGGTTTCTGTTTATCTTTATATACTCTGCCATAATGACATCATTTGACAGACAGGTTGGTGAATTATGCACTAATCTATCTCTCTGCTGATGACCATTAGGGCCAAATAATCATTTCTTTCTACAAATGCATAACATCATGGTGTGTTCCTTCTGCAGGAAAATGTATACTTTGTGATTTATGTTCTGATGAGTACCTTTTTCTTCTACCTGACACTAATTCTTGTTCCGGTCATCGCTCTCTTTGGTGACTTCCTATATCTATCGTAAGATACCACCTTTTCCTTTTGCACAATTATATTTGATTCCTTTCAGTTTACATACTGAATCAACCGTGTGCTGTCTCTGATACTCTGTCGGTTTTCCAGGCTTCAGCGATGGCTATTCCCCTATGACTACCAAGTTGTTCAAGAGATGCACAAGGATGACCCCCATGAATACAGCATGATACGTCTTCCAGAGAGGAGCCATTTGAGCCCCGAAGAAGCAAGAAGCTATGCAATTTCCATGCTCCCCCGAGAGAACTCCAAGCACACTGGTTTTGCTTTCGACTCCCCGGGCTATGAGTCATTTTTTGCATCACAGCAAGGTGTCTGTGTGCCTCACAAGCCATGGGATGTCGCAAGGAGAGCCAGCATGAAGCAGCAGCGGCAGCAGCCACAACGCACAGGAAGATCCTAATCCTGGATTCGTGTATAGTTTTGTACATCATGTTCTTTTGCCGCAGACCACATGATTGTGTATAAGTAGCCTTGTAGCCTTTTTCCTTGTTTGTCACCCAATATGTTATGCTGGCGATGTTAGTAGGTGGCCATTTGATCCTGTTGGCTGAAGAATCAGGTAGGCACGCACTTGGTTAAAACAAAGTGGAAACTGGGAAATGCAGTTAGCAAAATTCTTTGCGACTTTACAGAATTGGATGTTACTGAAATTTGTCTTGTCTTGTTATGAAATCTTGCTTTGTTACTGAATGAATGAAGTGCCGGTGTGTTCCGGCCGTCTGATTGATTGCATAGATCTTGATGCTTTTGCTGGGTTGCCATGTCAGATTTTTTTCCCGTTTGCTCCCCGACTCTCAACGTGCAAACGCCAGCTTTCCTCTTCTTTCTGTCGAGCAGCGTCCCAGCCTTGCCCAAATGATAATGATACAAGTGCCACACATCAGGATTTTAGGATTTGGGCCGAACGTGTCGGTTGCCGTCAGATCATTTGTGTGGATCTTGAAGCACATCTGGTTGACAAGTCACGTTTTCCGGTCGTTTGGTCTAGGACGAGTCTGAACAAATGCACATTCATGACAAGTCAACCGTCTCGCCTTATCCACTCCCCTGCTGCGGCATTCCTTTTCCCCGTCGTCCTCACAGAGAGGGAGAGATGAGCTGCTCTCCGACAGGTTTCTTCTCATCACCACGCCCGACGGCGAGGGGAGAATCAGTTCCAGGAGGGCGCTCGATTCCTGTCGTGTCAAATCCCGACATGGATCGTCACTATAAGCCAACAGGATAGCACAAATCAGAGATAAGATAAACTCCCGATGGCGGAGACCCGTCTATGAATTGGGGATTTCTACTGTAGCTAGAGGAATTTAGGGTTATAGTAGTTGTGGATACAAGGTGAATGGTCCGACCACGCGCACGCAGGCACTTATAAGCTGGCCCTCTCTCGGTGAAAAGTAGAAGACGGTGAGCAGTACATTCAGAGCAGCCAAAGTAACAGTAAATTGGTAAAGCAGCGATCGATCCATCGTGACCCTTCATCTCGTGCTTGTCTTCCCTAGCCGTTGGATTGTCTCTGCTATTGGCTGAACCAATATGCAAATAACCGAATCTGCCCTGGAGATTCAGTTAACTTCAGATAGCTGACATTGCCCCCCCCCCCCTGAAAACTATACTTGTCCTCAAGTATATTTCTCCGGGAACCAACTTTTGAGCGTGCTAGCGAAGAAGGCTGGGAACACTTGCTTGATGAAGGTGGCATCTTCCCATGTAGCTTCTTCCGGTTTGAGATTCTCCCAATCAATCAGCCATTGGGTGACAAGGACGCCGTTGCGTGGCAGCGAACGGGTTTCCAAAACTGCCAGTGGTTCAGTTTTAATCTTGCCCGTACTGTCAACTAGTTGTAGATCTTTGCTAGGGACAACATGTGCTCCGAGGTGTTTCTTCAGCTGGCTGATGTGGAAGACCGGATAAATGCCAATATGATCTGGGAGTTGGAGCTTGTATGCTACATGGCCGATCTTCTGTAAAATTCTGTAAGGCCCATAGAATTTGGTCGTGAGCTTCATGGCTTGTCGAAGACCGAATGCAGCCATGCGGTAGGGTTGCATCCGTAAGTAGACCATGTTCCCCACTTCAAATGTTCTTTCCAGGCGTTTCTTGTCAGCGTATTTCTTCATTCTGGCTTGAGTTTGTGCCAAGTGTTCTTTGAGAGCAGAGACCATGTGCTGTTTTTCTTTCAGAAAGTCTTGGGCGTCAGCATCTGTAGGTCCAGGAACAACTATCTCACTGATCATAGGTGGGGGGTAGCAGTACAGAGCTTGGAAGGGTATAAATTTAGTTGTTGTGTGATAAGTGGTGTTATACCACCACTCGGCTAGTGGCAACCATGAGCACCACTTCTTTGGTTCTTTAAAAGTCATGCACCTCAAGTAGGATTCTAGACACCGATTGACCCTTTCTGATTGCCTGTCACTTTGTGGATGATAGGCCGTACTGAGTTTGAGCTTGACTTTCATAGCATTGAAAATTCCTTGCCACATGTTACTTGTAAAGATTTGATCTCTGTTTGTCACAATGCTTTCGAGTGGGCCATGGAGCTTGAAAACATTTTCCAGGAAGGCTTGAGCCACAATGTGCACTGTATAAGGGTGGGGTAGTGGAATAAAGTGAGCATACTTTGTAAATCTGTCAACGGCCACAAGGATCAATTCCTTGCCATTGGATTTGGGCAGACCTTCGATGAAATCCATGGTGAGGTGAGTCCATGCAATATCAGGTAAGGGGAGGGGATCCATAAGTCCAGGGTAGTGACAATGTTTGAATTTGGCTCTTTGGCACACAGGGCACTCTGAGATGAACTTCTCTACATCTTTCTTGAGCCCAGGCCAATGGAATAATCTTTTTATCCTTTGATAATTCGCCACCATGCCTGAGTGTCCCCCGATAGCAGATGCATGCAAGGATTCAATGAGATGGTGTCTCAGTTCTTGGTCATTCCAAATGTGGATCTTGCCTTTGTATTTGATGATTCTGGCAGTGACAGTATAATGCTTCTCGGAGTTAGGAGAGATGATAAGTTCTTGACAGTGTGTGTCCTACTGATAACTTTGCTCTACAGAGTCAATTCAAGCAGGTGTGATTATGCTAGTAGCCATGAGTATGTTGTCCTTTCTGCTCAATGCATCTACTACTTTGTTGTCAGCTCCCTCTTTGTATTCTATTTTGTAATTGTACTCTAGCAGTTTCAACAACAGTTTTTGTTGTATTCCTTCAGAAACCTTCTGATTCGCCATGAATTTCAAGCTCTTTTGGTCAGTTTTGATAAGGAGCTCATTGCCAATAAGGTAATGTCTCCATTTCTTCAGTGCTTCTAAAATTGCCAGTGCCTCTTTCTCATAAGTTGACATGGCCGTAGATTTGGGCCCAAGTGTTTTGCTGAAATATGCCAGGGGTCTGCCCTGTTGCATAAGAACAACCCCTAGGCCTGTCCCACTAGCATCAGTTTCTAGCTGGAAAGGGTGGGAGAAGTTGGGTAGGGCTAGTACTTGTGCCGAGGTGAGGCTTTGCTGGAGTTTGTTGAATGCATTGGTTTGCAGACCAGTCCATCGGAAGACATCTTTCCGAAGCATGTCATGGAGAGGCCTGCAAATTAAACCATAGTGCTGCACAAACCTCCTGTAGTATCTTGTCAATCCCAGAAAACTCCTCAACTGTGTTGTGTTTTTTGGAATGGGCCAATTTGCCACTGCCTCGATCTTTTGAGGGTCTGTTTGCACTCCTTCTCCAGAGATTATATGGCCAAGGTACTCCACTTGGGTGCAACAAATATGCACTTGCTCCTTTTGGCAAATAGTTGCTCCTGTCTCAACGTGTGTAACACATGCTGGAGATGGACCAAGTGTTTAGTTAGTGTCTTGCTAAAAATCAAGATATCGTCAAAGAACACAAAGATGTATTTCCTGAGATATCTTGCAAACACTTTGTGTTCATTAGGGATTGGAAAGTGGCTGATGCATTTGTCAAGACAAAAGGCATGATCAAGAATTCATAATGGCCGAAATATGTTCTGAAAGCCGTCTTGTGTATGTCATCTTTCTTCATTCACGCTTGGTGGTAGCCTGCTCGTAAATCAAGTTTTCTGAAACATTTTGCTCCTTGGACTTCATCAAACAGATCCTCAATAACAGGTATGGGAAACTTGTTCTTGACTATTTGTGTGTTGAGCTTTCTATAGTCAATACATAGCCTCCATGTTCCATCCTTTTCCTTCACTAATATGGCAGGGGCAACATAGGGGCTCTCAGTAGGTCTGATGATGGAAGCATCTAACAATTCTTTTTATTTTCTTCTCCATTTCTGTTTTATGCATGTGAGGAACTCTGTAGGGCCTGACCATTGGAGATTCAGAGCCCTCCTTGAGGGGTATAGCATGGTCACAATCTCTCACTGGAGGCATTTGTTTAGGCTCAGCAAACACATCCTTGTACTCATGCAATAAATCCTCTATCTCAGCACAGGGCTATTCTGCCTGTTGCTTGTTAGGGGACAGTGGGAAGAGGCAATAACCGAAAACTCCAGTAGCTGATAGTTTTTCCATTCTGTTGAGGGAAATGAGTGCCACAGTCCCTTTTCTGTTATTGTCTTTCAGCGTGACTTTAGTCTTGCCGTCCAGAATTACTTGCATTTTTTGGTGACGAAGTCCATTGTTATTGGACTGCGTTTCTCCAACCAATCACATCCCAGAATGATGTCAAAACCTTTGAGGGGAAGTACTCTAAAGGAGTTGTTGAATTTGTGGCCTTGGATTGTATATGGTGTGTCCACAGTGTGAGAGCCTGTTTGAAGAGTGCCCCCTCCCGCCACTACAAATGTTTCTAGGGGGGTATGTATAGTTGGGCAAGATGTTTTGACTATAAAGTTCATGTCAACAAATGACTGGGAACTCCCAAAGTCTACTAAGGCTATGCCACACTTGCCTCCTAGGCTGACTTGTAGTATGGAAGTCTTCGCAGGAGGTTTCTTACTTAGTGCTTGTAAGGATATTTGCATGCACTATTCTTCCTCCGCAAGGGTGGTTGCAGGAGCTGGATTTTCATCCGCATGCTCATGTTCTTGTAGGGGATCTTCATTTGATTGTTCCTGATCTGCATTTTCCTCCATGGCCATCAGGTTGAGCATTTTATATTGGGCGCATTTATGTCCGAAGAACCATTTGCCTCCACAATACTTGCAAGTACCCAGCTCTCTATACTGTTTTTCTGTTCTGACATTGTTTTTGAGTTCCCCTTCGTTTCTCGTGTTGTTACTATCAGCCTATATGGGTCTTGGAGGAGGTGGAGTAGCGTTGTAGCTCTTCTGGTATCTGCTGGGTTGGGTGCTTTTCTTTTGTGAGAGTTGTGCTTGTAGTCCCAGCTCCATGTCTCTTGCTGTCTCAACAACGGCATAGAGTGTTGAGGGCTTAAATGGTTTTAGGAAGTGCTTGATTTCTGGTTGAAGGCCATTAATATAACACTTCACATAGTAGCTGTCATGAACTCCTGGATTTCCTGTTTTGTAGGAGACCATCTTCTCCTCAAATTTGTCTGTGTATTTAGCTATAGAGCTCTGTCCCTGTTTGATTGAGTGAAAGATTTCTAGTACTTCATAGGAACTGTCCCCTGAAAATCGCTTGAGCAGTGCATTGCAGAAGTTTTCCGAAGTCAAGTGCTCTTCTAACACTCCAGAATTCCCGAGCCAAGTATCAACCTTTCTAGTTAAATACATTTGTGCGTAATCACATTTTGCCTCCTCTGGCACATGACCATAGAGAAGAACTTCTTGGTTGTTCTGATCCACTCCATTGGGTTAGAGCCATCAAACTTGGGAAATTCGAATTTGGGTGCTCCTGCAATTGACCTGTAGAATCGGGCATCTCTGTCTTGGCCTCTACCATATTCAAATCCTGGTGTGTATCGAGGAGTGTCGTACCCATATGGTCGCATGTGCTGTCCTAGAGTTGCTGCATTGAAAGGAGCAGGCATATGCTATGGTTCTTGCTGATAGTGGGGTTGCGGATGCTCTGGTGGGTAGTGATGGTAGTACTCCTGCTGATATTGGTCACGATTGTAGTGACTGTAAGGTGGTTGAGGTGGGGGTCTTTGAATTTGGTACATTTGCTGGGGCTGGTAGTTCCACACGCCTGTTGGTTCTTGCATTCCCGGGTATTGTGTTAGCCCTGCAGTATCGATGTAGGGGTACTGTTCGAACTAAACCATTTGGGCGTAGTGAGTGCCTACTTCTGCATGTCCCGTAGACTAAAATGGCTGGTTAAACAGAGCTTCGTTACCCCGGCTCCACCAAACGGGTACACCACAGTCGAGGAGTGGTGATTGACTGGTTGTGACAGTACCCACTTCGCCCTGTTGCAAATTCACCTGAAGTGGAGGTTGGGGAGGTGGTGGTTGTGGCAGTATTTGGGGAGGTTCTTGGGAATGGGAGCGTTGTTGCTGCTGGTGTCCTGCTGCGCTGCCCTCTGCTTCAGTCGTCTCCGTTCTTGGGGGCGCTTTTAGTTGTTCGACCATCAGGGTGAGCAGGTCCTCCATATGTGTCAGCTGCGACTTGAGGCCGATCACCTCTGTGTGTATACCCTGGACCTCGGTGTGGATGTGGCCGACTTTCTCACCCAATTGTTCGACATCGATCTTAAGCGCCGCCACTTCCACGGCGTCTGCCTTGTCGTCTCCCTTCGACTTCGCCATCTGGATCGAGAGCGACTACTGGAATTTTACCCAAGGGCCGGCCTTGGAACCCTCGTTGGATCTCGAATCCCTACCGCCATCGGAGCTCCATGTCGCCCCTCATGCACCAACAGGCTTGGGTCATGGGATCTTACCTCCAGGAGTATGGATCTTGCCAGCAAGCATACCTCAGATAATTGTTTGCACGCGAATAGTTTACCATCACCTGCGCCGCCCGGCTGCTCTCCGTCGCCGCGCCGCCAAGGACCGCTTGCTACTAATACCAATTGTCAAATCCCGACATGGATCGTCAGTATAAGCCAATAGGATAGCACAAATCAGAGATAAGATAAACTCCCAATGGTGGAGACCCGTCTATGAATTGGGGATTTCTACTATAGCTAGAGGAATTTAGGGTGACGGTAGTTGAGGATATAAGGTGAATGGTCCGACCATGTGCACACAGGCGCTTATAAGCTAGTCCTCTCTCGGTGAAAAGTAGAAGACGGTGAGCAGTACATTCAGAGCAACCAAAGTAACAATAAATAGGTAAAGCAGCGATGATCCATTGTGACCCTTCATCTCATGCTTGTCTTCCCTAGCCGTTGGATTGTATCCGCTATTGGCTGAACCAGTATGTAGATAACTGAATCTGCCCTGGAGATTCAGTTAAATTCAGATAGCTATCTAGTTAACTTCAGATAGCTGACATGTCATCGTGGTGGTGGCGCGGTGCCTCCTTTTTTTTCTTATCATCCCTCCACATGCCCTCTCACCTTCCCTCTTTCTCGTGCAGGCCACCATATGCGCCGCATTGGAACTCCGATCCGGCAGTTCGAGCCACCGCCCGTCGTCGGGGACGCTGCTTCCTACCAGATATTATCCTTATCCACCTTTCCCATTCCAGCCGCTGATGCCTACGGCTGTGTCAAATCCCGCCGGAGATCGACAACAGAAATTACTCCCAATGTGGAGCACCCGCTATGATTGGGGAATTTTTAGGTAGAAACCCTAGCTACGAGAGTAAGAACAAGATAAGCTAGGACAGAATTTCATTTCATTTCATGGCCAGAGCTCTTGGGATCACTCAATGATAGTCTTACTAATAGGTTCCATACTAAATTTACACAGTTACTGCCTAGTTGTTACCGGCAGAGAAAGGCTACAAGACAACATCAATTCTAAACGATGGACTGGAGCCATTGGATCAAAAGATTGACTCCCAGCCGTAGGATCTTCATAGCGTTGTTTTGAACTCGTATATGCTAACTGAAGAAATTGACACCACTTTTGAATATTTAGACAGAAGATAACCAGGTTCTGTGTGACAACCTGGATTTGCCTTCTCTCTTTTTCCAGACTTTCATTTGCATTCGCTTTTGATTTGGAGTTTTGAATCAATTCAAATGGACTTGAACACTTGGGCCATAACATCCCAAATTTTCAATTTGGAATGTTATACATTAGATCATCATTGCATATCATATTTTATTGCATTTTGGTTTGATCCTAGAAATTCTACGCAACTCAAGGACCCACGGAGAGAGTTGAGGATTTCGTTATTTTCATATTTGAGTTTTCTCAAATTTTGAAAAGAGGATCATTTGATTTTAATTATTTTATCTTCGTATATTTCTTTTATAACAATAAGAGAGAGGGAATAAAATGACTTTCCCAAAATAAAGAAATATTGGAGGTTTAATATTAAAATCAAATAAGATTTTATTTTGGGATTTTATTGCTATTTTATTTGAATTAGGAGAAATACTCGTTTTTCAAAATTGCATTTTAGGCCCAAATAAATGTTCATCTTGTCCGGCTTATTTTTTGAGGATGGGGAAAATTTATTTCGGGATTTTTGGAGTCCGTTTAGTATTTCTTTTCTTTCTTTTTCTGCACGTTGGAATTATTTAAAAAAAAATGAACCGACTTGGGCGTGCAGCGGGACTCACTTGGGGGCTTTAAGTCAGGCCCCTGCCCAAGCCCACACCGCCGCCGCCCACCCACCGCGCCCTAACCCTAGCCCGACGCCTTGTTGTCCGCCGCCCGCCGCCCGATCCGCCGCCCCGCCGCCTCGCAGGAACCCCGCCGAACCCGAGGTAGCCGCCGCCGTTTTTTTATAAAACCGTTCGTTTTCTTCTAAAGACCCTAGATCCGTTTTTTTAGATTCGGTTTGTCGGTTTTTCTCGGTTTTGTTATCTAGCGGACGTTCGTACATACATTCCTTTTGACGAACGGTTTTCACCGTTTAGCCGCAGATGTTCGTTCGTTAGCCTTTTCGTCAGTTTTTCTTTTTCTCGGGTTTTTCGCGATTATTTCCGATCGCGATTTCTGATCTGATTTTCGTTCTAGTATAACTTTTTGCTCGCTTGTCGGAATCAGGCGATTCAAGCGCCTAGAGTTTTGTCTCGAAACCCTCTTTCCGTTTAACCAACTCAAACAAGTTTTTGCTACTGTAAAATTTGACTTAGGTCCAGATTAGTAAACAAAGCTTGTTTCTTTCGCTGTTTGAGTTTCGTTGCTTCGTTTGATTTGATTCTTTTTGCAAACCGGTGTTCTTAAGTTGAACTTTTTGGTTAGATCTTTTATTTGAGTTTTACCCATGCATTAGATGAGTGCTTATTGTATGCTTGTTTGTTTGCGATAGAGTACCCGGAGTGCGCCGCTTACTACTTCGAGTCTCTAGGTTTCACGGATCATCAGCAAGGCAAGTAACACTTTGATCATACCTCTTTACTACCCAGTTTTATTGCATTAGATCAATCCTCTAACAATTGCATGGTTAGTATCTGATTAATATGTGGGTTTTGGGAAGTAGATGAGGTAGTACCTATTGTCCTGTTTATTATCAAACCTTTGGGAGTTACTTCTACATTTTCTTATAACGCTATGCTATGCTAGTAGACGTGGGTTGGGTGAGTGTATCCATGACAGATGTGCGTATTGTTAATTAATGGTTCAACTTAAGGTGGCAACTTAAATACACATCTGGGTGGATTGAGGCACCTGGGGAACCCAATGATTGCCTGTTTTTTTATGGACCGCCACCCGGGCTCAAAGGGATCATGAGATTCTTCATGCTAGAAACTTCCGTGTGCAGCCACAAGCTACCATGGGCTCTAGCATAGTTGATTAATTCGTGTGAACTCTTACAGTGGTAGACTAGCAGATGTAGGGGAAAGTAGGTGTAACGGTCTACCCATTGTAAGGTGCTAACGCTTCTGAAAGACTGTGTCTCGGTCATCCGTTTCTCAAACACCATGTAGTGCGAGAAATCCAATGGAGGAGATCGAGTCTTGTGGGGAAAAGTGCGCAAACCTCTGCAGAGTGTACAAACTAATCATGGTTAGCCGTGTCCCCGGTTATGGACGTTTTGATTATCTAGTACTTGGATTGTCATGTGAATCTCATCATGTTATTTAATTTAATTTGTTGGGTTTAATGATGATGCTTAATTGGGATTGAGTTGGGTGAACCTTCTCAATGTTTAACAACCACCATGATAGTTAAATAAAATTTATTCCTTTGTTGTAGGAAAAAATTGGCTTTATGCAAAACTGTAACCATAGAGCTTTCGACTAGCCATATATGCATGTAGTGATAGCATTATTCATTCATTACTCTCTATGTGTTACATTGCCAAAGATATTCCATGTCTTGACCGTTTTCGGGCTGCAACGTTCATGTTGCAGACTTTTTAGACGATGAGTAAGGTGCCTTAGGTCGTGATCTTTCACTCACTGATGCCGTTGGAGTTGATGGACTGACTTTATCTTACAAGCCTTCCGCTGTTATCGTATTTAGATGGCCTTAAGCCATATTTATTGTAATAAGTTCTCTTTTGAGACATTCGATGTAATAAGTGTGTGATTGCTACTCTGTTATAAATCCTTCAAATCTTGTGGCTCACAAGACTACCGATCCAGGATGACACCGATGCACGAGATCGATTGTTTGAGGTCTGGTCGCTACAAGATGGTATCAGAGCACACGCTGACTGTAGGACACGACCACTAAGCTAAAGCCCTAGATCACTACTCTCTTCTCATTTCTGACTCCTCTCCATTTCTACTCTTTAGGATGGCGGATGCAAGGAACAAGTTCGCGCAACCAGATGAAGATACACCTTTTGGACGCCACTTGAAGGAAGTCACTAGATACCTGAACATCGGAGTACCAAGCTTCACCGGGACCTACATCGCCACTTTACCCAAAGAGGAGCGTTGGATGATTCAAGTTCAAGTTCCAGGAAGGACGTTCATGCCAGTCACTGAGCCCATAGAGTTTTCCTTTGAGTCTAGGAAAGAGCATGGCAGCCCACATTACCATGGGACGCATTGGAGAAGTTTACCACAAGGATCTCAAGGATACTATCTACCAGATTTGTGGGTGCCGAGATGAGCAATGGGAGATGATCAGCACCACGAAGGATAGATCCATTGCAGCATTCATCCAGGAGTTAAACCAGCACATTCGACGCCAGGAGAACCAGATGTGCGCACGCATGATAGATTTGAAGAAGGCTATGACCAGGATCACAGAGCTGGAAGAAGAACTCAAGTCTACACGCGATGGATATGAGGAGGAAATGACGACACTCGTGGAGAAGAATGATGACCTGAAGAAGAAGCTAAAAGTATTCATGGGATTCCCCGCGCCAGGAGGAAAGACGATGAATCCACTTGCCCGGAGAACTACATCATCATCAACGACTCCGACTCGGACCCTGACGATAGCGATGATGACTTTGTTGATGAAGCTGGAGCAGATATCATGGAGTCTTCGATCGATCAATTTTTCAAGTCGACCACCATATCAGTAGTAGTATTCCCCCATGTATATAGTATAGTCCGAGCACTTTTGTAACGATAGTTAGACCGTTGTATGCCCTTGTTTGAATTGATTGAAGTGATATTGTTTGTGTTTGTCTCATGTGCATATGGGTAGTGTTTTCTCTCTAGATCCCTTCTATTCTATATTCTCATCCTTTCTAAACCCTCAGATGCCTCCGAGACGTGACAATGGATTTGCTTTCCCACCGGAGCTCACTCAGTTGATCCAGCAGCAGAATGCATTGATGCAGATGCTAGTCCAGAATCAGAATTAGGGGAACAACAACAACAACAACAACCCACCACCACCACCACCTGTTGATCACTTAGCCCGTTTCTTGAGGCTTAATCCGCCGGTGTTCTCCAGTAGCACCGAGCCGATAGCTGCAGATGATTGGCTCCGCAAGATTGGAAGGGAGCTAACCACTATAGGATGCACAAATGCGGAGAGAGTTCGTTTTGCCGCACACCAGCTTGATGGACCCGCAACATCATGGTGGGAGAATTTCACAACCACTTACCCCATCGACACTGTCACATGGGATCAGTTTCAGCAGGCTTTCCGTACTGCCCATGTTTCAGCAGGAGCTATGGCCATGAAGAAGCGTGAGTTTCGCAACTTGCGCCAAGGAGGACGTACAGTTGGCCAGTACGTGGATGACTTTAGTAAGCTAGCATGTTATGCCCCAGATGACGTTGCTACGGATGCAGCCAAGTAGGAGAAGTTTCTGGAAGGACTGAATGATGAGCTGAGCATGCAGTTGATGGTAGCAACCTTCAACAACTACCAGGAGTTGGTAGACCGAGCATGATTGAAGGGAAGTAGCAGCAGATTGACAGCTGCAAGAGGAAGTATGGACAAGGGAAGTACAATTCTGGAGCTCAGCAAAAGCCTCGTTTTACCCCGAACTCGGGAGGACCTTTTCAGCATACCCTTTGAGGTCACAATCATAATGGAGGGAGTTCGCACAACCATAATGGCCCCAAGAATGGGAATGGTAATGGAGGAAGCAACGGCCAGAACTGTACCAACCCATCAACACCAGCTAGGATCTGAGCAAAGTCACTTGCTACCAGGGCCAGAAAACTGGACATTATGCCAATGAATGTCCTGAAGCTAAGAATGGAAATGACAATGGAAGCTCTGGGAAGAAGCCGAACCTTTTCAATAGGGGACAGGTGAACCACATTAACGTGGAGGAGGTTGAAGCCCAGCCAGATGCAGTAATAGGTAAGTTTTTGGTTAAGTCATTTACTGCAATCGTTCTTTTTGATACTGGTGCATCGCATTCATACATATCAAGGGGATTTGTGGATAAGTATAAACTGCCCACCAAGGTTCTTACAACACCTATGTTAGTCAGCTCACCAGGAGCAGAGTATATGGAAAGTCAAGGATGTTTTCAGATGCCATTGACCATAGGTAGGCATGTTTTCCCCTCAGATCTAATAATTTTGGAGTCGCAAGGTTTGGATGTGATTCCGGGTATGGATTGGCTATCGATGTATGGAGGAAACATCGATTGCGCCAGTAAGTCGATTTTGCTTACCACCCCAGAAGGAAGAAGGATTAAGTATGTATCCAGGCATGAGCCGAGGAGGACTCAAGTGAATTCCTTATCAGGAGTTGTACAGGAGGAAGTACAAGTGGTGAAGGATTTCCCTGACGTATTTCCAGAAGAGTTGCCAGGCATGCCACCAGATAGAGACATTGAGTTTTTGATTGAGCTTTTGCCAGGCACAGGGCCACTATCTAAGATACCGTACAGGATGCCCGCAAAGGATTTGGAGGAAATTAAGAATCAGATTAAGGAGTTACTGGATAAAGGCTATATTCTCCCAAGTTCGTCACCTTGGGGATCGCCAGTGCTTCTAGTGGAGAAGAAGGATGGATCATTGAGGATGGTTGTTGATTATCGGGGATTGAATGAAGTGACAATCAAGAACAAGTACCCACTGCCGGTGATCAATGATTTGTTTGACCAATTGCAGGGAGCTAAGGTATTTTCCAAGATTGATCTGCGATCAGGATACCACCAGCTAAAGATTCGAGAGTAGGATATACCTAAGACAACTTTTACCACAAGGTACGAGCTATATGAGTATACCATTATGTCATTTGGTCTGACTAACGCACCTGCCTATTTTATGAACATGATGAACAAAGTGTTTATGGAGTTTTTGGATAAGTTCGTCGTGGTGTTCATTGATGATATTCTGGTCTACTCGAAAAATGAAGAGGAGCATAAGGAGCATTTGTGTTTGGTACTTGGGAAGCTCAGAGAACATCAGTTATATGCCAAATTCAGCAAGTGTGAGTTTTGGTTGAAGGAAGTCAGATTCCTCGAACATGTTATATCTGGAGAAGGAATAGCAGTAGACCCCACCAAAGTTGTCACTGTGACAAATTGAGAAGCACCCAAATCGGTTGGAGAGATCCGGAGTTTTCTGGGACTCACAGGATACTACCGGAGGTTCATTGAGAATTTCTCGAAGATTGCAAAACCCATGACGGAGTTGTTGAAGAAGGACACCAAATTCAAATGGACTGAGGAATGTGAGGCCAGTTTCCAGGAGTTGAAGAAACGTTTGGTTACATCACCAGTGTTGATTCTGCCAGATCAGCGCAAGGATTATGAAGTATATTGCGACGCTTCTTGTCGAGGACGTGGAGCAGTGCTTATGCAGGAGGGAAGAGTTGTTTCGTATGCCTCACGACAACTTAAGCCTCATGAGTTGAATTATGCTACACATGATTTGGAGTTAGCAGCCATAGTGCATGCATTGAAGACATGGCGACATTTTCTCATCGGAAACCATTGTGAGGTGTACACGGATCACAAGAGTTTGAAGTACATCTTCACACAGAAGGAGTTGAATCTCAGGCAAAGGAGATGGTTGGAGCTCACTAAGGATTATGATATGAGATTGCATTATCACACAGGAAAGGCTAATGTAGTAGCGGATGCGTTGAGCCGCAAGAGTCATGTCAACATACTCATGACCGGAGAGTTACCCAAGGAGTTAGCCGAGGATCTTCGCGAGCTATGTTTGGAAATAGTTCCGAGAGGCTATGTAGCAGCATTGGAGGTTCAGTCTACTTTGATGGATAAGATCAGAGAAGCTCAGAAGACCGACAAGGAGATTGCTGGGATAAAGGAGAAGATGTGCAAAGGAAAAGCTAAAGTATTTCGTGAGGATGAGCACGATACCTTATGGTTTGAGGACCGCGTTTATGATCCTAATGACCCGGAGATCAAGAAGTTGATTCTGCAGGAGGCCCATGATTCACCGTATTCGATTCACCCAGGAAATACCAAGATGTATCTGGATTTGAAAGACACTTTCTGGTGGACCGGAATGAAGAAGGATATTGCGGAGCATGTAGAAGTTTGTGATGTATGTCAGAGAGTAAAGGCCGAGCATCAGAAGCCAGCAGGGTTGCTACAGGCATTGCCGATACCTGAATGGAAGTGGGATAAGCTAGGCATGGATTTTATCACGGGATTGCCCAGGACTCGTTCAGGCTATGACTCGATATGGGTTGTAGTCAATTTTTTGAAGAAGGTAGCTCATTTCATCCCAGTGAAGACAACTTATACCTGTGCAAAGTTGGAAAAGATATACATGACCAGGATCGTATGTCTGCATGGAGTTCCGAGGACCATTGTATCAGACAGAGGAACCCAGTTTACCTCAAAGTTCTGGAATCAGTTGCACGAAACTTTGGGTACCAAGCTAGAGTTCAAGACAACCTTTCATCCACGAGCAGATGGACGGTGAAAGAGTCAATCAGATTCTGGAGGACATGTTGAGAGCTTGTGCGCTAGATTATGGATCTAGTTGGGACGACAATTTTCCTTATGCAGAGTTCTTTTATAACAACAGTTATCAACCCAGTTTGAAGATGGCCCCTTTCGAAGCCTTGTACGGAAGGAGGTGCAGAACACCGTTGTTGTGGGGTGAAGTTGGAGACCATTAGTTGTTTGGGCCAGATTTGATTAAAGAGTCCGAAGAGAAGGTTAAGAAAATTCGCGATAGACTCAAGGTAGCCAAGTCCAGGAAGAAGAGCTATGCGGATTCTAAATGGAAGGAGATAGTTTACGAAGTTGGAGACAGAGTTTATCTTTGAGTGTCCCCACTTCGAGGAGTTAAGCGTTTTGGAGTTAAGGGAAAGTCAGCACCACGTTTTGTGGGACCATACAAAGTTTTGGAGCGTATGGGAGAAGTTGCTTACAAGTTGGAATTGCCTGAAGGACTGTTTGGAGTTCTTTTTTGTGATGTGTTCCACGTTTCCCAGTTGAAGAAGTGCCACGCAGAGATGGCCGATATCCCTCTGAGAGATACAGTGCCACTAGAAGCGATTCAGTTGGATAGTGATTTGACCTATGAGGAGAAACCAGTCAATATTCTCGAGTTTGCCAGCTGAGTCACACGCAACAAGGTTATCAAGTTCTGCAAAGTTAAGTGGAGCCACCATACCAAAGATGAAGCCACCTGGGAGAGAGAGTAAGACCTACAGAAGGACCACCCTCACCTATTTTCTAGCCAACCCGAATCTCGAGGGCGAGATTCATCTTAAGGGGGGTAGGTTTGTAACATCCTAAATTTTCAATTTGGAATGTTATACATTAGATCATCATTGCATATCATATTTTATTGCATTTTGGTTTGATCCTAGAAATTCTACGCAACTCAAGGACCCACGGAGAGAGTTGGGGATTTCGTTATTTTCATATTTGAGTTTTGTCAAATTTTGAAAAGAGGAGCATTTGATTTTAATTATTTTATCTTCATATATTTCTTTTATAAAATTAGAGAGAGGGAATAAAATGACTTTCCCAAAATAAAGAAATATTGGAGGTTTAATATTAAAATCGAACAAGATTTTATTTTGGGATTTTATTGCTATTTTATTTGAATTAGGAAAAATATGCGTTTTTCAAAATTGCATTTTATGCCCAAATAAATGTCATCTTGTCCGGCTTATTTTTAGAGGACGGGAAAAATTTATTTCGGGATTTTTGGAGTCCGTTTAGTATTTCTTTTCTTTCTTTTTCTGCATGTCAGAATTATTTTAAAAAAAGTGAACCGACTCCGGGCCGTACCCGAGCGGGACTCCGCCCGGGGGGCTTTATAAGCCGGGCCCCCTGCCCTGAAGCCCACACCGTGCTGCCAGCCCACCCACGCCCTAACCCTAGCAGCAGCCGCCGCCGTCCGCCGCCTCGCCGGAACCCCGCCGAACCCAGGTAGACGCCGCCGTTTTTTTTATAAAACCGTTCGTTTTAAAAAAAACCCTAAATCCGTTTTTTAGATTCGGTTCGTCGGTTTTTCTCGGTTTAGTTATCTAGCGGACGTTCGTCCGTATGTTCGTTTTAACGAACGGTTTTCACAGTTTAGCCATAGACAGCGAACGTTTGTTTGTTAGCCTGTTCGTCAGTTTTTCTTTTTCTCGGGGTTTTCACGATTATTTCCGATCGTGATTTCTGATCCGATTTTTGTTCTAGTATAACTTTTCGCTCGCTTGTCGAAATCAGGCGATTCAAGCGCCTAGAGTTTCGTCTCGAAACCCTCTTTCCGTTTAACCAACTCAAACAAGTTTTTGCTTCTGTAAAATTTGACTTAGGTCCAGATTAGTAAATGAAGCTTGTTTCTTTCGCCGTTTGAGTTTCGTTGCTTCGTTTATTTGATTCTTTTTGCAAACTGTAGTTCTTAAGTTGAACTTTCTGGTTAGATCTTTTATTTGAGTTTTACCCATGCATTAGATGAGTGCTTATTGTATGCATGTTTGTTTGCGATAGAGTATCCGGAGTGCACCGCTTGCTACTTGGAGTCTCTAGATTTCACGGATCATCATCAAGGCAAGTAACACTTTGATCATACCTCTTTACTACCCAGTTTTATTGCATTAGATCAATCCTCAAACAATTGCATGATTAGGATCTGATTAATATGTGGGTTTTGGGAAGTAGATGAGGTAGTACCTATTGTCCTGTTTATTATCAAACCTTTGGGAGTTACTTCTACGTTTGCTTATAACGCTATGCTATGCTAGTAGATGCGGATTGGGTGAGCGTATCCATGACATATGTGAGTATTGTTAATTAATGGTTCAACTTAAGGTGGCAACTTAAATACACATCTGGGTGGATTGAGGCACTTGGGGAACCCAGTGATTGCCTGTTTTTTATGGACCGCCACCCTGGCTCAAAGGGATCATGAGATTATTCATACTAGAAACTTCCGTGTGTAGCCACAAGCTACTATGGGCTTTAGCATAGTTGATTAAGTCGTGTGAACTCTTACAGTGGTAGACTAGCAGATGTAGGGGAAAGTAGGTGTAACGGTCTACCCATCGTAAGGTGCTAACGCTTCTGAAAGACTGTGTCTCAGCCCTCCGTTTCTCAAACACCATGTAGTGCGAGAAATCCAACGGAGGAGATCGAGTCTTGTGGGGAAAAGTGCGCAAACCTCTGCAGAGTGTACAAACTAATCATGGTTAGCCGTGTCCCCGGTTATGGACGTTTTGAGTATCTAGTACTTGGATTATCATGTGAATCTCATCATGTTATTTAATTTAATTTGTTGGGTTTAATGATGATGCTTAATTGGGATTGAGTTGGGTGAACCTTCTCAATGTTTAACAACCACCATGATAGTTAAATAAAATTTATTCCTTTCTTGTAGGGAAAATTGGCTTTATGCAAAACTATAACCATAGAGCTTTCCACCAGCCATATATGCATGTAGTGATAGCATTATTCTGTTCATTACTCTCTATGTGTTACATTACCAGCATATTCCATGTGCTCACCCATTTTCGGGCTGCAACGTTCATGTTGCAGACTTTTCAGACGACAAGTAAGGTGCCTTAGGTTATGATCTTTCACTCAGTGATGCCGTTGGAGTTGATGGACTCACTTTATCTTCCAAGCCTTCCATTGTTATCGTATTGAGATGGCCTTAAGACATATTTATTGTAATAAGTTCTCTTTTGAGACATTCGATGTTATAAGTGTGTGATTGTTACTCTGTTGTAAATCTTTCAAGTACTGTGCGTGTCAGCATTACCGATCCAGGGATGACACTGATGCACAGAGATCAGACTGTTTGAGGTCTGGTCGCTACATGGGCCTACCCTTGATTTTCACCCAGGTGACCCATCCACCTCTAACTCACCTTTCCTTCTCTAAAAAAGTCCAACAAAAGCCCAAGGAATTTTTTTCATAAAAGAAAAATATTCATTTTCTTCCCTGAAAATCACTTCAGAGAAGTATGCTCCAAAGCAACCCCTAGAATTCTTGCTCCAAAAATCCTGCATAAAGTCACAAATATTCTTTGAACCCTAGGGCACCTTCCTAAGAAAAAATTTTGCATAACTTTTTGGAATATTTTTTGCTACAGAAAATCATTTCTGTTCTGGATGGAATGATAACTTTGCACAACAAGTATATTTTTGCTTGATCTTTTTGGCTTGATCTTTTCTGAGCTTGATTACCCTCCTAAGAGATTGCTAAACCCCAAAGCACAGCCTTTAGTTCTCACTAAAAGTTTCTCAGTGAAGCTCACAAGTTTCTGTCCAAAAACTTGCCAGGAAGAAAGCCACTCCCATAGTTCACCTGTGACCCAGCCAACCGTGCAAAACAACCAAAACCACTAAAGACTACCTGGCAGACATGGTGTTTGCGCTGAGCTCAGGCTGATGCCAAAGTTCACGCGGTGACCACGTTCGTCCAAGGGGGTTGGCATGCAGCCGACACGCTCCGTGGTGCACCAGCTCCTCTGTTTCACGTGTGCTCGCTGCCCAGGCTGCCGCACCTTGCGAAATCGTGCCCCATCCTTGTTTACACCTCATTAATTCCATCCTGGCGCTCGCCGGCATCGGAGCTCACCGCAGTGAGCACGGGCACGGCGCGACCAAGGCAACAGTGCGCCTGTGCCCCTGTGCTCATCGTGTATCGTGCTCCTATGCTCGTCACAGCTCATCTACAGCCCCCGTGTGATCTCCGGCGTCCTCGCCCCCTCTCACTGACGCCAATCGTCGCCGGGCGACACTCTAGAGAGCTCCGGCAAGCTCTCGATCCCCGCCTCGGCCTCGCCTATAAATAGAGCTCCCCCGAGCTCGCTTCTCTCCGCACACACACTCAGCACACCTCCACACCACCGTAGGAAGCCGCATCCCGGCCGAGCAGGCCTCTGGCCGTCGTCCCCGCCCCGAGCTCGCTGGTGATCCCCGTCCTCTACCCCTTCCTCTCCAGAGCTGCTCGAGATCCACTGACCACTCCGGCGTGTTTGTGGTGGTCCGCTGGTGCGTGCTGGTGCCGTTGGAGCTGCTGGACTGGCCCTGCTTCGCTGGAACCACCATCTCCGACGAGCTCCGCTCGCTGCCGCCACTGGAGAGCTCCGTTCCGACCCCGTCCGGCCACCCCTAGCCACGCTATGGGTACGGGCAGGTGTGCCTCGATCTCCTCTACAACCCTATCCTCCTAGATATCGTCACCGGGCACTCCTTGCCGGAGAAAGCACCGTCGTGGTGCCGCCCGACTCTGCATCTCTCCCCCTCCCCCTCCGGCCCGACCGCTGGGGCCCGCTGTCAGCCACTCAGGCCGCAGCCGAAGCGGTATGAGTGGTGGCGCCCAGCCGGTTTACGCCTTCTATGTCACCCCCTCTGGTTTTTCTTTTAATTCCAATTTAGTTCAAATTTGACCAGAACTTTGACTAGCTCTAACTTTTATTCTACAAGTCCAAATGAGTTGATTCTTTTTGCATTTGTTCTTACTGGAAAATCCTAGCAGCACAACCAAGATGGGATTTTTCTTTCCTGCCTAGAATTTCTGGTAATTTTCAGAAGTGTTCTTGATATTTTCTTTTTGTCATTTGATTTATTTTCAGAAGGTGAAGCTTGTCTTGAAGGCATCCAGGAGGAGTGTGAAGCTCCTCTGCACTAAGGCAAGCCACAACAACATTGCCATGGTGTCTTTGCAATATCCATGATTTTCTACTTGAATTTATATGATATTCATTGCATATAGTATTAAAATAAATAATGCTTGTGTTATTTAGTTTGTCATGATCAAAATGCTTAGTAAACAGAAACGAATGCTTGAACTAGTGAGATATAACTTAGTAGTTGAACTAAGTAAGTTTGTCATGGCTATAAAAATATGATCATTGGTATTAGTTTTCCTATATGCGTAATTAGTTTTATTTGATAAATGCCAACTAAAGTGATGAGTATAAATACCAGTAAGAAAGAACCAAAAATGTTTAAAGTTGAGTTTGTGCAAGTAGACCTTTGAATAAAGTTGATCTGTTATTTCTTAGTGATATATGATGCATGATATATGGTTGCATATGCATGGCATATAGTGACTCGAACATTTTTATTTTCAAGTTAAACCTGATGATAATTGAACTTGAACATAAAGTTGGTCGGGTCATGGTGCCACTGAATCAGGCTGACAAGTGCAACCATATTTGCCATAGTATGGGGAGGCCGTTAGTTGTTCCGTTGTCATGCCTTTTGTCGGTACCTCCAACGAGGGAAGGTTATGGGCGTGCGTTACCCTGGCCCGATAAGCAGACATAACCTTGTGGACCTGTTGTTGTTATGGTACCTTGTCCCCGTTTGGGACTGTTTATTTGCCATGACGGTGGTTGTTTTGCCTTTGGTAGGCTCGTTCACGCATGACTAATCCCAGTGGGGAGTTGGTTGGAGTGGCCGTAAGAGTGTCATGGCAATGGGAGAGTTCTGTCGGAATGTTGTTGGACACCCGAATGGGAGTGCGAGGCCATGGGTTCCGTGGTGTGGGTAAAGTGCGCTACCTCTGCAGAGTGTATTAATCTATCGATAGCCGCACCCCCGGATAAGGGCCCAGTTCCTTAGTAAGTCACACCATGGATCAACTTTCATAAATAATCCTTGCACACTAAGTTATTTGCATTGCATTGGTTGAATCATAATGATGTTAGTGAGACTGACTGTTGTGGTATCACTTGTGATCCGGGAGGGATCACTGTTTGGTTACGAGGTAACCCGTTGAACCAAGTATGGTTCCGTTCGTGATCCGTCGTGATCACTGTGCGATTGCGAGGCAACCTGTTGGTAAGAGAGAGTCAGAGTGACTCAATGCACAAGTTTGGTTTCACTGCATGAGTAGCATGTTGATGTTTGCATTTAACTTTATTAAATGTCATGATATTGTTTGTCATTATGGTTCTATTTGCTGTGAGCTTGCAAGTGCATTCAATGTACTGACCTGGCATGTTATGCCTGATTTCAGGAAAGTCTAACTGGATCGGAGTGTTGCCGTGTCTAGACCGTGTCCACATCAGTGTTCCTGTGCTATGGAGTCCCGCTATGTCGTTGTTCCACTGCCGTGTAGATGTCATGCTCAAGGCCCCTTTATGTTCACTAAATAATGTACATATTGTTCAGCCGCACCAAGTGTGCCGCTTGGCCTTGCTACTTGATGTAATGTCACACTACACTTCCGCTAGTTTAATAAATCGGTGATTTCTGTACTAGGATGTGTATTGCCAGAAGACATGATCTCTGGGTTGGCAATGCAAGGTAAACCGGTCGCTCTGAGCCGGGGTGCCACAATGCTTGGTATCAGAGCCACGCTGATTGTAGGACACGCTAGACCCCGACACACGAAGTAAACGTTAGTTAGTTTGCTAATTGAGTGCTGTTAGTATTTGCATATGGATGCTTTATTGCGTGCATTAGGCTTATTGTTATTTCTAACCAGTGAATGGTTTTGAATGTAGATGGCTCCGGTGCTGTATCGATGTCAGTTGCAGCTGATGCCCTACACTTCTCCGCATCTCCTTCATAGCGTGCGGCGTCGACTGTACCCTCACTGTGACGACCCAGCATATCGGGTGTACCGGGAGCATCTAGCCGACTCTGTGTATGAGTATCATGCCGTGGTTACTTTGCGCACCAGTTCGTCAGCGGGTTCTTGCAATCGTTCTTCTCGGAGCGGTTATGCATCCACCGCCGCTCAGGCCGTCCAGTATGCTGCATTCGATATTCTTGTTGAGTTACGCTATGCTGAGGCTCGGATGCATAACCACCCAGGTTTTTGTTTCTACCCATGTCTGCACGATGATGGTCGTGTTCGCTTTCATTCCGTTGATCCGGCGTCTAATAGTGACACTAGCCACCTTTCTCGATATATCACTGCTAGTTATCTTCTGATTCACGAATTGGCTCGAGAGCTGAATCGTGCTCGTTCTGCTTTAGCCACCGCTAGATCCTACCCTACTCCAGATTCTATGGGATTTACTCCTTATATTGTGCCCAGTTCTAGCTCGCCCAGTTCTTCGGTTACTCCCTTGAGTAGCTCGGGCACCTCGACTATGAACCCACACAGTGTTCCTACTGAGTGGGCGTGCTACCCCCGCAGCTCCCATGATCCCTTCTCATCCTGCTCCTACCCCTGAGGGAGAGCCCTAGAGGAAGCATCCTCGCGTTACCTTTAACCCGGAGGTTTTGATTGGCGTTGTCAGTTCAGGATCTGGGTCTGACTCAGGAGAGGATCCGGCAGCACCGGCAGAGTCCTAGAGCGTCGGAGTATCAACAGTGGTCATGTGATGTACGGATGTAGTTGTATGAGCCATGATGCATGTATATGAGTAGTCGCACCCGTCATGATGTGTACCTTTCATTTATGAGTCTATGCATAATTATGTTGGAACTTTTTATTTGACCGCTGTGTTTCTCGGTTCGTTCGTTTGCTTTTTCGGGTTTGTCGCTGGCTTTTCTTCCCATGATTGGATGTTTCTCATCACGGTTGCTCTTATTGGAAAAAATAAACAGTAGGATGATGCGGGAAGGCAGCAGCACGCAGGCTTGTGAGGATGTCCCTGTTCGTCGCTCAGCAAGACATGCAGGACACTCCATCGAGCCGTATCCGCAACCACCGCCTCCATAGCCAAATCCACCCTCCACTGAGAAAATTATGCGCATGTTTGAGGAAAGAAGGAACAATAATCTGATTGAGCTGTTAAAAAGTGTGCACGCTATGGTTGGGCAGTATGGAAATCAAAATGGCCATCACTCCAAGCTGTCAGATTTTCAAAGGACTAAGCCTCCCAATTTCAGTCAAGTGGTTGACCCGTTGGAAGCAGATGATTGGTTGTGAACTATTGAGAAGAAACTTGAGATTGCTCGCACTGACGAAGCTGACAAGGTTCCGTTCGCTACCCACTATATTGAAGGAGCCGCTGCTATATGGTGGGATAATGCTTAAGCTCCGTGGCCTGCGGGAGAAGAAATTATGTGGACTAATTTCAAGGACCAATTTCTCAAGGATCATATTCCAGCTGGTATCATGAAGGTCAAGCAACGCGAATTTCTTAGTCTCACTCAAGGAAGTCTGTCAGTAAGCGAATATTTGCACAAGTTCAACCATTTGTCCCGTTATTCCCTCTATGATGTGGCCACGGAAGAAAGGAAGATCGATAGGTTCCTTGGAGGATTAAATAAACACCTCAGGAGTGCTCTCTGTATGCTTGACTTTCCAGATTTTCAGTCTCTGGTGAACAAGGCCCTCATTGTAGAAAGAGAGTACAAGCGTGTGCAAGACAACCGACCCGCAAAGAATGACCACAAGCGTAAATTTGAGTCGGAGAAGGATGGACAACCCATACAGAAGGCCCGTACCTGGCAACAGACTCAAGTGGAGTATAAACCAAATTGGCAGCAAAGTGTGAACAAGACCACTACTCAAGTCAAGAATGTCGTGACCAGCCCAGTGCACAAGGAGCGTCAGCGCAATAACGCCTGCTTTAATTGTGGCTTGACCGGGCATTATGCCAGGCAGTGTCCCAAGAAGTCAAATGCTCCGTTCCGGCCGCAAATCAATCACATGGGGCCATATCATACCCAGAAGATCGTCCAAGGGCAAGTTCATAACCTCTTCACAGATGAAGCCCTGGAAAACCCCAAAGTCCTCAGTGGTATGTTTCTCATTAATAACATACCTGCAATAATTTTATTTGACTCTGGGGCTTCCCACTCTTTTATTTCTCAGAGTTTCGTTGTCCAAAGCAAATTTCCGTGCTCGCTTATGGGAAAAAGTATGCTAGTTCAGTCCTCGGGATCCGTGATCAAAAGCCATCTGGTCTGCAAAAGTTTGGAAATTGGTATCAAGGGAGTCTGTTTTCCAACCACTTTGATAGTCATTGAATCTGCCAAGCTGGATGTTATTTTGGGAATGAACTGGTTGACTCAATATCAAGTATGCATAAATTGTGTGACCCGAGAAGTCACCCTGACAAATCAAGAAGGGCGCGCCATAAAATTTTATGCCTGCAAAGGCATACCCAAAAGGGAGATGGTATTCACTGCAGTAGCCGAAGAATTGGATCTGATTCTTGTGGTCAGTGAATTTCCCGATGTATTCCCCGAGGAATTACCCGGAATGCCCCCAGATAGAGAGCTTGAGTTTGCAATTGATCTTGTACCTGGGACTACACCGTTGTACAAAAAGTATTATCGGATGCCTTCCTCCGAACTCGTGGAATTAAAGAAGTAGTTGGATGAGATGCTGCAGAAAGGATATATCCGCCCAAGCTCGTCACCATGGGGATCACCTACAATATTTGTAGACAAGAAAAACGGTGGTCTCAAAATGTGCGTGGACTACCGTCAGTTGAACGATGCCAGCATCAAGAACAAACACCCGCTACCAAGGATTGATGATTTGTTTGATCAACTCAGTGGTGCGAATGTATTTTCCTAGATTGATTTAAGGACCAAATATCATCAACTGAAGTTCAAGAAGGAAGATATTCCTAAGACCGTGTTCATTACCCGTTACAGTCTCTATGAATATATGGTGATGTCCTTCGGTCTCACAAATGCCCCCGCCTTTTTCATGCACATGATTAATAAGGTGTTCATGGAATTCTTTGATAAGTTTGTGGTGGTTTTCATCGATGATATTCTCATATACTCTAAAGGTGACGAAGAACACAAGGAACACCTCCGGGCAGTCTTACAGAGACTCTGTGACCATCAGCTGTATGCAAAATTCGGCAAGTGTGAGTTTTGGCTCAAACATCTCGGATTTCTGGGGCATGTTCTATCAGTAGAAGGTATCGTGGTGGATCCCAGCAAAGTGAAAGATGTGCTTGGTTGGGCAGCACCCACGACGGTATCCGAAGTCTGGAGTTTTCTTGGATAGCCAGATACTACCGTAGGTTCATCCAAGGATTCTCCAAAATTGCCAAGCCAATGACAGAACTCCTTAAGAAAGACAAGAAGTTTGAATGGACTGAGGATTGCGAGCAGAGCTTTAACAAGCTAAAAACCAGATTGACATCAGCACCAGTACTGACTCTCCCAGACATTTACCGCAGCTTTGATGTGTATTGTGATGCATCCAGAAAGGGTATTGGGTGCGTACTTATGCAAGATGGCAAGGTGGTAGCTTACACATCTTGCCAGCTATGACCTCATGAAGGAAATTATCCTACACATGATTTGGAACTGGCCGCTGTTGTGCACCCTCTAAAGATTTGGAGACATTACCTCATTGGAAAGAGATGTCAAATATTTACCGACCACAAGAGTCTCAAATATATATTTACTCAGCCAGACTTAAACCTTCGACAATGAAGATGGCTCGAGTGGGTCAAGGACTATGATCTGGGAATAAATTACAATCCGGGAAAAGCCAACATGGTTGCTGATGCCCTCAGTCGCAAGCCTGCCAGTTTAAACACAATGATGGAATCTTTGCCTGCAGAACTCCAGCAAGAGATCGCTCAGCTCAACTTGGTAATTGTAAATGCCAGTCCTATGAATATTTTGGAAGTAACTCCTACTCTAGAAGAGGAGATTCGCATGACACGGAATGACGACAAGATTCTGCAAGGATATCTCAAACGTCTGCATGAAGGCAAGACTTAGGATTTCTCAAAGGACACACTGGGTACACTCAGGTTCCAAGGAAGGATATGCGTACCTGAGCAAGTAGATTTGAGGAAGAAAATTTTTGGTAGAAGCACACGAATCCTCATATTTGACACACCCAGGCGGCACTAAAATGTACGAAGACCTTCGACAGATATTTTGGTGGGATGGAATGAAAAGGGACATCGCATATTTTGTCGCTTGTTGTGACACCAGAAACCCGCCGGACTTCTCCAACCTCTACCCATCTCGCAATGGAAATGGGATGATGTCTGCACGGACTTTATCACCTGTCTACCCAGGACTCACCGAGGCAATGATGCTATATGGGTCACAGTGGACACGCTGACTAAAGTGGCTCACTTTATTCCCATCCGCACCACCTTTCATGTTGATCAACTTGCATAGTTATACGTATCCCGGATTGTCAGTCTGCATGGAGTGCCAAAAACAATCACTTCAGACCAAGGTTCATTGTTTACCTCCGCATTCTGGTCCCGACTCCATCAAGCTTTGGGGACCTCTCTCAAATATAGCACCGCCTATCATCCACAGACAGACGGTCAGAACGAGCGGGTAAATCAAATCCTTGAAGATATGCTTCGAGCATGTGCCTTAGCCCATGGACCCAAATGGGAATATTGTCTGCCATATGCGAAATTCTCATACAACAATAATTTCCAAACCAGTCTGAAAATGTCTCCCTTTGAAGCTTTGTACGGCCGTAAGTGCCGCACTCCATTAAATTGGTCTCAAACCGAAGACAACCGTATCTTTAGAACTAATCTGATATTAGAGGTAGAGAAACAAGTCAAGGAAATTCGAGATAGACTACAACCGGCCAAGTCACGACAGAAAAGTTATTATGATGCCAAACATCGGCAAGTCCGTTTTGAACCTTGTGAACACATGTATCTCCGAGTCACACCCATGAAGGGAGTCAAGAGATTTCAGACCCGAGGCAAATTGGCACCAAGATATATTGGTCCATTCCCGGTCATGTCACGAGTTGGCACAGTTTCTTATCAGTTGGAATTGCCACCAGAATTGTCGGAAGTACACAACGTCTTCCACGTATCACAGCTGAGACGGTGTATTTCACCACCCAAGAAGAGGAGTAATATGTCAGAAATTGAGCTTGCCAAAGATTTAACTTATGAGGAGAGACCGTTCAGAATCTTGGATGAGGCAGAAAGGGTCACACGCAGCAAAGGGATCAAATTTTACAAGGTCCAGTGGGAGCATCACACTGAAGAAGAAGCAACCTAGGAAAGAGAGGAGTTTTAAGGACAACCTACCCAGAATTGTTTTCCCAAGCAACCGAATCTCGAGGACGAGATTCATCTTAAGTGGGGGAGGTTTGTGATAGCCTGGATTTTCCTTCTCTCTTTTTTCGGACTTTCATTTGCATTTGCTTTGGATTTACAGTTTTGAATCAATTCAAATGGACTTGAACACTTGGGCCTACCCTTGATTTTCACCGAAGTGACCCATCAACCTCTAACTCACCTTTCCTTCTCTGAAAAACTCCAACAAAAGTCCAAGGAATATTTTTCATAAAAGAAAAATATTCATTTTCTTCCCTGAAAATCACTTCAGAGAAGTATGCTCGAAAGCAACCCCTAGATTTCTAGCTCCAAAAATCCCGAATAAATTCACAAATATTCTTTGAACCCTAGGGCACTTTCCTGAGCAAAAATATTACATAACTTTTTGGAATATTTTTGCTACAGAAAATCATTTCTGTTCTGGACAGAATGATCACTTTGCACAACACGTATATTTTTGCTTGATCTTTTGGGGCTGATCTTTTCTGAGCTTGATTACCCTCCTAAGAGATTACTAAACCCCAAAGCACAACCTTAGTTCTCACTAAATTTTTCTCAGTGAAGCTCACAAGTTTCTGTCCAGAAACTTGCCAGGAAGAAAGCCACTCCCATAGTTCACCTGTGACCCAGCCAACCATGCAAAACAACCAAAACCACTAAGGGCTACCTGTCAGACATGGTGTTTGCGCTTAGCTCAGCCTGATGCCAAGGGGGTTGGCATGCGGCCGACACGCTCTGCGGTGCACCATCTCCTCTATTTCGCGCGTGCTTGCTGCCCAGGCTGCCGCACCTTGCCAAATCGCACCCCATCCTCATTTGCACCTGATTAACTCCACCCTGGCACTCACCGACGCCGGAGCTCGCCGCAACGAGCACGGGCATGGCGCCGACAAAGGCAACAGTGCGCCTGTGCCCTTGTGCTCGTCGCGTACCGCGCTCCTATGGTCGTCACAGCTCGTCTACAGCCCCGCGTGATCTCCGGCGTCTTCTCCCCCTCTCACTGACGCCATTCGTCACCGGGCGACACTCCAGAGAGCTCCGGCTAGCTCTCGACCCCGCCTCGGCCTTGCCTATAAATAGAGCTCCCCCGAGCTCGTTTCTCTCTGCACACACACTCAGCACACCTCCACACCACCGTAGGAACCCGCAGCCCGGCCGGGCAGGCCTCTGGCCGCCGTCCCCGCCCCGAGCTTGTCGGCAATCCCCGTCCTCTGCCCCCTCTCTCTCCAGAGCCGCTCGAGCTCCACTGACCACTTTGACGTGTTTGTGGTGGTCCACTGGTGCGTGCTGGTGCCGTTGGAGCTGCTGGACTGGCCCTGCTTCGTCGGAACCACCATCTCCGACGAGCTCCGCCCGCTATCGCCGCTGGAGAGTTCCGTTCCGATCCTGTCCGACCACCCCTAGCCACGCTACGGGTATGGGCAGGTGCGCCTCGATTTCCTCTACAACCCTATCCTCCTAGATCTCGTCGTCGGGCACTCCTTGCCGGAGAAGGCGCCATCGGTGCGCCGCCCGACTCTGCTTCTCTCCCCTCCCCCTCCGGCCTGACCGTTGGGCCAGCTGTTAGCTACTCAGGCCGTGGCTGAAGCTGTATGTGTGGTGGCGCCCAGCCGGTTTAGACCTTCGATATCACCCTCCCTCTGGTTTTTCTTTTAATTCAAATTTAGTTTAAATTTGACCAGAACTTTGACTAGCTGTAACTTTTATTCTACAAGTCCAAATGAGTTGATTCTTTTTGCATTCTGTTCTTACTGGAAAATCCTAGCAGCACACCCAAGATGGAATTTTTTCTTTCCGGCCTAGAATTTTTGGTAATTTTCAGAAGTGTTCTTGATATTTTCTTTTTGTCATTTGATTTATTTTCAGAAGGTGTAGCTTGTCTGGAAGACATCCAGGAGGAGTGTGAAGCTCCTCTGCACTAAGGCAAGCCACAACAACATTGTCATGGTGTCTTTGCAATATCCGTGATTTTCTACTTGAATTTATATGATATTCATTGCATATAGTATTAAAATAAATAATGCTTGTGTTATTTAGTTTGTCATGATCAAAATGCTTAGTAAACAGATATGAATGCTTGAACTAGTGAGATATAGCTTGAGTAGTTGAACTAAGTAAGTTTGTCATGGCTATAAAAATATGATCATTGGTATTATTTTTCCAATATGCATAATGAGTTTTATTTGATAAATGCCAACTAAAGTGATGAGTATAAATAACCAGTAAGAAAGAACCAAAAATGTTTAAAGTTGAGTTTGTGCAAGTAGACCTTTGAATAAAGTTGATCTGTTATTTCTTAGTGATATATGATGCATGATATATGGTTGCATATGCATGGCATATAGTGACTCGAGCATTTTTATTTTCAAGTTAAAACTGATGATAATTGAACTTGAACATAAAGTTGGTCGGGTCATGGTGCCACTGAATCGGGCTAACAAGTGCTACCACATTTGCCTTAGTATGGGGAGGCTGTTAGTTGTTCCGTTGTCATGCCTTTTGTCAGTACCTCCAACGAGGGAAGGTTATGGGCGTGCGTTACCCTGGCCCGGCAAGCAGACATAACCTTGTGGACCTATTGTTGTTATGGTACCTTGTCCCCTTTTGGGACTGTTTATTTGCCACGACGATGGTTGTTTTGCCTTCTGTAGGCTCGGTCACCCATGACTAATACCAGTGGGGAGTTGGTCGGAGTGGCCGTAAGAGTGTCATGGCAATGGGAGAGTTCTATCGGAATGCCGTTCGTCCACCCGAATGGGAGTGCGCTACATCTGTAGAGTGTATTAATCAATCGATGGTCGTGCCCACGGATAAGGGCCCAGTTCGTAAGTAAGTCACACCATGGATCAACTTTCATAAATAAATCTTGCACACTAAGTTATTTGCATTGCACTGGTTGAATCATAATGATGTCAGTGAGACTGACTGTTGTGGTATCACTTGTGATCCGGGAGGGATCACTGTTTGGTTACGAGGTAACCCGTTGAACCAAGTATGGTTCAGTTCATGATCCGTCGTGATCACTGTTCGGTTGCGAGGCAACCTGTTGGTAAGAGAGAGTCCGAGTGACTCGATACACAAGTTTGGTTTCATTGCATGAGTAGCATGTTGATGTTTGCATTTAACTTGATTAAATGTCATGATATTGTTTGTCATTATGGTTCTGTTTGCTGTGAGCTTGCAAGTACATTCAATGTACTAACCTGGCGTGTTATGCCAGATGTTAGGAAAGTCTAACTGGATCGGAGTGCTGCCGTGTCTAGACCATGTCCACCTTGGTGTCCCTATGCTATGGAGTCCCGCTACGTCATTGTTCCGCTGCCATGTAGATGTCATGCTCGAGGCCCCTTTATGTTCACTAAATAATGTACATATTGTTCAGCCGCACCGAGTGTGCCACTTGGCCTTGCTACTTGATGTAATGTCACACTATGCTTCCGCTAGTTTTAATAAAGCGGTGATTTCTGTACCAAGATGTTGTGTATTGCCAGAAGACATGATCTTGGCAATGCAAGGTAAACCGGTTGCTCTGAGCTAGGGTGCCACATTCTGACAATACCCCTCCTTGAGAGAAGACTTATCTTCCTGATTTTTTTGAAGAAGACTAGGAAGACTTGTTCGATGAAGTTGGCATCTTCCCAAGAAGGTTCATCAGGGTTCAGGTTTGCCCATTGGATGAGCCATTGTGTCACCATCACGCCTTTTTGAGGGAGTGATCTATTTCCACAACTGAAAGTGGTTATGTTCTTATCTTGCCCCAGGTCCCACCCGAGGGAGTTCTTGAGCTGGAACATCATGTGAGCCTTTGTGTCCCTTGAGACTGACATGGAACATCGGATGCATATTGATCTGTGGAGGGAGTGTTGAAAATATGCCTTAGAGGCAATAATAAATTGGTTATTATCATATTTCCCGTTCATGGTAAATACTTATTATTCACGCTAGAATTGTATTGGCCAGAAACTTAAATACATGTGTGAATACATAAACTACACCGTGTCCCTAGTAAGCCTCTACTAGAATAACTCATTGATCAAAGATGGTTAAGGTTTCCTAACAACCATAGACATGAGTTGTCATTTTATAACGGGATCACATCATTGGGAGACTGATGTGATGGACGACCCAACTGTAAGCTTAGCATCAGATCGTTTAGTTATTTCCTAAAGCTTTTTTTCATGTCAAGTACCAGTTCCTTAGACCATGAGATCACGCCACTGCCGGACGCCAGAGGAATGTGCTATCAAACATCAGTTCGTAATAAAGGTGTTCTACAGGTATCTTTGAAGGTGTCTATTGAGTTGCATTGATCGAGACTAGATTTGTCACTCTGTGTGATGGAGAGATATCTCTGGGCCCTCTCGGTAATACAACATCATAAGAAGCTTCATATGAATAATGAGTTTATCATGGGATCTTGTATTACAGAACGAGTAAAGAGACTTGCCGGTAACGAGATTGAACTAGGTATGGAGATAGTGACGATCAAATCTCGGGCAAGTAACATATCGTCGGACAAAGGGAATTGTATACGAGATTAACTGAAACATTAACATCGTGGTTCAACCGATAAAGATCTTCGTTAAATATGTGGGAATCAATATGAGCATCCAGGTCCTGCTATTGGTTATTGATCGGAGAGGAGTCTCGGTCATGTCTACATGTTCCTGAACCCGCAGGGTCGCATGCTTAACGTTCGGTAGCGCTATGGTAGTATTGAGATATTAACAGCAGAAAGTCCGAAGGTTGTTCGGAGTCCCGGATTGGATCTGGGATATCATGAGGAGCTCTGGAATAGTCTGGAGATAAATACACATATATGGGTCCAGTTTTGGTCATCGAAAAAGTTTGGGGGCATGCCGACAAGTGTACTGGAGGCACCGAAGGGTTTTGGGGGTCCACCGGCCCTGGGGACCCACATGGGCTATAAGGGGGGAGCCCTAGCCTAGATGGGTCAGGCGCACCAGCCGTCCACCAGCTTATGGAGAACAAACCCTAGGGGTGGGAGGCGCTGCTACGTCTTGAGCTTGCATTGGTTTTCCTTGAAGAGGAAAGGGTGATGCAGCAATAGTAGCGTAAGTATTTCCCTCAGTTTTGAGAACCAAGGTATCAATATAGTAGGAGGCTCCTCAAAAGTCCCACGCACCTACACAAACAAACAAAGAACTCGCAACCAACGCAATAAAGGGGTTGTCAATCCCTTCACGACCACTTGCGAAAGTGAGATCTAATAGAGATAGTATGATAAGATAAATATATTTCTGGTATTTTATGATATAGATTGGAAAAGTAAAGATGCAAATAAAAGTAGACTGAAAGCTTATATGATAAAAGATAGACTCGGGGGCCATAGGTTTCACTAGTGGCTTCTCTCAAGATAGCATAAGTATTACGGTGGGTGAACAAATTACTGTCGAGCAATTGATAGAAAATCGAATAATTATGAGATTATCTAGGCATGATCATGTATATAGGCATCACGTCTGCGACAAGTAGACCGACTCCTGCCTGCATCTACTACTATTACTCCACACATCGATTGCTATCCAAAGATGCTTCTAGAGTATTAAGTTCATAAGAACAGAGTAACGCATTAAGAAAGATGACATGATGTAGAGGGATAAACTCATGCAATATGATATAAACCCCATCTTTTTATCCTCGATGGCAACAATACAATACGTTCCTTGCTACCCCTATTGTCACTGGGTAAGGACACTGCAAGATTGACCCCAAAGCTAAGCACTTCTCCCATTGCAAGAAAGATCAATCTAGTAGGCCAAACCAAACTGATAATTTGAAGAGACTTGCAAAAATAACTCAATCATACATAAAAGAATTCAGAGGAGATTCAAATATTTCTCATAGATAAACTTGATCATAAACCCACAATTCATCAGATCTCGACAAACACACCGCAAAAAGAGTTACATCAAATAGATCTCCAAGAAGATCGAGGAGCACATGGTATTGAGATCCAAAAAGAGAGAAGAAGCCATCTAGCTAATAACTATGGACCTGAAGGTCTGTGGTAAACTACTCACAACTCATCGGAGGGGCTATGGTGTTGATGTAGAAGCCCTAAATGGTCGATTCCCCCTCTAGCGGAGCACCGACGAAGGCTCCAAGATGGGATCTCGCGGATACAGAAGGTTACGGTGGTGGAAATTGTTTTTTGTTGGCTCCCTGGATGTTTTCGGGGTACATGGGTATATATAGGAGGAAGAAGTAGGTCGGTGGCCGCCCGAGGGGCCCACGAGATAGGGGGGCGCGCCCTGTAGGGGTGGGCGCGTGTCGGTGTACTAAAATAGGGGTACCTTAGTACCCCGAACTTGTCACGGCGATCATGGCGTCCGCGGCAAGGCTTGCAGGCGTCCGCCAAGATCGCCGTTATTCCTATTCTCGCCATTCAAGAACAAAGTGTTAACTAAGAAGACAAGGCCCGGCAAGAGGAGCTTGCGGGAAGGATAAGACCCGGCAAGAGGAGCTTGCCGGAAGAATAACTTATGTGCTGCGAAGAACTTGCGCGATGCGCCAAGGCGTCCGGCAAGGCCCGGCGGCGACAAGCTCATGGTGCGACAAGACAACAACCACGGCAAGGCGCTTGCCGCGGTCGAAGCCACCACACTGCATCCACGCTCCAGCGCATCCAACGACGTGTCGCCCCAAGATCGTTCCTAGCGCACATGTCGGGCGGCTGTGTAGCCAAGCGGTGTGAGGTGGCGAATGGAGCTGACAAGGAGGCCATCGTGGCGATCGGTGGTGCCCCTAACGGTCGTTTCCTACACTGTTTGGGCGACCGGACGGGCATTAAATGCCCTTGTCCCCTGCCGTCAGAGTTAGGTAGGGGGCACTGTTGATAGCGGTTGTACCAACCCCCGTTTTTACATTTTTACCCCTCTCTCTGCGTTGCCACCTGTCGGTGACCCCTTTAGACTATAAAAAGGAGGCCCATGCGCACGCAGAAGGGGTTCGACTCATTCGAGACTACAACACACCACACGCTTTCGAGCAAGAACAAATACAAACACAAGGCAGCAGTAGGAGTTTTATCTCTCCGGAGAGCTCCGAAGCTGGGTAAAATCCCTCGCGTGCTCGACCTCGATCTGATCTTCGTGCGCCCTCCGCTCCCTGCCGGACCGAGAAGGGGCCCCTGCCCTATAGGTGTTCGTTCCCCACGACATCTTTGGCGCGCCAGGTAGGGGGCGTCGAGGTTGTGCGAACCTGATCCGGTCTTCGCGCGCGCTACATCAGCATCTTCATCGACATGCCACCGAAGAAGAAGCCTTCGGAGGTGGCCGCTCTGTCCACATCGATCCCACCACCGCCGGAGCAAATGGGCGGTGGAGTAGATGCTGGCGGAGGAGCGGGCGCCGATGGGGGAACTCACGTCGTCACCAGGTCCAAAGACAAGGCCCCGCAAGCGTCGGCGTTCGCACTTACACCGCACCCCTCCCAGGAGGTGCAAAATCGACAACGCCATGATGCTCCTAGCACCGTACTCGCGTTGGAACAAGGCCAAGCTGGTGGATCGCGGGACGCTCAAGGCCAACATGCACGTCAACACGCTGGCACGAGCGTGGTACGGTCGCCTGGACGAGATGTTGCTCCTTCTAACACTGTTAGAAGTATGAGCATAACTCGCTCCTCGCGTCGCTCGCCACCGCCGCCCAAAACTCCAGAGGAAGCGCTGGCCCGAGCCCAGCTGCTTCTAGATTACCCTCCAGTGCCAGACAAGATCGACGACTGGAGGGCCATGATTCAGAGCCTCATCGGCTTCGCCAACGGCGACAAGCCCCGGCAACCGAGCACATCGAAGCCTCGGCAAGACGCCCAGGCGCGAGCCGATGCCGACAAGACCGCTGGGGGTGCCACCACCGTGCACTCCCCGCCCCGAAGGCCAAGATCGCCGACTCGCCGGGCCAACCTCGACACCAACTCCACCGCGTCGTCGGACCCGCGAGCTCGTCGCGACCAGCGCCAAGTTCTCCAAGAACGACGACACAAAGACGCTCGTACTCGCATCGAGCGCAGAAGAGAAGCGCGGCGTCAATCCGACCAGCGTGCTGGGCCCACTGTCGATATGCATGCGCCGAGGAACGGTGACTTGCGTCTGACGACGAGTTGCCCTGCGTTCACCCGTGAGCTGCGGCAAGTCCGGTGGCTGATATTAAGAACTTCAAGCCGACGCGTGCCGAGAAGTGCGACGGCAGGATACATCCGTCAGAGTTCCTCAGCGTCTACACCATCGCGGTGCAGGCTACCAGGGGGAGCGACGAGAAGATCCTCGCCAACTACTTCCCATTGGTGCTCAAGCCCAACGTCAGATCTTGGCTCATGCACTTGCCGGACAACTCCATCTCTTCGTGGGCGGACCTGTGCCATCAGTTTGTCAGCGCTTTCACAGGCGGCCACAAACCCCATGGCCAGGAGAGCAATCTTCATCTGCTCGCCCAGAAGGAAGGAGAACCCCTGCGCAAGTATATACAGAGATTCAGCCAGGTGCAGCGCAACATCCCAGACGTCCACCTTGCCGCGGTTATCAGCGCGTTCCATCAGAACGTGCGTAACCGCAGGATGAGGGAGGAGATGGCGATGTGCAAAATCAGAGATGTCAGCGAGCTATATGTTACGCCGACAAGTGTGCGCGTCTTTGAAGAAGGAGAAACTTCCGGAGAGAACACAGGAGCGAAGGATCGGCGTGTAAGCGCCCGCCCGACAAAGAAGAACCGGAGGCGGAATAACAGAAAGAGAAAGGCAAAGGATGTGCTAGTTGTTGAGCAGTCCGGCAACGGAGGCGGCGCCGACAAGGCCAAAGCTGGTGATTCCGGCGAGGCTGTGGTAGCCGCCGACCAGCAGGACGACTCCGGCAAGCAGTACTGCAAGATCCACCGCACCAAGGGCCATGACCTCCAAGCTTGCAAGAAGGTTGAGCAAATGGCAGAGCTACAGAAAGCTGAATACGAGCGCCGCGACAAGGAGAAGGCCCAGGAAGGTGGCGGGGGATCCGGCAAGAAGCGTCCCGCCCGGGGAGGGTGCCGTGGCAAGGCTAAGCAGCGGCAAGGAGATAGGACTCCCCGTGGCCGCGACAAGGACGAAGACGAAGATGAAGATGATGAGATGGAGGAGGATGAGACCGATGAGCAAGAGTTTCAGAAGGCAACGGAGGTTTTGTGCGTTGACGGCGGTGCTTCTCTGCACACCTCGCACCACCAACTCAAACAGTGGGTGCGGGAGGTAAATGCAGCAGAACCATCAGTCGAATCGCGCAAGCCCCTGAAGTGGTCCAGCACGCCCATCATCTTTGATGTTGAGGATCACCCTGATCGCACCACTACGGTCGGGTGCTTGCCGATGTTGGTTTCGCCAACCATCCGCAACCTCAAGTTCACAAAGATGTTGGTTGACGGCGGGGCCGGCCTAAATCTGATCTCTTCCGCGGTGCTCAACAAGCTCCGGATCCCCGACAATGAGCTCGAAGAGACTGGTACCTTTCAAGGAATCAACCGGGAAGGAGCAAGCGAAGGGAAGATCACGCTGCCGATGACGTTTGGCAGCGAGCTGAATTCAGGACGAGAGAGAGTCACATTTGGCGTTGCTGATTTCCCATTGCCCTACAATGGGATACTCGGCCGTCCAGCGCTTGCCAAGTTCATGGCAGCCTCTCACTACGCTTACAATGTGCTCAAGATGCCTGGTCCGATAAGTGTTATTTCTATCCATGGCGACAAGAAAGATGCACTTATCTGTACCGACAAGATCTACCGGGAAGCAACAGCCGCAGCAGAACGCAAATCACTTGCCGCTGAAGCTCCCCGGGGGAAGAAGAAGACCAAGTCTGGCAAGAGTAGCTCTGATGCCCACTCCGGCAAGCGCACCTCTTCGGAGTGCTGCGTTACCGTCGAGGACGTGAAGGAAATATGCCCTAGAGGCAATAATAAAGTTATTATTTATTTCCTTATCTCATGATAAATGTTTATCATTCATGCTAGAATTGTATTAACCGGAAACATGATACATGTGTGAATGCATAGACAAAACAAGATGTCACTAGTATGCCTCTACTAGACTAGCTTGTTAATCAAAGATGGTTATGTTTCCTGATCATGAACAAAGAGTTGTTATTTGATTAACAAGGTCACATCATTAGTAGAATGATCTGATTGACATGACCCATTCCATTAGCTTAGCACATGATTCGTTTAGATGATGCTACTTGCTTTTATCCATGACTTATACATGTTCACGTAACTATGAGATTATGCAACTCCGTTTACGGAGGAACACTTTGGTGCTACCAAGCGTCACAGCGAATCGGGTGATTATAAAGGAGTACTACAGGTGTCTCCAAAGGCAGATGTTGGGTTGGCGTATTTCGAGATTAGGTTTTGTCACTCCGATTGTCGGAGAGGTATCTCTGGGCCCTCTCGGTAATGCACATCACTGAAGCCTTGCAAGCACTACAACTAATGAGTTAGTTGTGAGATGATGTATTACGGAACGAGTAAAGAGACTTGCGTAGCGAGATTGAACTAGGTATTGGATACCGACGATCGAATCTCGGGCAAGTAACATACCGATGACAAAGGGAACAACGTATGTTGTTATGCGGTCTGACCGACAAAGATCTTCGTAGAATATGTAGGAACCAATATGGGCATCCAGGTCCGCTGTTGGTTATTGACCGTGAATAGTTCTAGGTCATGTCTACATTGTTCTCGAACCGTAGGGTCCATGCACGCTTAAGGTTTCGATGATGAGTTATTATGAGTTTATGTATTTTGATGTACCAAGGAGTTCGAGTCCGGATGTGATCACGGACATGACGAGGAGTCTCGGAATGGTCGAGACATAAAGATTGATATATTGGAAGCCTATGTTTGGAGTTCGAATGGTTCCGGTAAAACGGAATTTTAGGAATCTGGGAGGTTACGGAACCCCGGAGGTAAATGGGCCTCGATGGGCCTTAGTGGAAAGGAGAAAGGGCCAGCCCTGGTGGGTGGGCGCCTCCCCTTCCCTAGTCCTACTAGGACTAGGAGAAGGGGCCGCCCCCTCTCTCTCTTTCCCCTCAGGAATCCTAGTCCAACTAGGATTGGGGAATCCTACTCCCAGAGGAGTAGGACTCCTGGCAGCGCGCCTCCCTTGGCCGGCCCCCTCCCCTTGCTCCTTTATATCTGAGGGCAGGGGGCACCTTGGAACACACAAGTTGATCTTTAGATCGTTCCTTAGCCGTGTCGGTGCCCCCTCCACCATATTCCACCTCGGTTATCTGTCATGAAGCTTAGGCGAAGCCTCGCTACCGTGAAACATCAAGATCGCCACCACGCCGTCGTCTTGACGGAACTCTCCCTCGACACTCGGCTGGATCGAGTACGAGGGACGTCATCGAGCTGTCGTGTGTCAAGAACTCGGGCGTCGGATGCTGTGGCGCGGGATCGGTCGGATCGCGAGGAGAACGTCGACTACTTCCTCTACGTTGTGATCGCTTCGCCGGGTCTACAAGGGTATGTAGACAACACTCTCCCTCTCGTTGCTATACATCACCATGATCTTGCGTGTGCGTAGGAAAATTTTTGAATTTACTCGTTCCCCAACAAGTGGCATCCGAGCCTAGGTTTTTATGGTTTGATGTTTTGCACGAGTAGAACACAAGTGAGTTGTGGGCGATACAAGTCATACTACCTACCAGCATGTCATACTTTGGTTCAGCGGTATTGTGAGATGAAGCGGCCCGGACCGACATTACGCGTACGCTTACGCGAGACTGGTTTCACCGCTGCGAGCACTCGTTGCTTAAAGGTGATTGGTGGGTGCTGTCTCTCTCACTTTAGTTGAACCGAGTGTGGCTACGCCCGGTCCTTGAGAAGGTTAAACGGAGTCTATTTGTGAAATATCGTTGTGGTTTTGATCGCGGGTGAGACTGGTTCTTGCTTAAGCCCGTAGCAGCCACGTAAAACTTGCAACAACAAAGTAGAGGACGTCTAACTTGTTTTTGCAGGGCATGTTGTGATGTGATATGGTCAAGGCGTGATGCTATATTTTATTGTATGAGATGATCATGTTTTGTAACGAAGTTATCGCAACTGGCTGGAGCCATATGGTTGTCGCTTTATTGTATGCAATGCATCGCTACGTAATGCTTTACTTTATCACTAAGCGGTAGCGATAGTCGTAGAAGCATAAGTTTGGCGAGGCGACAACGGCGCTACGATGGAGATCAAGGTGTCGCGCCGGTGGCGATGGTCATCATGGTGGTGCTTGGAAGATGGATATCATGAAGCACAAGATGATGATGACCATATCATATCACTTATATTGATTTGCATGTGATGTTTATCCTTTTATGCATCTTATCTTGCTTTGATTGACGGTAGCATTATAAGATGATCTCTCACTAAATTATCAAGAAGTGTTCTCCCGAGTATGCACCGTTGCCAAAGTTAAATCGTGCCCGGACACCACGTGATGATCGGGTGTGATAAGCTCTCGTCCATCTACAACGGGTGCAAGCCAGTTTGCACCACGAGAATACTCGGGTTATACTTGACGAGCCTAGCATATGCAGATATGGCCTCGGAACACGGAGACCGAAAGGTCGGCGTGAATCATATAGTAGATATGATCAACATAAGATGTTCACCATTGAAAACTACTCCATTTCACGTGATGATCGGTTATGGTTTAGTTGATTTGGATCACGTGATCACTTAGATGACTAGAGATGTCTTTCTAAGTGGGAGTTCTTAAGTAATATGATTAATTGAACTTAAATTTATCATGAACTTAGTACTGATAGTATCTTGCTTGTTTATGTTTGATTGTAGATAGATGGCTCGTCTTTGTTGTTCCGTTGAATTTTAATCGTTCCTTGAGAAAGCAAAGTTGAAAGATGATGGTAGCAATTACGGATTTGGGTCCGAATTTGAGGATCATCCTCATTGCTGCCTGAAGAGTTACGTCTGGATGCACCGCTAGGTAGCAGAACTCGATGCTGATCTAACCGACGGCGTTAAGAACGTCTGGCGAGCAAAGTGATGACTACTCTATAGTTCGATGTGCCATGCTTTACGGCTTAGAACCGGGGCTTCAACGACGTTTTGAGCGTCATGGAGCATATGAGATGTTCGAGGAGTTGAAGTTGATATTCCAACAGAATGCCCGGATTGAGAGATATGAGGTCTCCAATAAGTTCTATAGCTGCAAGATGGAGGAGAACAGTTACATTAGTGAGCATATACTCGAGAATGTGCAGGTACTACAATCACTTGACACAATTGGGAGTTAATCTTCCGGATGATTGTGTCATTGATGAAATTCTCAATCACGCCACCAAGCTACAAAAGCTTCGTGATGAACTATAATATGCAAGGGTTAGTGAAAACTATACCGAGCTCTTCGCAATGCTAAAAGCTGCGGAGGTAGAAATCAGAAGGAGCATCAAGTGTTGATGGTCAATAAGACCACTAGTTTCAAGAAGAAAGGCAAAGGGAAGAAGAAAGGAATCTCAAGAAGAACAGCAAGCAAGTTCTTTGCTCGGAGAAGAAACCCAAGTCGGCCCTAAACCTGAAATCGAGTGCTTCTACCGCAAGCAGATCGTCAGTCCTTTGAAGCGGAACTGCCCCAAGTATTTGGCGGATAAGAAGGATGGCAAGGTGAACAAAGGTATATGTGATATACATGTTATTGATGTGTACCTTACTAGAGCTCGTAGTAGCACTGGTATTTGATCTTGGTTACATTGCTAATATTTGCAACTCGAAGCAGGGACTACTGATTGCGAACTACGGCAAAGGACGAGGTGACGATGCTTGGCGTGGGAAATGGTTCCAAAGTCGATGTGATCGCGGTCGGCACGCTACCTCTACATCTACCTTCGGATTAGTTTTAGACCTAAATAATTGTTATTTGGTGCTGCGTTGAGCATGAACATTATATCTGGATCTTGTTTGATGCGAGGCGGTTATTCATTTAAATCGAGAGAATAATGGTTGTTCTATTTATATGAGTAATATCTTTTATGGTCATGCACCCTTGAGGAATGGTCTATTTTTATGAATCTCGATAGTAGTGATACACATATTCATAATGTTGAAACCAAAAGATGCAGAGTTGATAATGAAAGTGCAACTTATTTGTGGTACTTGCCGTTTAGGTCATATCGGTGTAAAGCGCATGAAGAAACTCCATCTTGATGGACTTTTGGAGTCACTTGATTATGAATCACTTGGCACTTGCGAACCGTGCCTCATGGGCAAGATGACTAGAACACCGTTCTCGGTACTATGGAGAGAGCAACGGATTTGTTGGAAATCATACATACGGATGTATGTGGTCCGATGAATGTTGAGGCTCGTGGCGGATATCGTTATTTTCTCACCTTCACAGATGACTTAAGCGGATATGGGTATATCTACTTAATGAAACATAAGTCGAAACGTTTGAAAAGTTCAAAGAATTTGAGTGAAGTTGAAAATCATCGTAACAAGAAAATCAAGTTTCTACGATCGATCGTGGAGGTGAATATTTGAGTTCTGAGTTTGGTCTACATTTGAAACAATGCGGAATAGTTTAGCAACTCACGCCACCGGAACACCACAACGTAATGGTGTGTCCGAGCGTCGAATCGTGCTTTACTAGATATGGTGCGATCTATGATGTCTCTTCTGATTTACCGCTATCGTTTTGGGGTTATGCTCTAGAGGCGGCCGCATTCACACTGAATAGAACACCGTCAAAATCCGTTGAGGCGACACCTTATGAACTGTGGTTTAGCAAGAAACCAAAGTTGTCGTTTCTTAAAGTTTGGGGATGCGATGCTTATGTGAAAAAGCTTCAACCCGATAAGCTCGAACCCAAATCGAATGTGTCTCCATAGGATACCCAAAGGAAACAGTTGGGTACACCTTCTATCACAGATCCGAAGGCAAGACATTCGTTGCTAAGAATGGATCCTTTCTAGAGAAGGAGTTTCTCTCGAAAGAAGTGAGTGGGAGGAAAGTGGAACTTGATGAGGTAATAGTACCTTCTCCCTTACTTGAAAGTAGTTAAATCGCAGAAACCAGTTTACGAGACACCTACGCCAAGTAGTGAGGAAGTTGATGATGTTGATCATGAAACTTGAGATCAAGTTACCGCAGAACCTCGTAGATCAACCGAGTAAGATCCGCACAGAGTGGTACGGTAATCCTGCGGAAGTCATGCTACTAGATCATGATGAACCTACGAACTATGAAGAAGCGATGGTGAGCCCAGATTCATAAAATGGCTTGAGGCCATGAAATCGAGATGGGATCCATGTATGAAAACAAAGTATGGACTTTGGTTGACTTGCCCGAGGATAGGCAAGCAATAGAAAACAAGTGGATCTTCAAGAAGAAGACCGACGACGACGGTAATATTCTCGTCTATAAAGCTCGACTTATGCAAAAGGTTTTCGCAAGTTCAAGGGATTGACTACGATGAGACCTTCTCACCCGTAGCGATGCTTAAGTCCGTCCGAATCATGTTAGCAATTGCCGCATTTTATGATTATGAAATTTGGCAAATGGATGTAAAGACTGCATTCTGAATGGATTTACGGAAGAAGAGTTGTATATGATGCAACGAGAAGGTTTTATCGATCCAAAGGGAGCTAACAAAGTATGCAAGCTCCAGCGATCCATCTATGGACTGGTGCAAGCATCTCGGAGTTGGAATAAGCGCTTTGATAGTGTGATCAAAGCATTTGGGTTTATCTGAGACTTTTGGAGAAGCCTGTATTTACAAGAAAGTGAGTGGGAGCTCTGTAGCATTTACGATATTATATGTAGATGACATATTGCTGATCGGAAATGATATAGAATTCTGGATAGCATAAAGGGATACTTGAATAAGAGTTTTTCAATGAAAGACCTCGGTGAAGCTGCTTACATATTGGGCATTAAGATCTATAGAGATAGATCAAGGCGCTTAATTGGACTTTCACAAAGTACATACCTTGACAAAGTTTTGAAGAAGTTCAAAATGGATCAAGCAAAGAAAGGGTTCTTGCACGTGTTACAAGGTGTGAAGTTGAGTCGGACTCAATGCCCGACCACTGCAGAAGATAGAGAGAAAATGAAAGATGTTCCTATGCTTCAGCCATAGGCTCTATCATGTATGCAATCTTGTGTACCGGACTGATGTGTGCCTTGCTATAAGCCTAGCAGGAAGGTACCAAAGTAATCCGAGTGGATCATCGGACAGCGGTCAAGAACATCTGAAATACGAAAAGGACGAAGGATATGTTTCTCGTATATGGAGGTGACAAAGAGCTCATCGTAAATGGTTACGTTGATGCAAGCTTTGACACCGATCCGAACGATTCTAAATCCCGGACGGATCGTATTTACACTAAGCGGAGGAGCTGTCGGTTAGTGCAGTTCTAAACAAAGCGTCAGCGGGATCTACATGTGAAGCGGAATACATAGCAGCTTCGGAAGCAGCTAATGAAGGAGTGCGGATGAAGGAGTTCATATCCGATCTAGGTGTCATACCTAGTGCATCGGGTCAATGAAAATCTTACGTGACAATCTATGGAGCAATTGCCTTAGCAAAGGAATCCAGATTTCACAAGAGGACCAAGCACATCAAGAGGCGCTTCAATTCCATCAGGGACTTAGTCGGTGGAGACATAGAGATTTGCAAGATACATACGGATCTGAATGTTGCGAGACCGTTGACTAAGCCTCTTCCACGAGCAAAACATGATCAGCACCAAGACTCCATGGGTGTTAGAATCATTCTATGTAATCTAGATTATTGACTCTAGTGCAAGTGGGAGGATGAAGGAAATATGCCCTAGAGGCAATAATAAAGTTATTATTTATTTCCTTATCTCATGATAAATGTTTATCATTCATGCTAGAATTGTATTAAGGAAACATGATACATGTGTGAATGCATAGACAAAACAAGATGTCACTAGTATGCCTCTACTAGACTAGCTTGTTAATCAAAGATGGTTATGTTTCTGATCATGAACAAAGAGTTGTTATTTGATTAACAAGGTCACATCATTAGTAGAATGATCGATTGACATGACCCATTCCATTAGCTTAGCACATGATCGTTTAGTATGATGCTCTGCTTTTATCCATGACTTATACATGTTCCTGTAACTATGAGATTATGCAACTCCGTTTACGGAGGAACACTTTGGTGCTACCAAACGTCACAACGAATCGGGTGATTATAAAGGAGTACTACAGGTGTCTCCAAAGGCGGATGTTGGGTTGGCGTATTTGAGATTAGGTTTTGTCACTCCGATTGTCGGAGAGGTATCTCTGGGCCCTCTCGGTAATGCACATCATGAAGCCTTGCAAGCACTACAACTAATGAGTTAGTTGTGAGATGATGTATTACGGAACGAGTAAAGAGACTTGCCGTAACGAGATTGAACTAGGTATTGGATACCGACGATCGAATCTCGGGCAAGTAACATACCGATGACAAAGGAACAACGTATGTTGTTATGCGGTCGACCGACAAAGATCTTCGTAGAATATGTAGGAACCAATATGGGCATCCAGGTCCCGCTGTTGGTTATTGACCGTGAATAGTTCTAGGTCATGTCTACATTGTTCTCGAACCGTAGGGTCCGCACGCTTAAGGTTTCGATGGATGTTATTATGAGTTTATGTATTTTGATGTACCGAAGGAGTTGAGTCCGGATGTGATCACGGACATGACGAGGAGTCTCGGAATGGTCGAGACATAAAGATTGATATATTGGAAGCCTATGTTTGGAGTTGGAATGGTTCCGGTAAAACGGAATTCTGGGAATCTAGGGAGGTTACCGGAACCCCGGAGGTAAATGGGCCTCGATGGGCCTTAGTGGAAAGGAGAAAGGGCCAGCCCTGGTGGGCGCGCCTCCCCCTTCCTAGTCCTACTAGGACTAGGAGAAGGGGCCGCCCTCTCTCTCTTTCCCCTCAGGAATCCTAGTCCAACTAGGATTGGGGAATCCTACTCCCGAGAGGAGTAGGACTCCCAGCCGCGCCTCCCTTGGCCGCCCCCTCCCCTTGCTCCTTTATATACTGAGGCAGGGGGCACCTTGGAACACACAAGTTGATCTTTAGATCGTTCCTTAGCCGTGTCTGGTGCCCCCTCCACCATATTCCACCTCGGTTATACCGTCATGAAGCTTAAGCGAAGCCCTGCGCCGTGAAACATCAAGATCGCCACCACGCCGTCGTCTTGTGGAACTCTCCTCGACACTCGGCTGGATCGGAGTCGAGGGGCGTCATCGAGCTGTACGTGTGTCAAGAACTCGGGGCGTCGGAGTTGGCGCCGGATCGGTCGGATCGCGAGGAGAACGTCGACTACTTCTCTACGTTGTGATCGCTTCGCCGGGTCTACAAGGGTATGTAGACAACACTCTCCCCTCTCGTTGCTATACATCACCATGATCTTGCGTGTGCGTAGGAAAATTTTTGAATTTACTACGTTCCCCAACAGGACGCACCATCGAGCTCCACCGGCAAGTGCAAGAAGGCGAAGACAGCTGCACCAGAGACCAAGAAAGTGGCCGCCAAGGAGGACGGCACTGGTGGTACCTTCACCATCAGTGCCACGCTTGATCCTAAATAGGAAAGCGCGCTCGTTGCTTTCCTGCGGGCGAATGTCGATGTGTTTGCATGGCAACCATCGACATCCCGGTGTTCCTGTGAAAGTAATTGAGCACCACCTTGCCGTCTGTCCTCACGCGCGGCCCGTCAAGCAGAGAGTCAGGAAGCAAGCGGTGGAACGCCAAGAGTTCATTGCAGAAGAGATCAAGAAGTTGGAAGCAGCAGGCCTCGTCCGAGGAGTACTCCATCCAACGTGGTTAGCCAATCCAGTAGTCGTGCGCAAAGCGAACGGGAAGTGGAGGCTTTGTATTGACTTCACGGATGTTAATAAAGCTTGTCCCAAAGATCCATTTCCCTTGCCGCGCATTGACCAGATTGTCGACTCCACGGCAGGATGTGATCTGCTTTCATTTCTTGATGCATACTCAGGATATCATCAGATCTTCATGGCGTAAGAGGATGAAGAAAACCGCATTCATTACTCCATGTGGCACGTCTTCGCTTTGTACGAATGCCTTCGGACTAAAGAATGCTGGTTCAACATTTGCGAGAGTAGTCAGTCATGCTTTTGAGCCACAGCTGCACAGAAATGTAGAAGCTTACATGGATGATATAGTGGTCAAGAGCAAGGACAGAGAAACTTTGATCCAAGATTTAGACGAGACTTTTGCAAATCTGCGCAAGGTCAATCTCAAGTTGAATCCCGAGAAGTGCGTGTTTGGAGTCCCTTCCGGCAAGCTTCTCGGGTTCTTTGTGTCCCAGAGGGGGATCGAAGCCAACCCCGACAAGATCAAAGCCATCGAGCAGATTGAAGCCCCGAAGCGCATCAAGGATGTGCGGAGGCTTGCCGGCTGTGTTGCTGCTCTCAGTAGGTTCATCTCTAAGTCTGCTGAGCACCCCCTGCCATTTTTCAAAATTTTGAAAAAGGCGGGTCCAATAAAATGGACTCCGGAAGCGGAGGCTGCGCTACAGGACTTGAAGAGATACCTATCCTCCACTCCAGTACTTGTCGCACCTAAACCACAAGAAAAGTTGCTGCTGTATTTAGCGGCAACCAATCAAGTGGTTAGTGCTGCGTTAGTAGCGGAAAGGGAGGCAGATGATGAGCCAGCAGCCGCGGCAAGCGAGTCCAGCGACAAGCAGGGGGCTTCCCCGTCAAGCTCTGGTCCCGACAAGGATGAATCTGTGCAGCCGCAGGTAGAGAAACAGAAGAAGATGGTGCAGCGCCCAGTTTATTTTGTCAGCTCTCTTCTGCAGGGGGCTAGATCAAGGTACTCTGGGATGCAGAAGCTGCTTTTTGGCCTTCTCATGGCCTCGAGGAAGCTGCGCCATTACTTTCAAGCACATGAGATCACAGTTGTCACTCGCTTTCCATTGAAGAAGATATTGCAGAATCCAGAAGCAACAGGCAGGATTGTCGAGTGGGCACTAGAACTGTCAAGCTTTGGCCTCAAGTTTGAAAGTACTTCAACTATCCAGAGCCGAGCATTGGCAGAATTCATAGCAGAGTGGACGCCAACACCCGATGAAGAAACTCCGGAGAAGAGCATCCCCGACAAGGAAGCAGGTAAAGAATGGATCATGTACTTTGATGGTGCCTTCTCGCTGCAAGGCGCCGGTGCAGGTGTGCTACTTGTCGCACCCACCGGAGAGCACCTCAAGTACGTGGTTCAAATGCACTTTCCCAAGGAGCAAGCAACAAATAATACTGCAGAGTATGAGGGCTTGCTTGCCGGACTCAGGATTGCGGCAGACCTTGGGATCAAGAAGCTCATTGTTAGGGGTGATGTAACGCCCTCGATGCGGCTATATCTCCCACGTGTCGAAGCACGACTTAGAGGCATAACCGCATTGAAAGCAATGTCGCAAGTGAGGTAATCTTCACACAACCCATGTAATCCATAAGGGAAAGAGATACATAGTTGGCTTACAATCGCCACTTCACACAATTACATGAATAAAGCATTACATCATCCAGATACAATCAAGGTCCGACTACGGAACCAAAATTAAAAGAAGAACCCCAAATGCGATAAAGGTCCCCGATCGACCCCAACCGGGCTCCACTCTCGACCAACTAGAACAAAACAACACAAAGGGCAAGATCTTCATCGAGCTCCTCCTTGAGCTTGATTGCGTCACCGCTCGTAATGAAGCACACGCAAACTGGTTTTGGAAGTATCACGGTGAGTCACGAGGACTCGGCAATCCCATTACCATGGGTATCAAGACTAGCAAAGCTTAATGGGAAAGGAAGGGGTAAAGTGGTGAGGTTCTTTGCAGCGGCTAAGCATATATGGTGGCTAACATACGCAAATAAGAGCGAGAAGAGAACAAGCGGAGCGGTCGTGAAGCTAGCAATGATCAAGAGGTGATCACGAACACCTACTTACGTCAAACATAACCCAAGAAACCGTGTTCACTTCCGGACCGCCGAGAAGAGACCATCACGACTACACACTCGGTTGATGCGTTTTAATTCGGATCAAGTGTCAAGTTGTCTACAACGGACATTAACAAATTCCCATCGCCACATAACCGCATGCACGGCTCTCGAAAGTTTATACCCTGCAGGGGTGTCCCAACTTAGCCCATGACAAGCTCTCGCGATCATCGAAGGAATAGACCTTCACCCGAGACACTCCGATCAGACTCGGTATCCCGGTACATCAAGACATTTCGACAATGGTAAAACAAGACCAGCAAAGCCTCCCGGTGTGCCGACATCCTGATAGTAGCCGCGCGTATCTCGTCTCAGGCCACAACCGGATGAGCAGTCCGTACAACTAAAACCAGACCTCAAGTTTCCTTGAGGTGGCGCTGCAAAGCGCTCTAGTTTGGACCAACACTTAGACAAGCATTGGCCCGGGGGGGCTGTAATAAAGATGACCCTTGGGTTAATTACTCCCAAGGGAAAAGTAGGTGGTGGTGAGGCAAATGGTAAAAGGCAATGTTGGGCCTTCTTTGGACAAGTTTTATTCAAAGCGAACTGTCAAGGGGTCCCATAAATCACCCGACCAGCGTAAGGGACGCAAAATCGGGAACATAACACCGGTATGACGGAAACTAGGGCGGCAAGAGTGGAACAAAACACTAGGCATAAGGCCGAGCCTTCCACCCTTTACCAAGTATATAGATGCATTAATAATATAAGAGATATTGTGATATCCCAACATAAACCACATCCACCATGGAGAAATCTTCAACTTCACCGCAACTAGCAACGCTATAAGAGGGCTGAGCAAAAGCGGTAACATAGCCAAACAACGGTTTGCATAGGAATGGTGTCAAAGGTTAGAGGTTCATGGCAAATTGGGATGGCTGGACAACAGTAATAGGTATCGCAGCATAGCGAAAGAACGAGGCAACTAGCATAGCAATGATAGTAGTGAGATCCAGGGTAGCGGTCATCTTGCACGAAATCCCGCAAGGAAGAAGAACGTGTCCATGAAGAAGACAAACGGACGTAGTCGAGCGAATCCTCACAACTCCGGAATGAAACCGAAGCTAACGAGAGAAGCAACCGGAAAGAAGCAAACGACATAGTAAACACACGAGCATAATCATGGCATGATCTTGCAGACAAATATGATGCATGTCCGGTTTAATGAGGCATGGCATGGCAAAGTGCAACAAACAATCCTACAAATTAAGTGGAGCTCAATATGCAACGGTGCATATTGATGAAACACCACGACAAGTTATTTAGTTCGATCTCGTTTATGTACCCAACAATATTAAATGTTGATTAACATGGCAAGGGTGAAGCATAACAAAACTACCTACCTAGGCAAGTTTAAATGAGGCCGGAAACAACAAACAACAAGTCCGGAAAATCCCCATGTGCATATTTATGGATTAGGTACTGTTCTGCACTAAACACCATTTTAATGTTGTTAAACAGCAAAACAAAGTGCACCATGTTAATCTAGGCATTTTTCCACCCCATTTACATATAAAGAACATTAAAATCGGAGTTACGGTTATTTAGTTATGAAATAAATCATTTTAACATGGCATATGAGCAAAATAACACAAACAGCATTTTAAACATATTTAACATGGATGAAAGTGGCATATTATGAAACTAGATGAAATTCTAAGCATTTTACATATATAAATTATTTTAATCCGATGCACGGTTGTGAAGTTATTATATGCATGAACATTAGGGGTTTTACGCAAAGCAGTAATTCACGGATAAATAGACAAAATGAATCAGAAAAAAAACATGCATGGGCCAAAACTGGCCCGAAACATAACAGAGGGGCTGTTGGGGGCTGCTCACCCCTGGGCCACGGCCCGTTTGGTGGGGAGGAGGCCACACAGGGGGCGCTGGGCCTGCTGGATCTTGCGAGGCTAGGCCTTGCAGACTGCTGCGGGACTCTGGGCCTTGGAGGCCGAAGAGGAAGCAGGCGGGGGGGCGCGGTCAACGCGACGACGAGCGAGCGGCTCGAGCAGAACATGGCACTGGACGTCGTCCTTCCGTGCTCGCAGGCAGAAGCAGGGGAACGGCGCACCAGTGCGACATCGGCAAGGCAACAACGGAGGGCGGGACTGCCCGGCGATGAGGATCAGCGGGCTCGGTTCCGATGGCGGATCCGGAGGGTTGGCGAGGTGGAGGAAGGCGAGGCGCGGACGGACTTGGCGCTGAGACGGCGCCGTCCTCGTCGAGAACCGCCAAGACGGCAGCGGCGAGGGATCTGCGGCAAGCGACGCCGCCTTGATTGGGCGGCGCGAGCTCGTCGCGGGAGGGCGCGCGGGCGTCGTGGTGGTCAACGCCAGGGCGGGACGAGGCGCGAGCGAGGTGGCTGATGATGAGGATGGCCGAGACAGGTCAATCTGGTCGAGGAAGGTGGATCCCAGCGAGGTTCATCGAATCCGGCTGGTTCGAGCAGCGGCGGACTGGCTTGAGGAGGCCGTCGGCGCATAACGAGGCGGGTCGAGGGTGAATGGGGAGCTGCAGGAGGAGCTCGGGCAGAGGCAGAGGGCGCGAGGCAGATCCTGGTGGTGGCTGTTGCTGCTCCGGCCGGCAAGCTCCGGCAAAAAAAACGCCGGCGGGGAGGAGGTTCACGGGCGGCTGGGTTTGGAGGAGATTGAGGAGAGGAGTGGAGGCTGTGGTTGGCAGTGATTTGGTTGGGTGGCGCTGAAATTGAGGAAGATGGTCGGAGGCAGGATGGAATGGATGGATTGGGGCGCTGTGAGGTTGGTGGATCTGGATCGAGGGGGGATCCCGAGGGGAGCGACCAAGCGGTGGCGGCGGGCGGAATGGGTGGATGGGACAGCTAGGGGCTAGGGTTAGGCTGTATAAATAGCTAGGTGGACTAGCTTAGGGCAAAATGAACCCTTCGATCTAAATTGAGCGGTCGAAAAAAAATAGGTTACGGAAACCCATTAAGAAAACGGAGATGATTTGTAGATGTTTGGGGATGATCCGGATCCAACGGTGATGACTGCCCGGGTCGGGTTCGGGACAGATTCGGACGCGCACGTGAGGGGTTCGAAGCACTATGCAGAGAGGGTTTCAGGCCGTGCGGTCGCGTCGGACAACTCCGAAAGCGAAGAGGGGAGGAGGACAGACTAGGTGGGCTGGTCTGAGAGAAGAGGGGAGATATGCAGCCTGGCACGGTTTCCGGAGACCGAAAACGTCCGACGTTAGACCGGCTATACTGCCGCTATAGTTATCCGATGGGGCGTCAAACGGACTCCGAATGCGATGAAACTTGGCAGGCGGCCTACTGAAAACAAAACAACATCGCACGCCAACTTTCGTCCCATTCCGAGAACATATTCCGGCCACTTATAAAATAATATCTCGAACGTGCCACGGGCGCTTGCAAGTGTGAGTGGGCTCAGAACGGACAACGGAGAGAACAAAGAGACCGGGACGGATGCAAGTTTTGAAAACAAGATGATGCAGTGCGGATGATGACATGAGACGAGATGCATAACAAAAACAAAATGCAAAACAACAGACAAAACCCAACCACGAAGAAAAATAAAATATCGCATCGCCGGAATGGCAAGAGTTGGAGTTATGAATATGGAAAGTTGTATCCGGGGCGTTACAACACTCCACCACTACGAGAGGATCTCGTCCCGAGATCTAGGATGGCACCGGAGGGAAAAGGAAGAGGAAGATAAGAGGTAAAACTAAGTTGCTTCTTTTGACAAACGAGTGAAACCACGGACCTTTGAGAGGTTGAAAAGTTGAAAGACAGAACACAACAGAGATGAACGAGATTGCAAACAATCCTTAGAAAAGAGGAATAGGGAACATTACGAGAACTTGAAGGTTGCAAAGTCATGAATCAAGAGTTTAATGGAAGATAGAATTCGAAACCACTCCGGTTAAAACAAGATGAGAGAGGAAGAATGATATAATTTGGACAGCACTCCGACTGAAAGAAGAAGGAAAACTTGATGAGATGAAAAGATATTGAAGAGATGATACAACACTTCGGTTAAATGGATAAGCAAGAAAAAGAACACGATCCTCACAAAACGAGGTGATGGGTGAAGAGCACAACATCACAATGCCTCCGTAATGAAAGAATAGAAGATAGATCATTGGAATAAAAGAATGGAGAAGAAAACAACATGTACTACCTCAAATGAATTTGAGAGAGCCTCTTTAAAAAGAAGGATTGAACGGAGTTGTTGGAAAACCAACAACGAAACGAAAAGAATAAGTTTGTAGTGGGCTTATGGAAACATCTCAACATTATGAGGTGACAACCGGCCACTAACGGAAGCAATTGCTTGCTTGAGATTAACGAAGAGATTAAAGCTTGTTCCATCAAGATGGAAAAGAGATAACTTGGGTCATTAATAAGCACCAAAAATAGCAACAATCCTTAGGGAAAAACTTTAGGTGAAATATAACCCAAGATAACTCCAATGAAGAGACTGATGGATTTAAAATACCTCATTCTTGACAACATGTGAATCATGGAACATGAACTCAAGATATCAAGAATGACATAATACCACCTCCAAAATATGGTAGAAAGAATTGCACTTTGGAATGCAATATGAAGAATACTTGAACTCCTCAAAACAAGACATGTGTTGAACACCACGTTTATTTTAGAGTAAAGCTTGGTGGATCTTAACTTCAAGAGAAATCTTGAAGAACAATTGAAGAATGAAAAGAATCCTTGATGAACCACCATGTAGAGCCTCCAAGAACTCCGGTAATAAAAGGATGAAAAGAAAGAGAAATTGAAAACACAAGGTGAATCCTTGCAATGATTTAGATGGAGCTTCGCGACGAGATAATGCGGAAAACTTAGAACTCCGGAAGAAAGATGAACAACAAGAAGCCCAGAATTTATTCCACCTGAACAAAACTCTGAAGGAAAGGATTAATCACTTGGATGAAACAAAAACAAGAATTATGTTATGCGTATCCTTCACCAATTTAAATTGATGACAATCAACGGATTTGGCATACCACTTATTCTCGTAGAAAGGATTAAGATAGATATAGCGCAAACTTGAGAAGGTATTGATGGAACCACCGGTGGGATTTGGAAAAACGAATGGATTGATATGATAATGAAGGAAGTGAAATCTTGAACGAACCACCGTAAGAATTGAAAATGAAAGTAGCAAGGGCACAATTCACCGGGAAGAATTGGAAAACGAATGAAGATATTTGAGGGGATTTAGATACATGAGAACGAAGAGAACATGAACTGATTAGAGGATATTTGAACGATTCACCGGTAGGATTTGGAGAATGATAGCTACACGCTGAGAATAAAGAATTATGACATGATGGCCTTCGAAGAAAGAAATGGAAACAACTCATGAAATGCTCCGGATGGGTGAAAAGAATTCTCACAATCAAAAACAATTATGAGAGGATGGCAACAAGCTAGAACCACGCATCTTGAAGAGAATAGAGCAAGATTAAAGAGAAACTCTTCTTCGGTCTTCAAATGATGAGAATGATGACGAGAAACACCACCGAGAATTATTGAGGCACACCGGAAGAATCAAAAGCGAAGAGGTTGAGCCAACTATGAAAAGAAATTGAAAGATCTTGGAGAAAAACATTTGACTGACGATAACTCATTCTTACGTCAAACTTAGGGAAGAATTTAGGGTAGCTCCGGAAAATAGAAGAGTCAGGTAAGATCCTGGAAAAAGACCTGTGGGTTATGGGCCCACTCAAGAGAAACACCGTTGAAAAGATTTAAAAGAGATGTTGCACCGGTTGATTAAAATGGCTTGAATGAGATAACAATCTCGAAATATCTTGAACGGATTGAGAATGGAAACACAAGTCTTGTGAGATATCTGCAGCACTCCAGAACAAATGAATAGGAAGAGGTGAATGATTAAGAGGTGCACCGGTATGAAAAAGCATTTGAAACGAGGAAAAGAATATGATGAATATCGAAAGTTTGAATAGGATCCACCGGAGAAGAAACAACAATGAAGGATGATGAACGTGAAACTGTTGAGCATCTTCATGGGAAATCACCGGATAAGAACATTGACAGAAAAGAATGGAGAAACTTCACATGAATAAATGGATACTTGATTAAGAAAACTGTGTCCTTGAAGAAAAAAGGGTGGGAGGGCGGGGAAAAACAAAGGCAACTTGGGATGAACGAAACAAACACCGTTGAGAAAACTTAGAATTGATCTTGCGGATGGGAAAAAAATGATGGGATCCACTTGAAGAGAAGCACACCGGTTGGAAAGGAGTTGACATGACAAAATCAATGATCAAAAGGATTAGTATTCACATAGCAATATGAGAACACCGTATAGGAAAGGTATGGATTCAACATTTGACATCGAAGCAACTCGAATACCACAATTAAAACAAAACAAAGGATTTGGCTTGTAGAATAAGCCGGAACAAACATATGATAGAGATTTCGTCCAGAAGTTTTCGTGGTGGGGCCTACGGGCTCAATCGACAAGCACCATCATGTACAAAAAGTGCACATGACATCTGAAGTGTCCCAGTCGGCATAGCCAAGGACTCTTTAAGACACAACGAGACCATGTAAAACCAACCGTGAATAGGCGGACCACTAGACGTCGAACCCCAATTTCATATCATACATCCGTCGGAAAGATATCCTAAGAGCTACTTGAATTCCCACCTATGAAACTCCGAAACTTTACGGTTATGCAATCGGTGTTGGGGATACAGGGAGCAATATATCTCACCCAAACTAACAATCCCTACATCCACCGTATCCATCCGTCAACACATAACCAAGAAACCTTCGAAATCGTCTACCTCAACCTTCAAAAGCATCCGTTATACAAGTCATGGCAATACTCCCGTACTCACCTCAAGATTGGGTTAGCGGGGTTATCTCACCAACAAGCGCATAAAAGAGATTTTCGATGTCGCGTATTAAACTCGGTATTCCAGAGCTGCAACGATAAAATTATGACGACAACACCTCGGAGCTCAACTCCCCGGGACACTGCCACAACCCCTAAATGTCAGGAGGCACCAAGACAATGTTCTCGTCATAAGAATATCGAAACGATCCCAAGATACCCGCGTGATCCTAAAAAAAAATTTTTATAGAAATTTGAGAAGAGAAGAGTCAAAACTCTACGTCAGGATACCTCACCAGAAGGTCGAAGGGGCTGAGGAGTAAAAAGAATTCCTAAACTCTCCGATATATATAATCCTAAATGACTCAAAACATTTTTCTAGACACAACTCGGCCACTAAAAAACGATCAAGCAGTGGGGCTCCTAAGGTCGGGGATGGCTCTGATACCAACTTGTAACGCCCTCGATGCGGCTATATCTCCCACGTGTCGAAGCACGACTTAGAGGCATAACCGCATTGAAAGCAATGTCGCAAGTGAGGTAATCTTCACACAACCCATGTAATCCATAAGGGAAAGAGATACATAGTTGGCTTACAATCGCCACTTCACACAATTACATGAATAAAGCATTACATCATCCAGATACAATCAAGGTCCGACTACGGAACCAAAATTAAAAGAAGAACCCCAAATGCGACAAAGGTCCCCGATCGACCCCAACTGGGCTCCACTACTGACCAACTAGAACAAAACAACACAAAGGGCAAGATCTTCATCTAGCTCCTCCTTGAGCTTGATGGCGCCACCGCTTTCGATAATGAAGCACCGCAAACTGGTTTTGAAGTATCCGTGAGTCACGAGGACTCAGCAATCCCATTACCATGGGTATCAAGACTAGCAAAGCTTAATGGGAAAGGAAGGGGTAAAGTGGTGAGGTTGCTGCAGCGGCTAAGCATATATGGTGGCTAACATACGCAAATAAGAGCGAGAAGAGAACAAGCGGAACGGTCGTGAAGCTAGCAATGATCAAGAGGTGATCCTGAACACCTACTTACGTCAAACATAACCCAAGAAACCGTGTTCACTTCCCGGACTCCGCCGAGAAGAGACCATCACGGCTACACACTCGGTTGATGCGTTTTAATTCGGATCAAGTGTCAAGTTGTCTACAACCGGACATTAACAAATTCCCATCGCCACATAACGCGGGCACGGCTCTCGAAAGTTTATACCTGCAGGGTGTCCCAACTTAGCCCATGACAAGCTCTCGCGATCATCGGCGAATAGACCTTCACCCGAGACACTCCGATCGACTCGGTATCCGGTACATCAAGACATTTCGACAATGGTAAAACAAGACCAGCAAAGCCTCCGGTGTGCCGACATCCCGATAGTAGCCGCAGTATCTCGTCTCGAGCCACAACCGGATGAGCAGTCCGCATAACTAAAACCAGACCTCAAGTTTCCTTGAGGTGGCGCCAAAGCGCTCTAGTTTGGACCAACACTTAGACAAGCATTGGCCCGGGGCTGTAATAAAGATGACCCTTGGGTTAATTACTCCCAAGGAAAAGTAGGTGGTGGTGAGGCAAATGGTAAAAGGCAATGTTGGGCCTTCTTTGGACAAGTTTTATTCAAAGCGAACTGTCAAGGGGTCCCATAAATCACCCGACCGCGTAAGGGACGCAAAATCCGGGAACATAACACGGTATGACGGAAACTAGGGCGGCAAGAGTGGAACAAAACACTAGGCATAAGGCCGAGCCTTCCACCCTTTACCAAGTATATAGATGCATTAATAATATAAGAGATATTGTGATATCCCAACATAAACCACATCCACCATGGAGAAATCTTCAACTTCACTCGCAACTAGCAACGCTATAAGAGGGGCTGAGCAAAAGCGGTAACATAGCCAAACAACGGTTTGCATAGGAATGGTGTCAAAGGTTAGAGGTTCATGGCAAATTGGGATGGCTGGACAAACAGGTAATAGGTATCGCAGCATAGCGAAAGAACGAGGCAACTAGCATAGCAATGATAGTAGTGAGATCCAGGGTAGCGGTCATCTTGCCTGAAATCCCGCAAGGAAGAAGAACGTGTCCATGAAGAAGACAAACGGACGTAGTCGAACGAATCCTCACAACTCCGGAATGAAACCGAAGCTAACGAGAGAAGCAACCCGGAAAGAAGCAAACGACATAGTAAACACACGAGCATAATCATGGCATGATGCGCAGACAAATATGATGCATGTCCGGTTTAATGAGGCATGGCATGGCAAAGTGCAACAAACAATCCTACAAATTAAGTGGAGCTCAATATGCAACGGTGCATATTGATGAAACACCACGACAAGTTATTTAGTTCGATCTCGTTTATGTACCCAACAATATTAAATGTTGATTAACATGGCAAGGGGTGAAGCATAACAAAACTACCTACCTAGGCAAGTTTAAATGAGGCCGGAAACAACAAACAACAAGTCCGGAAAATCCCCATGTGCATATTTATGGATTAGGTACTGTTCTGCACTAAACACCATTTTAATGTTGTTAAACAGCAAAACAAAGTGCACCATGTTAATCTAGGCATTTTTCCACCCCATTTACATATAAAGAACATTAAAATCGGAGTTACGGTTATTTAGTTATGAAATAAATCATTTTAACATGGCATATGAGCAAAATAACACAAACAGCATTTTAAACATATTTAACATGGATGAAAGTGGCATATTATGAAACTAGATGAAATTCTAAGCATTTTACATATATAAATTATTTTAATCCGATGCACGGTTGTGAAGTTATTATATGCATGAACATTAGGGGGTTTTCTGCAAAACAGTAATTCACCGGATAAATAGACAAATGCGCAGATCTGAAAAAAAACATGCATGGGCCAAAACTGGCCCGAAACATAACAGAGGGGCTGTTGGGGGCTGCTCACCCCTGGGCCACGGCCCGTTTGGTGGGGAGGAGGCCACACAGGGGGCGCTGGGCCTGCTGGATCTTGCGAGGCTAGGCCTTGCGCATCGTCTGGGACTCGGGCCTTGGAGGCCGAAGAGGAAGCAGGCCGGGGGGCGCGGTCAACGCGACGACGAGCGAAGCGGCTCGAGCGAACATAACATGGCATCGACGTCGCCCTTCCGTGCTCGCAGTGCGAAGGGAACGGCAGCGCACAGGCGACATCGGCAAGGCAACAGGCCGAGGGCGGATCGCCGGCGATGAGGATCCGGCGGGCTCGGGTTCCGATGGCCGGATCCGGAGGGTTCGGCGAGGTGGAGGAAGGCGAGGCGCGACGGACTTGGCGCTGAGACGGCGCCGTCCTCGTCGAGAACCGCCAAGACGACGCGACAGCGAGGATCTGCAAGCAACGCCCCAGATTTGGGCGGCGGAGCTCGTCGCGGAGGGGCGGCGCGGCGGCCGTGGTGGTCAACGCGCAGGGGCGGGACGAGGCGCGAGCGAGGTGGCTGATGATGAGGATGGCCGGAGACGGGTCAATCTGGTCGAGGGGAAGGTGGATCCCAGCGAGGTTCATCGAATCCGGCTGGTTCCAGGCAGCGGCGGCGGACCGGGCTTGAGGAGGCCGTCGGCCAGACAACGAGGCGGGGTCGAGGGTGAATGGGGAGCTGCAGGAGGAGCTCGGGCAGAGGCAGAGGGCGCGAGGCAGATCCTGGTGGTGGCTGTTGCTGCTCCGGCCGGCAAGCTCCGGCGAAAAAAAAACGCCGGCGGGGAGGAGGTTCACGGGCGGCTGGGTTTGGAGGAGATCGAGGAGAGGAGTGGAGGCTGTGGTTGGCAGTGATTTGGTTGGGTGGCGCTGAAATTGAGGAAGATGGTCGGAGGCAGGATGGAATGGATGGATTGGGGCGCTGTGAGGTTGGTGGATCTGGATCGAGGGGGGATCCCGAGGGGAGCGACCAAGCGGTGGCGGCGGGCGGAATGGGTGGATGGGACAGCTAGGGGCTAGGGTTAGGTTGTATAAATAGCTAGGTGGACTAGCTTAGGGCAAAATGAACCTTTGATCTAAATTGAGCGATCGAAAAAAAAAATAGGTTACGGAAACCCATTAAGAAAACGGAGATGATTTGTAGATGTTTGGGGATGATCCGGATCCAACGGTGATGACTGCCCGGGTCGGGTTGGGATGATTCGGACGCGCACGTGAGGGGTTCGAAGCACTATGCAGAGAGGGTTTCAGGCCGTGCGGTCGCGTCGGACAACTCCGAAAGCGAAGAGGGGAGGAGGACAGACTAGGTGGGCTGGTCTGAGAGAAGAGGGGAGAGGTGCAGCCTGGCACGGTTTCCGGAGACCGAAAACGTCCGACGTTAGACCGCTATCTCGCCGCTATAGTTATCCGATGGGGCGTCAAACGGACTCCGAATGCGATGAAACTTGGCAGGCGGCCTACTGAAAACAAAACAACATCGCACGCCAACTTTCGTCCCATTCCGAGAACATATTCCAGCCACTTATAAAATAATATCTCGAACGTGCCACGGGCGCTTGCAAGTGTGAGTGGGCTCAGAACGGACAACGGAGAGAACAAAGAGACCGGGACGGATGCAAGTTTTGAAAACAAGATGATGCAGTGCGGATGATGACATGAGACGAGATGCATAACAAAAACAAAATGCAAAACAACAGACAAAACCCAACCACGAAGAAAAATAAAATATCGCATCGCCGGAATGGCAAGAGTTGGAGTTATGAATATGGAAAGTTGTATCCGGGGCGTTACAGGTGACTCGCAACTTGTCGTCCGTCAAGTCAACAAAGATTATCAGAGTCCGTTGATGGAAGCCTACATTGATGAAGTGAGGAAGCTGGAAGAGCACTTTGACGACCTGCAGATGGAACATGTTCCAAGAGCTCAGAACGATATTGCAGATGGCCTGTCAAAATGTGCCGCACTTAAGTTGCCTGTGGAACCAGGGATTTTCGTGCTCAAGCTGACTCAACCATCTGTAACACCATCATCTGGACAGAGCAAGAAGAGGAAGTTGGTTACTGGGGACTACTTTCCAGAAAAGCTCCCTGAAGCCGCCGCCAAGAAGGTCCCCAGGATCGACACAAAGAGTGCTGAGGGGCGGTCTGCTCCGACAAGCCCTAGGGCTTGTTTTGTTGAAGCAGACGCTCCCGACAAGCTGTGTCCCGACATGCTTGCCGGGGAACATCACGCTCCGGCAGGATCCCAGATCCTTGCCGTAGAAGCAGATGTCCCCGCAGCAGCATTTGCGCCTTTAGTCCTTGTCGTCGAGCCACAAGCTCCGGCATGGGCACAGCAGATCGTCCATTTCCTTCAAACAGGAGAACTTCCCGATGAGTAAGAAGAAGCAGAGAGAGTAGCCCGGCAATCAAGTATGTACCAGTTTGTCGATGACATCTTTGCATGTAAGAAGATTCAACGGAGTGAAATTGAAGTGCATTTCCGGGAAGAAGGACAGAGCTGTTGGCGGAGATACATGGAGGCATATGTGGCCACCACATTGGCGCAAAAGAGCACTTAAGCAAGGCTTTCCAAGCAAGGTTTCTTCGCCGACAGCCCTCCGTGATGCAATCGCACAAGTAACCAAGTGTGAAGCGTGCGGTTCCACTCCAAGCAGATACATCAACAAGCTCAAGCTCTCCAAACAATCCCTTTATCTGGCCATTTTTGGTGCAGGGGCTCGACATCCTCGGCCCCTTTCCCGGTGTCGGGGCTTTGAGTACTTGTACGCTGCAATCGACAAGTTCGCAAAGTGGCTGAAGTGGAAGCAGTGAGGAAGGTGACAAGATCGGCGATCAAGTTCTTCAGTCAATTGTTTGCCGCTTCGAGTCCCTAACGGGATCATCACCGACAATGGCACACAATTCACGAGCCGCACCTTCATGCAAGACGCCCAAGATCTTGGCACCAAGATCTGCCCGCTTCGTTGCTCACCCGAGAAGCAACGGTCAAGCGGAGAGGGCAACGCTGAAGTGCGCGCGGGCTCAAGACCGAACTTTCGATAGGCTGCACAAGTGCGGAAGAAATTGGATCGAGGAGCTGCGGTGGTTCTTTGGTCGATCAGATAACGCCAAATCGAGCCAGCGCCGTACACTTTTGCTCTTGTCTCACGGAGCAGAGGCAGTTCTCCCACGGAACTTCAGATACGGATCGCCTCGAGTGCTCGCTTATGATGAGCTTGAGCAAGAGCAGCTGCGGCAAGGTGACGCGCTGCTCCTCGAGGAGGATCGTCTTGAGTCTTGTCAGACGATCTGCTCGCTACCAGCAAGCTTTTGCGCCGCTACCATAGCCGCAGTTAATGCCAGAAGCTTCGAGGAAAGCGACCTTGTTCTTCGGCACGTGCAATCCGCCAAGAATTCCAACAAGTTGACGCCGAAGTGGGAAGGCCCTTATCGGGTAAAGCGAGTCACTAGGCCCGGTGCTGTCCGCCTTGAGACCGAAGATGGCTCTCCGGTGAGCAACTCCTGGAACATAGAGCATCTTCGCAAGTTTTACCCATAAGGCGCGGTTGCCGGGCCCCGTTCCGGCAACCACCTTTTGTACAAGCCTTGCCGCAGTTGCATGTAACCCTTTGTACAAAGTTGGGCGCAGATCCCGTGCATAAATAAGGATCATATGCTATGCCAAAAGTTGTCAAATTTCATGCCTTTTTCTTTTTCGCATGTATTGTCTGACACTTTGTGCAGCACTTGCTCCCGGTAAGCAGTAACGAGCTTTAAGGCTCCATATCATTATTTTCTCTTCTTTCTTCTCAAAAAGAAGGTCCCTCCGCCCACAAGTTCACCAGGGGGAGGAGAAGATAAAGGTGTGGACCAAAGCGCCGCTCAAAGGAATCTAGCCTTGCCGGGACACGCATTTACGTAAAAGCTAAGTTGCCAAAGTTTGAGCATAGTCAATTTTAAATTTTAAGTTATATTCCTTGAACGACCGTGCCTTGTATGGAAAAACCTGTGCGCGGAGGAACTGCTCGTGGCTAAGTTGCGCCTTACTTTGTTTCGAGTCCGCTCAACAATGAAAGTGTCTGCGACTAGCCCCGACAAGGTTTCTTGCGGAGGCAACACCGCCGCAAGCAGCTCTGATGTTCCAGACTCAACAATGGCAAGTGTGCTTGCGCCGGCAAGTTCCTTAAAAGCGTAGGGTAAAAACATACAAGGGATACAACCAAGTAAAGGAAATAACATAGCAAGCAGTACCCAGAATAAAGTTATATTACAATAAATAACTTGCCGCGCTCTAAGAGATTGTTCCTATGACATGTCTAGCAGCGGCAAGAAGAAGGAAGGGAGAAGAAGAGTGGCCTAATCCACGCGCTCGCCGTCAACCCTCCTGACCTCATTCACCTTGTCCACAATGGGTGCGACAATGGCTTTGAGCTCTTCGAGATCAGCGCCCGCCGGCAGCTTCTTGAGGACGCGGGTGAGGTCGAGGTTCGGATTGCGGAAGAGTATCTTCACCAACACCTTCTCCAAGACCTTGGCGCAGATTGAGCGCGACTCGTCCGCCAGCTTCTTCGGGATCCTTTCCCGGAGTTGCTGGAGGGCTGTCACCACGCCCTTGAAGAAAAGGGTAAGCTTGGCGCTGGGCTGGAGGTTTTCGTCGGTGGAGTACCCGAAGCCCGCCAAGTCCAGCTCCGCCAACTCCTCGTCGATGGATGCAGCGATGTTGACGAGGCCCTCCGTCCAGAGATCCACCGTGGCCTTGAAGGTGTTCTGAGTCTCGGTGGCCCTCGTCAGCAGCTCCTCGTTGCCCTTGATCTCTTTCTTCAGCTCATCCTCTCGCCTCTTGGCGGCGTCCAGCGTCTCCGTCAAGGTGGCCAGATTCAGCTTCAGATCAGCGCTCGAGTCCTTGGCGGTGTTTAGATCCTTAATCTTGTCGGCAAGTTGGACTTGCAGATCGCCATGGGCAAGGGCATCCTTCTCGCCTTCGCGCTGGAGTGCGGCAAGCTCTTCATTCTTTTTTCCCACATCCGCCTCCAGCTGCACCACCTTCACCTCTAACTCCTTCTTGGCGGCCTCAGCAGCCGCGGCGGCGTCCTTCGCCTCCTTGAGCACTCCACCAAGTGATTGCTCGGCGAGCTCCTCCTCGTGGCTGTCCAGGTTGACCTTTTTCTGCGTCAAGTCACCTTCACGCCTGAACATCTCCTCGGCGCGAGCCTCTGCTGCTCCTCGGCTTCAGCCTTTTCCAGGATGAATGCCTTCTTCGCCTCGTCGAGTTGCGCCCTCTCCTCTGCAATGGATCGGAACGCCTCCTGGTTGCGGCTCTTGAGCTCTTTCGCATGCTTCTCCATGTCAATTCCCGCACGTGCGACAAGCGCTTCCCGGGACTCAAGCTTCGCTTGCCGGGCGCGATAGAGTGACACCAGCTTCCGGAGCAGCTACTCCTCCTCGGACTCGCTGCTGCTGCTGCTTGGCGCGTCCACCACCGCCAGCCCAGCAGAGGCGAGTACTTCCCCGTCAAACTCCTCTCCTTCAATCTGTGCCCTAGAGCTCGACGCCCAGGGAAGCTTGATGTATACGCCCTCGCCGGCCTTCAAGTAGGCGCCTGGCTGGGGCTCCTCGGAGCCCGGCGCTGCATCAGCGACGGAGGGGTCGGCGGTCGGTGCAGCGCCTTGCGCTCCTGCGCCCTCTGGGTCGTCAGTACGATCGCCGGACCCCTCACCAGCTCCTGCACTAGCAGCCTTGGCGGCTTCTTCGTCGGCGGGTTCATCAGCGCCGGCCTCTTCCTCATCAGCAGCGGCGTCCTCAGTACCACCGTGCACGCCCTCCTCGCCGGTGGCCTCAGTCTCCATCGGCTCTGCGAGAGGGGGATCTGAAGACAGGAAGAGGAAGAAAAAAGTCAAGCAAAGAAGATCAGAAGAAGAACCCAAGGGAAGATTTCCGACAAGGAAGGTTACCTGTGCTGGGCTCCGTGACCATGGGTTCCTCCACCAAGGGCTCACTGGTTCCGTCCCTTGCCGGGGACCTCTCCCTTGCCGGGGAGCGCTCCCTTGTCGGGGAATCGCCCCTTGGCGGCGTAGTCGTGAGCATAAAGACCTCCGGGCGGTTTCGCTGTTCTGATGGACCTGTTCGCTCCTACACAAATGAATCAACAATCAAGATGTCAGTAAAAGAAGAAGCACCCATGCGCGCCCCACCACAGGAAGTGAACCAAACACTTACGCTGGGGGCTGTGCTGGGGGCTGCTGTGAGGAGAAGGAACCGGGTTCGTCAAGGTAGTCTCGGACGTGTCCTCTGCCATCACAGCAGGATCGTCTTCGATGACAACCACGGGGACCTTGGCCCTCTTCGCCGCTCTCTCGGCCAGAGTCCTGCAAATGAAACAGGAATTCAGAGAGAAGCAAATTAGATACAAGACAAACAACGGCAAGAATCGAAGAAAGATAAGTACAACAAGGAAAAAAGCCTTACTCCTCCTCCTCCTCTTCATCATCATCGGAGCTCAGCGCGGAGAGGTCGAAGTCTGGTACCCTCTCTGCGCGCTGTGGCGGAGGAGTAGGCTCCCTTCGACGTTTGCCGGGAGCTGCGACAGGATCAGGCGTGGCGGCCCGGGAAGACCCCGCCTTAGTTGCCGGCACGGCCTGAGACGCTCCCGCGGCAACGGTACTTGCCGCGGTGGAGCGTGTCCCACGGTGCTGCGGCTGCTGGCCTGCCTGCCGCCCCGCTGTATCTCCAACTCGACGGAGGCGCCTTCTTGGTTGGAATTGAGGCTGCGCTGGGGGCTCCGCATGCAAGCTGCTCAAGACGGCTGGCCGCCGCGCGCCCTCGGCGGGCTCGCCGCTTCGCCTCGGGCTCCCCTCGCCAACAACCTCTCCGGCAAGGTCCTCCCTATCGGCAAGGCTTGCCGCCTCGGCCGCCTCTGCCTCCTCCAACGTGAAGCCGAACTCGCCCGCGGCGGCGGCTGCCGCCGCCTCGCCCCCGTGGCGATGTACCATGATCTCGCCGCTGGTGTCGCGGGTGAGGAGCCTCTGCTTCGCCGGGCGCTGATCGCTACCTCCGCAAGCCATCAAAGAATTGCCGCACGACGTCGTCGGCGGGCTCCATCCAAGTTGGGCTTATCCCGTGCGAGTCACACTCTGGCATCATTGTGCGGATGCGGTCGCGCTGGGAGTTGTCGCACAATGGGATGACGCCGCGCAGCTCGAACCACTCGATGGTTGGCGTCATGCTTGAACAGCTCTTCAAAGATCCCGCCAAGCTCCGTAACTGTGAAGTTGAAGTTGAGGCCTGGACGCAGCCTCATGATATCCGCCGGCCGCCAAACAGCCAGCGGGCCTTCCTCTCTCGCAGAGGGGCGTGCGACGGTGAAGGAAATCCGCGCCAACCGCCCTTCGCCAGGAGCCCGTCAAGCTCGAGCCGGAGGATTCGGTGGTGGCAATCTTCAGCTTGGCGTCGTCCGCGACAGAGCACTCCACCGCCGCCAAGACTACCCGGGTCTGGCGTAGGTTGGTGAATGGCTGAGGATTGGCATCAACGATCCAACACCACTCCGCCCTCCACTCATCCCACTTGCTGTGGAGCTCGCCCGCCAGATACACCTCTTCATGCCGATTCGAGAGGTCCAAGCGATTCCGCCAGCCAATGGCTCTCCTTTCTCGGCTCGGGGGGTGAAATAGTGGCGGAAAAGAGCAACACTTGGGTGGATACCAACGAAGTTCTCGCAGAGGTGTGCGAAAACCGCCATTGTCAGAACGGCGTTGGGGGTGAAATCAAGAAGATGAAACCCGTAGGTATTCATGATGTCGCAAAAGAAATCAGAAAAAGGTGGGCAGAGCCCACAATAGAAGAACACCGGAAAGAAATAGTACCCTTTTGGGCACCGCTTCGATTTGGAAGCTTCGGCGGAGAGCACCGGCGTGCGCGGATGCTCCCGCGTCTCCGTCGACCAGAAGAGGTAGAACTCCTCCCGCAGCGCCTTGGGGTGAGCTCGAGGAAGCTCGCTCCTTGCGCAGCGCCTCGAGCCGCAGCGCCTCGGCCGACTTGGTGCTCGATTTCGTGCTCTTGCCGGTCTTCGGAGCCATGGCGGAAGCGGCGGAGGAGCGCGGGGTTGTTGAGGGCGACGGTGGCGACGGGCGGCGGAGCGCTGCTCTCTTTCGGCTTGGGAAGCGGAGGGGAGCGGCGGAGCTTTCGGAGGAAGGAACTGCAAGTGGCGAAGGTGGGGGAACGGCCCTGCTTCTCCGCTTATAAAGTGGGAGGCGAACGTTACGCATTTCTGGATTAAAGTATTGCCCACGATCTCTCCCATGACGCCGCAATTGACGCGTGCCGTTACGGGAGGGCGCTATGGATATGGAGTAGATTTGGTATGGACCCAGGCCGCGCATGCCCGTGCCCTGTTTTGGGCCCGCCCAACAAAGCCTTCGGCACCTGTATGGCCCAGCCGGGGCTCTGTCGGTGTACTAAAATAGGGGTACCTTAGTACCCCGAACTTGTGCACGGGCAGTCGCAGCGTCCCGCGGCAAGGCTTGCTGGGTGTCCGCCAAGATCCTTCGTCATTCCTATTATTGCCATTCAAGAACAAAGTGTTAACTAAGAAGACAAGGCCCCGGCAAGAGGAGCTTGCTGGGAAGGACAAGACCCCGGCAAGAGGAGCTTGCCGGGAAGGCTAACTTATGTGCTGCGAAGAACTTGCCGCGACGCGCCGCGCGTCCCGGCAAGGCCCGGCGAGCGACAAGCTCGCGGGTGCGACAAGACAACAACCGCGGCAAGGCGCTTGCCGCGGTCAAAGCCACCACACTGCATCCACGCTCCAGCGCATCCAACGATGTGTCGCCCCAAGATCGTTCCTAGCGCACGTGTCGGGTAATTTGTGTAGCCAAGCGGTGCGAGGTGGCGAATGGAGCTGACAAGGAGGCCATCGTGGCGATCGGTGGCGCCCCTAACGGTCATTTCCTACATTGTTTGGGCGACCGGACGAGCATTAAATGCCCTTGTCCCCGCCACGAGTTAGGTAGGGGCATCATTGATAGCGGTTGTACCAACCCCGTTTTACATTTTACCTCTCTGCGCTGCTACTGTCGGTGACCCCTTTAGACTATAAAAGGAGGCCCATGCGCCTTGAAGGGGTTCGACTCATTCGAGACTACAACACACCACACGCTTTCGAGCAAGAACAAATACAAACACAAGGCAGCAGTAGGAGTTTTATCTCTCCGAAGAGCTCCGAAGCTGGGTAAAATCCCTCGCGTGCTCAACCTCGATCTGCTCTTCGTGCGCCCTCCGCTCCCTGCCGGACCGAGAAGGGGCCCCTGCCCCATAGGTGTTCGTTCCCCACGACAGCGCGCCCTCCACCTTCGTGGCTGCCTCAGCTGCTTCTTGGCTTGCACTCCAAGTCCTCTGGATCACGTTCGTTTCAAAAATCACGCTCCTGAAGGTTTCATTCCGTTTGGACTCCGTTTGATATTCCTTTTCTTCGAAATACTGAAATAGGCAAAAAAACAGCAAAACGGGCTGGGCCTCCGGTTTGTAGGTTAGTCCCAAAGATGATATAAATGTGTAAAGTAAAGCCCATAAACATCCAAAAAGGGTAATATAATAACATGGAAGAATAAAAAATTATAAATACGTTGGAGACGTATCAAGCATCCCCAAGCTTAATTCCTGCTCGTCCTCGAGTAGGTAAGTGATAAAAACGGATTTTTTGATGTGGAATGCTACCTAGCATAATTCTCAATGTAATTTTCTTTATTGTGGCATGAATGTTCAGATCCAAATGATTCAAAATAAAAGTTCATATTGACATAAGAAATAGTAATACTTCAAGCATACTAATCAAAGCAATCATGTCTTCTCAAAATAACATCGCTAAAGAAAGTTCATCCCTACAAAATCATATAGTTAGGCTATGCTTCATTTTCGTCACACAAGAATGCTCCCACATTCTACACCCCCGATGACAAGCCAAGCAATTGTTTCGTACTTAAATAATCTCAAACTGTTTCAACTTTCACGCAATACATGAGCGTGCGCCATGGACATAGCACTATGGGTGGAATAGAATATGATGATGGGGATTGTGTGGAGAAGACAAAAAAGGAGAAAGTCTCACATTGACGAGGATAATCAACGGGCTATGGAGATGCCCATCAATTGATGTCAACATGAGGAGTAGGGATTGCCATGCAACGGATGCACTAGAGATATAAATGTATGAAAGCTCAACAAAAGAAAACTAGTGGGTGTGCATCCAACTTGCTTGCTCACGAAGACCTAGGGCATTTTGAGGAAGCCCATCTTAGGAATATACAAGCCAAGTTCTATAATGAAAAATTCCCACTAGTATATGAAAGTGACAACATATGAGACTCACTATATGAAGAACATGGTGCTACTTTGAAGCACAAGTGTGGAAAAGAGATAGTAACATTGCCCCCTTTTTATTTATTTTCTTTATTTTCTTTTTCTTTTTCTTTGGGCCTTTCTTTTTTTTTCTTTTTGGCCTTTCTTTTTTTTCTTTTTTTCTTTGGCCTTTCTATCGCCTTTTTCTTTTTCTTTTTGGGGACAATGCTCTAATAATGATGATCATCACACTTTTATTGATTCTCAACACATGAATTACAACTCAAAACTAGAATAAGATATGACTCTATATGAATGCCTCCGGTGGTGTACCGGGATGGGCAATGAATCAAGGGTGACATGTATAAAAAATTATGCAAAGTGGCCTTGCCACAAATATGATGTCAACTACATGATCATGCAATGGCAATATGACAATAGTAATGCGTGTCATGATGATAAACAGAACGGTGGAAAGTTGCATGGCAATATATCTCGGAATGGCTATGGAAATGCCATACTAGGTAGGTATGGTGGCTGCTTTGAGGAAGATATAAGGAGGTTTATGTGTGATAGAGCGTATCGTATCACGGGGTTTGGATGCACCGACGAAGTTTGCACCAATTCTCAAGGTGAGAAAGGGCAATGCACGGTACCAAAGAGGCTAGCAATGATGGAAAGGTAAAAGTGCGTATAATCCATGAACTCAACATTAGTCAAAAGAACTCATATACTTATTGCAAAAATCTAGAAGTCATCAAAAACCAAGCACTACGCGCATGCTCCTAGAGGGATAGATTGGTAGGAAAAGACCATCGCTCGTCCCCGACCGCCACTCATAAGGATGCACAATCCAAGGACACCTCATGTTTCAAATTTGTTACACAACTTTAACCATACATGCATGCTACGGGACTTGCTAACTTCAACACAAGCATTCTTTAAATTCATAATCACCCAACTAGCATGACTTTAATATCACTACCTCCATATCTCAAAACAATTATCAAGTATCAAATTGATCATAGCATCCAATTCACTTCCTATGATAGTTTTTATTATACCCAACTTGGATGCCCACCATTCTAGGACCAATTTTATAACCATAGCAAATACCATGCTATTCTAAGAGACTCTCAAAATAATATAAGTGAAGCATGAGAGACTAGCAATTTCTACAAAATTAAGTGATGTAGGGCGGAACCCTAGGGGCCGATCTTTCACGTTTGGAGAGGATCCCTACGAGGAACACGAAGAACGTGTGGAAGGAAACGAGGGAAATCACGGGGGAACACAAGAGAAAACACTCAACCAACACGAATATGATGACACATGTGCTAGATCCAAGAAACACAAAGAGATACACGGTCCAAATCCAACAAAGGACGATACAAGTGGCTGTAGTTCATCTCCGAGAGGAGGTCTTGAATCCACGAGGGATCTTCCCATAAAGGGGTCTTGAATCCATGGTGGATCTTCTCCGAAGAGTCGGCGGTCTCTCACGAGGAGGAGATTCATATGGATGAGCAAAGCTCTATCTCAAATGAGCTAATCCTTTGCCAACCCTAACTAGGAGGAGGTGGGAGAGTATATATAGTGCTAGCCCACGAAGGGGTAAGTGAGAGGGGGATACATGGACCCTTGGCCCGTTCTCTGCGCACAGGCAGGTGCCGGATGTCCGGACTGGGGACGGATGTCTGGGGCTTCACGACGGGCCGGATGTCCGGGCTGGGAGGCCGGATGTCCGGGCTGGCCTGGGTGCCCTGCGGTTGCTCTCTGGATAGGCGGGGTCCGGATGTTCGGGCTGGGGGTCGGATGTCCGGCGGCTCGGGAAGAGCCGGATGTCCGGCCGACGGGTTCAGCTTCGACGCTGCTTCGGATGGGCGCCGGATGTCCGGGCTGTGGCCGGATGTCCGGCTTATGGAAGGGCGGATGTCCGGGCTGGGGCCGGATGTCTCGGGCCTGTAGCACCTGGCTCTTCTTCCTTCTCCTCTTCCATGCTTGGCCTTGGTCCTTTGATTCTCCATAGTCATCTCGGTTGTACCTGAGTATAGGCAAGGTCCATGCATGAGGTAGTAGCCATGTCTCAAACGTGGAAAGTGATGGTTCGAAGAGGAGTGAATTCATCTTGTGTCCAATGGCGTATGTTTAAGGTCTCGTCATATGTCCTCTTAGGGCTGGGAGAGTAGTCAGAGTGTACATGGGGATGAACGTGGGATGCTCCGCATCATCTCCCCCCCCTTGGGAAAGATCTGACCTCGGGTCGTGATCCTCATCACCATGGAAACGGTTGTCGTGGACGGACTTGTAGTTGGACGAAGTTGAAGACATGGCGCAATCCAAGTAGTCCAAGGTGTCACCGGAGTGATAGACATGCAAAAAGAGGAAACACGAGTGATACTCGGAAATACAATGGTTAGCGCACACAAAGTGTTCATCATGTAAGAATGAGTCCGTGCGGCAAGATATTGCATGGCAAGACACATGATGCTTATCAAGATGATCTAGAATGATATGCAAAGCATTCATGGGGTAATTAGCATGGTGCACAAAGTGACAAATTCTACCATTGTGCAAAATGATGTCATAATGGGATGGTTTATCAAGAGCATGAACATGGTAATTGGTGCTCAATGTGATTATGTTGTCATGCAATTGATGATGTGCAATATGATGTATGAATATGCCATCAAGGAAGATCACAACAAATTTGCTAAGGAAATGCACAAGCTCATATATCATGGATGACATTGGAATATAAGATGCAACAAGACAATCATAATGTGAGTCAATCCATGCATGGGGTGCAAACTTGTGGGAAGTATGATATGTCCATCGAGCATGACATGTATGAGCACAATCAACAAATATGGAGGTGTTAGTGTACCAATGCTCGATGTCGAGGCAAGAGTGGAGGTTTGAAGGTGCATCCAATAAGTGCGAGCGCTCCTCAATGTAAAGGTCCATAGAGCCAATCTTCAATGTCGGTCCTCCATCCAATATATGTATCATGTAGACAAGAAGAAGGAAACAACAATGAAAGAATGACCCATCCAATATGCGTACTTGAGGATGGCTCAAAGGGAAGGAGTTCACCTTTATGAGGGTGTCGAAAATGTTGGTGTCGCACATCATGTATGCCTTCACATAGCCAATATGTCTCATGACGGTAATGCCTTGTGACTCCTTCAAAATGAAACAACATGACAAACACTCGGAAAAACAAATGAGGTTAGCGGAAGTGGAAAACCTATCATTCATGTGGTAAGATACCCACCAAGTGTATGCATCATGCTCATCATAAGAAAGGACAAGGGAGTATTGCATATTATGGAGGCATATGATGCGAGAACAACCAAATGCAATAGGCTCAATCAAACAAGCATGCATCACAAGTAAGGTGTCAAAGTCTCCAAGATCAATAAGCATAGTATGGTTGCACTCAATACAAGTGGATGTGAGAGAGGCAACTAATTGAGACAAGAGACAATGATTAAGAAATATCATGTGAGAGGCATGAGCATATATGTCATCAACCCAAGAAAGCGAGTAAGAGTGGAACATGGGTGATGCAACATAGCAAGCAATCATAGCAATCAAGTCAAACAAGCGAGTAGTGCAAATATGCAACGTACTAGAAGGAATCATGGCAATCATATCATGTGCGCAAATAGTTGGCATGAATAATTCACATGCCATAGCACAAGCATGAAAGCAAGATATGAGAAAAATATCATCAATGTATTGGCGAGAGGCCATATGTAAATAGCAATGGGACATCATGACTCTCCCACACAACAAGCATCAATAGCATGGGGCACAAAGAAATCATGGCAATAGCTACTAGGATCTCCCCAAAGCATGCAAATACACATAAAAGTAGCATAATGGTGAATCATGGGTAGATGCAAGCAAGGGTCACAATTGCATGGCAAAGGCATAGGAGTAAGCATAACATGCAAAGTGAACACAATAGTATGGGCATAAGGTGACAAGTGGTAAATAGCCCATTGCCGTGTGAGAGCCAAGTAGAAGAGATGTGCGTAGTCCTTGCGCAAAGGGAACGGTGGTAAGGATAGTCCACGGGATCCCAAGTCATCGTTGCTCTCAAGACCTCGTTTCCTCAACTCTTGGGGTTGAGATGTTGATGAGTATACGTGAGTGCCTACACAAAACAAAGACAAAGGAAAAATTGTGCGTGCGTGATATATGTACACATCATCCATCATGATGCGCACATGCTTGTGTTAGTTAGCACACAATATCCAATGCTCAAATAAATGAGATGCGTGATATAGAAACATGTCATCCATCATGAGAGGTTTGTTATTATGTATGGCATAATGGAGATTCAAAGGATGTAATGCATCATGAGAAATATCTAGAACATTTTTATTCATGGAATGCATATGGTGCACGCAATTATGGAAATCATGCAAAGTATGGAATGCATCAAAATCTCCTAATATGTATGAGGAAACTATGGGGGTCTCCTCATGAGCATGAATAGCAACATCACATGGAGAATATTGACAACATCCAAAACATAGCATATTTGGTTCAATGTGATCATGGCATGGCATAGTAGATGAATTGCGCAAATCATGTAAAGGAAGCATGGCAATATCATCACATGAAAAACAAAAGCCAATGACCATCATCTCATCATCTGTGCCATAAGTGCAAATGGGATTGATTTTAATGGGGCATGCATAGTTACTATGTTGAGATTGTAATGATGCAATATGGGAGATCTCACTCATAGCATATGACAAGTTCAAAGGGTTATCAAACATGATGTGACCAATAGAATTTTCACATGATATCCTATGGAGCATAGCATCACAACTAGGCAACTCAACATGCTCATCATCATATTCATCATAAATTGGCAATTCATGACATGAGGAAGTCGCACTAGCATGAAGCATGGGAATAGGTGGATCAACATCATGCAAGCAATCATTGTAAGGTAGTCCGCTAGTGGGGCAAGAGAAGCACCATCACCTATGTTACCTTTGGAGCGTCGCTCATGTGTTGTAGGTGAGGTGTTGAAGACAAATTCATGGTCATCGTCATCTTGATGGAACCATGTGGGGGGTGCATCATCGTCCACCATGGCCATCGGTTTTCCCATTGGAGGGATGGAGTCGTCGAGGGTAGGCATGTCATCATGTAGGAGACCTAGCACCAAAGAAGAAAACACACTAGGAGTAGAGGTTAAGTCGTTAGAA